>JAUCMX010000017.1:15278381-15883381 GCA_033459395.1 Hemibagrus guttatus | reverse complement strand
GTATGCTAATTCGACACATGAACACTAACACGGAAGACTGTAAAGCAGCTCGCTGTAGTCCACTAGTCACCTGACATTACAACAGATGGCTGTTATAAAAATCACTCTCAACTGCAGTATTGATCCATTCAATACTAATCTAATAAAGCATGCCTACTGTGACCAAAGGGCCAGAAAAATGAATTGAAATAATAATCAGGGCACTGTGGTAGTGAAAGTCATTTTTAAATCAATCTATCAAGGATGCAAGACCATGAATGCAATAAAACAGTCTAAAACAACAAGACCCCACCTTCCTATCATCTGGCGAGACCTGAATGGTTTTTCACGACACCGAAATCCTTGATCGCCCTTCCGCAACTCCCACCGTGATGGAGAGCCATAGCCATCGGGTTGTTTGTTAGCAGTCCGTCATTCCACCGAGCTACTGACGCCCACAGCTCAAGTGATGAACTCAATTTAAACAAAGACCCGGCAGACCAGTTGCTTCTCCAAAAAAAAAATAAAAACCTTGTGCTTTCCAGAGATTGGCACATCATCTAAATTTAGCGTTACCCCATGGATATCACAGACAGATGCTATATTCTTATGCACACTATCACGGTCTTCTGTAGGCGTACTTGTCAGATTTCACCATATAGGGAGGACAAATAATTCATGAGATTTGTAGCTGTGCAAGGAAACACAGAATACAAGACACACTCTCTGGTGTCACCTAGATGAGGATGGGTTCCCTTTCGAGTCTGGTTCCTCTCATGCTTTCTTCCTCATGTCTTCTCATGGAGTTTTTGCTTGCTCTGGATACCTCTGGCTTGCTGATTAGGGAAAATTTATAGCTGGAATGTATTCTATACATCTCTGTAAAGCTGCTTCATGACAACGTCCATTATTAAAAGTACTATACAAATTAAATTGAATAATACAAGATGTCATGAGGGTTCTATGTTCTAAACCTGAGTATTTGGCCATCCAGAGTTACATACATACTGACAGTGCACTTACTAACAAATACTGACAATGTAGATTATTGTACACCGCAAGCAAATGATAGAAATGTCATGTGCAGGAATAACCAAGCAATATTAGGACTAAAAAGCTATTTTTCTATGACTGCAAGGCAATTTTCCTCATCTACCACAGTGCTGTTCAATTCTCAAATCTGATTCATCAGAAAGTCTGGGTTTGTTTTCATTAACAAATCAGAAGTTCATATTAACATGCTCCTTGTACATTATCATCTCTATAGTAACAACTACACTGGTACTATAAGGCACACAATCTATATAAACAGATCAATAAACATGTTTTTTGTTAGGAGGCATTTATTTAGCATTTTTTGGAAGGAGTCTCCAGTATCAATGCTTAGTAAGATTTTTCTGTTCAGGACAGAGAAGTCTGCACTTTGTGGCTGCATTTCTGGTCTTATTAACTACAAGAACGAGAACAAAAGAAGCCTTTGAAGGAGCTAATGTTTATAGCTGCTATAAAGGAAGTTCCAATTTGTTTCATAGATGTTCCACATCATTAAAAGAATCAAATTGGCAAATTTTATTGGATTGTTATTGTATGCTGTTATTGGGAAATAATTAACTTTACAGTGGGAAGCCCTCTGCCAGATCACACCACCATGTTGGTCACTGTTTCCCAATTACTAGTTACTAGGCTAGTTACCCAATTACACAATTGTAGCATGTGCTGCACAACATATAATATAATTGTAATGACTATATTTGCAAAGATGTTTGTGGACACCTGACCATCACACTCATACACTGACCAGTCATAACATTATGACACCAACCACCTGCCTAATATGGTGTTGGTCCCCCTTTTGCTGCCAAAACAGCTAGACCCATCATGCTCTGTGTATTCTGACACCATTATATCAGAACCAGCGTTTACTCCTTTAGCAATTTGAGCAACAGTAGCTTGTCTGTTGGATCAGATCACACAGGCCATCTTTCACTCCCTACGTGGATCAATGAACCTTGGCCGCCCATGACCCTGTCGACTAGTTCACCACTGTTCCTTCCTTGCACCACTTTTGATAGAAACTGACCACTGCAGACCGGGAACACCCCACAAGAACTGCAGTTTTGGAGAGGCTCTGATCCGGTCGTCTAGCCGTCACAATTTGGGCCTTGTCAAATGCGCTCAAAACCTTACGCTTGCCCATTTTTCCTGCTTCTAATAGATCCCACCCATTAACAGGTGCCATGATAAGTAGATAATCAGTGTTATTCACTTCACCTGTCAGTGCTCATAATGTTATGCCTGATCGGTGTATGTGCTGGTTGAACATCCCATTCCAGTTAGTCCCCCTTTGCGTCCACTCTTCTGGGAAGGCTTTCTACTAGATTTTAGAGCGTGGCTGTGGGGATTTATGATCATTCAGCCACAAGAACATTAGTGATGTCAGGTCCTGATCATTGGGATCAGTCAGTGTTAAAATTCACCCCAAAGGTGCTCAGTGGGGTTTTGGGCAGAGTTCTGTGTAGTCCACTCAAGTTCTTCCATTCCAAACTTCTCAAATCATGTCTTCATGGACTTTGCTTTGTGCACAGGGGCACTGTCATGCTGGAGCAGGTCCGGGCCTTTTACTTCCAATGAAGGGAAATTATAATGCCACATCAAATGTAACATCAAATCCTCTGCAATATTGTGTGCTTCAGATTTTGGAACAGTTTGACTAAGGAACATATATGGGTGTAATAGTCAGCTGTGCATAAACTTTTGGACGTAATAGTATATATTTTCAGGGCAGTCAGACAGAATTAAAAACAAAGACTGAAGCATTTAGTTAATGTTTCGGCTCAAGAAACAAATACAGCAAAAACATGAAAACAAACCACAGTTTGTTAACTGATGTTAATCTTTTTCTTTTTACTACAGCAACATAAAGTGACCAAAAACTCAATTATACTGTAGCAATATGGGACTCTCAAACAAACAGTACTATGAAAAAAGTCTGTTAGAAAGCAAGGACGGCTTGGAAAATAATTAAATTAAATGTTTCCTACATTTAAAAAATTATATATAGAGAAGTAAACAGCATTACACTAAACAAAGTCAGTAGTTGGAGTTTTGTCTAAAAATGCACCATTAGTCTTAGGTATACTTTGTGCATTTTTATAAGGAATTTAGTTGCTACATATTACTGAGCATTTTTCATAAGAATCTGCTAGAGACTTTTACTGTCACACTTGCTTCTGTCAGCGCACGTTTTTAATGACATGCAATGTTGGAAAATCTTTTTAATGATCCGGTAATTCAGTTCACAAAATAAACATTAGGCAAAATCAGTATTAAAAAGCATCAGGGTGCATAAGACTTCTACGTAGCACTGTACCTGGTTTAACAATGAGACTTTTAACATAGTTTGACTTCTCCAACTTCTCCCAAGCAACTTCTTGCCCAGAAAATGTGTCCTGACACTCAAATGTTTAGAAAATCAGACCAAATCAGAATCAAAGAAGGGAACCCCACTTTTGCCATATAATTAAATCAATGACTACATTATCAATGCAGGCTTTTTTTTCTTTAACAGATGTTACAGTAGAGAGTAATAACAGTCTGGAAAAAGAAGAGAGACTCGTCCCAGATTGCGATCAGCCCAGCTAATGAAGAACATTCCTCTCTAACAAGTTGCAATAGCTTCCTAAATCACAATGCTGGCAATCAAAGCCAATCAGCTGGAGGGAACTGCTAGGGTTTCTCCGAGCTATGAATTATGGGTGCCCTAATAAATACCTACATCTCAAAGACTAAAATTTCAAGATACATAGGCAACACTGTCCCTTCACCCAAAATCAATGAGAGTCCTTGATAGATGCACTTGCTTTTAAAAGACTGCTTTGATTGCACCGGACTACGCACTTAATTAGCACCATCTTTTTAGATCTAGATCACAGGCTCGTCTATAAGCGGCGAAGGCTTTCAGGAAAATGAACACATGGCTAGATTAAATGTCAAAGCCATGCTTTTAGCTTAACTACAAAAGCCAGAACTATCATATTGCTACTGAGAGGGGAGACATATCAAAGCAAATTAGGTACAGAATCACTTTTAAGAGATGACATGCCAGTCAAAGGTCTATAACTGGATCTTTTTTTACCTTTTACCAAGTTTTCACTCCCACATATACCAGTGGCATATCAGGGTTATGGCTGGCAGGACACTGAGAACCATTAATCACAAGGCCATGACAGAAAACTGCTCTAGATATTGTCTTGTTGAAGGGTAAATTTTCTTCAGTTCTGGAGGCCCTGCTTGAAAGGGTGAATGTTTGTGCAATATGATTAAAAAATCATTTTTGCAACATTGTGTTTGAGGCTTCAAGGTCAATATTTTAAGTTTTGATGAATAGGCTGATGGTGCAAAAGAGCTTATTTGAATAAAGGCTTTTATTAGGCTTCCTTTCGAAGCCTGAATGTCCGTGGTGCACTATTAACTCCACACTGTTACTATAGTAAGATGAGGTGAAAATTTACTTTTGACCTTTTAATCTCTGTGAATTATTGAAAAAAAAATACATCTTTTGTTTCTAACCTTGGCTAATAAGTACGTTTAAAAATTCAATGCTTTATGCGTTATGCTAAATAAAGTTTTCTATTCTAATATCAACGCCTGTGCTTTAGTCAGAAAGTGTTGGATAAACTGAAATCAATGTCTTAATTCAGCTCAAGTATCTGCCTTAACTGAGGAGAGGGAAAAAAGCAGTGACTCTTTATGTGTTTTCAGCCTTAGCCAAACTCAGCCATCCATGAAAATCCCATCTCAGGGAGAAAGGAGGTGAGGACCTGAGAGCACACACACATGCACACACCCACTAAACAATAAGAGGACACACTGCCAGATCCTCACTAAAGCCCTTTATCCTTATCATAACCACTTTCACAATTACTCACATGAGTGGTTTACCTGCTTCGGACAGGACGTAGTTTTTTTTTTTTGTTTTTTTTTTGTTTTTTTTTGTTTTTTTTTACAATAGTCCTAGTGATACACAAACCTCCAAGCTGCACATGTTAACTGGGCCGCCAGACGCAGTCACACAGAACGTTTAGATCATGCTGCATGCAAGAGGGATGGAATCTGAGCGACTGGTTTACGCATGCCCATACATATGGTGCAGACATACAGACAAACAGCCAGATAGATAGATAGATAGATAGATAGATAGATAGATAGATAGATAGATAGATAGATAGATAGATAGACCGACAGACAGACAGACAGACAGACAAATGCATAGCTGTATGCTGGATGAATGCAACCAGAAGCTTCTGCCATTTACTTTCCAGTCCCAGAAGAGCATTCATTAAAACACTGCTTTGAAGCGCTGAGGACTGAACTCAATGGAAAGAGCATAATCAGTGAATAGCACAACAAGGAGATGAGCGTGATCTGGCTCCGTTTTCCAAATTACGGCAAACATAAACGCACTTAATTACACAGATCAACAAATTCTCCAGGGGTGGCAAGAGCGCAGCTCGATGCGTATTAAGCATGGAGACTTCTGGAGTACTAATGGAGCAATCAACGTTCTATGCGTCGACATACATTAATACACATAATTGATCTAAAGGCAAATAGCTTTTCTGTTCTGAAAAGAAAACATTTGTTTTCTCGGTCGAAATGAGATTAACTCGCGGTTTTCACAAATCATTTCAACAAACTACAGCTTTGCCTACTCTGCAATATACAACATGATAAAGTCTGTGCTTTTAGATGGATGGTAGTAGTGAGTTTTAGAAGGTCAGCAGTGTAGCGGATGGCAGCATTTAGTATGAGAGTCTGGCGTAATGCAGTCTTTATGGACAGGTCTGGCTCTTAGCAAATGGCAACACTTGTGATATTGATAGCATGCTGCTGTCAAGAAGACACTTCAAGGTTCAAATAAAGCTCTGGGAAGGAACTCCCAGCGGAGAAGGAGGAAGATATAATGAAATCAAGAAGTAAATAAATGAATCGATGAATGAATAATAGATCAGCCAGCAAGTGGCCCCTTCGAGCAATGCCACGGATGCAATATTAATAACCAGCTCTTACTGTTCATCTCTGTGTCATCACTGACACCCTTAGGAGCAGCATGGCCGGAATAACACACAGCTGATCTGTACATTCGATCCGGATTACGAATTTTCTTCAGTCCTTCCGGAGGCAGGGAAAGAGAGAGTAGAGAGAGAGAAGAGACTAGGAAAACTGCACAATAACTCAACATTGAGGTGTTCTACATTCTCCCCATGCACACACACACAGAACGGTTACTGGCTACTCGCAGCGAACCCGAGCTTCCCTCCCCATGCATCTCAGACATGTCCGTCTCTGAGCAGAGGAATACTTCTCACAGGCATTCTGTTCAAATCGGCTTTTGGGTTCAGTGTGCCAAAGTCACTTCTCTCCACCAAGTCTACACCGCTGTTTCACTGAGCATGTTCAGAGGGGCAGAAGGGATTGCTTTGACTTAAGTTGCTCCCTAGTGGTGAGGACACGTGGAATTTTATTTGGGTTCAGGCTCGGGCTTCGAGACGGTACAAAAGCAATCTCTTTCATCTTGTAGAAGATGACAGTGTGTATGTTTTCATTACAGCAGACCTGAACACATGCTGTTTATTATTTACAGTATATGGGCCAGTGCTGAAGATCAAGTATCTAACTCTATAATTCAGCTTCAAAAGATCAGCATGGCAACTCGATAAAAAATTTAAAGTTCTGAATATGCAACGAAAAGATGATGCGAGGGAGCATCTGAGCTGCTTGTACAGGGTTTTCCAAAAGTATTACAGCATTATCGTAATTGCTGAGAAACATCTTAGGTTTACTCTTCCTTCCTGGGATAATGCCTTTTGGGAAACAGTGCCAATTGATTCCACAGTGTCAGATAGTTTGCTTGTGCATTTCTTTCTTTTCCTGACCTTCTATTCTCCCTTGGTTTTGCTGAGCATTGAGAAATAAATATTCAAGAATTTTCCTCCAGCCTTCAAAAAAAGGAGGCAGCTCCTTTAGGGAATTTTTTTGAAAGTTCGGTTTTGTATTGCGTTGCGCAGGATTTTTAATGTTTGCTTGTGTGAAGCAGGTAAGGGATCACAACTGGTTAAAGTATCTGTTTCTACATTACAGCACGCACTGATAAACCCATCCATGCCCCCCCACATGAATGATCTAATTCATTTAATAGAGTTATAAATCCTCAAGCGGATCTCCACTCGAGCTTGACCAACATGAGATTTCTGGAGCTAATATCAATACTGATGTTGAGCTAGAAAATAAATCATTACCACAGCTCTGAGACATACTGAGATATTCTGATTGTTTTTAAGATGTTATGAAATCAGGTAAAGAAAAGAAATTAAAATGTACTGTGGAGTATATGTCTAAATGTCTCAGTCTAAATGTAATTTGTTAATAAAATGTATTGAGCCTATTTATACAAATTATACAGCCATACAACTTTTTCAATGCTTGTTTTACGAGCTATTTCCTTCACACACATACTAAACCCTGTAATTTAGCGATGAGCTGAATCTCGAGGACTAAGACTGGAACACTCAGTTGTTCTTTTTTGTGTGTTTGTTTGTTTAAATAAGTTTATAAACAATATTCCTGTTTATTTCTAGTTATAAACGGTTGATACTTTTGTGCAGCCTTGTGTACAAATCAGGTGACTTCTAAAATAAACACACTGCTACATTATTCCTGTGAGAAAAACACACTGCTACATAATGCTAGTCATAAAACTCCTGCACTGCTTTAAAATAATTTACTAGTTTAAAGATAGAAATAATGTACATTTTTACCTTTAAACTGATAGTCGTGAGGTAGGACTGTTGTCTAGTTCAGCAAACGAATAGCTAGCTCACTTATGATCAGGTTTGAAGCTAATCATAATTTACCACAGAAACAGAACCATGTCATAACACACAAGGAAATATATCCTTGCTCTTCTTCATAATATTATAAATAATAATTTATTCTTATAACTTTTATGCTTTTATGTGAAAAATCATAGGTTTCACATTGTTGGCTAGTTCAGAAAATGAATATCTAGCTCGCTTACTAGCAAGTCGAAAGCTAGTGTTAGCATGAGTACAATAGATACAGAGTCATGTCATGACACAACACACAAGGAAATGTCCTCTTCCTGTCCTGCCTCTTCTTCAAAATAGATTTACACATTTCTTTCTTTCTTTCTTTGTTCATTTTTATGTATATATTTATAAATAGTCATTGGTTAGTGCTTGTTTTTCACATTGTTGGCTGGTAGAGTAGCTGATGAGTAGATTAGAAAATGGCTAGCTAGCATTAGCATAAGCTTTTATACCACACAAACAGATTCATCTTTGTATGTTTGTTTGTTTGTTGTTTCTTTAAAAAAGTAAAATAAAAGTATGGCTAAATATAAATCCACTTGCAGTGACATTTTATTTCCACAGACTAATACTGTTAGAACATATTCACTCTAACACTGTCTGTTTAGTCAAACATGTTTCCCTCAGAAACTCATTGTATATTCTGCTAAAGTAAAAATGAGGTGAAGCAGCGCTCTGCTCACAGTTTTTTCCTGGTCTTGTTCTACCATTCTCCCCAAACTTTGGAAATATCAGTAGAATAAATGGCAGTACAAATCCAAGAAAAAAGAATGAATATAACCTATTGATTTGGCACGTTTTAAAAAATCACAATATATAGCGAGAGACTTTCAAGGGTTTTCAAGGGTGTCTTTCTTTTTGTTTGCGGTTGGTTGTAATCCAGTTGGAGTCCTTTACTGCTATTAGGTTAGTTACTATTAATAATAACACCATAGTGCGAAATAGTCTCACGAACCAAAAAAAAATCACGTTTGATGTGATAGCCAACAGGCTGCTAAAGCCCCTAGTATTAAACACTGTATTGGGCACAAGTGGGATTCTCTGGATGCGAGAAGGGTCAAACCAGGGGACAGAAGCACTCAGTGGGACGTAAGAGATATTATCCATGTTTTCGTAGCAGCCTCTAGCAAAGAACAGCCTGTCCTTATGTGCAAAAAAATCTGTGAAATACTGAAGCCCTGGAGAGCAGCGCTCAACACAAACACTGCGGCTTCAAGGACAAAAGGTTACGGGACAGAGAGTAATCAAAAAGGTAAAGAAATGTATAAAACTACACATAATGCAATGTTCCACTCACTTTCCACAGTGATATTAAGTAGGCCTATTAAACTGGAACAGTAAGATAATATATATATATATATATATATATATATATATATATATATATATATATATATATATATATATATATATACACATACAGTATGTGTGTGTGTGTGTGTGTGTGTGCGACACCAAAAAGCCCTTAACCTCTCCAGCACAGAAGTGGCTACGTTCATGTGTAAGTGTGTGACACATGTTCCTCCTCCACACGTTGACCTCACAAGAACGGCAAAAATAACTCAACCTGCTCTGCCAGGGGAGTCTCAGCTCAGACGATCTAAAAAGCACGTGGCAGCCATAACGCAGCGGGAGGAAGGACATGAATGTGGTGCGCATTACAAGCCCGGATGTGTTTGTTTGCATCTGTAACAAATAGAGAACAAGCTTGGGTAGCCCTGAGCCATGTGATGCTTTCAACACAAAGGTAGATATCTCTTTATTCCAATACTCCCGTTCTCAGTTGACACGCCGTGCATAGTAAAACAGACGTGTAGTGTGGTGAGTAACAAAGCTCAATACCACCCTCCTGTGGGCCAGCACTGGTCAAAAACCAACTCACTTTTCCTCCTATCACAGCATTATTTCCTGATCGCTGATTTTATATTCATTGCTTTGTAATTACAAGGTACTAAGTAAGTCAATAATACGTGCATGAGTGTTGTTTCATCCTAGTATTCTAGTATAAGGTCACTGAGGGAATAACCAGATTCATCGGATTGTCCTTTTGAACTCTTCAAGTTGAACGCTGCTCATGTCAGTAATCAAAAATCACAGCAATAACATGACCATTGTATGTGCAATAAAAATACTGGGGGGTTTTTTCCCATAAAAGTTTCTTTTAACACAAGGTCTCCACCCTGTGGCTGGAAAAAGATAACCTTCAGCTATTATTAGTTTTCTTTTCTACTCTATTTTCTACTAAATTAAAACAACCACTGACTATGGTCTACTCTATACTAAACACGATTGTATACATCACAATAAAGAGTAGCTGGGCTTAGTTTTATCCTCAGAGAAGTTCATCGAAAACAAGATGTACGCCTTCTACACCTAATCTAGACACACACTGGGAGTCAGAAGAGCCTAATCATCAGCATCACCATCAGTATTCCTGCAACCAAACTAATACCAAATGGCAGGTGATTAAAAAAAATTTAAGATATGGATAAAATAACTGTGATCTGCATTATTATATAGGTTCTACCTACTGAGTTTAATCCTAACTTCTTTCTTCTTGACAGCACATGTAAAGTTTTCCAAAGACATAACATTACATGCACATCAGTTGTTGGTTTCTTTTTAACGTGACGGCATTATGGAAAACTCTAAAACTGTCCCACAGGTATAGTTTATTTATATGTTATTTCAGTTCAATAGTTCATGCACATGCTGTAGTAGCAGAGCAGCACTTTGGAGCACAGAAAGTAGCACATCACTGAAGGCAGAAGTGAATTCTTACAAATAAGCCCGCTTTTGAGACATATGACTGGCAGACTTGCTGGACAAAAGCAGTGAGATTCAACCCAGGCAACTTAGTAACAATTCTGTAAACCCGGAGAAGCTTGATAAATAAAAGAGAAGTTAGTGGTGGACCACGGTGCTGTCAGTAAGTTTGCTCTCTGAACTGAGACGCAGAGGGAAAGCGTTTAACGCTTGTGCGTTTTTATTTTTTTGGAAGTCTCCCAATTTTCAAATTCTTTTTTTTTTTTTTTTTTTTTTAAATGTAATACACATTGCTGGCTAGCTACCATAGCTGGCTAGGGTAATGATGGAGAAATAACGAGTGTGTCAGGATAAATGCGGAAACCCGAGAAGCATCTCGCGTCGCAAGTTGCGAGCCCCCTCGACCCGCTCCTTAATGTTTTCACTCCATTCACACTGTTGTCATTAGTAGTAAACAAAACAATTACAATCACCGAGCTTTTGCCTCTTACCTTCCGGCTTGTTTTCGGCAGCCATTTCCCCTCCGCGCGCCACATCCTCCTCCTCCTCCTCCTCTTCGCGAGCGTTGGGTACCACCACGCGCGTGCACGTCGAGGACAGCGCGAGGAGGGACCGGCGGAGCGGGAGGCAACTCCAAGCCACTCCACCATTGGCTGTGGGATGATGACTGACCACGGGATGCTGAAATGGTCCGCGAGCTCAGCGAGAAGCGACGTCCCTTTCCATGTGTCCGCTCGCGATCATTGGGCGGCGGAGGGATGTTTAGGTGCAGCTTCCACGCCTCGGTGAGACAATCAGCCAATCCGCGATGAGCTCGTGCCTGAACTGTGCGCCGTCAGAGGAGTGCGTAAGACTGAACAGACTCAGGAGGCTTCTTTTGAAACTATAAAAATGTGCTCTGGTGATTTCTTAGTTATCTTAAAAGAAACAGAATAAGAATCAGAATAAGAATCAGAATAAGAATCAGAATAAGAATCAGAATAAGAATCAGAATAAGAATCAGAATCAGCTTTAATCGCTAAGTGTGCGCAGACACAAGGAATTTGTTGTGGGGTTTTTTTAAGGTGCTCTTGGTACATACATACATACATACATACATATCTGGCATGAGAACAAAAACATTTAAATAGTAAGACTTAATAATTAATAATAAGGTGTATGAATCTGGAATAGAGGATTTATGTGCAGATTTGTGCACATAAATAAAGAGATATGCATGTGTATTTATATAGTACTTGAGAAAGAAGCAGTAATTAGAGATGGAGAATGAATTACAGAAATGAATTACAGAACACAGGTAATAATTCCTGTGTTAGTTGTTTAAGCTGCAGATGGCATGAGGGGAAAAAATGGTTTTGTGCCTAGATGTTCTAGTGCGCAGAGATCTGTAGCGTCTTCCTGAAGGGAGAAGTGCAAACAGGTTGTGGCCGGGGTGAGAGGGGTCTGTGATGATGTTACCTGCCCGTTTCTTCACTCTAGAGTTGTACAAGTCCTGAAGGTTGAGCAGGTGATTTGCTGAGCCAAACCAGACAGTTATAGAAAAGCACAGAACTGATGCAATAACAGCTGAGTAAAACTGTGTCATCTGCGCCTGTGGCAGTTTTTCAGTTGAGGAAGGAAGTACAACCTCTGCTGGGCCTTTTTCACAATGGAGTCAATTTGAATGTCCCAATTCAGGTCCTGGGAGATGGTGGTTCAGAGGAACTTGAATAACTCCACTGCAGCCACAGTGCTGTCCATGATGGTGAGTGGGGGGAGAGCAGGGGGGTGTCTCCTGAAGTCTGCTATCAACTCCAATGAGTGTGTTTAGCTTCAGGTTGTTGTGACTGCATCAGACAGCCAGATGCTTAACCTCTTGTCTGTAAGCAGACTCATCTCCATCCTGAATGAGACCGATGACTGTAGCATCATCTGCGAAATTCAGGAGCTTGAGAGAGGGGTGTGTAGAGATAAAAGATAAAAGTGTGCATAGGGTGGCAGAAAGAGGTGGTACCATCAATGTCAAAATACTGACTCTATAATTCATCTAGATGTGCTCCTTTAAAGGCAATGGCAACCTTGAAATGCACTACATATGTTTAGATGGACATTTTTGTAATTTGTTTATTGATTGTTAATTTGTTGCTTGATGCTGTATTTTCATTATTACATTAAGAAGTTAGCGCTTGTGTGCCGAGTTGCACTGAAGGTGGCATTGGATAAAAGTTTAAGCTTTGCACTCATATCTAATGGTAGCTCTAATGAAAGTTGCTGAATGACTTTTAATATATATTTAAGATACAAAAAACACTATGAGGGAAACTGCCATTACACTGTAACAATATAAGTCCGTTACAAGTCAGACATCCCTTTCTAGGTGTTTTGATAGTATCACTGCACCATCAGATAGAAACTGATGCACTTAATTTCTTACATTTTTCTACAATGGCTACAGATTCTTCCCAAAGAAAAAGACAGATTTACCTTTTACCTCATAAACCTCATAAATGTCTTCTGGGAAAAAAAATCATGTTAAATACCACAACACTGGAATCTGGAGCTGTTGATACATTTGATGAACAGCAGCTCTGACATTAGCCCTGGCTGTAAATCAAATAACAGACATAGTTTCATGGATTTCTAATACATTCTACCGTAACAGCTCATTTCAAGGCAATTCATATTCATATGGTGGACAACTGACATAATCGAAGTCTCATAATTCCATTCCATTGTCTGTACCGCTTATTCGATCTATCATCGGGTCACGGGGGGCCTGTGCCTATCTCAGGCATCATCGGGCACCAAGGACACCCTGGACAGAGTTCCAACCCATCGCAGGGCTAACCACTAAGCCACCGTGCCACCTAAGCCTCATAACATGTGAAAAAAAAAAAAAATGTTATTCTAAAACGAAAATGAAGTTTTATGCAGTGAGACATTTATTGAAGGAGTCTCCAGTATCAGCACATTGCATTGTCTGTAGGCTTTTCCCTCACAGAAAGCCTTCTGAACAGACAGGTTTACACTATGTGGTTTCTCGGTGAGGTGCAATTAACTTCAGGAGAAAGAAAAATGAAAGGCTGGTGAAGGAGCAGCTGTTTATAACTGCTATAATGCAATTATTAACTGGAACTAACTTGTTTTGCAGAGATTTCACAACATTAAATGTAACTATAAATTTTTACATTGCATTGTGTCTTTTATTATTCAATAAAGCTCATAATAAAATAATCCACTTCGCATCAGTTCATATCACACAACCCTGTCACCAAATAGTTTCCTAAAACACCATGCCTTGTTATTTCTTTTTTCTTTTATTATTCCCCAAACAACTTACACTATACATCCATTATGGGTAAGATTTGAGTACAATGGGTTTTCAGTATGTTTACAATGCCGGAACATTTTGGAAATGCATGTGCGTAGTAATCAAGTAAGCTACAAAATGATGTAGATAGAGATTAGGTTAAGAAAATGTTGTGCTCTTTTAAAGTGTTCTTTTAAAGACCTTTTAATTAAATTTACTGTGATTAGGAACTTTGCCCGATTATCTATTAATGAGGTAAATGATTTTCAGTAATGAGGTTGGCTTGTGTGAATTACGTAGTCAGTATAGGGTTAATGGAGAAAAAAAGAGGACAGAATAGAACTAGCTATCACACAGAGGTGGTGCTGAAGGGACAGCTCCAGAGAAAAAAGTCATACAGAGAGAGGAGGAGGCTTTAAACATTACCAAATGGTCCTTGTTAAAAACCTAATTTAAATAAAACTGGAAGTGAATCTCTAGATTTCCCTTAAAACTGAGATTACATATAGTGCAGATCATCATTCGGTGGTCAAAAGTATGTGGACACCTGACCATCACACCTATATGTAGTTTATAGTGTCACAAAATCAGAAGCACAAAAGTTGTTTACATTGGTTACAGTTGGTTACATTGCCCATGTTTTGGTTGGAGTAGAATAACAGAAGGATAAATTGTAATTCTTACTGTGCGCTAGGCATTTTCTCTGTACATCAGCTCCAGATCTCACTAATGTGGCTGAATGAGCACAAATCCCCACAGCCAGGCTCCAAAATTTAATGAAAAGCCAATACCAGCAAACAGAGAAAAGACTATGTATTAATGTCTATGGTTTTGGAATACACACATGTGGGTGTGATGGTCAGGTGTCCATACACCTTTGGTGTAATTAAATCTGAGGAAGACTTTTGGGTATTTTACTACTGTGATGGTCAGGAATCCACATAGTTTTGGCCATGTACCATATTTGCAAGGCATTTTTTTTTTTGTATTTGTAAGATTTGTAATAATAATAATAATAATAATCATAATCATCCTCATCATCCTCATCATAATAATAATATCAGTCTTGTCGTTTGTTGTCATGATGCTGCTGCTGCTGCTGATGATAATGATGAGGCTTTTTTTAAGTGGATCCACTTTTACTTTCTTTAGTTACATTATCTGAATTGTCTAATAAACGTTGCAAATCTTGAATGCATTCTTGAATATGTAAGTGGCCCGACACAACTGAGAGATTAATGAACATTCTTTAATTGCAGCAAGCTCATAGATAATGTATTAAATGTTTCTTTTGCCTGCAGCAAAAACAGACCGTGAAATGTCATCATTAAAATATGATCCTTATTTCTTGCATTCAACTGATAACAAGGGAAATAGGAACACTCACCAAATCCTGACCTTTTCATCGCCGATAGAAAAGTCATGAAGTGGTAAAGTAGCCTAATTGACAAAGTGCAGAGACCTTTGCTTTGTCAGACCTTTAGCTTTCTCTGTGGAGGGAAAAAAAAATTTCCTGCATAATAAAATTGTGATCAATTAACGATCATGTGGGGTTTCATTCTCATTCAGCAAAATGAATTAGAGTTTTAAAATAGTTTACTTAGGCTTGTAGCTGCATAGATTAATTTAATTCTGTTTACTTTTTCTAAGTACGAAATGTTCACTGGTAATTAACTACGCCTGTGTGTTAATTCATTTGCATCGCGTTTCTTCTTGTAATAGTTTGTTTATGAAGCTAATAAATCTTGTCCGTGCGTGTGTCATAATTAGTGAAAGTATAATTTCAGATTAAGGATGCCTATGCCTACCAATAATAAAGCATATCCTAATGTGCAATAGAGTAGGCGTTCAGAATAGGCTTTTAGTCCTTGTAGATCTCCAGAGGTAAGAATTGGTACATAAAGAAATACCAAGCTGTGCAGAGTTAATAATAAATCCTTTCCATTTAGGAATAATTACGGCGTCGATTATATAGAGTGCACATAAAGTTTAGAGCATAGTTTAATAAGCTTTGTCTCGTCTCCGGAATTATATTTAACCAATGTAGAGAGCAGTAACTTCTCGAAAACAGTCTATTCAGCATCTTATACGCTTAGAACGTTCAAAAGGGGGAAAGAAATTCACCTCCGAGCCTGAAGGGGGCGATAACGTCTTCATATCAGTGTGAAAACAGACGCTGGGCGGGATGAAAGGTTGTAAACATGGCGGCGGCCTTGGAGGAGGATGAAATTGACAATGATGATTACTATTCGCTATTAAACGTGCGGAGGGAGGTATGGAACCTAGGTTATTTAGTTGTGAATATATAATTAGTGTATTAGAGTTATATGTGAGTGGTAATAGTTTACATAACGATAATGCAAATCAAGATTTAGAGTGAATTGAGTTAACGCGTTAGCACTGTGACCCTTGCTTATCATTGCTTATTACAGCGAAACTGTAGACCCTCTTTATTCATACATGAAATTTCCGTTTTGTTTTTTTTTCTTATCATATTAATGTGTAACTCTGGAACTGTTAGTACCCTTTCCATAAACCTCCTACAAGTGGCTATGACGTTAGTTTTGTATTAAAGCTTTTACACAAAGTTATTCTAACACCCAAATTAGCGTGCTATGAAGCTAACGCTGAGTTGCTTTCGTTATTGGGAGCTTCAAAATGAAAGTCAACTGTCGTTGTTTTCTAGATCGATTTTCCCTGGAGACTTCTCAGAACGAAATGTAATAGCATGGTGTACAGGTCGTCTGAAGTCGCCTTTGTCATTAACGTCACTTAGGCTTTGGATAATTGAGTTCATTCTGTCGTTTACACGAGGAACTGGTGGCAAAGTTGTGCTGCCTTCACTTGCTGTCGAATTTATTGTTAATGCAAGTTTCTGACCTTAAGACTTAAGTGTTTCAGAAACGTTTTGTCTACCCGATTTTTTTTTGTGTACTTATTACTACACATTACTCCTTAAAGATGTCTGAGACAGATACAGGAAAGGACAGTGGGAGTGTATTTTTTTCCTCAATAAATGTTTATTTAGTAATCAGCAATTAGGTAATTAACACACAATGGCTAACATCTCTCACCACTGTTTAAATAATCTACAATATTACAGTAGAATAACATCTAAGGAAGATACGAAAGCAGATGGCTAGAAGTTCACTCGTATTCATACATTCAGTTTATCTCTTGTAACTGATTTATCCTGTTTAGGGTTTGTGTCCATTGCAAAGGCATAGTTGTCACGTTCATTCACGCATATAATCACCCATTGTGGAATGTTTAGTGTGGTCAATCCAGCTGCTGGTATGTTTTTTGCCAACCAATTCAGTGCTTGCTGAAAAGGTACGATTTCAGTCTTTGATTGACAGCCAGTGACCCGGCTGTCTGGAAAGCCATTTGAACTTCTTTCAAGCAAGCATGTTTTCTTTTAGTACCTACTCTCTGAGGGATGGTGGGTCCATTCAAGCACATGAACCATTTTAAAGATTCAAGAACTGTTGTATAATTGCATATTATACAGGAAGATTCCAGAGCAGTTCAGGATTGTTAGCAGTTCACTTGTATGCAAACACCATAATCTAACACTGTCTGAGGAGCACATGAATACAGCAGATTGTTTGTTACAGTTCGACTAAAGTGCACAGTGATCACCATACTGTAAGCCAAAACATGAACTTCTAGAAAGTTCAATTTGCCTACATGGGACCTTCGTAGAGATCTTTGCACACGAAAAAGCCAAGAGGAAAAAAGAGCCAAAGCGTATGTGTATTAATTTTCTAGAAACATGAATGAGGTAGCCAGGTTATCCTGTACACATATATGGATACACTTTATAGATACACTCTCTTGCCAAACGTTTTGGGACACCCCTCCAAATCATTGAATTCAGGGGTTGGGCTTGGCCCCTTAGTTCCAGTGAAAGCAACTCTTAATGCTTCAGCATACCAAGACATTTTGGACAATTTCATGCTCCCAACTTTGTGGGAACAGTTTGGGGATGGCCCCTTCCTGTTCCGACATGACTGCACACCAGTGCACAAAGCAAGGTCCATAAAGACATGGATGAGCGAGTTTGCTATGGAGTCCTGACCTCAACCTGGCCAAGCCCAAACCCTGAAAAACAACACCTGAATTCATTGATTTGGAGGGGTGTCCCAAAACGTTTGCCAATATAGTGTAGTAACCAACCGGTTCTGGAATAGAAGGACCAAATATTATTTGTCTGGTTGATTGTTTTAGACACAGCACTAAAAGTAACACAGTATACTTGCTGAACACTGTTAGAGAAGTATACAATGTTAATCCAGTTTAATTTTTCCATGCACTGTGTACTAAACATCTAGTTGTTATCAGCATCAGTGAGCGACCATAAGAAGCAGTTAGCTGGATGGTTTTGACTGGTTGTTCACTGATGCCAGTGCTGCACACATTCCCCTGTCACTATTACGTGTGTAACAATGCTGTGGTTAGAATGATCCACCTAAAAACTGTCAAAGATCCCTTTCCACTGACTGATCCAGGATGAGCTACAATAAGTATTGCACTATTATGGAGTGTATCTGATAAAGTGGACAATGAATGTAGGTGCAGTGTAGGTTCTTGGCCACTGAGTGTATATATAAACAATCAAATAAATATATATTTTTAGTTTTAGTCATGTATCTTGTACTTTCAGGCCACACAAGAGGAGCTTAAGGCATCGTATCGACGTCTTTGCATGCTGTACCACCCTGACAAACACAGAGATCCTGAGCTAAAAAGACAGGCAGAGCAGCTTTTTAACCTGGTGCACCAAGCATATGAAGGTGAGAAGACACACGAAATAAGATTTTGAGCAGTTATTTTTCTGTACATCGGTGCTATGTTTACTTTTTGCCTGTTGTTTTATTGCACTTTAATTTTATCTTAATTTATATATTACCAGAATTGAACAACAGCATTGTGATTTAAAAAAGTTTCCTTTCTGTGCAGTTCTAAGTGATCCACAATCCAGAGCTATCTATGATATTTATGGGAAGAGAGGGCTGAGCGTGGAAGGATGGGAGGTAAGTCTTGGTTCAAGTAGGGCTTGGATTTAACAATATAATAGTAGCATTAATAAAGAGAGAATGAGTGAATCTTCCATCAGTCTCTTACATTTACGGTATTTGGCAGACGCCCTTATCCAGAGAGATTGACATTTTGTCTCATTTCCTTTATACAACTGAGCAATTAATGGTTAAGGGTCTTGCTCAGGGGCCCAGCAGTGGCAGTTTGGGCCTGGGGAAAAAAAAAAAAAAGTCAGTTTAGGCTAATGGTATTCCAAGTTTGTGTCCTATTGAACCAGTGTTAATGTATTCATTGACTGAGAACTAAAGCACTGTTGTACGTTGCTCTGGATAAGAGCGTCAGCCAATGCCAGAAATGTAAATGTAAATGGATTCGAACTCACAACCTTCCAATCAGTAGTCCAACACCTTAACCATTAAGCTACCACATCCCCATTCACAACCCCCAAGTTGTTGTAACTGTTTTTGTAATACAAATCGATCTCCTGCCAGATTTCTCATGATTTTTCCCCCCGTACTTTATGTATGATGATAAATGACAATCCCCAATATATCCCCATAGATGTGTAGAAAAGAGACACTGATTTATATAAAACACCATAAAATGGAAAATCGTACAAGCTGAGAACAGCAAAATAAAGACTAAATGGTGAAAAAGTGCCCTGAATATTCCAAAATCATTTCAGAGACACACACCATGTCATCCTCCTTATCTATGCCACTATTTTCTTTGTCCGAATTGAATGGCCAATTCTATTTATCTTAATTTGTTGATTGATTTTCGATTGCTTTCTTCCAAGTCATTAATATGAAAGGACCAACTTTTGCAATTTTTATTTACACCTGACAAAATAATCTGTATGTAAAATTGCAGTAAGTCACAAGTTATACAATTTGAAGCCGATTAACTGAAGTTACATTAGTGAGTCTCCCTATGCAAAAATTACATAAACTCAGAAACTCTCATCAGATAAGATTGTTTAGCTGAACTCATCTTTTTTTTTCCTTCCAAAGGAACACCATGGTTTTTGTTTATCTGCTCTTGTAAACGTTTTCCATATAAATGTTTTACAGTTTGATAAAAGCAGCTCAGTGTTCCTTGGGGTTAATTGATATACACATCTATCTGTTATTTTCAAATATTGTTATAGGTAGTGGAGAGGAAAAGAACGCCGGCTGAAATCCGGGAAGAGTTTGAGCGGCTTCAGAGAGAGAGGGAGGAGAGAAGACTTCATCAGAGGACCAACCCTAAGGTTGTATTTCTCTCTTGTATGACCATTTCATTACAACTCTTAAGTCATCTGTATTTTACTGATTTATTGATCATCTCTCCGGCAGGGGACAATCAGTGTGGGTGTGGATGCCACAGACCTTTTTGATCGCTATGAGGAAGAGTATGAGGAACTCCCTGGTGGTGGTTTCCCCAACATTGAGATTAACAAGATGCATATATCTCAGTCCATAGAGGTATGTGATTTTTCGAAAGAGAATTTGCTTATATGTTTGAGTCAATTCTGCCTTGTTAAATGAATTAGAAGCTGAAAAGTATTTAGTCTAATGTCTAATTAACCAAAGATGTGTAGAAAAGAGAAGCAGATTAATGGTGATCCATTTGGGCCATTATTGATTATTAATGATTAATGATGCCCTATCTACTGTCATATTTGTAACATTTCAATGAAACATCATATAATATGAAATTAAAAGTGTACACTCCTTCATTAATGCAGGTGTACTAGACATATTCCATATTCCTCAACATTCTTTTCTCCGTCAAGTCCTTAGACCAGTAAACTACACCTGTAATTCAGACTACTTGGGGAAAAAAGTTTTCCTTTCATACATTATTATGATTTTATTCTTATAGTAGCTAAATACAGGATATAAGGATGCTTTAACTGTAGGTTATGGTTAACAGTCAGTGCAGATGTGAGTTCAAAATTGAAGTTGACACTGAGTGTAAAATTTGCTTTAATTCACCTTGGATGTCTTTGATGAATCAGAGTCAGTGCCTTTATGTCAGTACATGCTGTCAGCATTATATGAGATTTGCTTTTTAGACATTTTCTCTCACACGCATATGTGTTTTTTTGTGTGTTTTTTTTTTTTTCCCCCTCAAGGCCCCTCTGACGACGTCAGACACGGCCATTCTCTCCGGCTCTCTTTCCACACACAATGGCAACGGCGGTGGAAGCATTAACTTGGCTCTGCGACGGGTGACGTCATCAAAAGGCTGGGGAGAGGTACGCACTTTGCTGACTTGCTATTTTAATACAAACTTATGATGAATGCTATTCCATGGAATGCAAGACACATTTTTTTACCTTTATTCTGTTTGTAGGTTGAGTTAGGAGCAGGAGACACACACGGTCCTCTCTTTGGCTTGAAGGTTTTTCGCAACCTGACACCTCGCTGGTGAGTAATGCATGTCAGCAGTGTAGTGAAGTTCAGAATGAAGGAACAGAAACTGAAAATAACTATCCTTGCACAAAGAGCACCAGTCATTTAGATGCTTCATCAACTCTGAGAAGTTCTTGTGCTGGTTTAAATGAACCAACAGCGCCATCAGTTTAGGTTACAGAATGCCAGCACATGCCAATGTCTCTTTCAGTGCGTACACTACAGCATTTAATAATAAAATACTGAATTATTTCTGATAAGTGGGGACATGTCTAGTCTTCTTGGACTTAGATACTCCAGTTGACGATGTTTGAAATCCAACCGCAGTTGTATGAGAGCAGGAGTGAAATGGTGCAGTTAAGTTATTTTAGGGTCTTTTACGGACATGCTTGTCACAGTGGGGTCTGTGAAACATTGTCAGGGGTTCTGTGATTTTCTAATTTTGTTACAGTTACAATGCTTATAAATAGTGTCTGGAAAGAAAAGTTCAGAAACGAAAAACAAGCATTAAAACAAGCATTTTAAATACTGTGTCTTGTATTTTTAAATACTAAATCCAAAAATGTTATGTTTTCTGTTTCCATGACCTATAAACAATCATGATTAATCACACACGTGTGTGTGTGTGTTTCTTTCAGCTTCATGACCGCTCAATGTGCAATGCAGTTTTCGTCACGTGGTGTACGCCCAGGCATAACCACCGTGCTTGCACGCCACCTAGACAAGAACACAATGGGCTACCTACAGTGGCGCTGGGGTGCTCAGTCTTCCATGAACACCAGCATTGTGAGAGACACAAAGAGCAGCCACTTCACATGTGCTGTGCAGGTCAGTAACTTATTAAACCGACAACTGAGGAGTGGTTCAGTTCAAAACCTATGCTTTTCCAGAATTCAGAGCAATACAGCACGGCTCTTTAACAATATTTATAAGCATATTGTTAAATTGTGGGCCATACCATGATACAGTCATTGTCAATTATTTACTTACAGAGGTGTTTTTTGTGAATAGTTTCCAGTTTCATTGTGTTTTCTTCAACAAATTGTCTTACCTGGTGCAGAAGGGTAGACCACCATTTCGGATTTAGCAGCAGAAATGTGACTGTACTGTGTAGCATTTTAACATCTAAAAATAGTTTGCACTCTCGATAAAACTAAAGAAATTGCTCTTTTTAAAACAAACTTGCAGGGTTTTTTTTTGGTAATTGTTCCCATACTTGTCACCCAATAACATCCAGAGAACTCTTCTTACTTTCACTAGTTAAATATCATGGGTTACTCAGTGTGCCTTCACAACACATTTACATTTCTGGTATTTAGCAGATGCCCTTATTTGGGGCATTGGTGGCTCAGTGGTAGGTGTCTCGCCTATCATGCGGAAGGCCCGGGTTCGATTCCCAGCCAATGCCTCAACCCCAGCCACTGGATGCAGTGCCGGTCCCAAGCCCGGAAAAATGGGAGGGTTGCGTCAGGAAGGGCATCCGGCGTAAAACATTTGCCAAGTTGTTGTGCGGACCAGTTGGTCCGCTGTGGCGAGCCCGAACAGGGAGCAGCCGAAAGCAACAGCAGCAGCAGGTGCCCTTATTTAGAGTGACTTACATTTTTATCTCATTTTATACAAACCCGATTCCAAAAAAGTTGGGACACTGTACAAATTGTGAATAAAAAAGGAATGCAATAATTTACAAATCTCATAAATTTATATTTTATTCACAATAGAATATAGATAACATATCAAATGTTGAAAGTGAGACATTTTGAAATGTCATGCCAAATATTGGCTCATTTTGGATTTCATGAGAGCTACACATTCCAAAAAAGTTGGGACAGGTAGCAATAAGAGGCCGGAAAAGTTAAATGTACATATAAGGAACAGCTGGAGGACCAATTTGCAACTTATTAGGTCAATTGGCAACATGATTGGGTATAAAAAGAGCCTCTCAGAGTGGCAGTGTCTCTCAGACGTCAAGATGGGCAGAGGATCACCAATTCCCCCAATGCTGCGGCGAAAAATAGTGGAGCAATATCAGAAAGGAGTTTCTCAGAGAAAAATTGCAAAGAGTTTGAAGTTATCATCATCTACAGTGCATAATATCATCCAAAGATTCAGAGAATCTGGAACAATCTCTGTGCGTAAGGGTCAAGGCCGGAAAATCATACTGGATGCCCGTGATCTTCGGGCCCTTAGACGGCACTGCATCACATACAGGAATGCTACTGTAATGGAAATCACAACATGGGCTCAGGAATACTTCCAGAAAACATTGTCGGTGAACACAATCCACCGTGCCATTCGCCGTTGCCGGTCAAAAAAGAAGCCATATCTAAACATGATCCACAAGCGCAGGCGTTTTCTCTGGGCCAAGGCTCAAAAGTCCTTAAAATGGACTGTGGCAAAGTGGAAAACTGTTCTGTGGTCAGACGAATCAAAATTTGAAGTTCTTTTTGGAAAACTGGTACGCCATGTCATCCGGAGTAAAGAGGACAAGGACAACCCAAGTTGTTATCAGCGCTCAGTTCAGAAGTCTGCATCTCTGATGGTATGGGGTTGCATGAGTGCGTGTGGCATCTTACACATCTGGAAAGGCACCATCAATGCTGAAAGGTATATCCAAGTTCTAGAACAACATATGCTCCCATCCAGACGTCGTCTCTTTCAGGGAAGACCTTACATTTTCCAACATGACAATGCCAGACCACATACTGCATCAATTACAACATCATGGCTGCGTAGAAGAAGGATCCGGGTACTGAAATGGCCAGCCTGCAGTCCAGATCTTTCACCCATAGAAAACATTTGGCGCATCATAAAGAGGAAGATGCGACAAAGAAGACATAAGACAGTTGAGCAACTAGAAGCCTGTATTAGAGAAGAATGGGACAACATTCCTATTCCTAAACTTGAGCAACTTGTCTCCTCAGTCCCCAGATGTTTGCAGACTGTTATAAAAAGAAGAGGGGATGCCACACAGTGGTAAACATGGCCTTGTCCCAACTTTTTTGAGATGTGTTGATGCCATGAAATTTAAAATCAACTTATTTTTCCCTTAAAATGATCCATTTTCTCAGTTTAAACATTTGATATGTCATCTATGTTGTATTCTGAATAAAATATTGAAATTTGAAACTTCCACATCATTGCATTCTGGTTTTATTCACAATTTGTACAGTGTCCCAACTTTTTTGGAATCGGGTTTGTACAACTGAGCAATTAAAGGTTAAGTGCCTTACTCGGGGGTCCAGCGGGGACAGATTGGTGGACCTGGGATTCAAACTCGCAACCTTCCGATCAGTAGTCCAACACCATAACCACTAAGCTACCACATCCCCCACATAGTCCCATTTAAGTTCATTTTACTAAAAGTTCAAGGGAGCACTAATTGTGTCTAAGCCGTGTGTCATCCTGTTGTTGTATTTCATTTGACAGTTGGGGATTCCACATACTTTCATTATGATGAGCTACCAATACAAATTCCAAGATGATGACCAGACCAAGATCAAGGGTTCTGTCAAGTACGTGCTTGAGCACCTATTATGTTGTAATTATATAAATTAGTTGCTGGCATGTGGATTGCTAATCCTACCTTATTATATAAACAATAAACAGTCTTTTTTTTTCATACGCAAACATAATTTGTGTACAGATCAGGCTTTTTCGGAACAGTGGTGGAGTACGGTGCTGAGACTAAGATCAGTCGACACAGTGTTCTTGGTGCTACAGTCAGTGTTGGAGTGCCGCAAGGTGTTTCCCTCAAGATCAAGTATGAAGCTGGTGTTCTTTTGTTTCGTTTTGTTTTTTATTAATTCATTAAAATAATTTTTCTCACCATGCATGTAAAACAACTCTTCTGTTTCAGGTTGAACAGAGCCAGCCAGACATATTTCTTTCCAATCCACTTGACAGACCAGCTCCTTCCTAGTGCAGTGTTCTACGCCACTGTTGGACCTCTTGTGTTTTACTTGGCGATCCAGCGTCTTGTTATCAAACCTTACATGTCTGCTCAGAAGGAACAGTAAGGAACAATTTCCACATATCACCTGAAAATCTTCAAAACTCTGAATATAATGCTATTATAGCACTGTACAGTGAAATTGTACTCCTATAATTTACAGAGGCAGAATGTAAGCGGTTTGTGTTCATTTGTTTTGGGATTTGTATATAATTTACTTGTAATCCTCTTTCTCACCTTAGGGAACTGGAGAAGCAGCGGGAGAGCACAGCATCTGAGATTGCCAAGAAGAAGCAAGAAGCAGAGTCTGCTGTACGTCCACATGGCACTATTATACTGCTGATGGTTCTTAATGTAGACTAGTTAATCGCAGTACTTCTTAGTAACATGAACAGAAGCAATACATTTAGATTACACAGTTCCCCATTTATCCATTAGTACCACTTTGTCATGGTAATAATTATGGCTCACTGAAATGTGGGAAAATCTTTTACACTATGAAATGTGACATTTTTTATATATATATATATATATATATATATATATATATATATATATATATATATATATATATATATATATATATATAATACATACATTTTTAATTGCCCTGTGTACATTTTATATTTACTTATATATATATATATATATATATATATATATATATATGTATATATATATAAAATATATATGTTTAATGTAAATTAACATTTCTACATCCACATCTTTTCTTTTATGCCCCATTTTCAACATGGTAGCCATTACAATAGTACTGTAAAGAAAAGAGAGTGAGTGTCAAACTTTTTTTTACTCATGGAAACTACAGACTACCTCTAAAAGTAAAAAGGGAGAAAACCAAAAAAAACCTACAAAAATGTATTTGTAGGTTTCCACTCAAATATCTCTGAAAAGGTGCGCATATACTTAAACAACAATTTTTTAAATTGTTAAATATATACACAATATATAGATAAAACTGATACACTTTTTTTAATGGTTATGGTAAAATGATTGCACGTATTCTTGTGTCTTAGGTTCTGCTGATGCAAGAGTCAGTACGCAGGATCATCGAAGCTGAGGAGTCCAGGATGGGTAAGAGATATTAAATATTGTCAAATCGTCATTCACTCACTAGCTTTATGCAGCTCTTCTATCCTCCAAAATATAAACTAATAAGTCATTTAATCCACAGTGACCCTGACCAGAATAAAGAAGATTAATAAATGATACGAATGATATTCATTTGCAACACATTTTCATTAAGTAATCTTCTTTTACCAGGCCTCATCATACTCAATGCTTGGTATGGAAAGTTTGTGACAGACAACAGCAGGAAGCATGAAAGAGCAAGAGTCATTGATGTGACTGTACCACTACAGTGCCTGGTGAAAGACGCCAAACTCATTCTCACAGAGGCCTCAAAGGTAACACACTCGAACTAGTGAACGAAATATGACATAACATCATTAACATGTAAACAATAAAACATGACAACATGCTGTTATGGGAAAATAATCAATGACAGAATAGTTGCCATCAGAGTAACATAATATTGCACACTATATAAAACACTACATCCTAAAATGTTTTATTCTGTGATATCAAATATCACAGCAATTTGCCAACACTAACTTTATTGTTTTCACAATCATACTTAAAAAAAAATTTCATACACAGTGCAAATCCCTGTGTATGAATTTTTTTTTTCTTAAGTATGATTGTGAAAACAAAAAAGTTAGTGTTACTAGAGAAAGAATAACATTAGAAAAAGGGTGTTAATGTACACCTGTGATTTAGCTTGCAGCCAACACTACTGACAGAGCTGTTCTTATAGGAAATTTATCCACACTTTCTGACCAATCAGAATTAAAAATTCAATTCAAGTGTTGTGGTGTCAGATAAAAAAAATTTCAGGTATCAAATTGTATTGTAACTCTAATGATTACCATGATTAGAGTGCATCACTGACATGATTTGTTGTGTTCAGACTGGCTTACCAGGCTTCTACGACCCCTGTGTGGGTGAAGAAAAGAGCTTGAAGGTGCTGTATCAGTTCCGAGGCGTCATGCACCAGGTTCTGTCTGGTGACACGGAAGCACTCAGGATACCAAAACAGTGTAAGTCTCTGTTATTCTTCCTTTGTGATATGGCTATATAATTTTAGCTTCTGTTTGTATTTGTCCACTGCAGTGGTCTCACGTATTTTTCTTTTCCTCTTTTTTCTAGCGCACAGAATTGATAACGACACTTAGGAACCTTTATTTACATGGCTGAAAGGGACAACTTGGACTAATGTGTGGGAGAAATGGATGCTATAGTGACTTGGATATTCCCTGTGGCCTAAAAGCCATTCACATGCACTATAGCCTTCTTTTTGTGGAGTTTTAATCTTTAGGTAAAAGGGCATGTTTAATGGAGTCCAGTGGAATGCATGAAATTGTACAATACCCAATTGATAAAACTGTATCTGAAATCAGTACAAGCTAAAATATGCAAAGCATTTGTTACTTTTCTTGTTATTTTCGCCTCACGTTTTTTTCCCCCTAGACAAATTCCTTTCCCCCATAGGAAAATGATGGTTACTGTACTAACATATGAACTGGATCTCAGGATCTCAACAGTGACTATTCAGTGCATGCTGCTGTAACAATCCACAGAATTCCACTTAAAAGGAAAAAAGGAGGGTCCCAAGCATCAGCATTGATTATCAGCATACAAATATTATATAAAAGAAAAAGTCTCAATAGTTCTATACTGGTTAAGAAATTATATCCCAGCCTCTGTGATACCTGTGCTGGTCAACCGTAATAAATTCCATCTGAAATTCAACTAACCCAGAAATCTGCTAGGAAACTGTTACATGAATATAAAGCATGGGAACATTAGAATAATTTTTTTCCTCAGTGATCAAACATGATCATTTCTTTCCTCAGTGATTTGACATTCTGTGTATGGAGAGACTGATTTAAAATTACACAGAATGTGGACAGTAAAATATTAAGTACGCTTCATAAATTATATGGTTGGTAATAAATAATGGTGTGAAACATGAGTGTTCATCGTCTTCCCATACCTCACTGAATTCTTTAAAAAGTCCTGTTTCAGTTCTATGTGCAGAAAAAAGTTCTACTTGTTTTTCTGCAAACATAAGCCTTCAATAACAGATGAATACTGACTTCTGCGGTTGGGTAATTGAAAAACAAAAGAAAATGTTGGTTGTGCAGCATCTCTGTTCCTCTCTGAATGAGTTCATCATCGGTAAAATACACACTCTGGAGTTGTGCCATGAAGTTGGGGGAGATTAATTAAAATGACATCAAAATGGTTTTAAATGGTGTAATTTTTTGTGTACAACAACTCACTGACTAACCTACAGCCAGACTTCTATGAACAAAATCTCACAATTTAATCTGAAGGCAATTCCTTGCATTTGAAACATTTTCCACTCTCAGAAGACCTCATCGAACACCTGATTTTATTAGGTGGTGGCATCATCCAGTAACTGGTGCCATGTGATTTGTATTTATCTAGTAAATCTCAACCACATTGTAAACTGCATGTCAAGTAAATTGTTTGACACTATTTCTTTACTCCTTTTTGGTACACTATAAGACCAAAGGTTTGTGGACACCTCACCAACCCATTCCAGATTTAGTCTCCATGTACTGTTATAATAACCTCCAATTCCTTCTGGGAGCGCTTCTCATTATATTTTGGATCATGTTGGTGGGATTTGCTCATTTAGCCACAAGAGGTGATATCAGGGGAGGAGGCCTGGGTTTCCAGTTCGGTGGGGTTGAGGTCAGGGCTCTTTAAAGGTTCTTCAACACCAGCTTTGGCAATGTTTGAATGGACCTTGATTTGTGTACAGTGGCATTGTCCTGCTGGAACAGGTTGGGTCGAGTGAAGGGAAAATTGTAATCCTACAGCATGCCAAGACATTCACACTTCATGTGCCTCCAGCATTTAAATGGAGGAGGTTTTAGTTAAAGAACATGTTCACCTATCCCTATGACACAGTCTTGTGGTCTCATTAAATTTCTTCCTTAAACCTAAAAACACATAAAAAGAAAAATATCTGAATTAAGACTAAGCTTAGGCGAGGCTTAAAGGATGTTTTATCTGTTACAAGTTTTCATCTGTATGATAAAGCATCCTGAGAACAGCATTCCACTAGGACCTGGTGAAGGTAAACTCGGGTTTCATGTTACTGTACCTGCTGGTCAAGTTATAAACAAAGCAACTTTTTAGCATTTTTGCCCCAACATAATTGGCCCTGAAGTGCATAAAATGCATATTTAAATTTTAACTTGTTTCTATTACTGCCCTGATGGAATGATCACAAAATAATAGTACTGTTACTGTTATTATTCATAAGAACATGTTGGAGTACTACAGATTTAGTCTCAGTGGTTCACTTCCTTTTTTGAGAAGCAGTTCCTGTTTTTTGTTCTTTCAAAATAAAAGTCTCTGTGACGTAATTTAAGCGCCATTTTTATCTTTAACATTTTTTTATTTTTTTTTTTTTGCATTAATTACTCAACGTAAGCCATCACATACCAACTATAGTATGGTTTTCTTTTCTTATGGATCTGCGCTTATTAAGATAAATCTGGTCTGTGCTCATTGCAAATCAGGATCGAATCATTATGCTCAATAGTGATGAACTCTGTGGAACAGTAGCTCAGCCTTCACCTAAAAGACTCGGCTCAAAGAATCGACTCGTTCATGAACAACAAATCAGTGCTTCCAGCTCTTTTCAGGGAATAGTGTCTAATCTATGCGCAGGAAGTCGCCAAACGATTCCATGTACTAATTTGCATATCATAACATGTTACATGAACATGGGAGATTTTTTTTTTAGTATATAATAAAATAGATGTTTAAATGAAGTTTAAAATAAAGAACAAAATGCTGAATGTTAAAAGGTTGAAAGACTGACAATCACATTAAATAAATAAATAAACAAATAAACAAACAAATAAACAAATAAATAATAAGCAAGCGTTTATTAAATAAATCAATTCATTAAACAATTGTATTTTTCTCACTCAAATGGGTCCCTGGACAAAAACGTTATGAAACTTTGTCCTAGAGCAGTAGTTTCCAAATCTCAGTAACTCAAAAACATGTAGTCTTATAAATAATGTCCAATTTACTGTGCACATTTAAATAATGAGTGTAATATGTAAATAGTTGGATTATTCATGAAATAATTTGTACTTGAATTTAATTTACAGTTAAATTATTCCTGGCTGTAAAAGGTATGAGAACCTCTGCCCTAGAGGGACTTGTGAACTTGCTATGGAGCTTTTACTTTGAAAAAACAAATGTAAAGTTTGTGCAGTTCACCCCGTATGTTTTATCATATACACTGCTGTAACTAACAGACAGGCGTCCCCAAAGCATGAATATATATGTGATTTATGAATCTTGAGGCTGATTCATGATCAATGCGGCTGAGCAACTGCACACTGATTGAATGTGTGTGTGTGTGTATATGTAATTATGGGCGTGTCCCACCCCAGTGCAGTCTGATACGTCAGAAAAAGAGAGCCGCTTAGGAGTGTAGTGAAGGGTTGGCTGCATTCACGGTCTATGGTTGGCTGTGGGAGGAAAAAAAGCGAGTTTAAAAGAGGGGGATGGGGCAATGAGTTGTTTTGTGTTGCATTCCTGCAGTGTGCTTGACCTTTGACCTCGTTGTTGTGCTCTCTTCTCCTTGCATACCAAAGTGAGGGGTTTTCCCTGCAGTATGCCAGAAGGAGGTAGCTCGCACGCGCTGCGCCCTGGACGTGTTTACTAGCTACTAGCTTTACAAAAGGCTCCTGTTTACCTACCTGCATCTGCAGTTAGTTAGCTAGCTAGCTAGCAACGAGACATTGCTCTACTATATTTTAACCGAGGCGCGCTTAAAAAAAAAAACAAAAAAAAAACAACGGGGGAAAAAAAGGGAGGAGTAGGTGTGGAGTGTTTCTGGATATCGCACCGAGCTCGGCCAGGTGACTTTGCTCCGCGCACTAGCTCTCGATCTGATTCAGCGCACACGTTTTCCTGTCCAGCGCTCGCCGATTATTCGGCATAGTCCGCCGCAAAAACACGGAGAAGACCGAGGAAATGAAGGACAAACAGAAGAGGAAGAAGGAGCGCACGTGGGCCGAGGCTGCTCGCATGGTAAACCACAAACGCTTGTGTTTGTATTGTTTTCCAATGTCGTATTTTTGTAATGATTTTGTGCGTCACCAGCGGCCAGACAAAGCTGCCGTTTCTATGAAGCCGCTGCGGCTGCCTTGTTGTAGCTCATCCCACATCCTTTCCCACCAGTCAGGACATGACAGGGGTTGTTAAATTTATTCCTAAATTAAACACGCCTTTAAAACGGACATTATTAACACGTATAACGGTTGGGCTCTCGTATGAAATGAAGACGCAACTTGTAGCTTAGCAATATTAGCACCGCTACTCGTTTGACCCTTTGTTTGCGTGTCTCGAATTAGCTAACGTTAGCTTGCTAGCTCGAGATTACAGATAATGGCTAACTCGACACCATCACTCCCTTTTATCATGAATCACATCCTGTCCAGTTTCAGCTCGTCGGGCTGACCTTTGTTTAAAACTGCAGAGCTTTTTATTCCTATACAGTTTGACGCAACACGGGCTTCCTGCCTCCTAACTGGCTAGCCTCAGATTGCTAAGGGAAATAAGCAACACACTACACTATACATGCAGGTCTAAAGTGTTTAAAAAATCGTATTTGCTAGCACGTAGTTTTGTTTGAGCAAGAAATTAAAGGGAAAAAATCGACCAGCTGAATTTGATTTGCTCTTAATTTCCTGCAAGATTTTTTTTTTTTAATAAATAGTCTCATTGATTTTCCCCATATTAGCCTGCAGACCTTTATTTATTTATTTAATCTAGATATAACTGACATTTATCTCAAATAAATTCATTCTGAATGTGGAAAGAATGAGCAAATCTATTTCAATACGAGAAAATCCCATTTAGGTGCATATTGGTCAGTGAACCTTAAAACCTTCATTGAAACCCTCAGTATTTTTCATTGAAAACTAGGTCCAAACCAAACTCAATGTACATGCAGAGACTTGTATTGCTGCTGGAGATAAATGACCCAGAAGGAGAAATGCTTCCTGTTTCAGATGCTCTCCACAAAGTATTGAATAGCAGCCAAGAGAAATGTTTAATCTAAACCACTGAAGAACAGAGCCATTTACTGTTGTCACACTGCTTAATATCTCTGGTTCTTTGGACATGGATAAACCTTCACTACTACTTCTGTTGGGTCATGTTGAGTTCAATAGCTGAGGCTATTTTTTTTTTTTTTGTTTTTTGTTTTTTATAAAGAACCCATAAATCCGATATCTTAAATTATGATTAAACGTGTTAACCATTATGTCTGATCTGTTAGATTACGACTTCAAGACGGTTCAGACTGTGGTATGAAATGTAAAGCCACATGATGCCAATACAACTGGTGTTATCTAGTGTCATTTGCTTCTGCAAGTCTAAGGTTACCGTTTAGGGTGGGGTGTGCTGGCACTAGACCATTTCCCTATATTTTGTCACTTGAGGGCCCGTGTGGGGTGTGTGTGTGTGTTGTGTGTATGTATGTGTGTATATATATATATGTATATATGTGTGTATATATATATGTGTGTGTATATATATATGTGTGTATATATATATATATATATATATATATATATATATATATATATATATATATATATATATATATATATATATATATAATGTGTATATATATATAATATATAATGTCAATGACTTGCTTTGTAGCGTCACTAAAAGTGGCGACGTCTTTCGTAATTGATTGACACATTGCTTTCTAGTTAGCCTGACTATAGTTTGTTTAGTAGTCTGTCAGATGGTTTAAGTGCTGACAAATGGTATCAACAGTTAGCTTTTCATATATTATCAGCATAAAGCCCATTTTGTACCCAAAGCATCACGTTCAATTCAGTGAGATTGTCTTCAGCTATTCAGGTCTTTTATTGGTGGTTACAGTTGGGACCAAAAAATAATGAGCTTAAAAGGCTTCAATACGACATTTTACTAGTAATTGTCTGAGAGTTGTGACTATTTAATATTCCATAAGTTAAGTTTTTATGCATAGAACTACATTATAAGTCACAGCTTGTGAACTTCTTCCATGACCCAACAGTCGAGAACCTCTAGACTAAGTCCAGCAAAGCCAAATATTCAGTTTCTATTCACATTCATTCAGTATACACTGGTGAGAAATGTCCATTCACATCAATTTTGCACATGTGTGTGTATGCGTATACATGTACAGGGTGTCCTGCAACCTTTTTTTGTTTACAAATCTCCCACACATGATGAACTCGTGTTAACACATCTGGTGTTATGCATGTAATTGCAACCTTGCGACAGCGTCCCAATCTCCAGCCATGAGAATAATTTCAAAAGGTTCTTCTTACTGAAACATTATATAGCAAATGTATATTTATGAAAAATCTGAGACACTTCTATTGGAACTTTTGTGACACTGTGTAAAATAAAAAAAATTGAACAGGGATTCAGTGCCTGCAATCATATAAATACTTGTTTGTGGATTAGATAATGATCAACAATGAAAACTTCAGCTGTACGGTTCAGTGCAAATTTCAAAAACTACTCCACTTTCAGTTTGATGTTGGGTACACTGGAGTATTTTTGTCTATATGACAATTTTTGGTCAATGTCCCTTCATATCTAATGGTAGTCCTGCAAACAAAGCACACCAATGAGTAGCATAATCAGCAAGATTTGAATTCAGTAAGACATACTGAACTGTTATAGTGCCTGATCAATAAGCAATGATTTTATTAAATATGAATATCAGAATTTAAGATATTTGTAATGGGAATCTTTTGTTGTGTATGCCCCTGTTTTTAATTGTCATGGCGCTTATATAAATGGTTTGTCTGAATGATGTTTGTAGTGCCTATTGTGCTTCTTTTAGACAAAGGTTAACTAAACTAGAGATGTTTGAAATCCACCGTTAGTGCAGGAGGATAACGGTTTTTACATTGAGTTATAAATGTGAAGTATTTCTATATGCAATGTTGTCACAGCGTCCCTCCCTAAGCTTTCTCAGAATGTTCATATATGTGCCCTATAAACATCTAACATTTTCCTTTTATTGCTTAATCAAAGCACAGTTTGGCCTCATTAGTGCTTATGTGGTGTGTGGATGTGTTGTCGCATGGCAAAATCTGGGTGGGGCTTTTTAAAAACTGTTGCTATAATGGAAGTGACTGCATATTTGTGGGGACAAGCGACACTTCGTACATGCTTGGAGGTTCTCTCCAGATGGTGTAGTCTGTCTGGAAGTTGGATTTGTTTTTGTTTTTGTTTTTTTGCTTAAATGTCCCACAGAGCACTGTTCATTATCGAAAAGTACCCCATATGAACTAGCACTAGCAGTTGGTAATTTGATCATGCTTTTGCCTTTGTTGGATGGCACACTCCTTTAACAAAATTGCAATACCTTTTACACAAAACTGTCCCTGTGCCCTGTTTAGATGCTCTGAGGAACCTCTAGCTTCTTATTTGAAGAAGCTGAAATGTCACACTCCTTGTGCTGGCTTTCACGATTAGTTTGTTCAGTCGCATGAATGTTTTAACATGATTTTCAGAATGTTCTATTCAAGATTGTACGCACATGCACATCTAGAGTTTTATTAAAACCTTCATAAATGCTGTTAAAAACTAAAACAAAGGAATAAGACAGCCTTCGTAACCCAAAAAACAGTTACTCACAAACACTGCATGCTTAGTTAAAATCTGCAAGCTATGTAGGCAGCGCTTCAAGTAGCAAAGAGAGGTTTAAAGATCGCATCAGAGATGGAATTTGTACAAGTATGAAGCGTCAGATGAACAACTTTATGTGAAACATAATGCTGCATTACATCGAAATGTCAATTCGCTTGTCTGAATATTTTTGACCTCGGCAGGTTTTGACAAAATGGGAAAATGTGTTTGTTTTGTTAACAAGCAATGAAGTTAAGTCACTCATTGAACAGAGGATATTAAGCAGAGGATTCTAATGTTTGTGCCATGATAATGGTGTATGTATATTTGTGCATACTAGGAGTGCATTTTTCTGAGTACATGTACAGCATTTACCAGGAACCCTTTTCCAGAGCAGAATAACCAACTTCAAAAACATAGTATATTAGTACTGAGTGAATACATTGCTACAGTATATTGGGCGTATTTTGGTTTGTTTTTACTTTTCACGTATTAGGGTTTTCCCATCTAACTACCCTTAAATATCCTTTGCTGGAATGACCTGTACATGTAAGTGTTTCTGTGGGTGTTTGTGTTCCTCTGCACCGCACAGCATTACTTTCAATTCCTTTTCCTGTCTCACTGTCTTGGTTTCAGATTTGTTACAGCACCAGGGATGATTATGTAGCATTTCCCTTTCATACAAGGCAGACGGCAACTTCCTTAACGGCTTGCTGTAGCCAGAGAGAAATGTTCACAATAGTCTTTGACTGGTTTCAGTAGGTAATAGCAATTCTGAGTGTTCTTGCAAATGACTGCTTTTGATTTTATGCATTGCAGTTAGCTTTGTGACGAGGCACAAGATATGTAGGCAGTTTGTATTTTCACCTGCTGTTACCGTGATTGTAGTAAAGTTCACCTGAAAAGATTTTAGCTTTTGCTGTGTTGTAGGCAGAAGTTCCTAAAACCCTAGGGAGCATTGGATATAGATAGTAACCAGCAAAAATGTGAGTGTAAACGCAAGTAATGAGCAACTATAGGTTTTGCAGTGAACATGGCTGAATTACAGAGATGAATGGAAGACCGCTATTGGAGGAATAAGATGCCGCCAGTTGAAACTGCTGGTCAGAACCTAGTCTAGATTTAGAGCTAACGTACATGGTCAGTGTAAATGTGTTCAGCCACAAAGGCCTGCATATGTCTCACGAGTAAGATGTCCTCCTCCACTTCCTGTCTTCCCCAAATAGGTTCTTGAGAACTTCTCAGATGCCCCAATGACACCTAAACAGATCCTTCACGTCATCCAGACAAAGGGACTCAAAGAAATGAGGTCTGTCCTTAATGCACATATATATGAGAGTGATGTATAGATAGATAGATGGCTTATGCTATACATGAGCTGTTTTCATGAGTTGCATACTGAATGACTTTGTTTTCCCCTTCTCCAATCTTTAATTTTTGATGGCACCCTCTACCACAAAATAGAAGGTGAGTTAATATGATTATTGTGCTATGTTAGAGCGATGATGTTTTGAAGCTATGATGTTTCTGTATTAACTTGTTATAATTGTCTCTCTCGTACAATTAGTGGCACAGCCCCACTGGCCTGCCTGGTTACCATGCTCCACTCCCAAGTGAGAGGTGATAGAGTGAAGAACAGCATCTTCTTCAAGCTGCCAGGAAGAATGAGCCTTTTCACACTAAAGGTAGCAATAATGCACATTTATTCCTGAGACTGATTCGCTTTTCAGGCATAACGTGTTGGAAACGTCTGTGATACTATTTGGGAAGGGTGTGATGTGTACTCAGATTAAATATAATCTTATATATATGTATATATGTATATGTATGTATGTGTGTATATGTATATGTATGTTTCTGTATTTCCAGAAAAATGCCCTCCAGTGGACGAAGAACCCATCAGGTTCGGAGGCTTCAGACCCAAATGCAGCACCAGCAGCTTCATCCACAGCTACATACGGAGCAGCAGAAGGGGCCGAGCAAGAGAGCGGTGACTCCACAGAAACAACGGCTGCTAGTGGTGAGAATGATGGTGTGTAAAACTTGATTTGTTTGCCCAATCACTAAAGGTTTATTTTTGCTGCTCATATGAGCATGTCTGATTTCACTATGGAACCACCAGAAACACGCTCATGTGCAAGATCTGTTACACACCAGTCAGCAAAACATATTCAGTACACAGAAGTATAAATGGCTGAGATCATAAAACATGGAATCTGGTCAGCTGTTAATCAGGTATCAACATTTTTTAAGCCAGCATCATCAGCCTCAGTAACTAATGCTGTTTTGGGGTGGAAAATTGATATAAAAATAATCTAAAATTCAAATACACATGACGTTTCACAAACGAGATTTAAAAAAAAAGATGTATAAAATAAATATATATAAATAATAGTAAAATAATATATATAATTAATATTATCATGCATTCTTACTTGACTACTAATATAATAAATTTTAGTACTGGAAGTACACATGGGTATGTCTAATGATGAGCATGCCTTTTTAATTTTCTCAGTATAAATGTTTTATTTTGTTAATGGTTTTTTGTTTGTCCACAATTTGTATCTTGGTGCTGCTGTAAATGTTTTGTTCTGGGTATGTGTTCAGGGCTTTACATAAAATGAAAATCAAATCAAGCACCGTAGCTACCTTAAGCTTCAAGAACACAGGATAAGAGGGAAACATTGATTTCTTTTCTTTTTCTCTTTTTTTGACTGAGAATGTGTGTGTTGCCATGGATACTGCAGCAGCACATGACATCCCGCAGTGACCTAGTTGAGAGTGGTTTAAAGCGTGCATATGATTGTGTGTGTGATGGAGGGAGACAAATCTCTAATGGGGACAATTAGAGCTAAATTATGAAAATGTTTTACATATGGAGTCAGAAGGTGGATTTCATGTGCACGTGTGTGTGTGTGTATGTGGGTTGGTGGGTGTCTTGGAAACATTTCAGTTCCTGATTGTTAACCATCATAGCTCTGTATTCAGCTATGCTTATCTGTCATTTTGTTCTTTGATTCTTATTGGCACTAATCGTTGCAATCGTACATGCATTTGTTTGTAGTGCAGATATCTGAAGGTTTATCACATGTACACGATTAGTTTGAACCAAGAAGTGAATGTCTGCATCTGTGAATCTTAAAACATGTCCAGAGATATGCTTAGCGTAATAACTTATGCTCCTAATAGGAACAACTTTTTTCCCCTCATTGCCTTGCTTTTTTCCCCCCCCCAACAACACTTTCTAGATCTCTGTCTATGAACTGTCACTTAACTGATTTTATTATGTTAGGAAAGTGGATGTCGTAATTAAAAACAGCGGGTCATGCTGTTATTTTGAAATAATCAACAACTGGATGATATGATGCTTTATAACCCTGATGCTAATTACTTTCTAATAATAGCACATTTTGAAGTATTTAATTCTTGTTCCACAGCGATCTGCTGACACTAATATTTTAATTTATTAATTAATGACATTGTATGTTTTGTCATTTATAGTTGCAATTAATGTAGTAGAATGTCCATTAGAAAAGTACAGATATTTGAATGTATTTTCATAACTTTTGTCTCAGCTGTTGAATATTATTGAATAAATTACAAAGCATTGTTACAGAACTATATGCTCAATGCATTGATGTAGTAAGCTAGCATTTTACCTAATTTTTTTCCTGGTTTTGGTTCCTGTTTCAGCATCAGTGGATGAGACTTCCTCCAGTGCCTCCTGCTCCACAGAGCCACAGACACGACTAAGTCGATCCTCACAGGTAACCTTTCTCTCAAATATTTATTACATATCTATATTAATCTTTTGTCATGTAAATGCATGCTTTCAATTTAATTGTTGACTGCCTCTCTACAGTCAGGGAGACAGAGGAAGAAATCTGTTATGATGCCTCGAGTGGTTCTTACGCCACTGAAAGTCAACGGTGAACACGTCCCATCAGGTTACTTTCTTTACCCTCTCATCCTTTCCTTCTCTTCCTTCTTTCCTGCCAAACTCCACTCTCTCTGCAGTGGTTTGTAAGCCCATTCACTCTGACTGGTCTGACAGTTTTTGTAATTTTACGCACTGACAGACTTTAATCATTTATACTGCTGTCTTCTCAAGGCCAATACCCCTACAATTCCATCCTGTCAGCAGCGTCCTCTGTGTGTGTCTGTTAACACTAAAACAGCATCTTCCCAGCAGGCACTGACTTTGTGTAGCTTGTTCTTAGTACCTCCCTTTGCTCGCAGTGTGTGAAACCAGTGTTTCTGGTTGTAAGCCCTGCTTTATGACCTATGGATATCTGACCCCTCTGCTTTGCGTTTGCATCTTCACTTGAGATATCCACTTACCCTTCTTGCTTAGTATCTCCATGTCTGGGACATCTGTCCTTGTGGCTTTGTGTGTATGCACTAGCCAGCACTTTTTTGCCTGCTGTTCCAGCCTCTCCAATGTCACTGGCTTTTCTGCCTGTGCTGCCCTTCCCACATTCTCTCATTCTCCAAGTCTCACCAGCCTCCCTCCTCCCCCACCTGTCCCCTCAGGAGCTGCGGGGAGGCGCAGGGAAGGGTCTAGGGGGGGTCCAGGCCCAGCACTTCGAGCCCGCTCCGAGCTGGGCTGGAAACGCCCCCAGCACTTCAAGAGCATGCGTGGCCTACGTTCAGGTACAGAGGATGAGACCCTGTGGGACCCATCATTGCTATTTACCCCAAACCCACTTAATGCACCACTTAACCATCCCATCTATTTACACTGTTCAGCACCACCTTCCAGGCCTGTCATAGGATGAAGTGATAGATTCTTAAATGTAAAGTGGAAGACTAATAGGACAGAGTTTACTGCATTGTACAGGGGTTTGTTCAAGTTTTTTTTTTTTTTTTTCCCTATGGCCATAGTTTAAACTTGTTAATTGTAGAGTGTTTTCCAGTGCACATTTCATTTCTCTTTTGTTTGGCAAAATGCATCAGTGAATGGTGACTGTACTGCTCGATGTTTTTTGCTTGTCAGTTCATTTAAATTTATGTTGGCTGAGTATTGAATGAAGGGCATGTGTTTGCTTTTTCCTGCCATGTTGGTGTGACTTTGAGCGACATGTTTCACTGTACAATTAGGGCGGAACACTTTTTTTGATGGATTAGGAATCACTTTTTTTTTTTTTTTTTTTACATATGAAATTACAGTTCTCACTTACGTTTCTTTTTACTAAGAAATATATAGTATGTGTAAGGAAGAATTATTTTTACCCCATAGTTGTTCATTTCAGTGTTTTATACCACAGAAATTTGTCGGCGTTTCATTTTTAAAAAATCATTTTTAAAAAATTTAAAAACTGACTTCTTGTTTATATTATCTGATGCATCTGCCATTCAGTTGTAATTTGCATTGCAGCAGACACTGACAACCCAACTGTATTCTAGGAAATTAACACATTTTGTTTAATTAGAATTGAGAATTTAAGCATGCTGTGGTGTAATCATTTGATATTCTTACCTTACTTGAGCAGAATACTATAGCTCCATTTTCTTAATGGATGTTTGTGAATGACATCTTGACTTCATTTTGAATAACTAGCTTAATGGTACATTTGTACTGCTAAATTCTAAGCAAGAAGCTAGTCATTCGTTTCTTGTTTAGTAATTGAGAATGTAACAGTTAGTACATAACTTGTTCCCGGCAGGGTCATTTGGATTATTTTCACATTTACTCACAGCCTAGCTTGGACTCAAGTCATCATGGTGTGTGTGTGTGTGTGTGTGTGTGTGTGGTTCTGTCAGTGGTCATTGGTCACAGTGAATAAGTAGGAATAGTGAATGTTTTATTCACTGGTTGCATGAATGCAAATCTTTCAGATTTGATGCTGTTCTTAAATCAAATTTCAGTATGAAACAAATCGCTGTCTTAATTTTATGCAGCCCTTTCTAAAATGCTGTTTGCAACCTGAAACCTGATTTCAAAGATTCACAGTGATCACTACTGACACATGCCAATATATTTAGAGTTAAATGTAGATCATGTAATATAGGGTTCTATGTTACACATAGCATTTGTCTTTACATGTAATTCAGCAGCAGTGTTTTCATGTTTGAATTTGCAGGACCCATGAAGAGGAATAGGGGTGGTGTGGAGGTAGACTTCGAGACCCCAGGCTCAATTCTGGTCAACACCAACATCCGTGCATTAATTAATACACGCACCTTTGCAGCATTTCCTCCTCACTCTCAGCAACAGCTTCTTCAACTTCTCCCTGAAGTAGATAGACAGGTGTGTGGTTACAGCTGCAATTCTTTTCTCCTTTACTGTTATGATACCTGTCAAAAAATTTATTTCAGTTTACTGTCTTTGAATTTTGTTGTATGTTGATGTTTAGGTTGGCCCTGATGGTCTTGCCCGACTCAGCAGTTCAGCACTGAATAATGAGTTTTTCACTCATGCCTCTCAAAGCTGGAAAGAGAGGCTTGCTGAAGGTAAGGGTCACCTTGATACAGGAACACAGTGCTATTTTTATAGAGTAATTCATTAACTGTTTGGTAAAGCCATGCTATGTCCACTTATTTTGGAGATAAGATTAATATGGAAAGTCCTTTTATCTCTAAGGTGAGTTCACACATGAGATGCAGGTTCGCTTTAGACAAGAGATGGAAAAGGAAAAGAAAGTAGAGGCCTGGAAGGAGAAATTCTTCGAGGAGTACCATGGCCAAAAGTAAGGTTCTGTCATATTTAAAATTAACCTATTGTTCTTATTTAAGTACTGACTCCTCCACACCTTTCTTTATAGATCCGGCTTAACCCGTGAGGAGGCATTAAAACTCACGATGAGTGATGCAGGAGAGGTTTCTGGGTCAGTTCTTGGGACTGATACTGCTGCAGCCACACCCAAGAGGAGAGGCGTTGGAAGACGACGAAGAGAGGGTCGTATTAGGAGACGATCACGTGCTGACCTCAGACGCAGGGCACGCCGCCCACTCTGTAAGACCGCTCCTGCAGCAGTGGCTCAAGAACAGGCAGAAACCCAGGCAACCTTGGAAGTTGTGGCCCCAACTACTTCACCTGTCCCAGAAACCAGCACTGTGCAAGCAGAGGTTGTACTTCAAGCCGAGTCGGAATCAGAAGCTCCAGTGGAGACGCACTGTACAGAGGCAGCACCCTCCCCTCCCCCTGTGTCTACTCCTGCTCCTGCCTCTACAAGCTCAACCTGTGATGAACCAGAGGGTTCCACCAGCCTGCTGCCTGAAGTTGTTGAGCCCACTGTTGCCTCCACCTCTTCACCTTCCTCATCCTCTTCTTCAACATCCTCTTCATCCTCTCCATCTTCATCGCCTTCCTCTACCTCTGACCGGCAAGGAGCCTTTGCTGCTAGCTCTGACTCATCATCTTCCTCCTCATCCTCAACTGTGGCTGTTGCCACTGACCCACTCGATGATGGTGCCTCAGTCACCACTGGTACAGCAGGCACCGGTGCCAGCAGCAGGGAGAGCAGCCCAGCGGCAAGTCCTGCTACAGCCAGCCCTGCCATCCAGCTCAAGGAACAGAAGAGGAGACCCGACGAGTCCCAGGCCTTCACCAGTTTTCCCGAGAAGAGGGCACGACTGGATGAGCATCAGTCCTTTCGTAACACAGTTGACTGTGTGCACTCAGAAAAGCCACAGCCTACAACAGAAGAGCCCAAGGTCCCGCCAATCCGGGTATGATGGCCATGTTTTTTTAATGATTAGTGTTTCACAGGATTTCAAGGCTGTCCTTTTGGATTTTTTTAATTCATATTATAGTTATGTCCTTATGTTGTGCAATGCCTCAATTTAAATAATACTTTCCTTTAAGTAACTGAGTGCCTGTCTCTCTCTCTCTCTCTCTCCCCCCCCCCCCTTTTTTTTTCTTCTGTCCCCTTTTTTCCTAGATTCAGCTCTCCCGGATCAAACCTCCGTGGGTCAAAGGGCCGCCAACGTACCAAATCTGTCCCCGCATCGTGCCCCCCAACGAGGGGTCGCGGCGCAGTGGGACGGGGGCGCGCACCTTGGCGGACATCAAGGCCCGTGCCCAGCAAGCCCGTGCACAGCGGGAAGCCGCTGCTGCTGTTGCAGCCACTGGGGACGGGGCAGGGCCTGGGGGGGGCGGCCCGGGGGGTGGTATTGGGATACCGGATTGCTCCAGCGGGAGGCGTTCGAGAGAGCACCCGGGTCCCGTTGAACCAGGAGGAGGAGGAGGAGGAGGACGAGGACGAGGAGGAAGAATTGATGTGGAGGACCAGGAATCGTCTGCAAGCTCTCATTCGTCTGGAGCACAATTACAGCTATCAAATGTAGAAACTCCAGAAAAACCCCAAGCCTCTACCCCACAAATTATGCCATCTCCATCATCTGTATCCTCTAATCCATCAGTGCTGCCCTCTGAGTCCCCTAAAACCCTCACACCATCACCAACTGAGACAGACAGTCCAGCCTCCCAGGACCAGGTGGATGATATCTGTGGAGGGGAGGAGGTGACAGTCAGCTCTTGTGATAAAGCGTCTGAGCAGACTTCAGACACTCCTGTGCCTACTCCTAGTGAGCCTGAGTCTGTAGGCAGTCAGCAAGAGAGTAGGGTTGAAGAAGCAGATTCAAATGACAGCAGAACAGTGACTCCCAATTACACAATTACACCAGTGTCTAGTGAAGCAGTAAATCTTGTTCCCACATCGATACCTGACTCACTTCCTAGGTTTGGTGCCCAAGGTGTGGATGTGATCAGAACTTTGGCAGCATCATCTCAGTCTTGGGAAGGTGAGCAAAATTTAGGTGAACATCGCTCTGGCACTACTGGGGTCATTCAGCACGGGTCAGATGTGAAAGTCCCCAAAGAGACATTTGTTGCAGCCCGCAATGGTTTTGTGGGTGGTGCAGAGGATCATGTGGTGAGGGAGAGAGTATTGCAGGAGCACAAGAGCGCAGAGATTGAAACAGACAGCAAATATACAAGTTCCCTCTCGTGTCTACCAAATGATATGAGGGAGGAAGATAATGGTGTGCACAGTGATTCCACAGAGACTGCATCAGACTTTGAGAATGAAACTCAGGAGGATGATGCAGTGGACTGGCACAGAACGATGGCCCATAATGGAGTGCAGGGTCAGAATACAAAGTCTCAGAATCAGCCTGTCATTCAGACACCAAATCGTCTTGCTTCATGCACTTTGAGCTCTCCCCAGCATCAGCAACCTGTCATCCAGACCCATGTCTCTAACCCTGCCCACAGCCAAACTGTCATTCAGGCTCGTTTCCCCAATGGCATGCCAAAGCAGCCAGTGATTCAGACACAAAAGCACCATTCAGTCCACACCCATGGCATAAATCATGTTCTGGATCAAAACTCCAATTCCTTGACCAAGGTTCATGTGCAGCCATATCTCTTGCATGTAGAGAAGGACCAAAGCAAGGCTCACGGTCCAAATGATGGTAGCAGTGGAGGAAAGTCATTTATCCCGACAGAAGATGAGGCAAAACCTTTCTTCAGATTGCCTACAGATGACTCTGGATTAAAGAACTCTGCCACTCTTTCTGCTGTTAAGAGAATTCAAGGCACTGCACGGCCTGTATCCTCTGTTGAGGCAAACAACCCTCTGGTTACACAGCTTCTTCAAGGCAGCCTACCTTTGGAGAAAGTCCTACCCCAGTCACACTCTGCAAGTAAGCTGGAGATAAATAGACTCCCAGGGGCACCAGCAGGCTTGCTATCAAACTGCCAGCCTGGAGGATCTCCCAGAAACGCGACTCCCCGCTTCAGAGCGCCTACCGAAACAGGAGGAGCTACAGAACCTGCTGGGTCAGACTTTCAGCACAGAGCCCCTTCAACTCATCAGTCACCTGTGCCTGGAAGAAATTATGGTCCCTCACCACCTGCCACTTCACAGTCCCGAATGGCAGGCATGCTTGATGAAGCCAGCTCTCGTGGCACAGTTGTCCAACAGTTTGTTCCTCAGCAGTCAGGGAGCATTGTGCCTCCTGGTGCAGTACCCGTTATCACCTCCCTCCCCTCCACTTCCTCTTCTAGGCATTCAGTGGACATGAACTCTCAAAGTGCTCAAGCTTTGGAGTCAGCTGTGATAAAAGAGCACCACATCCCTCAGCCTTCACGTGGTGACACTCCAGAGAAGCAAGCAGCTGGTCTTCAGGGACACTCGATTAACCTCTCCCAGCCAATTTGTAGAACTACACCTGATGCCCCCTCCCCTCCACATGGTGACCTTTGTCCTTCTGAAGTTGTACCTACTGTTAAGATCAGCTGGCGCCCATCCAAATCGCAGCTACCCCAACCTCAGTCCTATCAGCAACAGGTCTCTCATGGGGCTAGTGTGAAACATGAAGTCTCCTTGCGCCCCTCATGCCAGCAAGCTCTCACCAAAAATTCACAGGCTTCAATTGGAGGAAATGGCTCTGTTGTTGTAACCAAAAAAGAACCCCAGAGCTCCACAGACAGTTATACAGGAAGTGGGGGAGCCATGGAAGGACTGCTTAACATGGAAATGTCACTTGCAAGAATGGCAAAAAAAGAGCAAGGTAAAAACCTTTATGCCCGTCATACAGACTCCTCAGTCTCACCTGTGTCCTCTTCTTCCTCTACCTCTGCCTCATCATTTCCCTACCATTTGTATGGAAAGCTGCCTAAGTTGCAGCAGAGTGGAGGTGGAGGTGCACTGAGTGGAGACACTGGAGGAGGATCCTCTGGCTTCAGCTATACAGCTAATGTCTCTGTAGTGGATGGTAGTGGCTTCTCACGCAGCATTGCAGACAGTGTGCTGCAACTGCGGCCACGTGTTAGTGTTGGGAACACTGGAAGCCAGAGCACTGCCCTTAGTATCCAGGCATTTGCTGACAGTGCAGCAGAGGAGGTGGCTCTTAAGTGCTCCTGCCGCCTCAAGGCCATGATTATGTGCCAGGGGTGCGGTGCCTTCTGCCATGACGATTGCATTGGCCCTTCCAAACTCTGTGTTTCCTGTCTGGTGGTCAGATAGTGTGTTACAGCACCTCTGAACTGAGTCTAAGGAGATGTTAATGCATTGGCCTTGCAAGACTTTGTCAGAAACCTGAGGAACTTTTGGACTCAACCGAGCAACTAATATATGATTTGAACTCTTAGTGTGGATACCTGGCCGGATTTTTGATGTTGGACAAAGCAAAACAATAGGGCTGGTCCGATGCCCTGCAAGATCAAATTTAGTCTGTATTTTTGCTTCATATTTTTTTCTATTGCTGTTATGATGGTGTTATGATGTGTGTTATTATTATTATTGTTATTATTATTATTATGATGATTATTATATTGTTGGTATTAAGTGAATTTACATGGCACGGTTGATTGTAGATTGTGCCTTTTCTTTCTTTCCCACAAAACATTTACCTCATCTACTTGACACCAATCATTGGTTCAGTGTGAAAATGGTGGTGTTCATGCTTGCGTTTTTCTCTCACCTACCTCTCTGAAAAGAGAGCGTGAAAAGTTGTTTTGCGCATCTTGTCTTGCAAAGAAATTATTTTTTTAAATCATTAAACAAGCCAATTCTTTTGTTATTTTGTAAGTGCTTCCTTTCCTTTTTTATTTTCTTATCCAAAGTGAAGTCCAGTCTGTACTTGGCGGTTAAGCACAGTATTCTAATCTAATAAAGCTGACAATGAACAGATTGGCTCGTACATTTAATTTCTTTTTTTACTTGCAGTGTAAAATTCTGTGCCGATATGACATTTTGTTGCTTAGGAATAATTTCTGAACAAATACATGCATATCTTGTTTTCCCTGTCATAACCTCTTCACAATTTCTCACACAAAAATAGCATAAATTTGGTTGCTGCAGTCAAATATGGAGTGTACATGAGTACATTTTTAAAGACTGCAATGCAAAGAAAAAATGCAATATTAAGGCCTGTTTTGCCCTCTTGACTTTTGTAGGAGTATTTTAATGTAATGTTACAGCACTTTTAATGGAGTAGCACATTTCATAATTTTTTTTTTCACTACTGGACATCAATGCTGAACATCAAATGTGTGACTGATGTAGTGAAGACATTTACTGTATGGAATGATCAGCCTTGAACATTTAATTACAGGTCACATTTGTATATACTTTCACTTAGAATGTACAAGTTCCCTCATTGGAAGCCACCTTAATTTTTTTAGGGGGGATATTCCCCCCCCCCATGTAGCCACACACTGAGAAAACATTTAGAACAATGCATAAAGCTGAGCTTTAAACAGGGCTTAACCAATAAGTGTTTTAAAACATCTCAAGAAGCAGATCTAATGGTTTTTGGAAGGGCACATGGACAAAAAGGGAAAAAAAAAACTTGGAAATTTATATTATAAAATGTAATTGAAAGTAACTACTTTTCATACACAAGTAAGAGCATACTTTTTGTCTGCATTGCTTTGTATACCTTTTAAAATCTCCTTTAAAAGGGATGCACAACAATGTACAGAGCCAAATGATGCCACAATCTTTGTGATTCAGTAAGCAATTACTCATTGATTTATTGCAACACCACTAGTGAAATTAAACCCTCCATTTTTTTTTCATTCCCCTTGCATAAAAAAAAATCATAAATATGGCTATTTACTTGCAAAGTATTACTGAGTCCTCAGTTTTTCTTGTATTGTCTGCATTGTTTTGTACTATATATTCAAGAAAATGCATGGTAAATAAACTCAGTAGTGATGGCCATCCCAGGTATAGTTTATAGTAATAGGGATAGTTTATTAGCAGTATAGGTGATATGCTGTTAATATTTTAGGGTTTATTTGTCAGATTCCAGATTGCGGCTTCTCTACCTCGGTAAAACATGATGATTTGCACCTCTAGTCAAGAGTCTGATTACTGACACCTCGAAATAGTTTATTTCTTCCCGTTAACCATGCTGATTATTTAGCCATTAAAAATTTAATTTGCGCACATTACTTCCAACAAGGCAAGAGTTATGTGAGAGGAGGAACTGATTGACATTTTAGGATGTATACATAGTCTGTGGATGACGTGAAATAAGTCAACTCAGTAAATTGGTGGCCTACTTCTCTCTGTAATACAGAAGGTATGTCTTGAGTGGCTCTGGAAGAGGCAGGCTGAGGATCCTCTCCCTCAGCAAGTTAACAGGAGCTTCTGTAACTTTTCCTTCCTTTCTCCTTCCATCCTCACCTTCTCCATGCTCGTCACCCACTCGTTCGCAAACAGCCCTGCAGTCCTCATCATCATCGTCCTCTGACTCTGACTGGTTGTTGTTGTCATCTATAGCTCTGGGGATCAGGCGACTCATGAACATATAGTGGTTAGTCAGGAGTGTAGAGTCGCGTTGCTCACGTCTCTGTTTCTGACGAGACCTTCCTCTGGAACCCACCTTCTGGGGAAGAGGCCAGGAACCAGATACAGATTTCTTCAGGGTCTGTCTGATGGAAATACGAGCCAAGTCCTGAAGGCTTCGCACTTCAAACATGACAGCTGTAAAACATTTAAAAAAATATATTCAGTAAGGGTTGCTGTGAGTCTGGAGCCTATCCTAGGAACAATGTGTGTGAAAAAGTAATGTACCCTGGAATGGACCCCAGCAATTGCAGGGCATCATGCACACATTTGCATACTCATTCACACCTAGGGGCAATAGAGTGTAGACAATCCACTCTGACTGGAAACCCAGGGATGTGACACTGCACAGACATAAACCAGAGCTGACTAACATGGCAACAGTGTGCCACTCTACCTCCCATGAAACAATTTACTAACTGGAAAAACATCTAGCCAGACATCAGAAAGTGCATATTAATCTCAAAATGTATTTAACAAGTAGTTCCTCTGCAGATAAATGTGAATTACTGCAGCAGCATACTTACGTAGTGGTACTGCTCTGGTTTTGCCATTTTCTCTGTGTTTTGGAAGCACAAGAGGTGCAAAGGACACAGCAATGATCTTTTTTGTCTCCCATGAGTTGTACCCTGTCCGAGTAATTTTGGTAAGCTGAAAGAAAAAAAACTGCCTTAAGGTTTATTAACAACTAGACTATTGTTTGGTACAATAAAATATGGATCCAGAAAGCTCAAAAAGTTTGCATCACTCACACATCATCATGATATTACTACACATTTAGATATAAAGATTCCTCACAAATGGAATTTCTAATGGGTATGGAAACCATGTTTTACAGCAGGACCTATATATGCACCTTTTCTTCCAAGGGGAGCACCAAGATACCCCCAACCTTTAGCAGGTTCTTCATGAAGTCCTCATGCTCCCTCTGAACCCCTGCTCCACAGTACACTCTGTCATACTTTCGGCTCTCTGGGGCAATCTCCAGACAGTTCCCCACCACAAATGATGGCTCACAGAACTCAAACCTGATGAATGTCATACAATATAGTGACTTAGCATAATACCAAAACCTATGGTCTATTATATCTTATTTGGAATGTTAAACTACAAAGGTTAAAAAAAAAAATAATACATGGATACTTACTTATCAAAGCTGTCACTCATCTTGATAAAGCAGTCCAGCTTCTGATAAGCATACTCAATGACATCAGCATGGAGTTCAACACCATGATTCACACCAAATGGACCTACACAGTTTAACATCTAGTCAATAAAAGAGAATCCTAAAACAAATTATAATACAGCTTCATGAAACATGCAACCACCCCTAGAGTTGCGGCTTTCACAAACCTGTTATTGTAAATATAGTATTATTTTACATATAGATTATATTGACACAAGATCTATGATGTGTACTTTAGCAGGAGTAACCACAGAGATGTTCCAATACCGGTAGAAAAGAAAATCAATTCCAGTCTGTCACACGGATTTAATTACTGTTACAAGTACTACCTTACATTTGTCATCAAGCCTTAATAGGAAATTCTATGTACTACACTCTTTACACTAGACATGTAGTCCTGATGATAAGATAATACAACATATTCACACCTTCCTCTACCCCACGACAGGCAACCTCGTTGTGTGTTCCTTTTCATAAACCTTGGACTTACCCAGTATGAGGCCCACCATAGTGCTGAGGTAGCCTGTTCCACTACCCAGGTTGAGGAAGGACAGGCCAGGCTGCAGGTCCAGAGCCTCCATCACCTCTGAGTAGATGCAAGGTGCAGACAGGTGGATGTTGCCATGCCTCCAGGCCAAGTCCTTATAAGCACTGTCACGGAACTCATCTAGGTAGTAGTCGGCTCGGTCGATGGCCCTGAAAGCACACTCCACCAGCTCTGAACGAATGTACTGGGCCTCTTTCAGGTTGTCAATCAGCTCATCATTGTCCTCTCCTGCACTTACTGCGCCTCCCATAGCTGCTGAGGGAGAACACAATGTTAGGAACAACAATGGGGACTTCATTTTGGAACTGAAACTCAGTGATGTAGTAAATGATAACCAAAGACCATCTTAGGAGATTCCATCTAACTACTAAAAGGCTATTAGGTTTGTACCTCTAAGAAAGCTGTTGGTGCCCAATCCCATCCCCAAAGGGATGCTGTAGACTATCAAGTGTGGCTTCTGCTTGCTTGGAATGAAAATATGAACCTACACTGGCTTTTCTGAAAAAATCTAACAAATCAAAATCCTAAAGCATTCTTTGGTTTGCTTCTGTAGGTGAACCTTTAAAGTTCTTATGTAGATCTGTACAACAGAGAATAGTGCTGACATACAATTTCAGAATCATTGGGTATTCAGAACCCCATTTCATAAGAATGCAGGATATCCAGAAAACCCATAATGTATAATGCAATCTGTATTTTAAAAAAGAGAAGTAAGGTACTATAGTGGATACAGAGAGAGTGTGTTTTATTATACAGAAAATATACCATAGCATCAAATTTTCACCATCATCATTTCACTCAGGGTCATCGTGTGGAAATTTACGTATTCTCCCCATGTCCGATTTGGTTTCCTCTAGGTTTTCCTACTGGTCTTGCGGATCGGTGACTCCAAATTGTCAATAGGTGTGAATGTGTGTGCAAAGTGTGCCCTGCGATGGACCCTTGCACTCTCAGGATAGCCTCCAGATCTACCATAACCCTGATCAGTCTAAAGCAGTTACCAAAAATGGATGAATGAATGAATGAATTCACCCAACTTGAAAGAAGAAAGTTGCAGTTTCCAGATATTTCATAGGGTGTCGCTGAAAAGCAAGAATTTCTTAGGAGTCTCTACTTATAAAAGTGCACCTATGAGAATGATTCCCACTGATACTTCCACAAAATGTTCAAAACAAAGCTTCACCATAAGAGCTCACACTATTCCTGTGCGTTTAAAGGCTACTTCCAAAACATCTCACTACTGTACTAAGTAGTATGATAACCTAGAAGCCCTTTTGCGGTAACTATGGTAACGGTGCTATGGGATATTCATACTGTCTAGTACGTTATGTGAACGGTTTCGGATGTTTTTCGGATGATAGCTAGGATGCAGTTACAGATGAGTGGCACATTAAAAAAATGACCTCTCTTTATAAGCACGTTGTATGAAACGTTATTCATGTTGTTAAGATTAGAATTCGTGATTTGTGCAATAAAAATATTTCAGTCCAGCAGATAATATGACAACATGGATTCCATCTGGCTCATAAAAACAGGATGGTTAGTTCTCAGCTCACCTCCAGCTGTAAGCAGTCGGTCTGGATGAAATGAAGGCTGTTTCGCAGGTAATGTGCTCTGTGCTATGTGCTACAGTCTCGTTAGCACCACAATCATCGATGTAATTTTTGTTACGCTTTTAACTCGCGTTTGGTGTCTTGTTAAAGCAGAGCATGGTGTAAAAATCCTGCCGTCTTCATCCAAAAAACGCTCAGCACAAAGCGGCCACAGTTTTGGATGTAAACACTGAGCAGCTGACTGCGTGACGTCACACGCACAAAAATCTGAGTTTTATATACAGCTCTGGAAAAAAATAATAATAAGGGACCACTGCAGTTTACTCCTAAATTAGCAACTCTCTATGTATGGCAAGCATTCCATGCCAGTCTTTGTTAAATTTCTACACAAGCACACCTCATTCTGTTTAATGAGGTACTGATTTGAACCTGAATCCAAACCTATTTAATGGGGAAAAGTATAAAAAAAAAAAAAAGTACTGCTGTAATCAACACTCTCCTCTTGCAATGTGACCAGTTGGATGGTAAAGAAGTGTTAGAAGTCTTTAAAAGGTAATTGGAAATTTGAAAATAACCAGTGAACATGCCAAAAACCGTGAAAAGAAAGGTTTTGAGTGAAGAAAAAAAAAGGCTCTGTCTTAGCTTTACTGGCACAAGGATTCAGTGAGCGTCAAGTTGCTTCTATCCTTAATATTTCAAAGATGGCAGTTCACAAAAACAAGAGCAAGCAACAGACACTAGGAACAACAAAGCTACATCCTGGAAGAGGCCGAAAACAGGTCAGGAACAAGCGAGATGACCGCAGACTTATTCGAAGGTCAATCAAGAACCGTAGGCTGACCACAGGTGACCTTCAACAACAGTGGCAAACTGAGACTGGGGTGAAGTACATGGCAAGAACGGTTCGAAACAGGCTTCTACACACAGGGCTGAAGTCATACAAAGCCAGGAAAAAGCCCTTCATCAGTGAAAAGCAAAGAAGGCTGAAGTTTGCACACAGGAATTGGACTGTAGTGGACTGGAGTAAGGTAATCTTTTCTGATGAGTCCAATTTTCAGCTTTGCCCGACACCCGGTCGTGTTATGGTTAGACAGGGGACCTGGAGAGGCCTACAACCTACAGTGTCTTGCACCAACTGTAAGATATGGAGGAGGGTCATTGATGATCTGGGGGTGCTTCAGCAAGGCTGGAAGTGGACAGATTTGTCTTTGTGAAGCGGGGCATGAATCAAGCCAAGTACAGGGTTGTTCTAGAAGAACATTTGCTTCCTTCTGCTAAGACAATGTTCCCCAACTCAGAGGACTTTGGGTTTTCCAACAAGACAATGCACCAGGATCACTAGATCAAGACCCTGTCATGGCCAGCCCAATCTCCAGATTTGTACCCTATTAAAAACCTTTGCAATGTCAAGAGGAAGATGGATGGTTACAAACCATCAAGCAAAGCTGAGCTGTTTGTTTTTTTGCAAAAAGAGTGCTATAAAGTTACCGAACAGCAATGTGAAAAACTGGTGGAGAGCATGCCAAAACACATGAAAGCTGTAATTGCAAATCAGGGTTATTCCACCAAATACTGATTTCTTAATGTTATTTAGCCAAAGCATTAACACAATTTGTTTACAAATTATTTGCATTTTGTTTTGAGTTATTAAAGCTCTGCAAATACTGCATGATCTTGGGTTATTTTGATGTGTTGTCATTTCCTTTAAATATACACTCTAAATAAGTTATATTTTAAATTTAGGAGAAATATTGCACATAAAATTCAACAAAACTGTTCATCTCACCAATATATGCACCTGTAAGAAAAAAAACATAAGAAACTGATCATTTTGCAGTGGTCTCTTATTTTTTCCCAAAGCTGTATATCAGATCAGGCATAACATTATGACTACTGACAGGTGAAGTGAATAACACTGATTGTCTCCTCATCATGGCACTTGTTAGTAGAAGCAGGAAAAATGTGTAAGGATTTGAGTGAGTTTGACAAGGGCCAAATTGTGATGGCTAGACGACTGGATCAGAGCATCTCCAAAACTGCAGCTCTTGTGGGGTGTTCCCGGTCTGCAGTGGTCAGTATCTATCAAAAGTATCCTTTAAGTCCTGTAAGTTGTTAGGTGGGGCAACTTACAGGACTTAAAGAATCTGCTGCTAACATCTTGGTGCCAGATAGCACAGCACACTTTCAGGGGTCTACTGGAGTCCATGCCTCGACGGGTCAGGGCTGTTTTGGCAGCAAAAGTGGGACCAACACAAGATTAGGTGGTCATAATGTTATGCCTGGTCAGTGTATGCGGTCATAATGGCCTTATCTCAGTTATAAACATAAAAATGATTATAATCTTATATCTTCTTCTTCTTCTTTCGGCTTTTCCCTTCAGGGGTCGCCACAGCGAATCATCTCTCTCCACCTATCCCTATCTTCTGCATCCTCAACCCTTGCACCCACTAGCTTCATATCCTCATTTATTACATCCATATACCTCCTCTTTGGCCTTCCTCTTTGCCTCCTGCCTGGCAGCTTCATGTCCAACATTCTCCTACCAATATACTCACTCTCCCTCCTCTGAACATGTCCAAACCATCTTAATCTGGCCTCCCTAACTTTGTCCCCCAAACGTCCAACATGAGCTGTCCCTCTGATGTACTCGTTCCTAATCCTGTCCAATCTTGTCACTCCCAAAGAGAACCTCAACATCTTCAGCTCTGCTACCTCGAGCTCTGACTCCTGTCTCTTCCTCAGTGACACTGTCTCTAAACCATACAGCATGGCCGGTCTCACCACTGTCCTGTACACCTTCCCCTTGATTCTCGCTGATATTTTCTGATCACACAGAACTCCCGACACCTTTCTCCACCCATTCCAACCTGCCTGCACTCGCTTCTTTACCTCTTTCCCACACTCTCCATTACTCTGGACTGTTGACCCCAAGTACTTAAACTCCTGTACCTTCTTCACCTCTTCACCCTGTAACCTTACTGTTCCACTTCCCTCCCTTTCATTCACACACATGTACTCAGTCTTACTACGACTGACTTTCATTCCTCTTCTCTCCAGCGCAAACCTCCACCTCTCCAGGTTTTCCTCCACCTGCTCCCTGCTCTCACTACAGATCACAATGTCATCTGCAAACATCATTGTCCAAGGAGACTCCTGTCTGACCTCCTCTGACAACTGGTCCATCACTATAGCAAACAGGAAGGGGCTCAGAGCCGATCCCTGATGCAGTCCCACCTCCACATTGAACTCCTCTGTCTGACCTACAGCACACCTCACCACTGTCCTGCTCCTCTCATACATGTCCTGCACCACTCTGACATACTTCTCTGCTACTCCTGACTTCCTCATACAGTACCACAGCTCTTCTCTTGGCACCCTGTCATACGCTTTCTCCAAGTCTACAAACACACAGTGCAACTCCCTCTGACCATCCCTATACTTCTCCATCAAAATCCTCAGAGCAAAAATTGCATCTGTTGTGCTCTTTCTGGGCATGAAGCCATACTGCTGCTCACAAATTTCCACTACCTTCCTTAACCTAGCTTCCACTACTCTTTCCCATAGCTTCATTGTATGGCTCATCAACTTTATCCCCCTATAGTTGCTGCAACTCTGCACGTCACCCTTATTCTTAAAGATCGGCACTAACACACTTCTTCTCCATTCCTCAGGCATCCTCTCACTCTCTAAAACCCTGTTGAACAAACTAGTTAAAAATTCCACTGTTGCCTCTCCTAGACACTTCCAGACCTCCACCGGAATGTCATCAGGACCAACTGCCTTCCCACTTTTCATCCTCTTCAAAGCCTTCCTGACTTCATCCTTTCTAATCTTATCTACTTTCTGTCCCACAGAGTTCACCCCTTCTACTCTTTTTTCCCTCTCATTTTCCTCATTCATCAGCTCCTCAAAGTATTCCTTCCATCTCCTCTGTACACTCTCCTCACTTGTGAGCACCCTTCCATCTCTATCCTTAATAACTCTAACTTGCTGCACATCCTTCCCATCTCGATCCCTCTGCCTAGCTAACCTGTACAAGTCCTTCTCTCGTGTCTAACCTAGTGTACAACTCTTCATATGCCTTCTGCTTGGCCTTAGACACCTCCCTCTTCACTCTGCGCTGTAACTCCTTGTATTCCTGTCTATTCTCTTCAGTCCTGTCCATGTCCAACTTCTTCTTGGCTAACCTCTTCCTCTGGATACTATCCTGAACTTCCTCATTCCACCACCAAGTCTCCTTATCTTCTTTCCTCCTTCCAGATGACACACCCAGCACCTTTCTCCCTGTCTCCCTGATCACTTCTGCTGTAGTTTCCCAGTCATCTGGCAGCACTACCTGACCACCCAGAGCCTGCCTCAACTTCTGTCTAAATTCCTCACAACATTCCTCCTTTTTCAGCTTCCACCACTTGGTTTTCTTCTCTATCTTTGACCTCTTCGTCTTACAGACCATCAAAGTCATCCTACACACCACCATCCTATGCTGTCTGGCTACACTCTCTCCCACTACCACTTTACAGTCACTAATCTGTTTCAGATTGCCTCTTCTACATAGAATGTAGTCTACCTGTGTTCTCCTACCTCCACTCTTGTAAGTCACTCTATGCTCCTCCCTCTTCTGAAAATAAGTGTTAACCACACCCATGTCCATCCTCTTAGCAAAGTCCACTACCATCTGTCCTTCAAGGTTCCTTTCCTTAACTCCAAACTTGCCCATCACCTCCTCATCACCTGTGTTCCCCTCGCCAACATGTCCATTAAAATCCGCTCCTATCACCACTCTCTCACCCGTGGGAATACTCTCCATCACCTCATCTAATTCACTCCAGAATCTCTCTTTCTCCTCTAACTCACAACCTACCTGTGGGGCATAACCACTAACAACATTCACCATCACCCCTTCAATCTCTAACTTCAGACTCATCACCCTGTCTGACACTCTCTTCACCTCCAGGACATTCCTCACAAACTCCTCCTTCAGGACCACACCTACCCCATTTCTCTTACTATCCACACCATAATAAAACAGCTTGAATCCTGCTCCTATACTACGAGCCTTGCTACCCTTCCACCTGGTCTCCTGTACACACAGTATATCCACCTTCCTTCTCTCCATCACATCAGCCAGCTCTCTACCTTTCCCTGTTATAGTACCAACATTCAGAGTTCCTATTCTCAGTCCTACACTCTTACCTTTCCTCTTCTCTCTCTGTCTGTGCACTCTCCTCCCTCCTCTACTTCTTCGACCAACAGTAGCCCAATTTCCACCGGTGCCCTGTAGGTCAACGGCGCCGATGGCGGTCGTTGTTAACCCGGGCCTCGACCGATCCGGTATGAAATTCGTACTGACGATTCGCATGGTTAAATTTGGCAATGTTTTACGCCGGATGCCCTTCCTGACGCAACCCTCTCTATTTATCCGGGCTTGGGACCGGCACAGAAGTCACTGGACTGTGACCCCCATGGCTAGATTGATTATAATCTTATATATGTGAACATAATTATTAAATAAAACAAAGCTAAGTAGTAAAGGAAGAAAGCTAGTAACCATCTAGGGAACACAGTGGTTTAGGCAACTAAAAGTGCAATAGAAAATAACGAGGAGGAATATCTTCAATAGTAGTTCCCTTGTTCAACCAGCAGATGTCAGCAAAAAATACACTAAGAAATCATTCTGGAACCACAATAATTCCACATATTTCTGCTATTTCTTGTTTCTCCATGTCGTTACATTCCCAAGAAGAAATGGGTATTTGGTCACGTGATGTAGGTGATAGAATTTCCTTTTATTGTATCACCAACAGATGAACAAAAGTCTATCAATATGCAGCAGTCACTAACACAGATACATTTACAAAATAAATATTGCAACAAGAGCGCCATTCAATTTGCACTTAAATATCACATAAATAATAATAATAATAATAATAATAATAATAATAATAATAATAATAAATACATCATACTGTATCTGTTCAAACCACTTCACTGTGGAGGGTGTCAAAATACTTTTATGGAAAACAAAACTCATTAAATAAAAGAGAATATTAGAAAATAATATAAAAATCGATAAAAAATATTTGCACTTAAAAAAGAGATTAAAAATCTCTGTCTTTGAAATAAATACGAAGGTTTATAAAACACTTGCAGTGGATATTTTTTTTTAAATATTGCCTCTTTCTCAACACAAGAGGGCAACTATTCTCCTTTTATTGACTGTTAAAAAGCTGCTTATAGAATTTTGTGGTTGTAAAATAAATAAGCTCTTAAATAGACAATGACAAATAAATAAACAAAATAATCACCCAAGCATGAATAAATAATAAATTAAACATATCAATGATCAAATTTAAATAGTAATAACAATAACAATAATATAACAAAACTACAAACTATTATGGAAGTGCAATATCTATGTTTTCAAATACTATGACCATTTCTAAATGGGACAGGAACCAATTTCCACCAAATATGAGACAACACCATCATACATCATACAAACAACAGCAGTGCTGCAGCCTAATCATGATCCATAAAGGGGATGCCAGGAATCCTAAAAGTACCTGCAGACATTAAATGTCAACCACGCACATATATGTGTACACACACGCACACACACGCACACACACACACACACTCTGGCAGCTTGTTCATGACAACTTCCATTCGCTGAGAAGAGTAAGAAAGGCAGACTGGGACAGGTGTGAGCTGGTCACTAATAAGAGTTGATTTCCAAAAAAAACCCATTTAAGCACTGTGCCCAACTGACTTTTTGGGTCACGTTGAAATGGTACAGCAGCAAGATTGGATTTTCAAATTTGGTCCATCTCTTCAAACTGCACAGGGCCTCACGGTGCTCTTCATCATCACATACAAAACCTGAATGTCCTTTAACAGTGCGCAAATATTGTTGGTCTGTTTTACAAGCCACAGTGTGGTTTGGTGTTTTCACTCTTTCCTGCTGTGTGTCTGATCCCAGCTGGTCCTTACACCTCAATGCCTTTGACAGCCTGGTTGATGGATTCGAGCAGGGCTCGGTTTGCAGGGTTCTGATAGCACTCTTTGTTGCTGAACATGTGGGTCAGAGTGTCCACATAGGTATCGAAATTCTGTTCACTTATGGGCTCCTGCTGAAAAAAAATGATAAAATTGCAAAGGGTTACCCATCTTCAATCTTATTCCTTCCATATACGATGCTAAATTAATGTATACAGAGTTTAATTGTGTCACTGCATTGGATAAATACTAATCTTTTCAATTCTACAATGCACATCAGAGCTACCAGTCTGGGTAGCGATGAATGTACAAGTATTCTCTGAAGTGTGTAATGTGCATTTTTTTCCGGTTACAATCAAGGAGATGAAAAACATTAACCATGATTCTGTGTGACTAGGCTGACACCTGTTAAAAGAAGCAGAGAATGGCCTTATGGTCCATTTAACATCATTGGACTTAAACTGCATTTTCATCATGAGGGCGATGCCACTGATCTGTGGGACTTCATTATTTCTACATCATTTACACTGATTTCCTGGCTTTTCACACTAATTGTGCTTCACATCAAGTGACAGTACTAAAAGTAGACTATGCGAGCATTAAATAGTGTTTCTGTAAGTAGTACTAATACCTTAACCCCAAATCGTTTCACAGCAAATAAAAATAAATAAATAAAAAAAACTCTAATTGTCTAATTAACAAATATTTTGAATGGTAATTGACAGAGTTTAGATAAAGTAGGTGGTGGACAGTATGGAGAATCTCTGCTATCTATGCAGTGTGTTTGATATGACACATCATATTGTACTATTCATCACTAGTTTACTCACCATCTGTGGGAGGCGGATGTTGCCCAAGCTACGGATAAGAGCCTGGCTCAGGCCAGACAACTCCATGAACAGAGCTTCATTTTTCTCTTCAATTAGTTTATTTTCCTCTTCCATGCTCTTCAGGTTCTTCTCCATTGACGAGATCTACAAAATTGCATCAAAAGCCATAAGTCTGTGAGGACAATCAGCTTTAAAAAAAAGTACAAATGAACAAAAAAAAAACCAAAAAACTTTCCTGGTCACATTTATGTTAATTACCATTGATTATCAGAATGACTCATTTTTCAAGTTCTTCAAGTGAACATCTTGTGATCAATTGATTTTATGTCATTGTTTATAAATGCCTTCTTTGTAGCCTTTAAAAGCCATTTTATAAATCTGTACTATTGGATGTGTTCTTTCAGGTAGACAACTACACATGCAAACATAAGAACAGCTTAGTTACTGAGTTCACTCAGTATGGACTGACCTGTGTGTGTAGGTTGGCCATGTCTGCCTCCATTTCAGAGTTTGACTCATTCAGCTCACAGATCTCTTTGTTCAGCTGCTTTATGTCTTCATCGTTATCAAGAACTGAGAAAAGACAAAGAACATTATAGAATCTGCAAGGTAGATCACTAAAAATAACACCTATCCCAAAATGATTGATCCTTATGCCTTACCATCGCTTGCCCTGAATTTCTTGCTGATGTAGTCATCCCCAGGGAACCTTGCTCTTTTCTTGTTAGCAGAAGCCCTTGGACAACCTGACAAGCTGTGGGAATATAGGTGGAAAATTGCAGTTACATAATACTTCGATTTTCTTAAGGACAAGACTAAAACTCCCTAACATTCCAGGTGCAGTCTCTATACTCCTGATATGACTTACTCTGTAGAGCCTAGCAGTTACATCAGAGTATAAGCCACTAATGTACATTGACACATCCCATTCTGCTGTTAAGATTTACTTATAGCATATACTAATATACTGTTTATCCTCACTGTATGTATCATTACCAGTAATAACTCTGATTTTGGACAAAATAGTTTATTAGACCCATTTGCTTTACCTGCGGTGAGTGAGGAAGCTGCCATTGGCGTGGCCTGAGCCGTCACATCCTGGAGTGGGGCAGGTGGGGCCCTCTGTCTTAAAGGACTTCCAAGAGAATGGCGTGCCATTAAGCAGACCCTCCTTCTGTCTGCGTGCTGCCAGCGGACACCCATAGGCACTGCGATGAGTGGCGTACTTCCCACTGATATGACCCAGACTATCACAGCCAGGCACTGGGCACCTTAACAAAGATATTTACGTTAATAAATACTTTACATTACATTAACACAACAAGAAATTGGGATGGATTTTTTCCTGATGTTTACAAACACAAACATATACTATATGTAGTTGAAATGCTGTATCTGCTTTGACTTTAATGAGGCTTAAAACAGTCAGGGTCAATACCTTACAGTAATAGAACTGTAATCTAAAACCTCAGCAGTCTCAGACTGAATCATGCTCATACAACATGACAGTGATATTCTATAAAACATAAAGACTGAAGCGTGTTAAGGGTGCAACATTAAGGTGATGTGATGGTTTTTCATTAAATGGACTTACTTAATTAACTCTGAATCTTCCTTGTCATCCTTGGTGGGGGTTGTTTTCACTCCTCCCTTCTTTGCACGAGGACATCCAGACAAACTATGAAAACCGTGCTAAATGTTACTACCAAATTTGCATTTTGTCCTAACCGGATTTTGTTTGAATGGTGCTTGAAAGCTTCCTGCTGGCGGCACACAGTACGGATGAGGATATTACATTATAGTATTAGAAACTAATGTAGCAGGATATATTGCCTCAGATATTGAAAATGACATTTTCCTCAAGGCCTCTTTGTTTCTCTACTGTGTAGACTGTTTGTTAGATTGCAGTAGAGTCCTGACAGACTAATAAAAGTGATGTACCTTCTGTGTGAAGCGTAGTTTCCTGTGATGTGTCCTGATCCATCACAGCCTGGAGTGGGACATCTGTAGGTCAAAGAGTTATCAGTCAGTCAAAATGTCTTTAACTGATAAAGAAGCACTTAACTCAACAGTTCAGAGCCATCACCTGTTACCACGATTATGTAGTATTATTCTTTTTGAATGAAGCTTTAAATATATTAGTGTAGTTTAAGGGATGCCATTGCCAGTTCACTTTTTTGTAGTACCAGTGACGAGAAACATAATTGAGAAGTTTTAAGGATGTTGTCAGAGCAAAGGAGAGGGTAATAAAGCACAGTGTCATAATCCTTAGATTGGATTAAAAGCAGAGTTCAGTAGAAACAACAGTATACAGTACAGTTAAGCAGTAAAAGCAATGTGGCAAAGACTCATTAGAGGGAAGATCAGCATAGACATACTTGAGTTCACCAGTGTGGGCAGCCATGAGGGTCCGAAGACTTTTATCAGCAAGAGGACACCCAGAGAGACTGGAAGTATAAAGCAGAGCAGAAGAAGAAAGACAAGAGAAATTTAAGTGCATGATAGAAAGGAAGATTTCTCCTGTATGTTTGGTGTAATTCTGCATGTGTGATTAGGTTTATTTCTGCTCTGGCCCAGCTTTAGGAGCATTTGACTGGTCATAATGGCTGTTGCTGTTGTAGATAGTATTATTGAAGTAGTAATAGTCAGTGTTAATGGAAAATGCATGCTACTGATGCATTTATTATCATTGCTCACATGTGCCACAAATAGAGATGGAGAAGATTTAGTAGAGCGTTAAGGTGAAAGAGAAAGGCATGCTTTCCTGAGAATAGGTGTAGGATTAGTAAGCACCCGATCTACTATATAGTTTGGGTTATACCTGCGGTGAGATGCATAGTTTCCTGTTATATGACCACTGCCATCACATCCTGGGGTGGGACATCTAGACGAAGTTTAATATGTTGTTATGGTTCAAAAGAATAAGTCAATTAATACCTAGTTAATGATTTCAGACTCGTCCCAATCTAAGTTACTTTAGTTTTGCTGACTGTAAAGAGGACACTTACATCAGGAGCTCTTTCTTGTTGTCCTTGGATGGGAGCTTAACCTTAAAGCTGGAAGTGGTGACCTCACCAGGGTACTTCCTGTCTTCTAGTCCCTCTTGTGTTACGTCGTCATCCTCTCCATCAGAAGAAGCATAAGATTGAGTTGCATAATCCACCTGCAAGTCAAAACAAGAGCCAGAATGAATAAAATAGATAACCCTTAGGGTTTGTTCAGTTGGACCAACTCTCTATAAAATATTGAGTATTTGACTAATGTTATTATTACTACTGTAACAACTGACATTTATTAAAGCCAATAAAAGACCAATAACCTCTTCAGGCTCCTCCTCCTTCTGTCGTGTTGTCTTGGTGTAGTCTATTGGCCCTTCCCACTCTTCTATTTTGTAGGCATGGCCAGAGTGAGGTGAGGTGACTCCATGCTGTTGTGAGGAAGATGAGGATGAGGAAGAAGGATCAGGTGACCTCACACCTTCTCTTTTGGGTTTCTTCATGCTGAGGTCCAGGGTGCCATTCTCATCCACCTCGATATCCATATCCTGCAGATGATGATTAGAAAGAGTTTTTTTGACAAGTCAACCAACATATATGAAAGCTAATTAGAGGACTACTGTGTGCTCCAGTTTATGCCATGCTAGTCCCATAACATTATTGTTAATGGTTGTAGTGTAGCTCCTTACTTTGCTTGTCTGGTCCTGATGTTTGATGCTGAGGTTCTCTGGCCTTTCCCAGCAGCGCGTAGACAGGTTAAGGATGGCAGTGGCAGCCATATGTGCAGCCTCAGCATCGTGGGTATAATCATATCCACTGGAGGTGGAAGAAGAGCTGCTCTTGTTGTAACCTCCTGATATGTTCTGGTTCGGTGAGGAAGCTTTAGGAAATTGTTTTGCTGTTAATCATGATAGTGACACAAATACACAAAAAAATCTACTGTGAATTAAAAAATCTACTATGAATAAAATACATTTTTAATTACCATTGAACGTCTTAGCATGCTGAGGTCACTGCTTCAGTTAAAGTGGCTAAAGTGGTAAAGTAAACTTACATTTGAAGGCTTTAGGTGAGGTTTCACTGGCAGGTATCTTTGGGGCAAGCATGCGTTTCCCAAACACCTGCACATCAAAGCTTGCATAGTCAAAGGACACCTTGGAGTACTTCTCTAACTCCTTTGCCAGGTTTGCTCGTGGAGTGGCTGGTCCCACATTAGGCCTGTAGCTACCATACTGTGGAATCTCCAACTGCTTCACAAAACACATGGGCCTGCGGTAGAAATTATGAAAAAAAATTTTTTTTAATGAAATGACTTGAAAATCTCCTTTTTCTTAACTGATTTTAGAATCTACATTTTAACATGGTATACTAAAGAGATCAATGCTTTAGCAGGCAGCTTACCTGAGTACTCTATCTGAGTTAGAGCCACCAACAGCTTGCTCACTGACTGTAGCCTGTGCCTGAGATGGCTTCTCATAATTCTTTGAATGTTTCCCTGCAGCAGCAATTGGGCAGCCAGATAAACTGAAAAGAAAATTTAAAATAGTGTGAATGTAAATAACACTGTTTATTAGGATTGTTAATGCAAGTTGAGCAACAATTCACTGATAATATTGATTAGCAGACTGAGGAATAGTACCTGCGATGCGTGTTGCGATTGCTGTTGACATGGCCTTGGCCATTGCACCCAGGTGTTGGACATTTCAGCACATTTTCATGCATGGCCAAGACTAAATGGATGGCAAAAAAGTCACAGTCAGTATGAAATAAATCTAAGAGAACAGGTATGCAATAGATTTAAGAATATAATAATATGTCTATTTATAATAGTAATCCATAATAGAATGTGTATTAGATAATGTACTCACTTTCAGGTGGTACCCTGTCCTTATGTGGGCACCCAGAAAGGCTCCGGTGGTGAGGGTACAGTCCAGTCACATGACCTGTCCCATCACATCCTGGGGTTGGACACTTTACTTCCTTCTTCTCTGATCTGGATCCTTCTATGATGAAAGTGGACCAGGAAGCAAAAAAGCAGAACATATGTACATCAAGATCTCTTGTTGTGTACTATTTAAGAATTTTAAAAGCAATGCTGTATAATGTATAGGTTTTAGTTCCATGGCTTGAAAATGCTGGACATGTCTTTGAAATGCTTCAGAAATTCACATAACCCAACTAGAAGAAAGATTAATCAGAGCACAGAGTTGGCCATCGTATACGGCCTCTCTAGAGGTTCTTTTAAGGCCCCAACAGTGTGTATAGTCTGACAGTTATGGTTATGGAATTTGAATTCATAACCTTCAGGTCACTAGCACAAACCCTTAACAACAACGCTACCACTGGTCTTATTAGAGCAAAGTATGTACTCTGGGAGTCCTGGAAGCTTAAGGGGTCGAATATTTTGCAACATTTGCTAGCTAGCCATCCCTTATCATACAATAGCTTTCAAAAATGATAGGTGAAGCATAGTATGTGTACCTCCAAGACACATAAGGTGCACAGGATTTGCATCTTTTCAAACTGCAGTTCATGCTATGGCACAGGGCATCTGAACACACTATGAGGAAAGCACTAACTACCCTCTTCTGCATACATGAGCATTTTTTTAGATTGATGAGGAGTAATGCTATCCCTTCAACTCAGAACGAATGACAAATTTTGCTATCTTGGACACCCAGCCACAGATAAAGAGCAGGTGTTTTGACTGTACCTTTACCATAATATCCCTTGCGTGGTGTGTTTTCAGCTATCTTGCTGCTCCTCTCGTCTGCGCTGTGGTAGCTCTGCTGTTCCGGAGACCGACTCTCCTCTGAACTACGTGCTGTCTGCTCAGCCTTCAAGGCGATGGCCTGCTCTAGCAGGCCCAGATTTCCCCTTGTCATGTCATATGTTTCAGACTCATCTGTCACCTCTGACCGATGAGATACGCTGTCCATTTCCTCATCTTCTGCTTCATCTACCTCTTCCTCCCCTTCATTCTCACCATCATCCTCTTCTTCCTCCTCAGCCTCGTCCTCATCGTCAGATTGCAGTTCTATGACCACTGTAGGTGAGGCTTTGTTAGATACATCCTCTTGCTCCTCTTCATCTTCCTCCTCTTCTTCCTCTGCTTCCTCGTCCTCACTTAAATGGGTGTTTGGTTTTTCACCACTTTCCATCATGGCATCTGGTTCTGATACCTGAGCTGAGAACCCGGTGGCTACAGTGCTGGGCGAGTGTCTTGGCTCTACCTGTTCCTGCTCCTCTTCTTCTTCCTCCTCCTCCTCCTCCTCCTCTTCCATTTCATCAATATCATCTTCCTGATCATTCAATTTCTCATCAGTTTCTTTGGCCTGGACTTTGTTGAAGTCTCCACTGAAGTACTGGTGGTCTGAATTGTTCTTCTGACTTGAGCACTGGGTCTCATGCTCCTCATCATTTTCTTCTTCTTCTTCCTCCTCCTCACCGTCTCCTTCTGATATCTGCACAGGATCATCAGTGGCTTTTAGCTGCTGAGTCATTCTTTCTTCTTCCGTCATCTCTTCTGCTCCATCTCCCTCCTCGTCCTCTCCAGCCTGGATCTCTGCAGCAACATGAAGGCCTTCTTCACTTTCAGTCTCCACAGTCACTTGTTGGATGGGAGTCACTTCAAGGTGTTCTTTTTTAGACTCCTCTTCAGGAATAGAAATGTCTTTAATTGCTGTGTTTTTCTCTTCAGGTTCCTCTTGTGAAATTATTTCTGTAGAAACAACAAGTGTACGGTTAGATATTAGGGAATTATAATCACACTATTATTAACATTATGTGTGACTAACATACTATGATTCACACTATGATTAACTAACTGGCCAAACCTAATGATCTTATTTCCTACCTGTCAATGGCTCTGATATATGGTCCTTTTTCTTAGGCTCTTCTTCTTTGTCTGCTGTGTCTTCATCAGACTCTACTGTTTCATCCTTTGGTTCAGTTTCACTGTTTGTATCGCTATCTGCATTGAACCCATCATCCATTGCCAGCTTCAGGGGATTGGGCCTCTTCTTAGAGATAGACTGGCTCTCTTCTGCTTCCTGGAGTTTCCTTTTTTTTGCTAATGGACAACCCAATGCACTGTGGGTTGGACAGAAAAAACCCCAAAAGTCATTAGTATGAAAGTCATACGCATCAACTTAAATTGGCATCCTTAACATTTCATTTAATGTTACCTTCTGTGTCTAGCATATTTTCCACTGACATGACCCAAGCCATCACATCCTGGAGTCGGACAACTAAAAGTGTAAAAATACGTATTAAATATAAAATATACGTAAAAAATAAATATTTTCTGGTTAAGGATATTATTCATTCAGTATGTTTATGTAGAATTGTTATTGAATAACAAGAAAGCTGCATATTAAAAACAAAAACAAAAAAAAACAACAACAAACAAACCTGTATTCTTGTCCCACAAGCTCGAGAGGAACTATGATAGAAAAGAGAAAAGACATTCCTTATGTTTTATTACTAAAAACATTAACACATATATCACATCACATGCATATATCACATTACACATATGGAAGCTTGCAGGTTTCACATAAATAGGCCAGACAGATCGAAGATATCTCTTTGGTTTCCCATATCACATTACATATACTGAACCATCCTCACCTCTGATGCCTTTTGAGCGGGTCCGTGTCCTTTTCTCCTCTGTGTCTTGGCTCATCTAGAATACATGAAAATATGACAGTTTGCACTCAGCCATTGTCATTTTTTGCTCTAAATGCACTGTTTTACTGTCTCATTGTCATGTCTCTTTGTCTTTCGTTTCTTAACAGCCATTTAGAACAAAATTTCTCAAAACAACATCTCTAGTCTGTCCTCCATCAGTGAAATATCTAATTTTCTCTGAGCAGTAAGATGCTATAGTAACTAGAGTGGCTCTGTGTATACTTTACACTCTGTGAAACAGCAAAATCAATAATACACTTCCAATGAGTTCCTCTGAGATGCATAACATGACCCAGCGAGAGGATTAGGGAGAGGATGTGGGAGAGAAACTATAAGAATGAAATACTCAGTGCACAAGGGAAGCAATGATTTGGAAGAAAAAGAGCAGAGCTGAATAATAATTTGAAATAGAGTGAACAGTGCAAAGTCATAATGGGTTAAAAAATATCAGATTACAGTGAAGTTGTAGCACTTTATTCGGCAAGGGTAAAAAGAGTAACTCAAGGTTATTCACTGTAAGATAGCTCTCATTATAGGAGATGGAAAATAAACTGTTTTATACTGAGGGAATCTACAGACATCAACATATAAGCTCACACTGAAAATGTATCTTTTTCTCACTTTGATTCTTTTGCCCCTCTTGCTCTCCCAGCTGCTGATCCGGTCCCCTTTTGTCCACCTCTGACTCAGCAGCTGCCCGTGGAACTCATTTTCTACAGGATGAGCAGAAGTATGTTATTATGGCAAGTTGAGTAGTTTACTCACCAAACACAATGTACACAATGTTTTATACAGGCCTGCCGTATACCTTTGGCAAACATTTTTGAAAAGTCATCTTCTGTGAGATTCTTCATTAAGCATGATTCAGTGGCTTTGTGCCATTGTGACTAGAATACATATTTTTAACCATTTCCTTCTCCACCCCTTGGAGAGCACCTGTTTAGTCTATTTCAATATATTTCACTACCGTTCCAGTACATTTTGGTGTCTGACTGTTGACAAAAAAGATTTTTTTAACTGTTTTTTTTTTTAACTGGACAATGACTGTGGTCATAATAGTATAAATAAAACCCATGCAAGAAACTTTTTATGGTGATCTCTCATGCAACCAATTTGAAGCATTCCAAAAAACATTAAAAAAGTTTTGCTTTCACTTATAAATGCAGTTATTTGCTGTTGTTGTTAAGCACAGATCATACTGGTGTGCTTATAACGGAAATGTAAGTAAGAGTAAACTTTAAGAGGAAAGATAAGCATAAATAGCAGTAGAAAGTTACATTTCTTAAACAGATGTACAGAACATTTTGTTAATTAAATGTATGATAACCCATATTCAATGTTATTACTTTGACAGAAACTGTCAATGTCAAAATTAGAACCAAAACACTAGACGTCTGAAATTATGCATCAATAGAACAATTTTGGACACTGTCAGTTATGTATGCTATAACCTTGGACTACTGATCGGAAGGTTGTGAGTTCGAATCCCAGGCCCACCAAGCTCCCACTGCTGGTTCCTTGAGCAAGGCCCTTAACCCTCGGTTGTATAAAAAATTAGTTAAATTGTCTCTGGATAAGGGCGTCTGCCAAATACCATACAGGTAACCTAATATTTATATAATATTTGAAGTTGTCTATTTCTTAATAGTAGGTTTTATGTAGAAAAGAAGAACATTAGAACTGAAGAAAAAAATAGAACTGCATGTGTGTGAAAAGAGTGAGGTATGTGGTGTACAAGAGTGTGGTGTGAAAAATGTCTTATGTATGATAAAATATCGTCTATAATAAACTAGTAAATTTTAGGCCACAATTCAGGACACTTCCGGAGTCATGAGTTCCAGAGTCCACAGTTCATGACTCTTGTCACTGGGGAGGGCGTGGCCTCCGCGGGCGGTGGAACATGTAGTGCACGCGCATTTCTGAATGGAACACGTTCTGTCTTGTGAATGAACAGCTCTGCGAGCGCGAGCCAGCTGTTCCATTCGGCCATTATTACGTAGCACTCCGATTTGGTTTCTGATGGCACCTGGTGCTCTCACCAAGGAGGATGGGGGTGTCCCCAGAGAAATATGCCGCCATTACACACACACACACACACACACACACACACACACACACACACACACACACACGAAAAACAGTTTGTCCTTTAAAGTTTTTGAATAATTTCTCACGGCTGCAAATAGGACATTCTGTTATGTGCCTATGAATTTCAAGACCATTTAAATTATCCACATGACACGGACGCTTCATACAGGCCACTTCCGGTTCAGTCACATTCATTATACCAAACAATTGAGCGATCATTTTGTGTGTTTTTTTCTATACAGTTTTTACAGTTATGTCGAAGTCTCACAAAGAAATGTAAAAACTGGAGATTTTGTCCATATGCACAGACATGCAAAATGGTTAACGGGCTCGTTTTCTAAAAGAACCTAAAACCACAACAAACAAAACCCAATTCCATTTTAATATACTATTTTACAATAGTATACTAAAACGGTACGCCTCCAACAGAGTAGGCTAATGGACGCAGCCCACGCCTTTAAGTGACTTCCATCATCCAAACAGCAAAAAAAGAAAAAAAAGAAAAAAAGAAAAGTCCATTAGGCCTACACCAAGCATACATGATGGAGATGAGCAAGTATCCTAATGGAAAAAGAACCTGATCATAACTACTTCATAACCGCACAGCCACAAAAAAGCATTTAGTAAAACACCGATCATGATCATGATGCAGGCTGTCAACAGCGAAATGTGCTTATTTATTTATTTATTTATTTATTTATTTATTTATTTATTTACAGGAACTTTAATGAAAATCAAGCTCTATACTGCAATTTCTAACACTATACAACTGAGAATAATAACTAATAAAATAAAACACGTAAAGTACCTAGACGAAAATGTTGTGTAAGTTCTGGCAAATTACAAAATCAACTGGAAAGCACTCCAACTGTATTTATTCGTCGCTCACCTATATTTCTGTATCGTGACATAAAGTATAATACAGATATATTAGGTCCAATGGTCCGTATTATTTTATCAAGTCCTTCGACGATAAACAAACTTCACCAGGTTGTGTTGTCAGTAATGTCGTTAAACTAGCATTGCTCATGTCATGGACAAATTCTCTGACAGTATTTCAGGCCCGCATCTCTGAAAGTAGCACACAACAAACCAACAATCTGACTTCTCCGACACAGCTAGAATGATCAAACACAAGTAACCTGTCTTAATTACACCTTTTATATGAATACAGCCCATAGAAAGTTAGTACTATGGTATATCTCGGTATTTTAATTTAGCCCCAATATAGTATTGTACTTCAGTCTCCTCCTTTAAAAATAAAATGAGAAATGAAAACGAGGCAGGAGAAAACCAGGTCGAAACATGTCTCTTTAAAAGATTACGGAGCCGGCGTCCATTAGACGACAACAACCGAGCGCGACAGATAGGCAGGAGATTAACCGATTGAAAACGCAAACATTTTTCAACCAGCATCCATAAACCGCATCCCGGTAGGATATTACCGCAAGCTTTCCTTTGCTTCCGACGATGAGATGCAAGCGGCCTTTTGCTCTTTGTAGCTGTAACTTCAGTGCTGTTCCGTTTCGCCTTTTCATAAAAGCCTTGACCGTTAGAAACCGTAAATAATCCGAACAGGACTCGTGCGAAACCTCTTCATATTAGGATTTTTGTCGTTTCTATCCAATTTTGATGTTTGAATATCATCAAATAGGCGTCAAAACATTTCTATATAACGTTTGTCGGCGAAAATAATATGAACTTACCTTTAGCTCACAGGCCCATTGTTCACCCCTCCTCTACCCAATGCTGTGACATCATCATAGTAAAATGTACAATACAGGAGGGGGTGGGCTCTATCATACCCCTCCATACACACGCACGTATACACACACCTTAAACATAAACACATCTCAAAAAAAAAAAAAAAACACCATCTTGAGATCTGTTTTTGACCCGACCCAAAACGTAAAATAGAACGCAAGCAACATTACGAATATACGATCTGATACACACTGATACAAATAATCATACACACGTTATTCTGCCATGTTTGCAAAACCACAATTACAAAGCATTGTGCAGGTCGTCATATTTTTAGTTGTGAGCAAGCCTATTTATAAAGTTCAGCACGCCAGACAGCTCAAGCTTATTTCAGCACCTTGGACAGGAGCGCTTTCCCCCAGCAGCTTCCACCGAGGCACAAAGCATCATTGCAGCCAAGCCTGAACTGTTTTTTCCTCTAATGGTGCACAGAGAATAGGAATATTACATTACATTGAACGACTGTTCACTCCAGAGAGGAAAAAAAGTTGTTTATGTTGCAGCACTGACAATCATTTTAAACAAATAAACGACAGATTATTAGTTGTATTACCGCCATGTTGAATATATATTTTTATTCACTTGAAAAGGACTTACGACCTTTAAAATAAAAATGATCAGGGACACGGGCTGGAACTACTTTATCATGCGCAGAGATACATTTTATTTACAGCAGACCTAGATTCAGCACACGAGCTATAAATGTTCAATATAGAGCACAGCCACAGGGAAATACACTACAATAAATTTTGTAACATTTCAGTTAATGATTGCTAGCAGAATATATTGTGAATTCTTTCATGCTTATACGTTATACTGTATATTCACCATTTATTGTTTATAAAATAATAGCAAGTTTCCGTGTGTGAGCATATCCTGATGGCTCATTAGAGGGTCAAAAACGAGTAAAAGAAATTACACAGATGTGGGAGATGAGAATGAAGCCACAGTAAAATGTCCAAAATGTAATGCAAATATTACTCTACACCTAAGTGTTTATATGGGATATACGTGATACATGAAAGTGTTTATATGGAACGCAAATCTGTTGTATGCAATTTTATTAAAACAGTGAAAAAAAGTTCTGGGGCAAGTATCGCTCTCGTGAGCAGGAAAAAACCCTCTTCACCATGTTCCTGCATATTTAATCAGGCCAAAGTTCTTCGGTTACCAGCTGGAACTTGGTTGAACCCGGTCTCATCCTAAACCTTGCTACAGATGGACAGCCGTGTTTGCTCCAGCATACAATTAACTTCGCGGTCTGTTTCTCAGGGCCAGGGAGCGTGTATAAATATTACATACGTGCCAGCTGAGCGAAAAAGAGCCCATAGTCCTGCACCCCTCCTTCTCTGTGGACAGATGGACTAATCTAAGTCCCTCCCTCATACAAACTTTTTTAACGGGTCTATACAGCAGCGGTCTGAAGTCCCCACAGAGCTGAGACACAAAATCCCCTTTGGGAACAAAAGTTCCCTTTGTTTGAGAACTGTCTGGAGGGGCATTTGTGTTTTGAAAGTTTTAAGAAACTATGTCTTGCAGCATATACAGATGGAGTTGAATACATATACACGATACATACATCTTTATAATACATCTTTAAAAATGTCATTACGACGCTATATACCCTTGCAATATCAGTCTATTGTTTAGACAAAACCAGACACTTTTATTTCTAAAAAAAAAAACAAAAAACACCCCATCAGTCTATTTTGACGTAGCAACAGATTACATACATTTATCATTATTACTACTCCTGTGTAGTGTATAAAGAATCATCACGCGATCTGATACCTTTCTGTCAAATCACGCCAAAGCATTGTTAAAGACCCGGAAGCGAAAGCATTAGGCTGAACGTAAACGTTTAAAAAACCTGTAACTGTCTACTCACCGAGAAAGGTTTTACACAGCTTCATCTTGGCTGTGATTCCGCTACTTCTCACACTCTCACAGCTTTCAAACTCATTCAACTTTGCTTCCTGAGATAAAGTATAACTTGGAGAAAACTTGCACAAGTGGGAAGACTTCTCCAAGCTCACCAATCAGAGCCTGCCTGCGTCATCGTTGTCCTAAAGGAGAGCCAATCAGAAGGATCCTGAAGTCGAGAGCTCCCAAAACAAGCAAACAAAGACCATTGAAAGTGAAAACAAAAGAGAGCAGGCTGGCTCTGTTCAAAAGCAGACATACGGCAAAGGGGACCACTTCTCTATTCATCTGTCACAACTCCCAACGAATAGTTGTAGAGAAAACTTTTGGGGAAAGTTTCACCTAGTGTTCTTCATCCGTTTTCCAGAAGAATATTTATTTTCTTATAATTATTAAAATAGTAGTAATAATAATGCATTCATTATTATTAATGTATTCAAGAACAGAAGAACAGAAATCTATTCAAGAACAAGTTCATATAAAAAATGTAAAACTAAAAATGTAGTTTGAACTGTTTTTACAGGTAAACTAAAATATACTCAGTGGTTATTACTAAAAATGAAATGTATATGTATTATACAGATACCTTTAAAAGTATCGGAACTGCAAGGTCAGTTCTTTTGTTTTTGTTATACACTGAATACATCAGGGTCTGCTGAGGGTCACCAGGGTCAACTACTGCGGTTGATGTCACGAACATTGTGGAAAGAAGTGACCCAAAAACAACAGTCATAGCCAACACCAGCATTCTCCACCAGGGCATGGGTGAAGTTAGCACTATTGATCCTTCGAAGAGCATAAATATAGAGGTCATATAGAGACTGCAAATCATCCTCAGCAGTAAGAATCAGGAGGAATAACCAGTTTGGAATTCACAAAGAAATACAGAGATGAGCCACAATAGTTCTGTAACCGAGATTAACCTCTACCAAAGTGAAGGAAAGGCCAGAAATAAAGGATCTACACAGGATCCAAAACATACAACCTCATCAGTCCAACATGGTGGAGGTAGTGTCATAGCTTGTGCCAGCATGAACAAGCTCACAAATCTTTACTCATGATGTAACTCATGATGGCAGCAGCAGAATCAATTCAGAATTCTACAGAAACATTTTGTCTGCCAATTTACAGAGAAATAAATCGTCTAATTGGGAGGAACTTCTGCAACATCCTGTATCTATACAATTACCCAAAGCACACTGACAACACAACAAAGGACTTGATTGGGGGAAAAAAGTGGAAGGTTTTAGACTGGACGAGACCTTAACCCAACTGGGTAGCATTTCACCTGAAGTCCCCCAAAACAAATAACAACTGAAAGAAGCTGCAGTACAAGCTTGGAAAGGCATAACAAAAGAAGAATGCTTAAGTAGGTATTAAGCTTGATCCAGTTATTGCAAGTAAGGGATATGCAACCAAATATTACATGTCATTCACTTTATTTTACTTTAAGTTTTTCTGCTCCAATACTTGTTCAACTCCAAAAATGTTCAGCTAAAATGTGTGGTTTTCCAACAAAAGGTGTCATTCTAAGTGATGTGAAATTGTCTAATAGTCTTGTCTAATATAATATTTTGATTTCAAACACAAATGTCTTCAGTGCATAACAAAAAGAAAAGAATTGGCCTTGTTGTTCATATAGGACTGAACTTTGTTGCAAAAGAAATATATTTATTTTGTAAAAATATTGTAAGTAAGTCTGTAAGTAATTATATACTTATAAGTAAGTATATTTATATGTTATTCTTATAATTATGTGCAGTATACAGAAATTATGTACTTTCAGTATAGCTATAGCATACTTTAGGATATATGGCAGGATAAGTACATATAGAAGCATTTTCCTTGGTGGCCTCATACAGACTTTTGGACCCCACTCAATACACATACATTATATACAGATAGTATACGAGTAAGCTTATGTACTTTTTGTTCTTTCACACACACACACACAGACACATACATAAATATATATGTTATTAAGATATTCAATTATAAGATTATTCATATATAGACTCATATTTGTACCATGACAAACTGTGATCTGCATTTTACTCTTATTTTACTGCAAATGATGACGGTCACATAGGTTATTAATTAAAAACTAGAAGTGGAAGATATTTCTCACTTTCTCACTTCAAAAGATGTCTCTATCATCCAGTTAATCAACCAATCAAGCATTTAACAGCATTTCTATTGAAAGCAAAATCAGTGGATATTCAGTCACTCTCTCTTTCTCACAAACTTAATCTGTTCTCTCTCTCTCTCTCTCTCTCTCTCTCTCTCTCTCTCTCTCTCTCTCTCTCTCTCTCTCTCTCTCTCTCTCTCTCTCTCTCTCTCTCTCTCTCTCTCTCTCTCCTCCCTCCATTAGCCCAGTGCAGAGGCATATGTGCTGAGGTACTGAGGTATCCCCAGTCCATGAGCTAAACTCTCAGCTCCCCATGACAGATGGCCCTGCTGATAATGATGCCAGCATACCCCCCTTCCTGCTGTTGCCATAGTGAGGGAGGGGTGGGAGGGACTGAAGCATGGAAAGAGCCAGGGGGCGCTTATTAAGGCATCCACACTTAGTGGACACCAGGCCTGCAGAAAGTCTACAAAGCTTTCAGAGCCTGATTTAAAAAAGTGTTTTGGAAATGAAGGTGTGAGGGTGTGGGTCTGGGTACAGCTGCCCTTCGCAGACTCCTTTGTTTCTACACATGTAGCTGCAGAGATGAAGAATAAGCTCCATGCTGGTGACACAATCATAATATGTCTCTACTGAAGAGCAATTTTTCCATGCACAAATATTACTATTCACAAGATTTTAATTTCACAAAATCTACTATATACTTCCAAAGAAGTTATTAGATAACTAAGCAGGTTTGTAGTTTTAGCAAAGCAAGTAGAAATCAGAGCAATTTGATATATCAATCAGCACAAATGTCCTATAAATATACATTGTTAAAATACTTACATATAATTACAAGCTTGTAACTCAAATGTAATTGCAGAAATGTGTGTACATCATATTTGTTTTTGTTTTCAGACTCTCGAGTCATTGAATTCAAACTGAGAAGCTGCTGTTTTCTGATTTATTACCAGACTTCATGACAGACTTGCCACCTTTTTTATAAATCTGTAATATCTGTATTTTTATTATAATTACATTCAATGTTTTAATAATGAAAAAGCAAAATGTACATTATGGAGACTTTAAACACAAGTAATATAAGTACAAATGTGAAAAAATGGCACCAAAATATTTTAAAAATAATAACAATAACAAAAGAAATAACGCCTGCCTCCGTAAACGTAATGATTCCAGATGGGCTAAGACACAATCTTGTATTCATTTCGACAGAAAGTCTACTTCACTGTACTTCACGGCAGAAGTTGTATAGATTTGCCTTCTATTGTAATCATTCATTCATTGTCTACCGCTTATCCGATCTATTCTCGGGTCATGGGGAGCCTGTGCTTATCTCAGGCGTCATTGGGCATCAAGGCAGGATACACCCTGGACGGAGTGCCAACCCATCGCAGGGCACACACACACTCTCATTCACTCACACATCTATTGTAATCAAATAATGATAATTCTTTTAGTAAGCATTGTTGTAGAATTGTTAATTGTTTTTGTTACACATACTGCATTTAAATTATTTCTTCATTTTTTAGTGTTAACTACATAAAGGTAAGTATAGACATTTAATGTAGGTTGACTTGTACTAAAACAATTTAGTTATGCTGGAGTCAAATATATAGAGCATTTAGATTTTTAATTAAGTACATACTATACACAGACACAATAATTTGGGGTGATAAAAATTACTTTATAACTTTATACAATTATGCAAATACTTTACAGATTATATAAAAATAGTTTCATTTAATAGTATACTTTATTATTTATATTCCTTTTTATTATTGTCACCTTGACAAAATTGGTATCTGAACAGGTTTTGCCAGTCTAGAAGTTGTGGTTCAATCTAGTAACTCCCCTTCACTCTATTTCTCTCTCTCTCTCTCTATTTTACTCATTCTCTCTCTCTCTCTCTCTCTCTCTCTCTCTCTCTCTCTCTCTCTCTCTCTCTCTCTCTCTCTCTCTCTCTCTCTCTCTCTCAGTCACACACTCACACACACACACACCGAGTGCCACCATTAGAATAACAAAGGATGTCCACACTTTGGGGCGGAGCTAAGAGGCCGATTTCCAGGCCACTGAGCTAGAGGCTCCCTTAATAAGCTTTGTGTGTGTGTGTGTGTGTGTGTGTGTGTGTGTGTGTGTGTGTGTGTGTGTGTGTGTGTGAAAAAGCACTACTTGGCACAGCTGTGACCCTGGAGGGTGATATCAAGTGAGTACACCTAGTCTCTTTGAAAAGATAGTGAAGGAGGAAGTCTTTAAGTGAAAACAGACCAAAGTTCTAAATCCTGTGCACATACAGTCAATTTAACTTAATCAAAATGGAACTTCTTGCATATTGTTTATTTATATTAAATGTAAATGAAAAAAAAAATGAAAACAACATGAACAATATCATATTAATTTTACGCAAAGATTCTATGATCGTTATGACAGATTAACTTACAATTAAGGACATGGAACATTTTTATTAAAAATACCGCAGGAAATAAAGGCAAATGTTTGTCAATAAAAATACACAATAGTAGCGTGTGGATGTACGGTGAAATTTCACCATGAGCAAAAGTAACAGATGTCTTATTTATTATTCAGCTTACCAACTTGACACAAATGAGGACAGGGACAATTTTCATTGCCTCCAAAACCTCCATGTAAACTTGCAGAGTTTTAAAAAAAAAAGTTCTCAACTACAGCCATGCCAAGATGATGATTTTGTGCTAAGCCCTTTGAGCTGCTAAGCTCTGGGAAAATCAGCCTAGCAGATGTCGTAAAGTATAGGTTTTCTTGTCCCAGGGAGAGAATAAGACAAAAGTGTCTGAAGAAGCAGGGGACAAGCTCCTTTCAGGCTTCTCAACCCCTCCTGCTTGCTCTCTTTGCACAAGACAATCTCCCTTCATCTTTTGCCTCTCCTCCACCTGCTCCTGCACCCCCAAGTCCTCTCCACTAATTAAACACACTCACTTTCTGGACACAAGTCAAAGCTTGATTAGTCAATTTACCCCCTCAGTATGATGAATAACTTCACCCCCACAACACGCACGCCTTTCAACACTCGCCCCATCTGCAGTAAGTCTCAGCTATGCAATTACATAATCCTGCATCGCCAGCCCCGTTAAATTTAATGATCCCAAAAGTGCTAATAGCATTTTGAGAGGGAGTGGGCAATCAATGAAACACTCCAAATGCTCCCCCAACATCTCTGTCTCACTCCCTGAAATATCCATGGTAATCGAGATGGCACCTGTGCCTTTCTGGTGATGAGAAGGTCACCATGATGCTAAGAACCAGTAGCTACAAATGGTGGGCTAGTCAGCAAGTCTCTTGCCTTGGCCTGCGCTGCCCTTCCCCCACCTCTTTCAGCTCTATAGTAAGATTGTCTGGGCATCTGTATGCAAATAGTCCTAGTGGTATAGAAACTATACATTGACCTGTGTAAGGTTTCAACTTACATTTGCTACAAAAAGTAAATTAGTAATAATAAGTAACTGACTTTTCGCTAGACAGTTAATACCATCTGCAAGTTTTGCATGAGTGGTTATTCTTAAAAAAAAAAAAGACAAATAATAGCACTCACACCCTCTCACGGCTCTATGCGACACATATACGAACTACACTGCATTAAAAAGCATTCACAAGCCTGCAAATTACAATTCCTTTTGCCCTTTCATTTCTAGATTCATTAATTATATTTTAAAGGAACAAGTCTGCCGTTTCGAACACCGGCCTCCGCTGGAATCTAACTGTGTGCTTATTAATCCTGAGTAATTATATTTCACACCGACAAAGACATCAGAGTGACAACAAGGGTCACAATGGGGCTTAATACTCCCTGTCAGCATGTGATCTTTTTTCAAGGTCCTGTTACAACACAGCACAGGAAGGCAGCATCACTCAGGGACAGCCTGAACCCACTGGTCACTGCCTGACCTCTGACCTGAGAAGGTGTATGGCACACACAGGACATGACCCCCATGACCTCCTGCTTTTTCTTCTATAGGAGCAGGTGCTGGAAAGAAGATGACCGCAGAGGGAAATAAGAACATTTGGTGTCAGTCAGCAGCATTCGGAATCAGCACACGTGCCATTTTCCCCTGAGACTAAAGTTTCAGTCAGCTGACGTTAAAAATATGATGGCATTAGTTTAATTTAAAGATAGACATCTTAAATAAAGTGCTAAAGTAGGGCTTTAAGCTTTAGTCTTCTGAAAGCTTGTCCTATGGAGATGCATATTGTCCACACTTCTTAACTCGGGCTTTAATGGTCATAAATGTTGTGAAATCCACAGAAAGATATCTAGCGCAAAACTACTCTCTATTTATCCTTCATCTTTATTAGTGGACCTGTGAGAGTCTATGCACAAATTTGCATGCAGTCACAAACATTTGTTTAGCCACGTTTGCTGGATACCAGAGATAAGACCGGCAGCAGCTGAAATCTGGCTCTATACAGTACTGTTGGGGCTGAGAGAGAGTCAGAGGTGGCAATCTTTATGAGAGACCACCCGAGGTAAACTCATTAAGGACCCAATAAAAACCTTCTGTTAGGATGACAGGACTCTTCAGATACTCCACTGAAAAAGCACACAACAACAAGAGCGGCCAAAGGAGATACCGACAAACAAAAGAGGCCTCTAATTAGTAGAGCACACCCCTGTCACATATGCTCTTGAAACAGAGAATAAGGGACAGGGGAGAAAGAGAAAGATGAGGAAGAGAAGTGAAATGGCCCTGGGCATATAGACAGCAGGGCCACTGAATGACTCCTGTACCATAAAGTCGAAACAATAGGACCTAGAAGCATATCAGTATAACCACTGCACTTAGATAAGGGTGTAGGCTGTGTCTGGCCATTCCGCTTTTTTCTCCATAGTGTAAAAAACTATGCTAACATTCTAAAACTAACATTCAGTCTCTATTAATTTATTTTTTAATTTATTCATTCATCTAATCAGTGTACATATAAGCAATAAATACAACAGTTATTTGAAATTACCAGTTATTTGAAATACCTGCATCTTCTTAATAATCAGTTGGTGGGCAAACTACATGTACTTTCATTACAGTGCTTGATTGCATGGGACATTGTAATGGTACTTTTTTTGAGTATAATTAAATCATAGTACATTTACTTGAGTTTAAACAATAAAACTTCTACACTAAATGCCCTACATTGGTCAGAAATGGAATGGAAATACAGTATGAACGCTCTGTATTAAACTCAAGATATTACTTTGATGTTACTTAGTGAATGCCTGTGGTTTTAAATATATCTAAGTCTTTCTATATCCTAATAGGTGACAGTCAGGGTAAAGTGTAAGGCCATACTTATTTGCTATATAGCTCACAATGTAGAAAGATGTATGAATTTGCATGCGCTAGCTAGCTAACAAACATCTCAAACTACTAAAACTCCAACAGCATTTAGCTAAGATAGATATCCAGTTAACATTACTATTTTTTGTATACTGTGTAGCATAGTTGACTTGCTAAGTTAAGGTAAGAGATATAGAAAATTTGTGGATTTATTGTGTCAATAGGCATATAAAATTATATTTGTAAAGAAAATCAGTCGATATATTTACTCTTCCTTGAGAAATTTCCTTGATCAATACTTTTACTCAAGTAAATTATTACTAGAGTTGCAGAAATTTAATGTTTTACGTCACTATGTTTTGTACTCTTTTCACCACTCTTAACAACTACTTTTACTGGAAATGCGTTTGCACCTTAAATAAAATGTTTATAATATACAAGTATTTATACCAATATTTTTTAATAATATGTAAAATGTTTTAAACCATTCCTTCATTTTGGATCTTTAAACCTATTAGGCATTTTTGGTTGTGTTTTCTTGTCTTTCTACCTTGTTTAATACTAACAATTAAAAGTTTGGACACTAGATTTAATATTCTGTCTTAAAAATATTTATATTTATATTTATATATCATTTTATAAATGATTTAAAACAGTTTCTTCAAATGGAAATAGTGAAATGAATGCCCATGTATGCATTTATTTCTGAATAAAAATGTACTTTGATAAGTGTTTTGTTCACAAACATGTAGTGAAGCAATGGGGAGCTTGGCTTATTCCGGACAGTCTCCTGAATAAACCTCCATCATGAAGCTGGTTGATAAATCTTCAACAAGAATACTTTTAATATTTTGAAACCTAACATGTTTCGATTTGTTTAAGACTTTTCTCAGCCACCGTAAATTTCATGTTTTTAATTCTATGAGGTAACTGACTTTCTTATTATTCTAAATATTCAAAAATAGAAAAATCATGAATACAACGCTTTTATTAGCAAGGATGTTTAAATGTTTTGACTGCCATTGTATAGAAGAGCTTTTGTTCTGAACACATGTCATGAAGATCAGTCATCCATAAAATAATGAACTTGTGACAGTGTTTATTGTTAAAATAACTATACAAAATACACTTCACTTGAAATTGAACTGAGGGAATAAGGACAACATCTACAATATGTAATGTAAAAACTGACAACACTAAATAAATACTAATGAGTGGTTAATGTTGCCAAATAACTGCTTGTATTTACTAGTAAGTACTTTGTCCCGATTAGGGTTGCAGTGGATCCAGAGCCTGTTGACGTGTTTCCAAAAAAAAAAAGCAATCATACAATTAAATGCAGAATCTTTGCAGAGATGATCACATAGTAGAATAACTGGTTTAGTCTTTCTCACTGTATTTTTCCTAGGAGTAAATAACGGGAGTGAATAACATTGCTCATGCTGTGCCACACAATGGGCTTGTATGTAAATCATAAATAAAAGTTTTAAGATAAGCTCGTGACTGGGAAATATTGTTGGGAAAAGTATTTTTTTTACATTACATAACATACAATATAGTGCACGCTGTCAAATATAAGTTAGCAAAATCCACCTTGCCCGGCCTTGTCCATCTGTGAAGTATAGCATACCATTAATTAATATAAACATGCAATATACAGAGTCACATTACTTTTATTGTTATTAAAGCAGGGAAGAGATGAGGCTAGTGTTTAGTCTTTTGACCAGCCTGCATGTTGTCAATAAACTGACTCACACACATAAAATAATAAACAAAAAAATTAAAACATGAAGCAATAGCAATAGAAAAGAGAAGAACTAAATATGAAATATGATTGAATTATAAATGTGTACATTCAAAATACATTACAAAAAACAACAACAAAATGTCTACACATATTAGTTAGAAGTAAAAGAGATGATGAACTGTTATTATACCATAAAGTTTTATAGTATGTATCCTGTATACCAACAGGGGCATTGGTGGCTCAGTGGTAGGTTTCTATCATGCGGAAGGCCCAGGTTCGATTCCCAGCCAATGCCTCAACCCAAGCCACTGGATGCAGTGCTGGTCCCAAGCCCGGAAAAATGGGAGGGTTTTGTCAGGAAGGGCATCCGGCGTAAAACATTTGCCAAGTTGTTGTGCGGACCAGTTGGTCCGCTGTGGCGACCCCGAACAGGGACCAGCCAAAAGCAACTTATCCTGTATACCAACAATTGCCAAGGATAAAATAAAAGCCGATTCTTTCCCTTATATTAGTTCTGCATGCTGTAACATAGAGAAATCATTACCTACACTTGGCTTAACGGCATCCTTGCATATCTTTCAAAAAAGATCTTCTAATAAAATTCTATATTATTATAATAAATGATCTGCTCCACACGCATTCTTTACTTATTTTACAGTTTTCTTTTGGAATTTAAAATTGCTTGATGACCACTTATCATCCCTTTTTCTTTTCCTGAAACCACGTCTTACATATCTTCAGATGTATAAGGCACTTTGCGTTGTTGCCCTAGAATATTAATCCACTTTTCACACACTAATGCAAACAGCTGCATTTCCCCAACCAATTTAGAACCCATTTCACAACACACACTGATTGCAAGCCTATTTAGTTGGAGATGTGCAGTCTTATCTGCAAAAAAACAGTGTAGCTGCAGGTTGTCATTTTAACCAAGCATACTGATTCATCTTCTTTAATCAGCTGGCCTTGGTCTTTAAATGACTAATGAGTTGAAGGCAATCAGAATGTTTGGAATGAAAACCTAAATCCATGCTGGCTCTTTGTAGATAAGACCACACATCATTCCTTTCAATCAACACTAAGTCCCCGGCAACCGTATTATGCTTTAGCCACACCCATTACATCAAACCAACACGGAGAGTGGGCTAACTTTTTATGGTTTTTCTCAAACAGAATCCCAACTAACACATCGGATGTGTTGTCAGCATCAGTGTGTACCATAATCTGAGATTGTAGTTTATTAGTTATGGTATATAGGTACACATTCAATGAAGTCTAATTATTTAGTCTGTGTATTAGGTATTGCATTCTAGTAAATAATACTGGGTGTGTATGTATTTCAGCAGTACTTTGATTGACAAAGTAAAGGCTTATTAGACTTTATTTCAGCTTGTTTCTCAGTCTTTTTTTGTAGGATACCCTGCACTGTCAAGTTGAATAATTCTCCCTGCTGTAGTCCAACTCAGTGCATAAAAGGTTTGATGTCAAGGCAACAAATTAGCCCCTTAAACCACCAGGCCGCATATGAAAGTCCAAATTCCTCTTATTTCTTTCCTCAATATTGCAATTATTGTATCATTCATTGTATTTTCTGAATAATATGTGTAAGTTGAAAAAAAAAATTCAATAATAATCCAGTAGGTTATCAATGTAAAACTTTCAGGTTAGAGGAATAAATACACTAAAGTTTGAGGTCCACAATCCTGGGATTTATTAGAATAAGAATACATTTAAGGTAATTCTGTGTAACACATTACACTCTCATACCAGTAGAAATTCTGAAACAATACAAATCTGAAATAATACACATTATTCCACAAATATTTAAAAACATAATTCTCAGCAGATTTTGTTTATATACTCAAAATATTGTGGTGATATGTATGTGAAGATGGGTCAAAGTTCAGAAGGACAAACATAGCAATTGATCCGAAGACTAACACCCTGGAGTTTTTATGGTTATTGGAAATCTATAGCCTGCATTGGAGAGTGCAAGACACTCTCATAAACACATACACACACACACACACACACACACACACACACACACACACACACACACACACACACACACACACACACACACACATTTCAATATTTCCATACCAGCCCTGAATATTAATGAGGCTTAAATAATGCTTAAAACAGTACTTTAGTGAGATCAGGAAGTCACATGTTAGTCATGCATTTGAAAGGCAAGATCTTTGGCTACTTCACATGCCTGAGGCTAATAATTTGTCTTCCATACAAAATGAGCCACACTTCCATAACACAATCTTCATTTAGTTGAGTTGTTGTGTCATGCAGCCATCTGCATTTTCTATAATAATATCCTGTGTGTTGGTAAAATACAAATATGTTCAGCCTATTTTATATGATTAGGAGAAGGATTTTTTTTTTGTCTTTGTATGATATTCTAACTTTTCCTTGTTTATGTATCAACTTTCATTTACATAGAACCCTGGCATCAGTTTTATTCCCTAGACAGGTGCCGTCTAAAATGCTTTTGCTGTAAAAACGAGATCACTTTACTTAGAACTGCCATGCTGCCCAGCTTTCACTGCTGTATCCTGTAGGAAGTCAGAGCAGTGAGATGGGGTGGTGGGGGTAGGGGTTAACCAGGGCATGTTTGGGTTGTGGGGGCTTGGGTATGAGTGTTGTCCCACGCTTACCCAACAAATAAATCTTGGGGCAAAACTTACAATCAGTCCGAAATATAAATGTGTTACTAGCATTAGATATAATTAGTAGCATTTGGACCAGTGTTTGCCCTGATTTTAATTATTGGTATAAAGTATTTGGCTTGACATTTGGAACACTACAATACAATACAGAGCAGTGTAGACCAGTGTCAAATTCTGTAGAGTGCAAGTAAAAATGCTAAGTTTGTAAACATAAGAATTTTAACAGCAGTATTAAAAAAGTGATGTGTAAAAATTGCAATGTGAGATGTACAGTTGAATTGTAGTGTGTGTGTGTGTGTGTGTGTGTGTGTGTGTGTGTTAGTGTCAGTCCAGTCTCTGGTAATTAAGGAGGCCGATTGCTTGAGGGGAGAAACTGTTACACAGTCTGGTTGTGAGGGCTTGAATGCTTCAGTACATGCATGACTAAACTGCATTAGGTAAGATTGAGCCAATTGAGCCAACTCCCATCCCACAGCTGAACCCCCTAAACTTGAGCCAGGACTGCTAAAATGCACCAAGACCTTCAACTGCTTGAAAGCCAAGTTACAACTCTGTAAACAGGTGTAAACAAACCTTTATAACATAATGATGATTTATGAGGGAGGAGAGAGAGAGAGGAAATCCCTTCTATGTCAAAGCAGTACACTTTTGGAGATCGTCATGTTAGTGCTAATAATACAGACTATTCTAACTTGACATTGCACCTTTTATGTAGCTGGAAATTATTCTTTCAGAGAACATCAAATTACACAGAGGAGCAGCAGGGGGCAGCAACAGTCTGAACACTGAGAAGGTAAATGCATGTTGCCATCAGTACAGAAAAGACTAATTACACTAATAATGTTGATGCCAACCCTGAAGGCCAAAGTGGTCAGAGATTGAACAGACTGTCAGTTTTTCTATTATCCTTAGTTCTGTTTCCCTCGGGGAACAAGCCAAATACGTTTGTTCCTCAATTCTAGATGGGCACATTAACTAAAGCTGAGGGAGCAATTTTGCCTCTAGAGACCCTTCATTTCAGATATACACTGCAACAGTTTCTTTTATTCTGACAGTTTATTATTAGACAAATTGGTGTCATTTGGAACAGTTGAGAGAGAAAAGGAGAGAGTAGAATGCTTCAAAATCAAAATCACACATTATTGGCTCTAAGTTTACTAAAGTATACTAAGGATTCAGTTCCTAGGCTCTTGGTGTACTTTTGATGTAACATTTTGCACTGAGATCAAAAACACACACTGATAACCAAGTTAACACAATGTGTGTTTGTTGTGAGGAAAGTGGATATAAAACTATTGCACTGTAAGTAAAAAAGAAGAATAATGCACTGTTGAAGAGCCGGATGCAACATCTGTTGCGACGCTAAATTAATTTGTCACAGAAATAATTTTCCACTTATAAAAATTATCATTGGGGGGCATGGTGGCTTAGTGGCTTAGTGGTTAGCATGTTTGCCTCACACCTCCAGGGTTGGGGGTTCGCTTCCCGCCTCCGCCGTGTGTGTGGAGTTTGCATGTTCTCCCTGTGCCTCGGGGGTTTCCTCCCCCAGTCCAAAGACATGCGTGGTAGGTTGATTGGCATCTCTAAATTGTCTGTAGTGAGTGAATGAGAGTGTGTGTGTGCCCTGCGATGGGTTGGCACTCCTTTCAGGGTGTATCCTGCCTTGATGCCCAATGACGCCTGAGATAGGCACAGGCTCCCCGTGACCCAAGAATAGATCGGATAAGCAGTAGACAATGAATGAAAAATTATCATTTTTACTGAATATTATTGAATCAGCAAAAATACCAAACTTAAACAAGGTGATTCCAGTTAAAGTCTGGAGCTTGCAATAGATAGTTATTATTTTTCCCTCACTGACTCGTTTTTCATCTCAGTTTTTATTATTTAAAATGAAAATACTCTTCTGGAACATGAAGGAATGAGGCAGAACACATTTATTTAATTCAATCATTGATATCTTTCATATACTTCCTTATATTAACCTTACTGTTCTTTTCTGCTGTAGCTCAGTGTTAAAATGGTTAAAACTTGGACACTTACAGAACATTTAGTTGTTCATTTGTGGTTCATTTAAAGGTCTATTTGGGGGGGCTTGAGTTGTGGAAGTACAATTTAATTTCTCACACAAAAAGGCCAGTGCCAATATTACTTGTAGATGCACTGTGTAAATTAGCTCATATTTCCACACTGTATGAGCAGCACCAGATTTTCATTTGTAGAATTGGAACATGAGCAATTATCAATTTGCAGACAGCATTTTGAGCAAATGTTCATTATCTTTTGTGGGATTTGAATAAATGCAATTTCGGCTTGGCTGTCTACCTATTATTTCACCAATTCAACAAATTTACTTACCACAAAAAAGGACCACTGTATGAACCAAAACAAACCTAATCACAACCATCATTTTGACATTCCAGAGATCTTTAGTAAACCACATACTGTACATAAATTATATTTTATAATTTGACAGCCATTATAATTTGGCTGTCAAATTTCTGTCAAATATACTAGACTATGAGGGGGGCATGGTGGCTTAGTGGTTAGCACATTTGCCTCACACCTCCAGGGTTGGGAGTTCGATTCCCGCCTCCGCCGTGTGTGTGGAGTTTGCATGTTCTCCCTGTGCCTCGGGGGTTTCCTCCGAGTACTCCTGTTTCCTCCCCCAATCCAAAGACATGCATGGTAGGTTGATTGGCATCTCTAAAATGTCTGTAGTGAGTGAATGAGAGTGTGTGTGTGCCCTGCGATGGGTTGGCACTCCGTCCAGGGTGTATCCTGCCTTGATGCCCAATGACGCCTGAGGTGAGGCACAGGCTCCCCGTGACCTGAGAATAGTTCGGATAAGCGGTAGACAATGAATGAATAAATACTAGACTATGTATGTTATACATACTAGAGTCAGAGAATTTGATGTAGCATTGCACAGAAAAATAATTTTTTTAAAATCCTAAAAAACAAACAAATTAATTATTAATTTTAACAATAGACTTGCTTTCTGCAGGGTTGTTAAGCACCACTGTTCACTGTTCTTTACCTAATTACAGTACTTTTCACACATAGAAATACTTCTCTCACAGACCATCACCTCTACATTACATAAAGCATGTTTACATGTTCATGCATCAACTTATGTCAAATATAAAAGACATATGTATGTCATATATACTCGAGTCAGAGAATTTGATGTAGCATTGTATAGAAAAATTGTAAAAATAAATGAATAAAAATTCCTCAGTTCAAATGATCTCTTCAAAGCAGCATCTGTGTTTTAACTAAAAAAAATATAATTAATTAGAATAATAAAATGTTCCTCTTATTGACTATTTGAGAGGTTGCACTGAATGATGACAGTAAATTCTATGTAATAAACAAACAAACAAATTAATGTAACAACAGACTTACTTTCTGCAGGGTTGTTAAGCACCATAGCCACACTGTTCACTGTTCTTTACCTAATTACAGTACTTTTCACACATAGAAGTACTTCTCCCACAGACCATCACCTCTATATTACATAAAGGATGTTTACACTACGCAGTGAAAAGATCACACAAATCTTTCAAGTGCTCTTTGGAAATCAATTTTTGTGGTTGTTGTGTGTTTTACCATACAGAGATGTATTTATGGTAATTGCTGTTGCTTGATGGATTTGGCAATAATTTGCTATTAGCTGTTGTGACACTTTAACAGTATCAAGATACATTAACGCACAAAGAACTGAGTTTTCAAGAAAACCAATACATTTAACAAGACAGGGAAAATAGTCCAATTGAAACTCAACTGGTTTGTCTCAGATTTTACTGGAACTGGGTTTAAGAAATATCTATTAGGTGCTCTTCTTCTAAAGTGTCTTTATTGATGATGATGATGATGATGATGATGATGATGATGATGATGATGATGATGATGGGTTTTGTATGAAAAGTGTATGGATTGTCACAAGGAATGAATGAAGTCATAAAAAAAGATACAGACACAAACTCTACTCCTAACCATAACGATAAGGTTCGTAAATTTCCTTACAAACTTGAGTTATGTGAATTGTTAAGAATTTGCTAGTGTGAAAAAACACTGATCTTTCATTCAATCATTCATTGTCTGCCGCTTATCCGATCTATACTCAGGTCACGGGGAGCCTGTGCCTATCTCAGGCGTCATTGGGCATCAAGGCAGGATACACCCTGGACGGAGTGCCAACCCATCGCAGGACACACACACACTATGGACAATTTAGAGATGCCAATCAACCTATAATGCATGTCTTTGGACTGGGGGAGGAAACCGGAGCACCCGGAATAAACCCCCGAGGCACGGGGAGAACATGCAAACTCCACACACCCATGGCGGAGGTGGGAATCAAACCCCCAACCCTGGAGGTGTGAGGCAAACGTGCTAACCACTAAGTCACCATGCCCCCCGCACTGATCTTTATCAATTAAAAATTGCATGTCAATCTGCTTGATTTTATTTTCATTGATTTTATTTTATTTTATTGAGGGCTTGTTTTTGTTTATGGTTGTAATATGATGGAAAATAAAAGAAGGTAGGGAACTAGGGGAAAAATGACATATTCTAAATGACATTTAACCAAATTTCATGAAAACAACAACAACAACAACAACAACAACAACAACAACAAAGAAACATGTGTTCCTTGAATAACACAACCGTTTTCTTTCAGTTTTTCATGGAAAGGTAATTAATTCATTTTTGTACATTTTAAGCCAGCCATGGTCATACCTTCCACCTTTTTGACTAAGCAGATCCGATTTTAATTGTGACAGAGCTGAATCATTAGTCCATTATTATTATTATTACATAACATTCCTCCACAAACACACACACACACACACACACACCACACAATTAAATAAGACATAATCCTGTCTATTTGCACAACTACAGTGATTTACATGTACTTATGTCACAAAGATTTATGCCCAACAGAGGCCTCACATGTAAATTTTTTATCATAAAACAATCATTATAGTAATGATACAATAATGAAAAGCCAGTGAAATATTTTTGCATTGTAATTTGTCTCAAAATAAGTAGAGCTGCAGGCATTTCCCTGCTGTCATTTTCATCTCGCAAGGATGCAAACAAGAATATGGTTTCATTAGCCTGGGAACACTTTTCAGGCAATGTTAAAACTCATAACAACATTAAACTGCTTCCTGCAATAACAGCTTACTGTGGGTGTAATAATTGAACTGAAATGTACTGCATAAGGAAAGAATTTAGCTTGCACCTACAGTAAACTAAGCAAAAATTTTCACATGATTATAGCCAAGTTAATCTCACCAGTAGGCACAAGTGGCAGATATGTGTGTGCTGAAGTGGCAATAGTTTCGAGCCTCTCTGCACAGTGAGTGTTTGAGAGTGTTTAAAATAGGATATGCCTCTGGCATGGACCTCTGTGTTTTTCTTGAATTTCAAACAGCACTGCTGCCAGAGGTAAAGCTGCAGGAGCTTTAGCATAATGTACCTTGTGTATGTGCATGAATACATATGCACACATGCTGTGACATACAGTAGTACATTTGGGGGAAAATACAGGCAAGTGTATGTGTAAGATTTTATGATGATTGTACCTTCATAAATTTACAATGGTGCAGGCAAACCAAATACCTACGTCATGTGTATTTAGCAATAGCATAAACATTTAAAAAAATGGCAATATACAGTACTGTTTAACACTTTTTGTTTTAATTTCATTTAATACCTATTCATGAATTATTTCAAGAAAATCAAAGTTTTTTTTATGAGGTTTCTATGGGGCTCGACCATGGACAACCAAGGCACCATGGACAAGGGAACCAGCATATTGCACTGCACACAATCATTCACACACTACAGGCAATTTAAAGATATCAATCAGCCTACAACACATTTCTTTAAACTGGGGAGGAAAATAGAGTACCCAGAGGAAAGCCCCCCGGTGAGAGTAGGCAAACTCTGGGCCCACAGAGCGGTGGCAGGGATCATACCCCCAACTAAGGAGTCATGGATTTCCATAATTTTGTATACAGTTGTAAGTCGAAGCCTCAGTTGTATAAAATGAGATAAATTTTAAGTCTGGATAAGGGTGTCTGCCAAATGCTGTAAATTAATTCATTCATTCATTTTCAGTATAACTGCTTATCTTGGCCAGGTTAATAGTTGAGCAGATGTCTATTCCAGAAACTTGAGGCAGATAAAATAGTCTTAAATGTCAGGAACATTAGGTCAGGGAATTTATTACATAGATATTTTTATTTTCCTAAAGAGAATTAAGTGCTCTACAGAGGTTGTAAGTTCAAATGCCAACAATACAACAGACAGTAGCGAGGAGCCAAGGGAATAAAATCGTTTGTACTCTGAAGGTGGGAGGGATTTTACAGTCTCTTCCATGTCAATCACAGTTACAATAACCAGTTGCAGCTATCTGTAAGGTTGTATGTGGAAGATGGCAGATAGCAAGAATGTGGTTTCCTGGCTTCATCTGTTTTGGAGGAAACGTGTTAGCCTTCACCCTCAATGGTTGGTAGCTGTCATGTGATAAGGGAGAGCTGGCTTGTGGGTGTGTTTTTTGTGAGAGTGGCTTGCATGATGATGAACACAGGTAATTATTGCAGACATGGTAAAGGGAGATTGAAGACGATGTTAACCTGTACACTTCTTTATTCTCATAGTCATATCCTGCCAGATTTTATCATTGTAATATTGCACCACATGCACATGTGGTCCAGACTTGACAGGAAATTAGGACATTATAAAGATAATATACCGATCTCATGGATTCCATCAAGTAAGGAACAAAAGCAAATCAGATATGAACCTTGCAACTTTTGAGCTTTCAATATATTCAGTTTGCAGAGTAGCCAAGAGAAAACAGTGAATATTTATTTCCCTTGTGTTTCTGAGAATCATACTGATGATACTATTGCGCTGGGTTCATATTTTACCACTTAACGCTGGATAAAAGCTATAAAGAATCTATAATGATACTTAGCAATTTTACCATTTTATCACTTTAGACAGGCATTTGAAATAATCGTTTAATCACTGATTTTCATTTTACTGTGCAACATAGAATGGATTATGATATTTTACTTTCTGTGCACATCTCGAGCACGAGAGCACATTCATAACCCAGACTATGTAGTATATCACAACAGCAGTTCTAGGGCACATGAACCTAAAAAATGCTGTCTGTGACTTGCAGTTGGTATTAAATATTGATCAAAAAGAACACACATTAAAGAAGTCTACATTACATTTTATGGCCTAAATGTCATAGGTTAAAGGTTTCGGTTTGACACAGACATGTTCTTCTCATGCTCTAGACCTTTATTTCATAATGTACCTAATTTTAAACATGTTTAGATATTAACTATAAAGATGTGTCTGTTTGAATTATGTATACAGTTGTTTGTCTCATTGCTTCCTCCACTATACTTCCTTTGAATGATAAGTTGCTGTTATCCATCTCTCTCTGAAGGTTTTCTTGATTAATTATCCCACTGCTGTGCATTTAAAGCAACAACCAGGGTTCAGGAAGTGAGTTTTTACTGTAGGCTTGCACAGCAATAATTAAAAAAAAAGTTACTGTGAAAGCTATTTGAACTTTCAGTAGAAGTCTCTGCTGACTTGCCATTTATTATGTCATGAAAAAACAATTATTAAGACATATAATTCCAGTGAACAGGATATCATAGGGCTTCTGTCAGGTTTCCATAATCACCAATGATCCATTAAATTCAATATAATTTGTGAAATGTTTTTTTCACAATAGACATTTTGAGTAAGTATCTTCATAGGAATCTGAATTAAGCAAACCAGAGGAAATGAGCAATGACATGGGGAAGATACCTTGAGATGAACCAGACTCTAAAGGGTACTCATCATTTTCTAGGTAACACTGAATATGTGTTTGTAGACTTGGAGAAAGCGTATGACAGGGTGCCAAGAGAAGAGCTGTGGTACTGTATGAGGAAGTCAGGAGTAGCAGAGAAGTATGTCAGAGTGGTGCAGGACATGTATGAGAGGAGCAGGACAGTGGTGAGGTGTGCTGTAGGTCAGACAGAGGAGTTCAATGTGGAGTTGGGACTGCATCAGGGATCGGCTCTGAGCCCCTTCCTGTTTGCTATAGTGATGAACCAGTTGTCAGAGGAAGTCAGACAGGAGTCTCCTTGGACAATGATGTTTGCAGATGACATTGTGATCTGTAGTGAGAGCAGGGAGCAGGTGGAGGAAAACCTGGAGAGGTGGAGGTTTGCGCTGGAGAGAAGAGGAATGAAAGTCAGTCGTAGTAAGACTGAGTACATGTGTGTGAATGAAAGGGAGGGAAGTGGAACAGTAAGGTTACAGGGTGAAGAGGTGAAGAAGGTACAGGAGTTTAAGTACTTGGGGTCAACAGTCCAGAGTAATGGAGAGTGTGGGAAAGAGGTAAAGAAGCGAGTGCAGGCAGGTTGGAATGGGTGGAGAAAGGTGTCGGGAGTTCTGTGTGATCAGAAAATATCAGCGAGAATCAAGGGGAAGGTGTACAGGACAGTGGTGAGACCGGCCATGCTGTACGGTTTAGAGACAGTGTCACTGAGGAAGAGACAGGAGTCAGAGCTAGAGGTAGCAGAGCTGAAGATGTTGAGGTTCTCTTTGGGAGTGACAAGGTTGGACAGGATTAGGAACGAGTACATCAGAGGGACAGCTCATGTTGGACGTTTGGGGGACAAAGTTAGGGAGGCCAGATTAAGATGGCTTGGACATGTTCAGAGGAGGGAGAGTGAGTATATTGGTAGGAGAATGTTGGACATGAAGCTGCCAGGCAGGAGGCAAAGAGGAAGGCCAAAGAGGAGGTATATGGATGTAATTAATGAGGATATGAAGCTAGTGGGTGCAAGGGTTGAGGATGCAGAAGATAGGGATAGGTGGAGAGAGATGATTCGCTGTGGCGACCCCTGAAGGGAGAAGCCAAAAGAAGAAGAAGAAGACTGAATAGTGAGATTATAATGCAATAAGCATATTGACTTACTTGAGTCTTTAAGTTCACAACACCACTTCTTATGTACAAATTTATAGTATCCAGGAAAGATCCAATTTAACAGTGGTGAGTTTGGTGTATAAACTGTTTTTGGCAAATGGATTTCATTAGAGTATCCATGGGGGACAATTCATAACAGCAGAAAGTGAGTCATAACTGTAGAGCTTTAAAAGTAGACCACAAGGATGAATACAGAATATCCAGAACGTGTGAAGAACCACAGCAGTAGAAGAGTGTAAAGAACACAGATCGGGCAACGGGAGTGTACAGACTGCTCAACACTGAGAGATGACAGATTAGATGGATTTGGTCCATTTGAGTCTCAATTTGCATTATCTAGATTATATAACGTATTCCTAGACTTTAAGTTGAATGAAATAAAATGTATGAAGAATGTAATTATGTTCATTAATGTATAAATATATATTTCTCTTATTTACACCTGTAAGAGGAATAATAATTAGTAGCATGTTCATGGGTTTCAGTGTGTAAGTTTTAGAGAGGAAAGATAGCGAATGTATTGAGTGATTTAGCTCAGCTACTTTCTTGTCATTTGACTGATCAATAAAGAAGTTCAGCACACTCATTTGTAACCTAAAGATTCTGTCCTACACATCAGGAGACTGGAGAGAAGATAATGCTAGCCATTCCTTTAAAGTGAAAGGGCTACAAGAAGAATGTATATTTCCTATTAATGAACCTCAGACTAAATGAAATATACCCTATAATGTAAATCACTAAAAATCTACTTGGATTGTGTGATAACGATAATGATATATGAATTAAATAAACCCCAGTTCATCATGGGATTTTACTTGAAATTTCACACTGGAAAGATGCACAGGAATTTAACAGTAATTATCCATGAAAATATTCATACAATAAACCAAGACCACAGATGATGCCCAGTGCATTGATAGTCCTGTGTTTGATTTCTGCAGCACATTATTTTCTGGTTTTATTTTTCTATGCCAAAAGTCTTAGTATAACATAGGACTCATCACTCACAGCAGGAAAGCAATATCCTTTCCTGCTACTGCCTTGCAGACCTGTCCGTATCACCCTGACAATCCAAAACCGCAAGAAAGACATGTCTTCCTCATACAGAGCGTGTCATCTGGAGGCAAGCAGGAAGCTTGCCTACTACTGAGTTATTACCACTTGCATTGGCTTTGTGTACCTCTCATTCCTCACTGACTCTCCAGTCTCCTGCGGTGTTGCTTCTCTGAAATAATGCAAAAATGTTTTTTACTTTTCTTCCCTTTTCTTTTTTTTTAATAGTTGCTATTATTTAACAAAGTCAATACAGCTGTTTTAATGTGTTAAACTAAACCAATTTTCCTTCTTGAGCTTTCTATCGTCAGCATTTAAACAGGTATGAAATTTAAAGTTCAAATACATCATGTACCAATAAAAGAACTGAAGTTTATTTCTTGTTAATAATCTCTTCTTTTTTGTGACATATTTGTCATTATATTCATTATGAAATAAATCCCTGACTAAAATGTCACGATGATGAAGGCTCTAGAAAATTTGATGAATGTTATGTAAACAATAAAGTGTCTCCTAAATGTCCTGCCCACTTGCAATGTAAAAACAAATCCTTTTCCCAAGTGCTGAAATGTGGCCATGAACAAAGTGGCACTTTTGTTCCTCTATCAATCACTCCTTTTGTTACCTCTGCCATCAAGTGCATTTCCATTGAAAGTGCTCTTTGTGCTTACGCCCCATTTTAATCTTCATATTTCTCATCTGCACAGCCATGACACACCCCTTAAGAGCCTGTGTGTCAGAAACTGCTCATCAGACATCAGCTCAGCGGATCATATCTTACTGCATGTAATAATTCATATGACACTTCTTTGACCTTTTATAAGGGGGCTGCATTATTTTCTTTAATGTTCTGAGAAATTTGCATTATCACACAAAGCTTAATGATGCGTCACATCAGACACGTCCTTCAATTACTGTATCAACCACAGAAACACCTCTCAAATATTATAAGATTGTTATAAGATTTTATAAGATGAATCAGTCAGATCATTTTAGTCAAAAGACAGATTACTGTCGGTAACTTTCGCATGTAAAGAATTTCAGTGACACAACATACAAAAGCAACATGAGCAATATCATCATGACATTCTACATCATAGGGTTGCAATTTACTCCAAAACCTTTTAGCTCTATTAGAGGAAATTCCAACAAGCACTAATTTATTAACAATAACTTCTGCATTTACTTTTTTTTTTTCATGAAGTAGAGTGTATTTGAGATTAAAACCACATAGCAACCCAGACTAAAAAATATTAAGAATAAATATAACCCCTGTCTCTGTTTCTATTAATGTGTTTTATGTCTGTTGTACTTAGATTAATGGAGATCAGGAATTCAGGAGTCACAAAATCACATATGTAGTGATTTACGAATATATGAAACACTGAATGTGTAGGTATTACTACATATTAGCTTTATTATTATTATTATTATTATTATTATTATTATTATTAGTAGTAGTAGTAGTAGTAGTAGTAGTTATAGTAGTAGTAGTAGTAGTAGTAGAAAGTAGTAGTAGTAGTAAAATAAAATAGTAGTGGTAGTAGTAAAAAAAGTAGAAGGGGAGTAGGGGAGTAAAATAGTAGTAGAAGTAAAAAAGTAGTAGTAGTGGTAGTAGTAGAAGTAGAAGTAGTAGTAGTAGTAGTAGTGGTAGTAGAAGTAGTAGTAGTAGTAGTAGAAGTAGTAGTAGTAGTAGTGGTAGTAGTAGAAGTAGAAGTAGTAGTAGTAGTAGTAGTGGTAGTAGTAGAAGTAGTAGCAGTGGTAGTAGTAGTAGTAGTAGTAGTAGTAGGGGAGTAGTAAAATAGTAAGGGGAGTAGTAGTAGTAGTAGTAGTAGTAGTAGTAGTAGTGGTAGTAGTAGAAGTAGTAGCAGTGGTAGTAGTAGTAAGTAGTAGTAGTAGTAGTAGTAGTAGTAGTAGTGGTAGTAGTAGAAGTAGTAGCAGTGGTAGTAGTAGTAGTAGTAGTAGTAGTAGTAGTAGTAGTAGTAGTAGTAGTAGTAGTGGTAGTAGTAGAAGTAGTAGCAGTGGTAGTAGTCGTAGTAGTAGTAGTAGTAGTAGTAGTAGTAGTTGTAGAAGTAGTAGCAGTGGTAGTAGTAGTAGTAGTAGTAGTAGTAGTAGTAGTAGTAGTAGGGAGTGTAGTAGTAGTAGTAGTAGTAGTAGTAGTAGTAGTGGTAGTAATAGTGGTAGTGGTAGTAATAACAATATTAATAATATGACTTTTCAGGTGCTGCAGAACACATTTTTATTTACTTATACATTAAACACGTTGTGATATGTTTTTGTTTATCACTTGCATCTGAAATTTACATTCCTGTCTATGATGGACTCTAGGGTTTCGGATTTCTAAGGTATCAATTTAATGTTTCAGGCGCACAAAATGTCAGTGACAATTGTGCTCTGAAATGCTTCTTGTGAGTCTCAGGTAGCCTAGAACTGAGTAATGCAAAAAAAAACAAAAAAACAACAACCTATGTATATATACATCAGAAGCTAAATGGGAAATGAGGAAAGAGGGAGACAAACCGTGGACTTCTCAAGAGGTTTGACATTTTCTTCAGTTGGAAGAGCACAAAAACATGTGGATTGCCGAAATCGATTATTTCCACTGAGCCTGGAGGATATTGCGCTCAGCGGTGCTGCTCGACTTTAATAGAAGCACAACAGCGTTATCGCTTAGAGTAATCTTTTATAATGCGGCGGTATGAACGCGCATCGCTCCTTCAGCTTACATCACGCTCTTTCCCTCCCACCATCCCTAAAACCTCTTTTCATACTTAACACCTCTTCCACACTGTTAATCCACCACAGCCGCTGTGACTTGCATGCATGAACATCTACAGGTAAGCTTGTTATCAGACTGTACTACTGAGTCAAGTGCGCAAAACCGGAGACTCTTAATTATCTAATGTGCGTCATTTTGGATTTGGGTTTAGTTTTTGCCTCATACACCCTATGAAATAAGCAGATTTTAATGTTGTGTACATGTTATAATGTGTGAACTGCGACGTGAATTGTTCTTTCTTTCTTTCTTTCTTTCTTTCTTTCTTTCTTTCTTTCTTTCTTTCTTTCTTTCTTTCTTTCTTTCGTACATTGCAGTTAAAGCTTCCTATGAACAGCTAATGGATATTCATTAATCTCTGTGAAGTTATATTCTTTTGGGCTCATTTTTGACGTTTTCTAAAAGTGGAATAATTTTTAAAAAAGAGATTTTGGAAATAAAACTGTTTTTTTTTTGTTGAGAAAAACAAGAATTGAAAACCCATATATACATTACAGATAACATTATCTGGAATCTATTCATCTGAAAAGCTGGATATCTGCTGTGGGTTTTACTCTTCCCTGAAGAAAAGAAAATGGATAATGTATCAATTTCTGGGAGCAATTCATCTCGTTGTAATTCAAGTAACTATTCGCATCCTAACTGCAGCACATCTCCACCGTTGATATTATATCCAGACTTCTACATCTGGCTGCCAGTGGTTTACTCAGTCATCTGTGCTGTAGGACTCACTGGCAACACGGCCGTCATCTATGTCATACTGAAAGCCCCAAAAATGAAAACCGTCACCAACTTGTTTATCCTGAACTTGGCGATTGCTGATGACCTTTTCACACTGGTATTGCCTATCAATATCGCAGAGCACCTGCTGAACTACTGGCCCTTCGGTGAGCTTCTTTGCAAAGTGATCCTCTCAATAGACCACTACAACATATTCTCCAGCATTTACTTTCTCACAGTGATGAGCGCCGACCGCTACTTGGTAGTGATTTCCACACTGCAGTCCAAGCGGATGCCCCATCGCACATACAGGTTTGCAAAAATTATAAGTGTGTGTGTGTGGGCTCTTGTTGTCCTCATTGTGGCACCATTTACCTTTTTTGCTGGCATTTACGTGAGTCCTGATGATGCCGAGAACAGGAAGAGCTGTGTGTTGAGCTTCCCGAGCCCTGAGAGCTTCTGGTTCAAAGCCAGCCGGATCTACACCCTGGTCTTCAGCTTTATCCTTCCTGTGTCAACAATTTGTGTCTTATACAGTCTAATGCTCTACAAGTTGAGGCATACACATCTAAATTCCAATGGCAAGGCACTGGATAAAGCCAAGAAGAAAGTGACTGTTATGGTCTTTGTGGTGCTTGCGGTGTGTCTGTTCTGTTGGACTCCATTTCACTTGAGCACGGTGGTAGCTCTGACCACAGACCTGCCCACAACTCCACTGGTTATTGGAATCTCCTACTTCATTACAGGCTTGAGCTATGCTAACTCATGCCTTAACCCATTTCTTTATGCCTTCCTGGATGACAGTTTCAGAAAAGCTTTCAAGAAAATGCTCGATTGTTAATCTGTGCAAAGGGACACAAAGTTAAAAGCTTAAGGGCAATTTCAAAAGCAAAGCCAGATCAAAAAAGGTAGGCTTTTCATAAGGAACAACATGTTGCAATCACAATAGGCCAGGTCTAGTGGGGTTTTATTCTTTCCTCTGTCATTTCTAGGACCATGGTGTGACACATAACAATACAGCAGAACGGCACACAGGACTACATGAAGTGTCCCATAGCAGAAGCTATAGACACTGTATCCTTTAAAAACACATTGAAAAATATTTATCAACTGTTTTAATGAGTTTGTAATATATGTTGTGTAGCCAATTCATCAGACTCAAATTTACACAGAAATGTTGAAATAAGTAACTAATTATATTACAACACAGAGATGATTTAAAGGATGTTTCCATATGTTATTATGAGATAAGTCTCAATTTGACAGTCTATTTGTATTGTATTGAGATTGCAACTGCTGTAGGTCTTATTTCATTTACATGTACTCCAGTAAGTCTATACTAAATGAATAACACTGTTCTCACAAATGTATTATAATCTATAGAATAGGTCTTATATTGCCACACATGCTTCTTTGTTCCTTTTACTTAATGATAGCATTTGATATAGCACATGTACTGTTGTTCATTCTGCTGTAATTAACTGTAGGCTACTAGATTGCTTCAATACTCTCTAGTAATGAATAAAATAAAAGGTTATGATGTTAGATTATGTTATAATGATTATGTTATAATGTTTTCTGTTCTTTGGCCAAAGACATTAGCAGAAATACTTCAATTTACCAAACTATTTGATGCCTCTGTTTTTGTTATTTATATATAAGTAAAATACATATTTTAGAAACCCCAGCTCAACTGACTAACCCAAAAAAATGTCCACAGTCCAAAACCTGATTGAACTGACAGAACATAAATGCAAATTATACAAGTAGATGCTCAGAATGACAGATTGTGAACTAATCTCAATGCTATAATGTGAAAGTTTAAGTTTCTGCATCTGGCTAGGTTTCAGCTAGGTGATTTTAGCTCTTAGTAACAATAAAGCCACAATATCAGTTTAGCTAAAAAAAGGGAAGGGATGAGTGACCATGCTAAATGTTGATAGCACAGTGACTCACTTTTGGCAAGATCATTTACCCAACTGGAACTACCCTTAAGATAACTACCCTCACAGAACAAGTAAGGGTGCTTATGTACAGTGAATGTGTGACATGTTAACAGCATAGGGGATAAACAATTTGTCTGAGAAAACCACATAAGAAAAATAAAACCATATACATACACACACACACAGACACACACACACACTAAAGGCTAAAAAGGTATATATATATATATATATATATATATATATATATATATATATATAGAGAGAGAGAGAGAGAGAGAGAGAGAGAGAGAGAGAGAGAGAGAGAGAGAGAGAGAGAGAGAGATGATACATTGATAGATTTAGATTAGATATATACAATCACTTTCCACTTTAATAGGAACACCTGTACCCCTGCACATTCATCTGCTTGACATGTATCTGTGCTGCTGCCAGATGATTGGTCGATTGGATGATTGATTGAGGAGGTGTACAGTGTACAGGTGAGTTTCATTTTAAAGCAACACAGTGGGTTTATTTTAAAGTAACACAATAGGAACATATGCATAATAAGAGCTGTGATTATATATGATTAGATTAATGAAGACTGTCATTCCTAATTATTATAGTTTCATAGTTTTTATTATTTCGTTATTTCGTTTTTACTTTCAAAATCAAATTATAATTACTTTACTTTCTGTGAGGCATAATTTAGTAATTTAGTTTGGACAGAATTTCAACATATTGATTACTCTTGTGGATTTTCCTGAACATTAAGTGGTCCTGACCTTTGTGTTACGTGGAATTTTCAAATATGATATTTTGTTTTCATAATCGTGGAGTAATGTGTAACATCACCAGCAGATGGCAGTAGAGCACTGTACTCTGGTTTCCTGTATCCCACCACTTCTTTCTCTTTCGCAATCAATTTTCAGTGCATTGTCCCAGTTGGATATTACATTCATTAAGACATAATTTTCTTGTCTGATGGTGTTGCTAATTATTGCTTGAAGCCCAGAAGAAGCAATTTCTACCAGAGAATATAACCTCCATTTGCATGTTCATGAATTATTGACAGCTATTAAGACTCCAATTGTGCCCCTGGGACACAGTACATAATTTATATTTTTAATTCACCCATTTTGGATGCAAGATCTACTCATCAGTTATTGGACAATATAAGTGAATTTGCAAAAACGTATAATTGAAATTAAACAGTTACTCTAAAAACATGATACTCCTGTATAAATTTCATTTCAGACTGAAATAAAGGTTACACCTATATTGCACCAATAAATGTTTTGTAGTTTTTAATCTATTTTCTAGCATGTGTAAAGAAAAGTCCTATCCACTCAAACACTACAGGACTACAGGAAATTGGTTTTCTTGCGCATGGTGTCTGCATGTATTTATCTCAGCATTATTTGCCCAGCTACTCAACAAAAGTGGGTGAAACCTGTATTGAAATAATGCTCTATTCCATATCCCTTTTCCCTATTCTTTACAATCTGCAGATAAATTATATTATTGTAATTCTGTCTATTATATGGCATTGCCCTGGATATTTCCTATTATTACTATGAAAATAGCAAATTTCCCCATATAATGAAAAATGCATTAGTGTATAATGCTGATAACTATGTAATAGGTGTTATTGTGGATTCATAGGAATGTTCCTGTCTTTTATTTTCCACATCATCTTACAAAATTTACTCTCTTGCAGTAATTGGCTTTTATGTGTGAATAATGCATATCTTCGGTGTATTTGTATTATGTCTACTGACGCCCAAATAGAAATTTATACACTCATATGAAGCACATCAGATTTTAAAACATGTTTCTCCTGGATAGTCTTTAATAAATTAGCATCTTCTGTTGATTTTCTCTGAAGAATGTATTCATTTTAATCTAAATCTAATCCTAAACTACTTTAATTATTAAATCAACAGTTAATTTTAATCCTTAAATTTACTCATTTAAGCTAAATCGAATCTAAGACTATTTTAATCCATAAATCCAGAGTTAATTTTAATATTGTTTTATCTATATTAATCTTACTTATTTTAATCTGTGCTTGAGCAATATAATAACAGCTATCAGCTATGGCAAAGTTATGCCTAACGAGTCAAAAAAATCTTGAGAAAAATAAGTGATAGGAGGAGTAGGATGCCAGAATAAATAGAAGGGATTTTTTACAGGCCATCGCACTTGACCTTACCGAGTCTGATTCTTTGTGTTCGAGTGCCATTTTGGTGTTGTTGTTAAGAATCGTCTTACTACAGTAAAGCCGAGTTTGCTCCTTCTCATCCAAGCCTGAAGAAGTTTCTTTATTTTACTCCTATTAATTTGGTTAGTTTTTGCAAGTGTACAATGATAATAAATAATTGGAGAAGAACCTGGACCACACTGTAGTGTGTCCACTCAGAGAGGGACTCTGATCTCCGACACTTCCTATTTAAAATCAGTGCTCCTCTGTTACTCCTTCTAACCTTTTTTTTGCAGCCATGGGCTCCATTTTCAGGTTCCACTCTCATTTCCAGTCCCCCACTTCAGCACTTTGGCTCAGTTTTTTTCTGGCTCTGACCCAAGCGCTCGCTGCTCTTCAGTGGCTGCAGGAGAAGATTGATTGCTTCACATTTTACTGAGTGTTTTTTACCGGGACACAAAATCTTACCCATTTATCATCTCTCTGAGCCTCAGCATCTCAGATGTGTGTGCTGCTTTATAAACACCCGATCGCTTGGGCTGCATAGCACAGCTATAAATATTTCCATGTTGTTCCTTTTCTATGTCTCTCTATCTCCTTTATTGCAGAGCAGCAACCAATGAGTGAATAAAGACATTTAAAGATGCGTGGCATAGGTAAAGGTAACATCTATTTTTCTCTCAAGGATAAATTTAACCTCCTTCTGGACTTAACGTGCTTTCAGTGACAAAGAAGAAGGCAAGGAAAAATGGTCTACTTGGATGATGGACATTCTGCCCTTCTCAGAGCTCACTTATTTTTTTTCATACTGTTGTAATTCTTTCAGAGTGTGCCATCGTTTGATCTCACTGTAAAAATGGCTCTATGTACCATTACCATCACATGTGCCTTTTGTGTCCTTGTTTACATCAAATTCTTTGCTATGTCAGGTTCTCTCATTAGCTATATTACCACAGCCCTTTTAAAACCATTTATGAATAATTTATTTGCAAGAAAATGTTTAAACACTTCTTTTTTAATATAAGAACATAATACATGTGAACTACAGTACAGTAAATGGTTGAAGTCAACATTTAAATAAACATAAATAATACAGATAACAAGTCTATAACAAGGCAGAGCCACTAATAACGTTTTATTAATCTCTATTCGTTCATTTTAACTAGATAGAAAAGAATTTAAAGAAGCCCCCAAACACAAATTTCTGCTTCTTTGCAGCTGGACCAGGATCATATACGTTCATGATCTCAACATGTACAAACCCCTTTAATGAGCATTGTTTAGCAAAATACTAATCAGAAATGGAAATCATTTAGCAAACTATAAAAATCCTACAAAAACATTTCTCATTATTTATACATGAAAACTGTTGGCTTCCTTCGTGGGGTCCTCCCATGAACTCCATTCTTGTTTAATGTTTTACTTATTGTAGATTTGTCAACAAAAATGTTAGCTTGTGCCAAAGATTTCTGTAAGGCTTTAGCTGACACTCTAGGATTATTCTTCACTCATTGAGCATTCTGCGCAGTGCTCTTGCAGTCATCTTTACAGGACGACCACGCCTCGGGAGAGTAGCAACAGTGCTGAACTTTCTCCATTTGTAGACAGTCTGTCTTACCGTGTACACATGAACATCAAGGCTTTTAGAGATACTTTTGTAACCCTTTCCAGCTTCATGCAAGGCAACAATTCTTGATCGTAGGTCTTCTGAGAGCTCTTTTGTGCAAGCCATGGTTCACATCAGGCAATGCTTCTTGAGAACAGCAAACTCAAAACTGGTGTGTGTTTTTTATAGGGAAGGGCATCTTTAACCAACACATCCAATCTCATCAAATTGATCTAGATTATCTTTCATATCAGAAGAATGTTGTGCTTTATTTCAACAAAACAAACCCCTTTAATGAGCATTGTTTAGCAAAATACTAATCAGAAATGGAAATCATTTAGCAAACTATAAAAAATCCTACTAAAAAATTTCTCATTATTTATACATGAAAACTGTTGATAAAGTGATAAAAGTGACAAAAAAAAATCACAACATACAAAGTCTGAAGTTGCAATTTGATGTCTGACAGAGCAACAAAACTTCCAAAAATGTTAAAATAAATGTCGCTTTACCATATTAACAGTTAGACATCACCATACCTGTGATTTACCTATTACTATATTAGAATGAACACATACAGTTGCAAGAAAAAGTATGTGAACCCTTTGGGATTACTTGGATTTCTGCATAAATTTGTCATAAAATGTGTTCTGATCTTCATCTACATCACAACAATAGAAAAACACAGTCTGCTTAAACTAATACCACACAAACATTATATGTTTTCATGTTTTTATTGAACACAACATGTAAACATTCACAGTGCAGGGTGGAAAAAGTATGTGGACCTTTGGGTTTAATAACTGTTTAACTGTTGTGTTCAATAAAAGCATGAAAGCATATAATGTTTGTGCGGTATTATCCAAGTATTATCCAGAAAGCCAAGTAAACCCAAAGGGTTCACATACTTTTTCTTGCAACTGTAAACACATAACATAAGCCCATGAGCACACAAACATAAGCTACTCTCAGAGCTGCTGTTATAGAAGATTATAGAAGACACCTTCTAATCACTCACATTTATTAATTCAACAGCTGTTTATTTAAAGCTATAGTTGCCTATAATCATATATTTCCAAATTGTTTTGCATGTCATGTCATTGTCAGGTAGTGGATCTTGCTAGTTTCTTCGTTAGTTTCTTCTGCTGACATTAGCTCTGTCCCCAGCTAAAATGGAATAATGAGCTAAAATGCACAGTGACACCACCTTTTCCTTAAAAGGAAGCTAATGAGGCATGTGCAGTTTCAACAATGGATGTGTGGTAGCCTGTTGAGAAGTGGAAAACTTATGAGTGTTTTCATTGCAATTAAACTTCACCTTGCAGACAGCAGAGGGCTCTAAATCTACAGACCATTCCTTTAATTGCTACTTGTCTCTTTTTTTCTTGTTGATGTCATGAACTAAAGTTCACTACACTGAGCTTTCTGGGAAAGAGATTATGTCTCTTTACAGGAATGTGATCATCATAGTTACTGCAAAACAGGGGGAAAAACCTAAAGATTCCAAGAACCAAAAGCAAAAATGGCATACTGAATGTTAACCATAACCCTTTAAACTCTTTAAATAAATACATAAATGCTTGGAATATATTTAGCTACAACGAATCTAGCAGTCATTAATTCACTGTTTTTCATAATAAGGGATAAATATAAATTTAAATGTTATCATATTTAATCTTAATTTTCTGTAAAGCTGCATTGCGACAATGCTCATTGTTAAAAGCGTTATCCAAATAAAATTTAATTGAAACACAAACCCATGCAAGATAATGAGTTTTATCACGACTGTATGCAATATTCCCAAAGTTTCTGCAAGGTAAACAAACCAGTAATACTATACAGAACCAACAGGATCTATCAGGTAAAAGTCACTGTATGCTAGCAGCACCACTGAAGTACTACCGCTTATCCAATCTATTCTCGGATCACAGGGAGCCTGTTCCTGTCTCAGGACCCTACACCCTGGACAGAGTGCCAACCCATCGCAGGGCACATACACAACAGACAATTTAGAGACGCCAAACAACCTACAATGCACATCTTTGGACCGGGGGAGGAAACCAGAGTACCCGGAGGAAACCCCCGAGGCACGGGGAGAACACACAGACACAGAGGCTGGAATCGAACCCCCAACCCTGGAGGTGTGAGGTAAACGTGCTAACCACCAAGCCACCGTGCCTCCGTACAGTCATTCATTTTTAATTCATTCTAACCCTAACCCTAGACCAAGCACAACTATATGGAGCAATATTAAACAGATGACCACACAACCACTTAAAAAGTGCTACAAGCAGATTTATTTACATCAACAAAAAAATTACACTCACTTTAGGATTTGTGTTTGTGACTCATCACACCTGATGCTTTACTCCAGTTGTTCAACAGACCAATCATCTGAACATTGGGGTAAGCAAAATAACACTGGCTAATCATTTGTCAGGCATGTTTGAACCATTATAATTAAGGATTTTGCATTTCCAGGAGCGGGACGGCTCATCGGCCGTTGATGTAAACATGTTTGTTAGCTCTGCTAGTTGTCAGCAATCATTGCTATGGCAACAATGATCTGTTGTCATAGCAAAAGTTCATCACTTTCAGAAATTTAAAACCCTGGAGAATGAATTAGCTTTCAGACACCAAAAAGTACTGATCTGGAAAAGAATATTAAAGTGTTAGGGCTTCCATCACCGAAAGAGAAATCCATAATTTAGACAATTAGACATTTGGACATGGAGGAAACACAGACACAAATGCATGACCAATAAAGACAGAAAGAAAGAAAGAAAGAAAGAAAGAAAGAAAGAAAGAAAGAAAGAAAGAAAGAAAGAAAGAAAGAAAGAAAGAAAGAAAGAAAGAAAGAAAGAAATAATGAAATAAAGAAATAATGAAATTATTAATAACTATGTCAGTGCAAGGGTCCTTGCAAAGGTATATAAGAAGACAAACTTACAACAAAACAACAAAACATACAATTGTAATAACTTCACTGGAAAAAGTCACAAAAAATGTGTTGTCATTTCATCACTCCGTCGGGTTTGTTCGCGCCTCTCTCTCTCTCTCTCTCTCTCTCTCTCTCTCTCTCTCTCTCTCTCTCTCTCTCTCTCTCTCTCTCTCTCTCTCTCTCTCTCTCTCTCTCTCTCTCTCTCTTTCTCAATAATTGGTATAGGCAATTTTACAGAGATCTTTTTTTCTCCGGCGGTGATTAAAAGGCTTGAGCTGAGCTACCTCCCGCTTGGGCACAGCATGCACTATGCAGGGGAAGAAGACATGGTTTCGTAAGCGGTGCGCATGGCGTGAGTAAGACGCAACTTAGGATTTGTTTGCGCGTCTTGGGTTGGTGCTTACTGGCTTGTTTAAGTGCTGTAGCTCTTCATCATGGAGCTATCTGACGGCTTGGACAGTGCTGCAGATAAGATAGCTCTTCATCTGCTTAATGACTCCATTTTGACCGCAAATATGAGCGCTTTGGACGAAGAGGATGGCCTTCTGCCGACCGGAGTTAAGATCACGGTGGTTGCGCTCTACTGCATCGTTTGTGTAGTGGGACTTGTGGGGAACAGCCTGGTCATGTATGTTATCATCAGGTAAGCATGTCCTGATGTTCTAAAGTTCAGCCAACTAAGTGGGATGAGTGTGTAAGTCCGTCTGAAATCTGGATGAAAGAGTAATCGGATGTGTAGATTGAGGTGAAAGTGTGCGTGTGTGTGTGTGTGTGTATTAGTAATGTGTGCGTGATTGACTTTATGTGTTTATTTAAATGAAGAAAATAAAGATCATATGATTATTAGCCGCACAGTTAGTCAAGAGCATTTGTATAATAATCCCAGAGTCACACCAGTGTAAAGTTGTCCTAAAGGTTATAGATTGGCTGTGGTGATGGAAAGCCATAAGATTTAACGTTCAGCATGCAAAGGGTTTTTCGACCACAAGGTCCTCTAAGAAAATCAATAATTTTAAATTATCCTGCTGTCCATCACTGCAGCAGGGTATGCGGACTGATGTACGAGCAGATAGAAAAAAGTGATACCTTTTGGCATTGTGTCAGTGAGTTAGAGATGGGGGGAGAGAAAGCTAATTTAAAAAGAAAAAAAGACAAGCATTTGAAACCCTATCCTTGATGCCCTCTATATTCAATGGCCTTGCTCCAAAGGTTAAACACTAGTTCTCCCAGGATGCCATCGTGCATGTTGATTAGGATGCATAGTAAGTGCATGATGATTTATTGGCAAGGGTCTATCTGCAGATCACAGACCAGTGGGTATGTCTTTGAATGTTTAAGCATCATGTTTATAATTTTATTCAACTTGATTGTGAAAGACTCCATCATGTCCAACAATCTAGGTAGCACTACAAATAAATAATATTGTATATTTCACTATTACACTCACAGAGCTAGTAATAAGCTCAGAGCTGTAATACATCTAAGTAATAAACCTTTCTTTGTGATGCCCTTATTTTTTGACCTTTAATGTGTATCTTTCACCTAGAAATGTGGATATAGCATACCTTTAACAATGATTTATGGTACATAAATGGACCATAATTAGTTTAAGAGTAAAGCTGTACAAGTACAATCCATGCCCCTTTTTAGGTAAAATATACATTGGCTAAAAAAGATGTAATTGAGGGTTAGCTAGTACATTAACTGTAGTGGTAAGGAATAAGAACATTTATGAATATAACCATGGGGGGCACAGTGGCTTGGTGGTTAGCATGTTTGCCTCACACCTCCAGGGTTGGGGGTTTGATTCCCACCTCCGCCGTGTGTGTGGAGTTTGCATGTTCTCCCCCTGCCTCGGGGGTTTACTCCGGTTTCCTCCCCCAGTCCAAAGACATGCATTGTAGGTTGATTGGCATCTCTAACTTGTCCGTAGTGTGTGTGTGCCCTGCGATGGGTTGGCACTCTGTCCAGGGTGTATCCTGCCTTGATGCCCAATGACACCTGAGATAGGCACAGGCTCCCTGTGACCCGAGAATGGATCAGATAAGCGGTAGACAATCAATGAATGAATGAATATAACCAAAGCTCACAATGGTAATTTGATTATTGTAAGAATTATAAATATTCCCAAAAATGATGATACACACAGATGAAGGTTCACAAAAATAATAATAATAAATCCTATCTGAATCCCTCTGAATATGCCCGAATCCTGTTTGTGAATCCTTTTGCTGGTTAGCAAACCATATCTAGAAAAATACATGCACATTCCCACTTGAATGCATTACAATAAGGATGGAAATTTCCTATATATGATCTTAAAGACACACCCACTGACAGTGCCCTTATTGTTACATACAGCTTCAACAACCTATTTGTTGAATTATTTATTATACTATATGACTGACATTTCTCTTTCTTTCGTATTTTACTTGCCATGATGTGGCTTGTGAGACCTTTAGAACTGTCTTACATTCTTCCTTGCCTTATTCTCATTAAACATGTAATTAAGAAAGAATCCCATGCCTGACTAATGCCCTACATAATTGCTTTATAATTACAATTTAGAAAATAGAAATAATGCTAGCACTAGTGTGGTCTAGCATAAAAAGGAAGAGACTGTACTTTATGTCACTGTGTACATTCACAGTGTTGCTGAAAGCCCTGACAGAGAAAAAGTCACTAAAGAGAGCCTATTTTAATACTCCTGTTGCTATGCTTGTTACTAAGCATATTTGATTCAGTGTAGACTGTTGACCATTCATTGAAATTAGGTTGAAAATTGGCTCTGTGCCAAGCTGCTGTATTTCAACAATATTTAACATTTTTCCAAAGTCTGCTACTGATCTAAATAGAAGTTCTAAATATGCAAGTTACATTAAATACTCTGACAATGGAATTCCTTTTTCACTGGCCACTTTTATTACGTACACCTGCTTGTTCCAGCTATTATCCAATTGGTCAATCATGTAATAGTAGCATAGTGCATAAATGCCAGCAAAAGACCTCATCAGATTCCATCCATAATCAGTAATCTGAGGCTACAGAGGGACACAGCTTCACAGAAACTGGACAGCTAAAGATTGAAAATCTACCAAAAAGTTTGATGTGTTGTGATTTCTGAGATGCTTTTCTGCTCATCATGGAGAAAGTAGTAATTAGCGATTCTGTAGACTTCCTGTATGCTAATTGTTGTTGTAGTTTTGCATCATTCTGAATAATCTCTAGAGACTGTTGTGAGTGAAAATCCAAGAAAATTGTTAGTTTCTGAAATACTCAAACCAACAAATCTGGCGTCAGCAACTATACCATGGTCAAAGTCAATGAGATCACATTTATTTCCCCATTATGAAGTGTCCTGTGAAAAATAGATAGAGCTCTTGATGTCATTTCATGTACTGCACTGCTGCTTCATGAATTGCATGAATGAGCAGGTGTACAGGTATTCCTATTAAAGTGGCTTGTGAGTATATGTACAGACAAATCAATTATTAAAATGTGCTGATTAATTTTTGTTTAATATTTAGTACTTTCTTTTTATGATCTAATATCATAGTTTATGTAGAAATTGATCATAGTCATAGGTAGATATCAGTTGAATTGTGAGTTTTGGTGTCTTTTAATTATGTGTCCAGGTATACAAAGATGAAGACGGCCACCAACATCTATATCTTTAACCTGGCACTGGCTGATGCCCTGGTTCTGGCTACTCTACCTTTCCAAGGCATGGATGTTCTACTAGGCTTCTGGCCATTTGGCTTGACTCTCTGCAAGATGGTGGTGGCCATTGATTATTACAACATGTTTACCAGCATCTTCACTCTGACCATTATGAGTGTGAACCGTTACATCGCTGTATGCCACCCAGTGCGCTCACTGGCAGTGCGTACGCCCCAAAGTGCCAAGCTGGTCAATGTGGCAGTGTGGGTACTGGCTTCCGCCATAGGAGTACCTGTTATGCTCATGGGACAATTGGAAGCAGAATCCAATGGTAGTCACCACCAAACATTAACTGTCTCCTTTATTCAACTTCATCTTTCCACCAAGGATTCAGTCACTGTGTTCATTCATCTCATTTTAGAATTATACTGGACATTTTTTACTATTTTTTAATTGCTTGAACCTTAAGTTTGAACATTTTGTGAACTTTATATTTGCCTATATTTTGTCTATATTTTTCAGGAAAAGAGAAATTTTTGTAGAAGAAAGTATAACTAGAAACTATTCAAAATTCTATCTTTACTTATTTCTTTGGGCAAGTTTAGGTTTCTTAACAGTTTCAGTCTTTAAATTAATGGTCACTGTATTGCAATGTGCTATGTTACTTTTCTAAAATTAAAATCAAGATTTCTTCAAGGCTAATTTTCGGTAATATTTCAAATTGTTGCTTTTTTTTTTTTTTTCAGGTATCGAGTGTATGGTGGTGCTTCCTGATCCTCGAAGCTACTCTGAACCTGTATTCGGTATCTGTGTATTCCTTTTCTCTTTTTTGATTCCAGTGGCTATCATTAGCATTTGTTATGGCTTGATGGTGCGACGGCTACGTAGCGTTCGTCTCCTCTCTGGCTCCCGCAGCAAAGACCGGAACTTGCGAAGGATCACACAGCTGGTGCTGGCTGTGGTGGCTGCATTTGTGCTCTGTTGGATGCCTGTTCAGGTCCTCGCTCTAATTCAGGCTTTAAGGAAGGTGGACCTAGGAGGCAGCCAGACCTCTGTAGCAGCAATGCACTTCTGCATTGCACTGGGTTATGCTAATAGCAGTCTCAACCCTGTGCTTTATGCCTTCCTTGATGAAAATTTTAAACGCTGCTTCCGTGAGTTCTGTGTGCAAAACAGCACAGATATGGAACTGGAACCACAGCAGAGGAGATCAGTGAGGAAGGTGGAACAAGAGTTCATACAAGGAAATGTAGTGCTTAATGAAGCAGGTACCATTCCCAGGTGTGAAGATTAAAACTGTAACCTGGAGAATAAAGGTGCTCTATTTGAATACTCACAGCCATGAACCCTTCTATGAATACAGTTTGCTTTGTAAAATTTGCTTATCTCTAAATTCTGTTGCATCTTGACTATCTGTATTTTGCTGTGTTGTTTAGCTGTGGGACTAAATACCAGTAAATTGCCTCATTGCTTGGGACAAAAGGGCTTATTCTATATCTTTTTATAGCCACAATCACTGAATCACACATTCATTTATTAAATCTGCCTTGTACCTAGACACACTGAACTTTCCTTTATATGTTTTACATGTAAGAACAAGTAGGTATACAATTACTTACTGATCTGTTGCTATGCACAATTTGTCAACCCCCTCTACCTAGTCCATCAAGTAAAGGAGATGATTAATGCAATTTAAGCATAAACAAAACATCTATAGTTAAATAAAGTCAAGGTAGAAGGGTGCTAAAAAAGTTGGTATTTTCACATTTACAACATACATATATGGTATACAGTGGTGTGAAAAAGTGTTGGCCCCCTTCCTGATTTCTTATTTTTTTGCATGTTTGTCACACTTTAATGTTTCAGATAATCAAACACATTTAAATATTAGTCAAAGATAACACAAGTAAACACATCATGCAGTTTTTAAATGAAGGTTTTTATTATTAAGGGAAAACAAAATCCAAAACTACATGGCCCTGTGTGAAAAAGTGAAGCTGAAGCGAACTTGGGTTCTGTAGCAGGACAATGATCCAAAACACACCAGCAAGTCCACCTCTGAATGGCTGAAGAAAAACAAAATGAAGACTTTGGAGTGGCCTAGTCAAAGTCCTGACCTCAATCCGATTGAGATGCTGTGGCATGACCTTAAAAAGGTGGTTCATGCTCGAAAACCCTGCAATGTGGCTGAATTACAAAAATTCTGCAAAGATGAGTGGGCCAAAATTCCTCCACAGCGCTGTAACAGACTCATTGCAAGTTATGGAAAACGCTTGAAGGGTGGCCCAACCAGTTATTAGGCTTAGGGGGCAAATACTTTATCACACAGGGCCATGTAGTTTTCACACCACTGTATGTAACTAATTAAATGGCCAATAAACGTATACAGGTATATTTAATACACAGGTATCTGATATTATATTATAATATAAACCCCATTATAGTTTTTTTAACCAGCATGGATTTTTGCTGTAATATTGACTTTTATTCTGAATATGTAAACATTGTATATCCTATAAATAATAAATGTATTACACTTTACACTTTAACATTCTAACAATATCTTTGTCTACATAATTACAATCACATCTGAAATGTGTCCAGAAACATAGCATAGTAGTGTATATGCTTGTGATTATTAAATGTCTGCATATGACACAGGATGGATGTGCTGTGTATTTTTTATGTGCTTTTTTAAAAAGGTGACTTTTACATTGTTGTTTTTGGAGCAGCCGAAGTGAGCAAGAGTGGAAGGATAGCAGTATAGTTCTAGTTTTATCTGCCTAAGCACCAGTCAGGAAAAAATAAAATATTGGGACAAGTGGAAGTGGAATGGGAAAAAAATGGAATGGAAGTGGAAAAAATGATGAGAAAGGTTTGTGTCTTAAGCACCTATGAGTAGCACCCTTGGTGGATATGTTGACAAATCCAAATCATTCATTCATTGTTTACCGCTTATCCGATCTATTTTCGGGTCACGTGGGTCTCAGGTGTCATTGGGCATCCAGGCAGGATACACCCTGGACAGAGTGCCAAACCATTGCAGGGCGCACACACACACATACACACACACACACACACACACACTCATTGACTCACTACAGACAATTTAGAGATGCCAAGCAACCTACAAGGAATCAACTGACAATGCATTGGACTGGGGGAGGAAACCAGAGCACCCGGAGGAAACCCCCGAGGCACAGGGAGGAGGCGGGAATCAAACCCCCAACCCTGGAGGTGTGAGGCAAACGTGCTAGCCACCAAGCCACCATGCCCCCCAAATCCAAATCAAATAATCATTATTTTAGTTGATCTGTTCATCCAGCTATTTTGGAACATTTATGTAGTTTTCAGGCATGAACCAAAAAAAGCCTATTTGTATGCGTCAGCAATGCTCTTAGATATACCTTCTGGTTTATATACTAACCCAGATTTATTTATCAAAGTTGAGTGGAAATGATGAATGAACAGACATGTGACACATTTAATAATGAATCAATTACAGCTATGTAAATGTAAGACTCCTTCCACAAATCCCTTATTTCTATATGTATTCAAAACCCCAATTTACCCATATATACATCCGAGCTGCGCAACACACAGCCTAATTTATGCAAATGTTTGATAATGAGCTAATTAAACAAGAGCACTAGAAAAGAAAGAGCTGATCAAAACAGACAGGGGGAAAATTTCAGTGCAGAAGCTACAAACAAAAGACTCCTATGCAAATGTTCCTATTTTGTATAAAGCTGTTTAATGTCATAATTGATTAGAAGGCTGAATCATTTCCCAACTTCACCTGTAGTTAAGTGGACTTTATTTATAGCTAAGATTTTATTTTAGAACTCAAATACAACTGATTTATCTGGTCAGATTTAACAGTTTTATTTATTTTTCCATCCTGAACAAATACATACAAAAAAAGTATCACAGATTTTTAAAAATATTTTTATATCAGTCTCAGCTAGCCAACACATTTACCCACATTAAGTAATGTAATTCATCTGACCATGACAGTTTAATGTCTATACCCAAGCCCACTCTCTTCCATGCCATTTCCTGTAAATTAGAATGACATCGGTGTCCACAATAACATAAAAAAAAAAAACAGCAGGTGGACCTGCAGAAATATTCAATGCCATCTACCAAACTCAAGAAATATATGGAAACTACAGCCACAGACTGAAGTGAAAGTGCTGTCTTCTATTCCTAGGTTGCTTTGTAGCAGCTCAGACAGAGTGTATGCTGGGGTTGACTACCAGTTGTGAGTAAAAAATAGTCCTGCGTAGCTGTCATAATCACAAAGCAGTCTTGTGCCAAGTTCAAGCCAGGAATGCATTTCAGAATCCATATGCTCCACAGCTATAAAATGTCAAGCTCAACTGAATTAAAAAATTGCAATATACATATTAAAGAAAAAAAGATGGGCCAAAGCATATGATACACATTATTTACATCTTTGCTTGCTAGTGACCACTACTGCACTGTAGATGAGGAAGAGACCACACCCATTAGGATAGCTTAGGATAGAGGTGATCAGTCAGAAGAAATTTGTATTGATTTGTTGTGATGAATCTTTTTTGGTGACAAGTGCACACAAACCATACCAGTTAAATGCATAAATACTCTCACAGTTTTTCCTTTAATTTGACACTTGACTGTATAGACTAGTGAATTAAAGATTTTATTCACCTTTCTCCTATACAAGTACCACTAACCAGGTCATCTGATCTGGGAGGTGGTTGGAAAGTGCATTTACCTTCAGAGCATCACTTTGGGTGCTTGTAAACAATGGTAAAGGATGTTTTGGCAAAATCTGTAAAGGCAAAATGTACAATTTTGTTTAGTGGATCATTCTGGACAGTTACATTTCAATATAAGTGTGTCAGTGTTGACCTTAATATTTTGCCACATTTGGCCTTGACCCCTGTAGGAGTGGTATAGACAATAAATATTACTATATATATCTAAATTAGCTATTTATTAAATAGCTAATTTATTCCACACCATGCTCATTTATTTCATGCGCGGCTCAGTTTGTGCTAAATTTGCATTTCATCCTTGTCAGTAATTGTAGTCAGCTACTGTATATGGTCAGTTTACCTGATAAAACTGCTTATTGTATGAACAGACAGAGACATCTAGTGGTTTCTTACAAAACAAGCACAGAATGTGTTTGTTATTCGCTTTAACAAAAATAATTAATAAAGAAATTATAACATGATAACATGCTGGGCCATGGTGCAACAAAATTCCACTCCAGATACTAACAAGGCAAAATACGAGGTATAAAAAAATCTGTTATCAAACTTCAGACAGCCTTTATATAAAAAAAAAATAAACATAATCATTGCTTAGGCTACCATCAAAGGCAATAATACTTTTTTGCAGATAGTGACCCCTTTAACTGTAAAATACATTCCATGGAGCCACTCACTAGAGAATTAGGGTTCAGATTAAATCCATTTAATTCAAGTGGTAAATTAAATGGGCTGACAACTATAAAAAAAACTTAATAATAGTCTGACTCCTAGAGATTCTTAGGGATTTCACTCACAGAACCACTGAGCGAATTATTTAATTGAATAAAGAATTCAAGAAATGCTCAAGATCAGTGATAGTGTTAAGAAAGTGTATAAGCTTTCTGTGAGGTTACTGCATCAAATATACATGTCAGAGATATAAAATGTTGACTTGCTGAGAGACTTGGCCACATTGAAATTATTTAAAAAATAAACAGTAATATTAGTAAATGTTTATGTATTTCTCTTCTGTTTCTTGTGAATGCTGGAGTACAAACCTTGCTGATGATGAACACCTCACTAGGTCTTATATATACACCGATCAGGCATAACATTACGAGCACTGACAGGTGAAGTGAATAATACTGATTATATCCTCGTCATGGCACCTGTTAGTGGGTGGGATATATTAGGCAGCAAGTGAACATTCTGTCCTCAAAGTTGATGTGTTAGAAGCAGGAAAAATGGGCAAGCGTAAGGATTTGAGCAAGTTTGACAAGGGCCAAATTGTGAAAGCTAGATCACTGGATGAGAGCATCTCCAAAACTGCAGCTCTTGTGGGGTGTTCCCCGTCTGCAGTGGTCAGTATCTATCAAAAGTGGTCCAAGGAAGCAACAGTGGTGAACCGGCGACAGGGTCATGGGCGGCCAAGGCTCACTGATGCATGTGGGGAGCGAAGGCTGGCCTGTGTGATCCGATCTAATAGACGAGCTACTGTTACTCAGATTGTTGAAGAAGTTAATGCTGGTTCTAATGGAAAGGTGTCAGAATACACAGTGCATGAAGGTTTAGGGCTGTTTTGGCAGCAAAAGGGAGACCAACACAATATTAGGGCCGGTGGTCATAATGTTATTATTATGTGTGTATCTGGTCGGTGAATAGCCCGTTCGTTTTTTAAATAGTAAACTGTCCATCCTCTACCACTAATCCAATTTGTCACGTTACATACAGCCTTTTTATATGAATGTTATTTTTTCCTGTATGCCACCAGCAGATGTCAGCTCTGCTTCACTGATCTCTACATTCAGCCTGTGTTGCCAAACAAGACTTCAGCTAACGCTTTGACATTATTTACATTAGGGCACGTACAAGCATTTGCAAAAGTCCAATTTAATGGTACTGGCTTGCAAAAGATTTTGGTCTTATAGTTTGGGACACATCAACTTTGTTAAATTCCTTCTGTTTTCATTTGCTCTTAAATCACAACAATTTTCCAATAATTACATTTTTTATTAATTAAAGAATGATGTACTTTTGTCCATCACCAGCCTTCCCATTTTTCTTTCTTGAACTTAGTAACAAAAAAAAAAAAACCTATAGCTTGTCGTGTTAGCAAGAAAGCCTGGCATCTGAAACATCATATGAGACACCATACTGCCTTCCTGTCTGAAGGTTTTACAAAGTGCTGACAGTGGAGACTCCTTCCACAGATGATAAATACATGTCTCTGCACAGAAAGCTTTACAATATCACTCATTTTAAAATATGTTCTTTCAGTGAAGCAGCTGCCATAAAGAGGTAAAGAAGCGAGTGCAGGCAGGTTGGAATGGGTGGAAAAAGGTGTCGGGAGTTCTGTGTGATAGGAAAATATCAGCGAGAGTCAAGGGGAAGGTGTACAGGACAGTGGTGAGACCGGCCATGCTGTATGGTTTAGAGACAGTGTCGCTGAGGAAGAGACAGGAGTCAGAGCTAGAGGTAGCAGAGCTGAAGATGTTGAGGTTCTCTTTGGGAGTGACAAGATTGGACAGGATTAGGAACGAGTACATCAGAGGGACAGCTCATGTTGGATGTTTGGAGGACAAAGTTAGGGAGGCCAGATTAAGATGGTTTGGACATGTTCAGAGGAGGGAGAGTGAGTATATTGGTAGGAGAATGTTGGACATGGAGCTGCCAGGCAGGAGGCAAAGAGGAAGGCCAAAGAGGAGGTATATGGATGTAATTAATGAGGATATGAAGCTAGTAGGTGCAAGTGTTGAGGATGCAGAAGATAGGGATAGGTGGAGAGAGATGATTCGCTGTGGTGACCCCTGAAGGGAAAAGCCGAAAGATGAAGAAGAAGAAGAAGTGAAGCAGCTGCCATAGATGTCCATCTGTAAGTCATTTCAAAACCATGTCCACAAAAGGAGCATATTAATGTATACTTGCAGGAGGAAATTTACCCATTCAACATTATAACAAAATAAAACAAGGTGTTGCAAAGAAAGAACAAACTTCTTTAAAAATCAAAATAAATCTTTAATTACATGTACACAGTCACACCCAGTCAAGCTCTGATTTCTCTCCCACAAAAGACTTGCTGGCAAACTGAAGTGCCTCATTAACCCCATTGTCCCTGGTGGCAGTAAACAGCATGATTTGTTCATCCTTCCCATTATGGAGTCTAGGCTTAATGTTCGCTTTCTTTCTTGAAAGGTTTATGTGCCTTACCAAAAACTGTGGGTGGCAAGCACACTGATCTTCATGTGCATCAATGCACATTGTGCTGTTGTTCAAGTAAACTTGTAGCCTGTCTGTCTTTCCTCAGTTTGTGAATAAATAGGAGGCCGTCATGATGTGGTTTAAGCTGGCGATCACTAGTCATCTATTTCAATTTGTGAGTATTGCAGAGCTTCTTTTTGCTTTTTGAATGTGGTGTCAACTATTCTAGATGTTAATCAAGGTGTCCTGTAAAGTCATAAAATACTAATCAACCTTTCGAAGTGTACATATTCCAGTGGCATGCTCTTTGAGATATGGTTGATTTTTCATGTAATCCCTTCATCTAAACCATATTGGACTCAAAGCTGTTGTTGTTCAGCCCACCATTGATTGTAGCAGTATTGCTCAGTACCACATTGTTCCTGTTCTCAGTGTTTAGGCATTCGCATCCAGAGTTTCTGGAAATGACCTGAGAAGCATGCCACAGGCTGCCTATTTATTTATTTTGGCCCATGACTGTTCAATGGGCAGCTGGCCCACAAACCTTCACTGCTAGTGAAAATAACAAAAGATCATTTGACAAGTGCATGGGGACATACACATTGTGTAATCTGCAGTGAAAAAGGAAAAAAAAATGACATGGGGAAAGAAACTCACATCTTATTGTATACTAACTCTAATAATCAGAAAAGCTCTCGCAGCAGCTTACTTGCCATGCACCACATTTTCCACGACATTTCTAAAACAGGAGTGCTCCTCTACTAGTGCTCTTCCACTGTGCACAGTGTAGTCTAGGACCAAAGAATTTTCAGCATCTGTGAAAGCTTTTGTGCCTGTTTCAAACATATGTCTGGCCTGATGGCTAGTGTTCCTGGAGGAGGTCTATCTGCAAAACAGGATGTGATACCCATTAATGAAAACTGATCTGAAAACTGATCAGTGCAAGATTGTGACCACTGAATTAATCATCGGTACAATGGAGGCATACATTCATATATTTCATCTACTTTCTTTCTGTAAAACAAGGTCTTAGAGAGCCTGTCCCCTGGTTGAAACAAACATGCATTCTGTCTTCTTCCAGTGGATGTCTGTATCTCTGAAAAGAAAGGATAAATTAAAAAATTATGTACACTGTCTACATTATAATGTCTACAGCATATGTGGTACACAAATCATTGCTGTTGACTAAAAACTGCATCTTTATGCATGCATGCATGTGACCAGAGGCTATATAATCAGGCTGCTCTACAGGCTTTGCTTTTGTGGCTGATGGCTGAATGGTAGATTATGGTTAATGTTAGCACTGTGCATAGCTTTTGATATAATTTTTATGTTTTTCTAGCCTAGCCTAGCATTAGCCCAGCCCTTTGTTGTCCTAGTTTTTTAGTTCCATCACAGTTTTTGTTTATTTTTGTTGTTCTTCTTAAGAGTTTCTGCATTTACATCTGTTTCTGCCCCCCACTTCATTAAAGTATGCTCCAAACAATTATGGATGCAGCAGAACAGGCAGTGATAGAGCAAGAGTAGGCAGAGCAGGCCCTTCTCCTCAAGTAAAACCAACCCCTGCTTGAATAGATGCTCAGCAACTGGGCCAAGTGGGGTAGATGGTCATAAGCCCAGAGCAGGGATCTCTCTGTTGCCTTTCACTCTGCCCCCCTTCTGCATCTTACTCCCAGCTAAAGACTTCACACCCCCACTCTGCTCCACTGTGGATATCATTCCACTCCCTTGCTTCAACACAGAAATGTAGTCAGGGATTGAAGTACTAGACGGTTCAGAATATACATATATAACTGCACAGGTAAAATTTAAAACCACCTAACATTCATTGACCCAATACTTTATAAGAAACACTATACTAATACTGGGTAGGGACTTCTTTTGCTCTCAAAACAACCTCATTTCTTTGTGGCTTTGGCTCCGTAAGATGTTGGAAACATTCCTCTGAGATTCTGGTCCAGAACATTCCTCTGAGATTCTTGTGACATGATTCCATCACACAATTCCTGCAGATTTTTCAGGTCCCCTTGCATGCTGCAAATCTCCTATTCTACCACATCCCAAAGGTGATCTACTGGATTCAGATTTTGTGATTGGTAAGAACACTAAACTCATTGCCATGCTCATGAAACCAGTTTGAGAGACTTTAGCTTTGTGACATGGTGAATTATCATGCTGGAATTAACCATTAGCAGATGGGGAAATTGTGGCCATGAAGGGATGCACATGATCACCAATACTCAGATAGTCTGTGGCATTCAAGCAATGATTGACCGATATTAACAGACCCAAAGAATGCAAAGAAAGCATTCCAAGTAAGTAATGAAACCAAGGATAATGGAAGGTGCAATCATTGATATTTGATCATTGACATTCATGTATTGATACATTAGTATTTAATCATTTAGGTCTGTGCTTGGCTTTTTAGAGACTGAGACAATGTCACTTGTCTCAGGATTAGCTGATGATGTAAGGACACTGGGGTTAAATGATCAACAAAGTGCTTCAGAATTGCAGAAGAGACTGAGTCTGGGCCGGGTGCCTTCCTGGACATTAATAGCTGAATAGCTTGTTCACCTTTAGCACTGGTGTAGTAGGTGCAGGTGTATTGAAATGTCAATTGCAATACAATACAAGGCAATTCTTGTTTTATGTCACTGGTTAGATGGGTTATTCCATCACTGAGGAGGGGTCAGTGTCTGAAAACTGTGTTTTCGCATATATTTGTTTGGCTGCTTTAATTGTCTCATGTACATGGTATTTGGCCTTTCTTCATCTTCACACCTAAATGCTCCTGAACCAGGGCCAGGCAGAATGTTGAATCTTACCCAGTATTTGTAAAAATGCAGTTCTTTTTTTTTTTTTTTTTTTTTACAAAATCTGACAAATGAAGTCACATGCATTCCTTGAAAAATGGCCAGTTGCAGAAATAAACAGATTCCAATCTGTGGTGTCAAAACAGTCTTCTATGGCTCTGCCTGTCCATAGTTTTTCCTACAATGGTCACACTGGGCATATCAAATTTGTGATTAATATGAATGCCCAGATACTTATCTGAAGTACATATTAAAATGGTAACATGCGATAAGTATCTGGGTATTCACATTGATCACAAAAAAACCCTCACTTGTTCCCTTGTATCATTATTCAGTTCTCTAGGACCTGTTCCTTCCTATCTTTATTCACATGTATTAAAATAGATTTCAGTTTGCTTTTGAAAAATGTCAGGACAAGCCGGGAAAAAACAAAACAAAAAGGATTGGGAAACTGTACAAAAGAACCTTAACCAAGCTAAATAGTTTAACTAAGAGAACTGAAATCCATTTTAAAGGATATGGAAGCTGTCTCTATTGGTAAATGCTGTTCTTTTTTTTTTCTTCTTCTTTTTATCATATGATAACTATATTGGGTTGCACTGTGGCTTAGTAATTCTGCCTTGCACACATCTGCCTTGCACCTATATGCTTATATTGCATAATTACTTTATCTGCTTGCTTGTTGAAAGTTTTTATACTGCCATCTTGGCCAGGTAAATAAGACATTTTTAACCTCAACAAGATTTTTTAAAGAAAATAAAGATTAAAAAATAAATAAAGTGATAAAACAGCAACAACAATAATAATAATGTCTCATGTGTGATTTTTAATTTACCAGATATAGTTCATGTGACATCACATATTTATGTGATGTTATATGTGCATTTTCAGAGAAACAATCCGGTGAAATGCACCTTAATATGTTTTTTTTTTTCTCATATTACTCATTATCACATTTGAAAAAATTATGATCTCATGTAAAATATGTGCTTTCTCTTTAAGGGTTCATACGTTTGTTTGTTTTTTGTTCCAGATGGAAGGTGTTCATTTTCCCAGCCTGTAGAATCGGGTCAAATGGTCGTAATCAGTTATTAAAGTGTTAATGCGCTTATGAACACAATGCACAACCTCCATGTGTGCCACTTTTTAATTCTTGATTGCTTACTGTTGGGTTCATATGGAGGAAATGACCTTGACAAAACTGTAACAGAGGAGGACAGAAGAGTAAGAGACAATGGGTGGAGGTCGATGGTCTGTGGACCACCGCGCAAGGAACATTAGGCTATAATACCAGTCAGCTTTAATAATAACTAGGGGGCGCTTTAAAAACAATGGGGCAGAAACATTTACATCTGCGGCATTTGGCAGGCGCCCTTATCCAAAGCATTAGACCAACAGAAGTATAGTATAGTATCGCTGCTATGTTGCCTGATACGAGCAGGTTGAATTAACTAACATGGGTTGGTTAATAATTAAAGCAAAATAAGGTCATTATAAGGCTTTGGTCTAGTCCATCATATATTGTAAGTAGTTCACAACTGTATAACTTCCGGTGTTAAATTACTGCTGTTTTCATATAAATACAGCTGGGAACAACTGGCCGATTTAATGAGACACTGCGAATATTGCTGTGTATAGACCTATACCTTAGATTCAATGGTTTATTTTAATGTCACAGAATCCAGACCATAGTCTACTTGGAGACAGATAGGAAAAGTGACGAAAGTCAGACACTCGGAAAGGGATAAAACGATCCCCACAGAATCACAACCCTTTTACTCCCTCCCACGTCCCTCCCACACATGTACACACTGACATACGACCCCCCATCTATCTACCCCTCCCTTCATTTCTCCATCCCTCCCTCCCTCCCTCTGTCAATCGCTCCCACCTCACTCCTTTCTACTCTCTTTTCTACAACAAACATGGCCGCGAAGTCGGACGGCACGGCTGTGCCGTTACAGAACGACATCCCGCCTTTGTGCGCGCGCACTCCCGTGCTGAGCTCGCCGCGCGGCCGTTACTCTCTGCTGGACTGCTGCTGGACGCTCGGTGCTCTCCTCGTGTTTTTCTCGGACGGGGCCTCCGACCTGTGGCTGGCCGCCGACTACTACCTGCGACGGGACTATCGCTGGTTCGCGCTCACGCTCGTCTTCGTGGTCGTGCCGTCTGTGGTGGTGCAGGTGCTGAGCTTTCGCTGGTTCGCGTATGACTACTCGGAGTCGAGCAGCGCTGGTTCCGCTGCGGCAGCCGTGGTGGCGGCGTCGGGAGCTCAGAGGCGCTTCAGCACCGCGGAGAGCGGCGCCCGGACCCGCTGCTGCAGAGCCTGCGCCTGGCTCTTCCACAGCATCGTGCACATCCTCCAGCTAGCTCAGGTCTGGAGGTAAGAATCGGATAAGTACATAAGCAATATATAGCCTATATATATTTTGTTAAATTATACATGATCATGTGATTAAAAGAGATCATGGCATGATAGCACACAGAGTGGAAACTAGTTCATGATGTGTAGTAGGCGAAGTGTAAGCTCACTCAGTCGGATAATCCATCAAATGTGCAAGGCAATTGAATCTTCAGTGTATTGTATTTCCTTTCTTTTTTTCATTTTCTCTTCAGACAGCTTTTGCTCTCATCAAAAGCAACACACCCACTTGAAAGCATGGACTGCTCCACATTACTCAGAGAACATTAATGGCTTTGAGGGATGACTGGTGGTGCTGACAGTGGGCTGCTTTAAATTAAATCTAGCATGCGTTGTTTAACATTTCAGCTCACACAGCAAACTCCCAAATCTTTAAATTAACTCTTAAAGGGTTGCATTTCTAATTGCATTTACCAGTACAATACACTTTGGGGATTTATCTACAATAAAATCTAGTATATGCCATACAAATTTGGTCACATCCTTGTAGTAGCCAGCAGTCAGGGTGTTATCCCAAGCTGAGATTGAGTTATGGAGATTGTTGTGATGAAACATACTCTCCATTATCGCTGTCCAGCATTTCCTGTTGTCTCGTGCCAGTTCATCGTCTCCTAGCCATGGAGGTTCCGGGCCCCTCCTCCTCCTCCTCTTCCTCTCCTGAGCTTCTGGGTCAATAATCTCCCAGAGAGAATCGTCTACTCATCTGCTTATTCAGGCTGTCAGGCAGAAATCGCCTTAAGCACACTAAAATCCCTTTGTCTTTTGAACATCACAGAAGACAGACTCAGACCAATAGGGAAGTTTTTCCATACTAAAAAAACAATTGTTCAACCTGGTAAGATACTGCAGAATACTAAAAACCCGCATTTCAGTGTATTTTATTTCTACATGTATTTTTTTTTACAAGGAATCAAAAAAAAATAAACAGTCAACATAACTTCAATGACACACCCATTTATATACTCATAAGATTATTATATCTGTTACAGCCTAGGTGGTGGTTAAACACTGCTCATTCTCTACTTTTTGTTTTAATTGAATTAAATGGATACAACCAATCATACAGTACACTTTTTGAGGTATATAATTGCTATAATTGCTGGTATATAATGTCTGTTGCTATGCACAGTTTGTCAGTTGTCCTGTAACCTGACATGGTTGTGTGTGGGACTGGTATGGGTTTAAGTACAGTAGCACTGTTGTTGTATTTTAAACACTGTAACCAGCCAGTTTGTTAACTCAGGCCTTGTTGGTTGCATTGTTGGGGTGCAGTTATAGACTATAATTCTTTATCTCTTGTCAGTTTTTGGCCACTGATGCCACATTTGTTTGCTGCACAGTTACCAAGTCAGTAGCAGTGACACAAGTGTGCTTGAAAATCCAAGCAACCTGGCACTAACATGGCATTGTCACTGCAATACTAATGATGATGCGTTAAATTAATCTGTCAGTGGTCAGTGGTGTTCCTAAGATCCCTTTCCATCCAGTGATGTAATATAAATATGGCCTAGCCATAGATGGACTACAGTCAGTAATTGTATGCATGCAAAGTGCACTGTATCTTTAGTACAGCAAATAAAAGGCCAATTAGTATAGATAAAAGGCAGAAATATCGAATTAACCAGCAATTGGCAACTGGCAATGTGTATCACAACATATTTTATTATTTATAAAACATAAATATATTTAAATAAAATTATATGGAAATGCTTTTATTGAATTTTTAATCTTGCTTAGCTATCTTCCCGTTTGTTGTATGTTGGGTAATGAGCATATTTAAGAAATGTGGGGATAAAAGAAGACAGCCTGCCTAAAGATCTTTCTAGAATACAGTGAGTTCCTAAAGCAGAGAATGTCACTTTTTAATCAAGATGTTTATAGCTATGTGCCATAGCAAAAACCTATTCAATTCAGTCAGCGCAGTGTTTTAGAATTTTACCAGGCTGGTATAGTTGGAATAATGATATAGTAATACATATTTCAATAAATTCTACGTTTGATCCATAGTGTAGTTTGAGCTTAAAAACAGAACTGTTCTTTCTTTCACAACATGTCAGAAATGTTTCAGGTTGTTTCACATTTTTAATATAAATGTGTTTTTCCTCTGTCCTATATATGACATATCCTGGTGAAAACACATCTCTTTCTATTGCTCGATTAGCTACTCTACTAAGTGTACAGCTGTGATGTGTGCAGCCAGCATAAATTTTTCATCGTGTAGCTCATAAACCTCAGGTTTCTTGCAACAGTAATAAATAGTTTCTGAAAGGGCATAAGTGAAACACGGTGTAGTTTGCATTCTAATTACTGTAGGTAAGAAAGATATAGATCTAAAATAACTGCAAATGTTAGGTTAATATTAGGTTGGACTTTGTAAAGTACTGTAAACCACAGGCAGGATCCTTACCTTGTCAGTGTGTCAGTGCACTGACTGATTGACATGGAGCTGAGCTGTTATGTGATCAAACAGTATTTCTGGCTGACCTGCAGTGTGGAGAATGGTTAATTATGCTCACTAGTGGTGACACTGTAGGCCTGCCAGCCGTGTCAGCCAAATTCAGTTGCCCTTTTGTCCTATCACTCATACCATTTCCTAAGTGGATGCCTCTGTTTTACAGTTTGTCTTTCATTCACAATGCCATTCAGCTAATCCATTTTGTTTTAGTCAACAGATTCTCAGTACTTAATATTTTGTAGGTATTAAAAAATGCTTGGTAAAAGAGAAAACCCAACCTTCAGCCATTATGCTCTCTTTGGGTGCCATTCTTTTAACATTCTGTTTAACACCTTATTTTATATGAAGAACAGAACAGAAAAATGATTTAATCTAAAATCACACACGTATAAAGAAAATGTAAGGTTCAAGCTTGGCAGTGAACATTTAAATTATGTGACTATATGACATGAATAAAAAATGACAAACGTTGCACTCTAAGTACTAAAATGTTAGAATGAGGTAGATATGAGGAGAATGTATTGTGTGTATAAAGCTGTTCTCATGGAAATGTATTCAACAAACACTACCATAAAATACCCCAGCAGCAGGTTTGGGTGTGGGTTTGTTCTTTGAAACAGTAGTCCCACCTCTAAAAGGATGATTTACAAATACATATGACCGATGGATTCATGAACATGTATTCATTTTGTACAAAAATATATCACATACATCAACATTATACTTCTTTTATAAGTGAGCTTTGAGTACAAAAAAGTCTCTGTACTTTTGTCAGTGCTGAGAAAAGTGTCAAAATATTAATCATACATGCATTATAGATGCAATATATCAAGAGGAGGACAAAAAAGCTGGAGTACTGCTTTACGAATTGCATTTAGATTACAGACACTGTTTGGCCATTTTGATCTAAAAAAAGAAATTAAGTCTTGAAAATTGCAGGGTTTGTTTTTCAATATGATGCAAAAAAAGTGATTTTAGTGTCTGCCACATTCCCTTCATCTCTTATTTAAACTTTCAGCTGTGCACACACCAGACATTTGCCAAGCATATGCAGGGGGGTTGATAAATAAGGAAAATAAAAATAAAGGAATAAATGAATATTTGTTTTCCTACATAATCTAAAGAAATTGTCTGATGACATGTAAGTATTGAATAAAATGTTGGCTGTAATGTTTGCTTTGCTGATATAATGCCAATAGCACTTATGAATTACAAACAAAGACACTTCAAGTCTAGTACTAAGTTCTAAAATGTTTCCCTTTCTCTCACACACGCACAGATGGCTTAAAGTTTACACATCGCTTGTGTGGTGAGAAACTCAGTCTCACTTTTCTTTGTACCATGTGATAAACCTGAATGATCAGATTCCTGCTGCTGCCACTCTTCTCAGTGGTTCCCAGAATGAGACTTCTAGCACACAGAGCTCTCCCTGTATTCTTGGTTTCTTTTTGGACTGGAATTACTGCTAATGCCATTAAAGCTGACACTGGGACTGGGCTCCTCACAGACCTGTGTTAGAAAGATTATTGATGTAGGTTTTTTTTATAGGAAGGGGCTATAAAGGTACGTAGGTGTATGTTGTGGTTGTGACTTAACTAGGGTGTGGTATAGTGAATGCACAACATAAACTATGACATTTTTGGAAACTTTCCCGAGTAGGCGCTTTATGATGGGCTGTAAGTTTTTTTGCCACAGGAACACAAGAACACTATGCACTTCTCAGTTTCTCAGTCATATGATAATATGCATTTTGTGTCTTATTTACGTCGAGAGAGAGAGAGAGAGAGAGAGAGAGAGAGAACTCTTTACAACTACAGTTATGTAAGTGACTGAAGAAATTGCTTTCGGCTGCTCCTTGTTCGAGGTCGCCGACCAGTACGACCAACTGGTCCGCACAACAACTTGGCACAGGTTTTACGCCGGATGCCCTTCCTGACACAACCCTCCCATTTTTCCGGGCTTGGGACCGGCACTGCATCCAGTGGCTGGGGTTGAGGCATTGGCTGGGAATCGAACCCGGGCCTTCCGCATGATAGGCGAGAAACCTACCACTGAGCCACCAAAAGGAACTAATATGACTAATGGATGTTCCACAGCATTAAAATGATATATTAATTGTTAAAAAAGTGCATGTTAATGCAAATTGCTGTAAAGAGAATAAAACATGTGGTGTGTGTGTGTGTGTGTGTGTGTGTGTGTGTGTGTGTGTGTGTGTGTGTGTGTGTGTGTGTGTGTGTGTGTGTGTGTGTGTGTGTGTGTGTGTGTGTGTGTGTGTGTGTGTGTGTGTGTGTGTGTGTGTGTGTGTGTAAATAATTAATAATTAATTCACAAGTGCATTTTGCTGGTTCATTTTGCAGAATATGACAACATTACATGATAACAATATTTTATATATATGTCTTATTTGTTATATTTATTTGTTTTTTTTTTTCTTTAGTCAAAGTGTAGCTGCTCAGGAAATCGAATTCTACAAAGTTATTTTCACATTGCACCAGAAGTTTATTACTTCAGTATCATATAATTGAATTAGTTAACTAAAAGAAGGCGACTAGAGGAATTGCAATTCATATGGCAATAGGTGTTACATCAAGATGAATTTTTTGCTGAGTCATTTTAAATGAAGACCCTCTTACACAAAGGTTATGGTTTGTCACAAACCAATGGGGAGTACATAGCCAAATTTCTCTTGCAAATAGAACTATAAATAGATACATCTCTCAGAATGTGTTCCTTTTAAACTGGGCTGTGATTCAAATGGACACCGAGTGGTGTGTGTGTGTGTGTGTGTGTGTATGTGCACAAGGACAACACACCCTCACACCTCTCATCTGTTATGGTGTGATAATTTCAAGTCATTAAATGTTCAAAGTTAACCTCCCCAATGGGTGAAGTGTGGAAGTGATGTTCGTCTTGTCTGCAGCAGCTGAGAGCTTAAATCCTGCTTAAGACACATTTCAGGATTTCAGAATAAAACCATTAATTCACAAGCCCAAAGAATAGCTATGACAGGAAAATTAATTTAATGCGTGTGAGCTAGGAAGGGGTGGGCTACAGGCTATGTGTGAGGTGCTGAGCTTTTGTTTAGACTGTGCGTGTGTGTGTAGATAAATGAGGTTATGCTTAAATGGTCATTAGTGCCTGTTGAAACAATATGACTCAAAGCAAGAGCTTCATATGCTGTCTGTTATCAAGCTAAACAACATACTATTATCCTCAAATATTAAAATACCATTTGAGAAACATGTGCAAGCTTCAAGCTGCTTATGAGCTTAATGGTTTTGTGCAAAATATCATGATTTTCCTATGCATAAATAAAAAGAATAAAATTCTTTATACCACAGCTAGGGTGAAAGCACAGCTCTGACAGTTCTGTCAACAATGATGGGATTATATCACATTTTATTATCATTTGAAATAAGATATTGTTCCTAAAATGTCATTCACAGGGACTTGGCGGATGATCCACAGTAAACCAAGGTTAAAATAAACTGTGTTTATTTTAAAATATAAACGCCAGTTTGGTGAAGCTTTATGTTAGGAGATGTTTATGTAATATTTGTGGAAGGAGGCTTACGGCTTTATGAGACAGGAAGTTTCCTGACATGGGGTAGTCTTCTGGAGAGAGGAGTCTGAGCTTTCTGCTTTTTCAGTCACTAGCTAGTGTCATTAAGTTCGAAAGAGGAGTATAACTGTTTGTAACTGCTATAATGGAAGTAATAACAGATAAAAATAACTATGAACATTTAAAAAGTGCAATGTAATTGTTGGTAAATAGCAGAAAAGTTGGTAAATATGTGGTATGAGCAGAATAATGCTTTAGTGCATGCTGTTATGCTGAAAATTATGCAACTTTGGCGTTGAAACAAGGCTGGCCAGGTATTAGCGGAATTTTCCGTCTGCACAAAATGAAAACAAGACCTGAATCTAGCCCCATAAAAGATAGGTTTGAGAAATGCAAAAGGGTAACACAGCTTTTTCTTTGCATGGGGAAACAAGTTCACCGCTGTGTACATGCATTTCTGTAATATGCCTTTTTATCATCATCTGGTAAGGACTTATCCACTCCATTATACCCATTTCCCTCTATTAATCTTTTTTATATATTTTACAGCAGAAGGCTTTTTACATCATTAGAGTATTGTCTGCACTTACACTGTCCTTTTGTATTCCCCTTTAAAAATGTTCATATTACAGCACAGTCCAATCTCTGTTATTCCTTCTTTCATTTATTTGGTCTTTCCTATTAGACTGCTGCAGGTTGAAATTTGTACCACATTTTGATCAGTGTTTGATAAAAAATGGCTGAAAATCTGAAACCTACCACGCCCTGCACTATACAGCTTAAATGTTCTTTGAATACAGAGTCCATGAATACAGAGATACAGAACGTCACATTTTAGATGACTACTGGTCACTGAGCACTTAAGCAAAAGCTTGATTGCTGTTTTAAATTCAGTAATCCCCCTAATACAGATGAATACCAAGCAGCACAAAAGGAAATGGGGAAAACAACAGTGCAAGAAAATTACCAACTCCCTTTTTATTAGCATTTTTGTTTAATGAGTGTTACATTTCATCCTTGGCTGGGTTTGCTCAAGAAATAAGCTGCCAACTGCTGTCAAAGAAACATTGCGTGCTGTATTTAATGAGTTGACACAAACAGTCATGTTAATCAGTAAAGAAAACTACAGTGTAAGACTGCAGTAAATACATTTAGATACAAGTGCCAGCAGTTTGAATTTATTCAATGTCGCATAATAAAGCATACATGGACGAAAACCTGAGAAAAAAACAGAGAGTAGAAGCTGTTAGATTTTGGTCTTTAAAATGAATTGAACAACACTAGTGGTATTGAGCAAACAAAGACGTTGTTAAAATGTTAGTTTGAGTCTGCGGTTGTACTATTACCATGTATTTATTTACACCTGATCTTGATTTAATCAGATGTTCACAGAATGCAGTTAGCTGGGCATCAGCTGTCATCTGTTGACTGTGTGCTAAATCTCTCAGCAGACTGTTTGACCATCGCCAGCCTGATTGGCGACATTTTGGTGTTACTGTGCTTGTTCTTCACAAATCAGAACTCAGCACAGAGCCAACGAAATGAGCTGGCAAGTTAACCTCTGCTGAAAAAATTACAAGAATCCATTAAAGGGTGTTGATGTGTTCTTGGTAGTCTGTGATGGTAGTTTAATGGAATACATTGTTTCTAATGGCTCCTGGTGGCTTAAGTAATATTTTTCTGATGGTAATCATTTGCCCAAAGAGAAGGACCTATTGGGTTTTAATGGTATTCAATAGTGCAGAACAGAAAACATCTAATGGACGTAACATAGCTGAGTAAGTGGAAGGACACAAGTGTGAAATGTTGTTTAATAGGGCAAATCTAATCATCATTGTGAACTTTGCAGGATGGTGTAAGAGGCAGAGTACTGCAAATAGGGATAATCCATGCTCAGAATTGAAAACACAATGAAAACAAGAGTAAAAAAAAAAAACAGAACAAAAAGGAAACAGGAAAACATGCCACAGAACATAATTGATATAAATGCATTCAAAAGCTTTGCAATGAGATATAGGAGAGAAGAAACAGGCAAACTAATCAAGGGCTGAAATGAGAAGAGGAGCACACAATAGAGAACAGACCAATGACAGGTCAGGGGTGGAGAGAGGACAAAGGCACATGTCAAATCAAAATACATGACATGAATATAAACCAAACCAAATAAGACCTGTGCTTATCATGCTGGGCACTGTGCTTTGCAGACCAGAGAGAGGATTTCAGGAAAAGTGAACCCTACAGGTATCTGATGGGAACTATTAAGCCAATTCCCACTAAAGGTCCATCACAAGATGGTTTCAATCTTGTTTTCCATTTTATGTTGCCTCACAGATTCCTATTTAAAAAAACACTAGTTGTCTAGTAATTTAAGAGGCAAAGGAGACTGATTATATATTGACCAGACATTTTATGCTAAAGGAATTGAGGCAGTTGATATTGAAGGCCTATTGACCAGCCGTGTTTTCTCAGTAATGCAGTAGGTTAATTGGTCTCTCTGATGATTGGCAAAAAGCGATGATGTCCAGTGCCTCCTGCTACCCAAAGATGAACTGAAAAGCAATTGAGTTAGTGAACCTGCTTCGACTGCTCAACAACACAAGGGACAGAAATCAATAATCCCTGACAAACAGTGGAGTTGCCCTTGTTTAGAGAGGCTGAGTGTAAAAGAAGCTTCTGCATAGAAGCCATGTGCAATCTCTGTGTGAAATTGAGTGCAGTCACAAGATTTTCTCAGGATGTTTTTGGTTAAGTAAAGTAATAACAGCCTAAGCACGTCAGCCAGAATAGCTGCCAGGTGTTACAAAAATCAAAACTGGAACAAACACAACCATCCTTAAATGAAATCTATGTGTCATGGGGGGGCACGGTGGCTTAGTGGTTAGCACGTTTGCCTCACACCTCCAGGGTTGGGGGTTCGATTCCCACCTCCGCCATGTGTGTGTGGAGTTTGCATGTTCTCCCCGTGCCTCGGGGGTTTCCTCCGGGTGCTCCGGTTTCCTCCCCCAGTCCAAAGACTTGCATGGTAGCTTGATTGGCATCTCTAAATTGTCCATAGTGAGTGAATGAGAGTGTGTGTGTGTGCCCTGCGATGGGTTGGCACTCCGTCCAGGGTGTATCCTGCCTTGATACCCTATGACGCCTGAGATAGGCACAGGCTCCCCGTGACCTGAGTGTAGTTCGGATAAGCGGCAGTCAATGAATGAATGAATGAATGTATCGTGGTGGCTTTGCCTGAAACTGAGATGCCCGTGTGGTAGCTTATTATTATGTCTTTCCTCCCAAATGTTTGTTAAATGTACATTTATGGAATTTGGCAGATGCATGGCTTTAGTGCAGAGAAAGAATTTAACTTAAACTTTAATTTGACTATAAACATATCATCATGATAAACTGACAGGTTAACTAGCTACCCCAGAATAAGAAGGGGTGTTTAGCCAGCTAGCATGTCTATGTATTTTTAAGCATACTATGTCAATGTTTGGATAATAACAACCAAAGTTATTTCATCGGCTATTTCACATCTATTTGTAGGAGCATAAGCCACCAAGCCTAATATTTTTTAATAAGCATACATACAGCCTGATTAAAAGGAACAGAATCACTCATTTCTGCTTTTTTTTTTTTAACTGATGTAAGAATTATATGTTGGGCTTAGTTATACTTGAATATGGTCTGAGCAGATTTCTGCATTTCTGAGCCATGATTGTCACCACAGATTTTTGTTATTTTTTATTTTGCCTGCTGCAATGATTGTCTAAATATTCATTACTAAGAATCTGTCCATCTCCTTATTGGTTTTCATGTCCCAGCTAGATATGTTTTTATTAATAAGAGAGTGGCATGTGCAATGCTTGATTCTATCTGATAACACTTCCATAAAGATTGAAAAACAGTTGCTCTCAAAGGAAGGAGGTTTTAGGCGATCTATTGGTTCACCAAGAACATTCTTCAGCTTCAAACAAAAGGTAAAATTAGCGTCACTTGTCAAATGTGAGCCATTCATGCTGTCAGCACTGGCACAGTAGATGTGTGGTGCTTGATTGTCTTTTGAATAGCTGTCTTTTCACTCATGTTCATCATGGAGGGAGCCAAGAGGAGGTTGTAAAGCAATTTTATGTAAATCATCATCCGGAGGTGAATCATCATGCCAATCTCCTGGCTTCCTGCCAGCACTCTTATTACATTTATTTTCTTTGTGAGAAAATTACACATTTTGTCTCTTTCCTGTCAAGAGATGCAAATCTATCACAAATGAATGAATGTTGAAAATGTTTAGAATAGTTAGGTCAATTTATGAACTGTTTATCCTAGCTTGTAGAAAGTATTAAAAACTTTCCAAAATTTGTCCACATTTGTTTGCTTTACTTGTTTAAAATGACTACAGGTCTGTTTTTCAGAAGCTCAATAAGCCTTGGAAGCATACTATTAAGCAGCTATATGAGGAAAAGGGATAAATCATTATTAGATGTGTTGAAACTGGGGTGTCTATTCCTACATTGCCATGTGTATTGATGCATTAACACAGACTAGACATAAATGCATGTACTTGAAGCGTTGACGCTAAAGACAAATGTATTTGGATGCCAGAACTCACTAAAATTCATGGCCATCCTGCGCAAACAAGGGCTATAGGGATGTTTCCAGGTGGTTGGAGTTAATCAAAGCATTTGACAGATGACCTACTGAAAAACAACCGCATCTATAAGTAGGTACTTTAAAAGTAAAAATCAATGTTGATTTGGCATATCCACTCCACCTCACCACCCCTTTTTCTCTCATTTTCAGTCTTGCCAATCTCCATCCGGAACTCAACCATGTTAATTACGTACTATGGATTTCTCAGCAACATAGGCTTAAATAAATTAGCCCCACTGAACATGAGGGATATGGGATATGTCACCAAGTGTCATGATAGAATTTGATTTGTCACCAATAACTGGCATTGTGTTTTGATTTATGAAAAATATTGTAATAATCCAACTTAAGCCATTTGTTACCAGCAAATAAGATGACATGTAAGCCAAACAATGCAGCTATGTTGATGTTTTTTTTAATAAATGTTCCACATCTCTACATTGACAAAATGGATTTCTTATACTTGTGACAGAAAAAGTTGCACTTTCCCTCACTGTGATAATTAGCTAAAATAAAGCTGAAGTTTTGCTGAGTTCTACCTGGCTTTATTAATGCCAGCAAAAGTGCATGTTCCTGTTTGCTTATTAGGCCATCCATTTCTGCACCCTAAGCATGTTTGAGAAGTGTTTTGTTTTTGCAAATGTAATTGGTTATGAATTTGTCAGTGTGTTTTTTCAAGAGACTGATGCATTTTTGACCTTACTACTGAACGGTTTTGGAGTTCTCTCATAAACAGTCTTGGGTTAACAGAGATTAGGCTATTTTTGCATAGTACAAATGGGTATTCTCTGTGGACAAACTGTATTGTACCCAACCCCTACTACAAAGTTTGTGCATAATGTTGGTACTCATGAGAGTGGTGCTGATTCATGACTTGCAGGCTCCACAGAATCTCAATACTCTGCTGTGCGTAGGTCAGCAATTAAGAGAATGATTCTCTTCCATGCTTTTTCCAGATTTTTCTTATACAGTGCAAATATTAAAAAATGTAAATGACAATATGAATGTTGCATTTATAATGATAAAATGCTGATTCATTTGAAGCTCCTTCTCTTTTGAACCAATCATTTAAACCTATTTCTGCCTTTTTCATTCCCTTCCATCCACCTCTCTGCATTCACTGTCCTGCATCTTGGGGTTTCCCTTAGGTACATCCATGCCCTGTATCTGGGAGTGCAGAGCCGATGGCGGGGGGACAGCGGGCACAGACACTTTTACTGGCGCATGATGTTCGAGAATGCGGACATCAGCATGCTACGGCTGCTGGAGACCTTCCTGAAGAGCGCTCCTCAACTTGTCCTGCAACTCAGCATCATGGTCCAGGCCATGCAAGTCCTTCCTTTACAAGGTGACTTACATTACATGGGTCTGTCTTTACAAAGCGAAATTCTATACACAGGTGAATTGCTTTACAAACTGCATTCAGGTTTGAACTGCAAACCACCAGGATGGGGCGTCTAAAATGATGCAAATGATCTAAAGATCTATATCATCAATGATTCTGTATCTTCCTTTTTTATTAACCTTGTGCCTGTGAAAGTTTAGTCAATAGTGATTAACCCAATCTCTGTCTGCTAATCAGTATTGCAAGCTGCAATCAGACTGATCTTGATCATTAGATTGTATTTGGTTAGTATTCATTGCCACAGTGGGACTCATTTAGAAACTCAGACTCACTTAGCATTCATTAATGAACATATCTTCCAGATTTGCGTTACACTGCATGGCGCTACACTGCAGTTTGTAGTCAGTCAATCTGCATATTAGCTGGAGAGAGGTTTCTGCTGCTTATAGAGCACAACTTATGTTAATTAGTGTGATAAGCATGAGTGGCATACATAACACTAACCCAGTTGATGGATTACAAAGTCTTGTTCAATGCTTTTGTCATGTATTTAATTATTGGGAACAGCTCCTTTATAATCACTATACTACTTCTTGGGCTGTACTCCGTATGAATGTATTCTATAGTACTGTGCTAGTGACCAGTGAGTTCAAATGTCTAGATTTTTCATTATAATAATCTATATCTAAACGTAGCCAGGACTTGTCATGTATAGGAATTTATTTTGGCATTAGAAATTGCACAACAGAGAATCATATGATAGGAATGCATCAGAAATATGGGACTGCACAATAGTATCACTAATCATTCATTCGTTCATTGTCTACCACTTATCCGATTTATTCTCGGGTCACGGGGAGCCTGTGCCTATCTCAGGCGTCATTGGGCATCAAGGCAGGATACACCCTGGACGGAGTGCCAACCCATCGCAGGGCACACACACACACACACGCTCTCATTCACTCACGCAATCAAACACTACGGACAATTTAGAGATGCCAATGCATCTCTAAATTGAGAATGCATGTCTTTGGACCAGGGGAGGAAACCGGAGTACCCGGAGAAAACCCCCAAGGCACGGGGAGAACATGCAAACTCCACACACACATGGCGGAGGCGGGAATCAAACCCCCAACCCTGGAGGTGTGAGGCAAACTTGCTAACCACCAAGCCACCGTGCCCCCCATCACTAATCAGTATTCATGAATTTCAGCACAGGCAAGAACATAACACACTAATTAAACAAATGACACAAATCACAATGTGCTGTATATTCAGCAGAACAGATAAGTAACTTGCCTATAAATAAAGTTTTTAAACCATGAACTGCCTAATTTTACACTTTTACACAAAAATACTTGAAAAATGTCATTGAAAGTTAGTCAAGGTTTTGTTTTAATCTATTTAAATATAATTTAAGGAAAATTGCTGAAAAATTTACTAGTACAGATGAAAAAGCTAATATAATAAGCTAAAATGCTGTATATATTCACTGTCTACACAAACTATAACAGACATTTTCAGCATTTTTACAATTAAAAACATTGTAAAGTATATGAAATACATTTATATTAATTGAATATAGATAAATCCACTCAACAGGACTGTATATTTTTATGGGTTTCAAGCTGATTCTGATGTTTAACATAATGTCTAGATTCATTACCAATTCTAAGACCTGACCCAAGCCTGCTGGAACAGTTTGCAAGGAATAGGAAGTTTGCTGCATGTGTATTGCTCCATGAAAAAAATAAACTTTGAGTGACAGTTTAAAATAAACACACTTCGAGGCATTTTATCCAAATGTTAAATGAGGAATTCTGACACAAGTGAATACCCAGAGGAACAATCTCTTTCGACAGGCTATTATTTCATCTGATGACTTTCTGTCTTTATGTGCAAAAGACTTATGTGTTTACATGGCATGAATCAGCATCCATTTACCTAGGTTAAGTAATGCATATAATAATATAATATTCATACAGACAATCATGTGTCTATAGCTGGCTCTATAGAAATGTAATATATATTTCTCGCCATCACACAGTATGTTTCTAGCCATCACATCCTGTTTTGAACTTTTCTGTCAGCAGTACATTTCTGCCATTTCTTGTTCTGTGATGATTACTTTGTGCCACGTGTTTCCACTTTAGAAGACACAAGAACAAGAGTTATTCGATCTTTTGGCTAATTTATAAATTTCAAAGAGCTGTGGAATTGCCTGGGCTTGTGTCTGTGGCATTTATTAGCAAAACTCCCTCAGTTCTGCTTCCTCTTGGCCAAGTGAAGAACTGCCAGATAGTGATCAAATATTTATGAAATCACTCCACAGCACTCAAATACAGCCACTCTTATTTTTCTATGGGGTATGTGTTTTATGCTCGATATTGATTTCTTCCTCTCATCCGATTAAGTGCAGGTCATTATTGACACTAAGCAGTAGTGACAAGAGCACATCCATATTGCACTGCCCCTATACACTCATTCCGGACTCATTTCTCATTTCTCATTCCGGACTTTTATTAGCCTGTATTTCTTTGTTCTGATATTAAATCTATTACTGTTGTTACCGCTGAATATCATTTATCACTAATGGTGCTACATCATATTATCTTATTATAAAGCATAATAAAATTTTGTTTACTTCCTCACCTCTCTCTTTTAGGCCTGTCTGCTTCTGCCTCACTAGTGTCTCTTGCCTGGATGATGGCATCCTACCAAAAGGCTCTGCGGGACTCCCGTGATGACAAGCTGCCCATGTCTTACAAAGCAGCAGTTGTGCAGATGCTTTGGCACTTGTTCATGGTTGGAGCACGCGCTATGGCATTTGCACTGTTTGCCTCAATCTTCCAACTCTACTTTGGGATCTTCATTGTGGCCCATTGGTGTGCCATGACCTTTTGGATCATCCAAGGTGAGACTGACTTCTGCATGTCCAAGTGGGAGGAGATCATTTACAACATGATGGTGGGCATTGTGTATGTGTTCTGCTGGTTCAGCGTGCGAGAGGGACCTACACGTTGCCGTCTGCTTCTCTACAGCCTTATAGTACTGGCCGAAAACGTGGCCCTCACTGCTGCATGGTACTTGTACCGCAGCCCACGCATCTCTGACTTCTATGCTGTGGTGGTGGTGTGCGTGGTGGCCTGTAGCTACGCCCTGGGCACCTTCTTCATGTTTGTGTACTACTGCCTGCTACACCCAGATGGTCCAGTGACTGTTGCCCATCTGGGATGTGGCACAGTGGAGGGGGGTGCTGTGTCAGAGGCTTGTCTCTCAACAGCCACCTCTGCTCCTCCTCCAGATGTGGTGAGTAGCCCACCCAGGACGTTGCAGAGGACTAAAGGAGGAGGAGAGCAGGAAGTAGCAGTTGAAGGGGCAGATGTCTTTCAGGTGCGCCCCCCTGCTGGTTTAAGGACTCCAGCACCCCGCTCCACCCCAAAGACAGAAGGGCCGGTTATTCGAATCGACCTGCCCAGAAAGCAGTACCCTGCCTGGGATGCTCACTTCATTGACCGCAGGCTGCGCAAGACCATCTTGGTCCTAGAGGGTGCAGCACCAGGCACACCAAGGATCCAGTATCGTTGTTTGGGCACACCAAAGGAGGTCATGGAGTATGAAACAACAGTGTGAATGCCACACATTCTTCTAAGAGAGTCCTTCAGCTCTTGATGTATAATCCTGTAGTCAGATCCCCCTGGTGAAAATGCCATTGCAACAGGCAGAGGGAAGAGAGATAGAAAAAGAAGAGGGTACAGACAGTGTTGGTCAGGTCTCCACATCATATGACCTCTTTTTTTGTCTTTGACAACTGTAGAAATATGCATTATAAGCAGTGGTATCTGAGTGGTTAAGGCTTCTTGGTAGTAACATGAAGGTGGTGGGTTCAGTTTTGCCAAAGAGCCACTCTTGGGCTTTTTGTACAAGATCTCTGATTGCCATGCTAAATGCAGAGTAGTAAGTCACTTTGAGTAAAAGCATCCATAAAGTCCATAATACTCCAGCTTTTTTCAACCTAATCTTTGTCTAACCTCTTAGTAACCAGGGCAACTGTTCTGGACCTTAAATTTTTAAATTATATGAAACATCACAGTTATGAGAGAGGTGTTTTTCACAGAGTGTGTTCTTGGTTCCTATACAAGGTCTGTTATTTCAGACCCGAAGAAGAACAAAAAAAACCCATCTCATTGGCTGAAACCTCATACAAATAATAATGGATTAAAAACAAGACTAACAGGAAAACTTGTATTACATTGAAACTTTTAATCACCATAGATAGTGCATTATATGTGGTGCAAACCATTTGATATTCAGCCACTGATAAAAACAAAACTTTAATGAGTATAATGAGTATAATTTGTTTTTTAAAAGACCACTGTTGCTTGACAGGTTTTATATATTTCACATGGGACTAAAATAGTCATCTTGTTTAAACCTGAAGTGCCAAAGAATAGATGTCTTTTCTCTTGACTCTTTACAGTACAAATTCTGCCTCAATTCAGTTATCTGTTTTTCCCTCAGTCTAAGCCTAACAGCAATCATCTATTTTAGTCTAATAGCTAATGATAGGATTTTTGGCTGCCTACATGAATAATATGTTTTTCACTCTGTGGTCTTACTCTAATGATGTCACCTTGCAGTTACTGCCTGTAGCTCATTTGTCACTAAGCACACCATGTTTGTAAATGGAAATAGACACCCATAGGACCCCTAACCAGGAATTATTTTATTGCTGAACTGTTATAGCATATGGTAGAGTGTGTAGCATTTGTATGAGTATGTCATTTTGAGCAGTGGTGCTGAGGTTTTGAACACTGTCCATGCTTATGGGCATAATTATAAGCCATCCAACCTTCTTACAAGACAGGCAGTTTACAGGCAGGACTTTACAGTTAAAAATTTTTAGATTATCTTATTTTTTATCTCTAGGTTTCTGAACATAGCACTACACTCATACAGTTTCAGAAAAAAAGTTTGTCCACTCCAGGTTACAGTGTGCCCACTCAAAAGATCTGATAAAGTGAGCCTTTATCATTTACCTGATAAAATGGCTAATAGTGCAGTTTATGTACAGTCTATTCACATATTTTAAACTTTACATATGCAAACGATGAAGTGGATACAGAATAGATTGAAAAGGCTGGAGTATTTCTTTAATGAACATAAATGTGTTGTAGTATGCTATTTTTGGTGGTCCTGTTTTATAGCATGTATGCTGCAGAGACCCAGAGAGCGAGACTAAGAAGATAAGATGCAAAGATATCGGAGTCTACAAAGAATACATCATGTTGTGTTTAAGTACAGTGATGTTCTCAAATATCTTCATAAAAATGGTCTGGTTCCAAACCGCAACTAAAATATTTGCCTCATTCTTAACTGTTATTTGTTATTCATTTATGGAGACTGAGGTATTGTAGCTTTTAGGTGAGGTATAATTTATGAACAAATAAAATTATTCATCAGTGTTCAGCCCTTGTGAAAAACTATAATATAGCAGATTAAAAAACAAAAACCCACCAGATCAAAAAGAATGCAAATGTAGAATTTGAGGATTCAATTCTTCAGATAGACACAAGACATTCCTCATAAAAATGATTGTTAATACTTCTGCAGTATTTGACACATGATGTCTAAAAGCTAACAGGGCTCAGCTGTTTCAGGTTCAACAGGACTATAACATGTTTGCGATGAATCAAACTGTAGTGTATGTTTACATGTTTAAAGTCATTCTCTTTTTTATAATTAATGAAGATTAGCATTATGGTTGCATGGCCATGAAGATTGGATCAACATGAGCAATAAATTCAGAAGTTCCTGCATTGTAAAACTGTAATTAGAAGGATTTTTCACCAACATATCTGTAAATTGTTGGTGAATCATTTCACTGATTTCATTATCTTCATTTTGATGAAAGAATCAAATTATCATATGTGATACATAGCATGATGTTTACATACATTAGTTTCTAAACCGATTGTCTCTCACCAAAACTCTGTGTGTGACATAAACACACATAAGCTACTATTTGGACCAGAAGTGTATGTCTCAATTTGTTTTCTATTTTCAGAATGTAAATGTATAGTATTTAAGCTTTTTATCATAAAGATGAAACAGGCTCAATGAAAATATTCTACCAAAATAATGAAGAGAAATGAAAAGGAGTACATCAACTCAAGAGACAAAATTTTATTTGAACTGGAGGATGACAAGCTATCAGGTAGAAAGGCTTAATAATGAGAAATTATTGTTTCAGTGCGGTATATTGTAATAGCATGGATTTGTGGTGCTGGTAATCAAGTCGGTGCATTCATAACTACAGAAACATAACGTTTCACACAGCATTGTCTTTACCTGCACTGTCTCAATACTATGTCACCATGTTGGTGCTATCTGTAACACCTCAGCACAGCCTTCTGTATGCCATATTAGACCATACTAGGTACACTGGTTTATGCTGGATCGAACTTGAGACACATTAGCTAGATGTAAAGCCTTACACTGCTCATGTCAATCTGTGATTGCTGTACAAAAAACATGATGGACTTAAGCCATGTGTGTGTGTGTGTGTGTGTGTGTGTGTGTGTGTGTGTGTGTGTGTGTGTGTGTGTGTGTGTGTGTGTGTTTAGAGAGAGAGAGAGAGAGAGAGAGAGAGAGAGAGAGAGAGAGAGAGCAAGCGAGCGACTATGTGTGTGAATATATTATTTGGATGATAATTAAAAAATCAATGTGTTTACTGGCTTGACCAAAGCTTTATTCTGGAGTGTGTCTTCTGTTTGCTGGTAATGGAAATGCATTCCTTAATAATGAGGTGAAAATGCAAATGCAACATAGCTGTACAAATGGAAACGAGGTGATTTTGTTCTCGGCTTATGTCCATTTCTTTTGCTCTGTGAATTTAGTGGATGGTAACACTGCACTCATGTGGAAATATACTGAATAGCACCTCAAATGCTAGATAATTCAGGCTAGAATATGAGTTGTCAACATTGTAAATTCCAGTTTTAATGTGCTTTTTTAAAGGTGTTTTTTCATAGATAGATAGATAGATAGATAGATAGATAGATAGATAGATAGATAGATAGATAGATAGATAGATAGATAGATAGATAGATAGATAGATAGATAGATCTGTAATTTAACATATAATTCCTTGATTTTTTAACTGTTAAAGATTTAAGCTCATCGTTAGTTCTTAAACTATTATTAGATTGGACAACCATGTAGCCATCTCATAACCTTTTACTACTTCTATTCATACCATTACTTACTTTTCATAAATTCAACCTTAGTCCATTTGTTTCACCTGAACTTTTGTGCCTTCTGTCTATGTAAATGAGAAATTTTAAAGTAACCCATTAGACAACCACGCATAAGACCCCAAGCATAACAAGCATACAACAGAAGGCAAAACTTTGCTCAATTGCCCAACAGTGGAGCTTGGTGGTGCTGGGGCTTGACCCCCAATGCTGGGATTATATACTTGGGCACCATAAATTTGGGTGAAGGTGGGTTATGTCAGAACATCTGCTTAGGATCGATGTCCTCTGGAGTGGGCCCTCTTCAAGTGGTTAGGCTCTGGGTTGTAGATCGGAGCACTGGGGTTCAAGCCCCAGCACCACCAAGCTCCAATGTTGGGCAATTGAGCAAGGCCCTTAACCCTCCCTGCTCCAGGGGTGCTGTATCATAGCTGACCCTGATCTCTAATCCCAACTTCCTCAGCTGGTATATGCGAAGAAAAGAATTTCACTGTGCTTCTTAAAGAGTATGTGTGACGAATTCATGCACTCAATTCTAAAAAAAAAACAAAAAACAAACAAACAAAAAAAACAAATAAATATTAATATGAACAAAAAACACAGGTAATAGTAATAATGTTGTAGCAATCTGACAAAGTGATATGAACATCTAAAGTATGGAATATGATCAACTTTAGCAGTATAAGGACTATAATATAATATAATATGGAAGGTTATGGAAGGAATATCAGGGTTGTCCCTGGAGCACTTAAGGTGTTATAAACTGGAAGAATGGCTCCAACTTATTTTAGGAATGACATCGGTCGCAGTACCACAGAGGATCAGGATTACAGGTAGACCAAACAATGTACCACATTACAAAGTGCAGCCATGTGAATTTGTGCACTGGAATAGTTCAGGAATAAAAAGAACTATTTTGATTTATATGGTTGCAATAAATATACTAACTGTTATGGTACATTCTGAGGTAATGTTCAGATTTGTACTGTGGTGTTTGTTCTGTGGAACTTATTGTACAGTTTAAGGGGCCCCTTGCTAGAAAAGGTTTGAAAACCCCTGGTACTAGGGAGTTATTTTGGTTCCTATAAATAATCGTACTACTGCTGCAAATTCAAGCACAGGAGTCTCGCAGCCCATTGGTTAACAGCCAGTAATTTACATGCGTGAAGCGAGATCGACCAATTAGATACTAGTGGGCGGAGCTTAAGCCTTTGACTGAGTAAAAAGGCTTGTGTATGCCTGTGCGCGTGCGCCACAGCCAGCGCTCTGTAGAATGGCGGCGGCTGCTGGAGGTGTTCACGGCGGCACCACAGCAAAGCCACACAAAGAACAACAGCGAAAAAGTAAAGATTCACGCCGGAGACAAGCGGCCCTGCTGTTTTTGAATAACATCTCTTTAGACGGACGGCCTGTCTACACTCTCGATAATGGCCTCAGAGAAACTTGGAACCAAGCCGTTGAAGTCGGACCACCGGCGGTTTCTCTCCCGGTGTCGACGGCAAGCAGCTGCGGGAATTTCAGCCAGCTGTCACCGTTCAGTGGAACTGCTTTACCGAGGACTAACACCTGTCCCCCGGGTCCTCTCTCCTTGACGGCGGTAGCAGCTTTCAGTCTAGGGGGAAACAGCAGTGAGGTGTCTTTGGAGAGCGGAAGAATGGACCCTTTGTCATCTGTAGCATTACCCGTTTCTACGACCTCCGGAGCTCAAAACCCGCATCCGATTATCGCTAAATCTCCGGCCGTGGTGTCAGGTGCTAACTCCGGACCACCGGAACTCCGTCAGCGGTGAGTGTCTGCTTCATCACGGCGGGCAAGTCCGTAACAGTAACGGCATTTCTAACGTCACACGTTTCAACACACACACACACACACACACACACACACAGAGGTGTTTAACAGAAACAACTGAAGATTGAAAATCATCCACAGCCGAGACACCAGAAACAGCCCATATCTGCTTTTGATTAAACGATGAAGGTTATGTTAGATTAGTCATACCTATGAGTAAGTGGGAGTACATCATCTAATAGTATCAAGCAAAGAAAACTTTCTTCCTGTGATTTAGAAAACTGTACGTCTAAGAGTGAAAAAATCTCAACTTCCGGGATTATACGAGTTTCATTTTCAATTTAGAGAATCAAAACTTTTATTTAGGAGAAATAGCTCATACTGTATGTACTGCTAAAAGACTTGAAATGGTGCCATTTATTATTATATTCAGATAATAATAATTTAATAAATCTATTATTATTATTATTACTCTTCTTCTTCTTCTTCTTCTTCTTCTTCTTCTTCTTCTTCTTCTTCTTCTTCTTCTTCTTCTTCTTCTTATTATTATTATTATTATTATTATTATCATTATCAGTTGGAAAACTGTTGGAATAAAATAATTAAAATAAAATTTATTTTATATATATATATATATATATATATATATATATATATATATATATATATATATATATATATATATATATATATTAATTTTTTTTAAGTTATCTGTTAATTTGGAATATACAGATACAGTAATTATTGGAAGTGTCAGCACAGTACTGCCCAGTCAAACTATGGGGGGGGAAATTTCAGCTACAAAAGTTTTAGCTTGACATCATTCGTTGATTTTGGCCTAATTGTACTAACATGAAGTCATTTCGCTGATGTAGATTACAAAGGACTTTTGTATCTCATGCTAGTTTAAGGTGTCTTACAAATACCATGAATGAAAATGTAAATATATACCTATTATGCCGTGAATGTAAAGTTAAGTTTCAACACACATCTCAGACATGAACACACTCGTGACTTAAAACACACCCCATCATGCCACTGGTGTTTTGTATAAGTTAGCAGGAAAATTACTCTGTCAGCTCGGACTTGCTACAAGCATTAGAGCATTATCAGATATTGATTTATGCTCAGAGTTCTGATATGCATGTCTTAAAAAATAGAAAAGAGGGATTGGGATCTAGTGATATTCAGTTAGAAGATAGACTAAAACAGTGAAGCCATTTTGATTTACGTTGACACCAGTATCAGAGGTAGCTAAGGCACATGAAACTATAGCACATGAATCATACTGTGGTGTGACAGTAGTTTAAAGGGAGCCAATAAATCAGTCTGCTCTAAGTTTCAGCCTGTCTTCCTGCTTTCAGCTGAGAGTTCTCTTAAATTGTCTTTGTTTCATGCTTTATTCAAGATGAGGCAATCGAGTCTTTATGTAAGGTCTTGGATAATACATCACAAGCATCTCAGTTTAAGATCTTGGCTCAGGGGGTTCATCTTCTCATTTTGGTGATGTAAGTCTACAAATCTTTGAATACAAGCTGTGTTCTTAAACCTTCAAAGGATTCACATGACCCGTGAAAGGAAACAATCAATGGTGTTTGTGCTGCCATTAGGTAGTAACAAGTCCAGCAGGTCTGTGTTTGTAATCATACATATGACGATGTTTTAGTTTAACAAATTTTCCATGACAGTGTAGGTGTAGTTTTAGAAAATGATACAAGTAATTGTTAAGAACCCAGATGACAAGTGAAAGTCATTTGCATGCTTGCTTACATCTCTCATTGAATTTAAAAGTTAAATGCTAGCAGTGAACTTTTCATTTGATAATGATTGTAATTTATTATTATGTTTATAAATTGAGTTATCTTTGCTGTTTTGTTGCAGAACACGTAATCAGTCAGGGTCTCCTGGGCCCGTGGTGTATAAGAAGGTGCACTTCATCAAGAACATGCGGCAATATGACACTCGAGGCAGCAGGTGAGTCAGAGTGTGTGAGAAAGCACAGAAGAGTGGACTATATTAGGAATGAGCAAGTCTCTATTTGCATTGAATTTATTTTTTCTAAAAATAAAATCCCGTAAAGGGAATTTCAGCTAGAATCAAGAAATTTGCACTTGATTAGATAAGGTGTTTTGAAGTGTATGAACTAAGCCTCATTTGCTATTTAACACACTTGTGCCTTGTGTGCTTGAGAGACCCTATAAGAAGAGTGCAGTCTTCTCAATGCTGCCCACAACATTTAAATCCTGTTATGTATGACGAACAGTTCTTGGATCACTACAAACCCTGTATTTATCTGTCTCATGCAAACACACTAGTTCACAATCAGCATTTTCCAAAACTGGAAAATTCCAGCTCTTCTTTTCTTTTTTTTGTCTACTTCTTTGTCTGTCTTTCTTCTGGTGTTTCTCTAATTCTTGCCCATCAAACCTTTTTCACTGATTCACAAATCAGTTTTTTTTTTTATAACCTTTTCTAAAAATGCAAAAATGACATGCAGATTACACAAGATAGTCTTACAGCTTTGATTGCCATTCATCTCTCTAGCCAAACAACATTGCCTAATGTCGTTCATCTTCACCCAGCTCACTCTGTCACAAACTGCTGACATGCTGCTTTGTATTTTGTTCAAACCTCTTGGCAACAAACAAGCACTTTGCTAACTACATAGTCTGTTCTGGAAATTGTAATTTGTTGGAAGATTTTTGACATTATATAATGAATAAAACATGCTGGGCATGCTGTTAAATATGAAAATAACTAACAATGGGCTGCTCTGTTTTTTTAATTCTCTTAAACCTTAGTAATTTGTCAACAATTCAATTTTAAATGTAATAATAAACATCATAATATATATCGTCACTTTACACTGACATTTATTGTTGTGGAACATCCACAAAACTAGTTGGTTCCTGTTCCATTATTGCAGTTATAAACAGTTCTCCTTTATTGTTCTTTACTGAAGTCAATAAGAAAAAAAACACCACTTGTCCTGTTCTGAAGAAACAAGAAAGCACAAAGTCCTCAGTCCTTAATACAGATGTTACATTGCCAAGAGTTTTATAAATGTTAAATAAGTGTCGTCTTATAAAAAAGATTCACCATATCAATTATTACACATTTTATTTGTTTAATAGCAACACATTTTATCAATTATATCATTATACATTATATCACTTATCAGATATAAGTATTTATTTGAATGTACAGTTTTAGGCCTATAAGTATATAATTTCAAAACTGTGGTTTGTGATATTGCCATGTAATGTATTCAGGAATTTAACAGCACTGTGGTGTAAATAGAAGTATCATCAAATTTATTTTTAAAGGTTTATTTCAGTTAAATTTAATTTTTTAAACAAGCAGCTTTTATAGAAATTTGGATATAGATGTCCCCTAATGAGCATGTGAGAGCTGATTGTGGCAAGCATAAATGTCCCTAGAGAACATGAGGAAGAAACTTGGAGAGGAAGCAGACTCAAAAAGGGAACTCATCCTCTTTCGGGTTACACTGGATAGTGCGATTTGTAGTCCTTACTCATCCATGTCTATACGAAAGAGTCACTGGTGGAATTTTTAGATAGATAGACAGATAGATGGGTGTATTTTAGAAATGTCTTTTGAATATTATATAATACTTTAGTCCCCTCTCACTTTTAAGGGTTTTTGAAATTTTAGAAGGTTGGTTAAGCCTGCAGGTTGAGCCAGACATTTTTTTAAATGGCATTATGCCATGGGCTTATTGATATGCAGTGACTGGTTTCCCACATAAGGCAGCAGGTGAGTCAGCAAGTGTTATAGATTGGGCAGTAGGGCAGAATTGACCAAAAAAGGACTGTATGAGTCCCCACTTAACTGCGAATGAGTTTTCTTTTTCACAAAGAGTAGGCACACACGTACAATACTAACGATTAGTACTATACAGGGGTGAATGAATCATAAGTTTATAAGCCTAATAGGCAGGCAACTGCCCAAATTTCATGTTCTTGTTTATCTAATTCTACACAACTAGATGAGCTAACTACCAGTGAAGTCCATTAATAAAGTCTGGACTGCTTTTTAACATGATTCACTTTACTAATGAAGCGTTCTTACCGGTGGATAGAATATAGGACATCCCACTAGGAAGGAACTGAAGCACATTTAAATGTACATGTCCAGTTAACAAATTTATGTACCAGTAGCTGAAATCAAATGTTGTACCACAGTGCCACTGAATTCTTTATTCTGATTGGTCAGATCAGTATCTTTGACAGTAGTGCTGGCAGCAAGGCAGACACGTTCACATTCAAATACACTTATTCTAATATATTAAACTTCATTTGAAACAACTTGCATAGATTTTTACCTGGCTCAGTATGGAATATTTTTTTTTACTATTTAAAATATCTATTTAATTGTGTTTATTTGAATGTTAGTCATTTGTTCGTTCGTTCATTTATTTAATTTTAGTTATTTTAGTTTATTTAAAACCTTGCTCCTGCCATAAACACTTAACTTGATCTAAAATGTTACTGTTAATTAATACTAGTGGACACATTATGTGCCGAGTATACACATGATCCACATAAATGGATTAAAAAGGTGTGCAGGTACTGATATGGTGAAGTTTTTGGAAGTAGTCTCCAGTGTCAGTGCTTTCTAACATTCAGAGTTTAAAGTGTGAAGCTTTTTCTTCATGGGAAAGTCTTCAGAATAGAGGGCTTTTAGATTTCTAGTTTCTTGATAACATGACATTGCTGGATGTTCTATAACAATAATTCTAACTGTAAATTCAATTCAATTCAATTTTATTTGTATAGTGCTTTTAACAAAGAGCATTGTCTCAAAGCAGCTTTACAGAACATAAGAAACAATAAACATACAAACAAACAGTCCTAGATGTTAGACAAAATTTTCCCTAGTGAGCAAGCCTGAGGTGACTCAGGCGACTGTGGCAAGGAAAAACTCCCTTAGATGGTATTAGGAAGAAACCTTGAGAGGAACCAGACTCAAAAGGGAACCCATCCTCATCTGGGTGACACCGGAGAGTGTGATATGAACAATGTCCTTTCTGCATTAGTTGTGTGATGCAGATACAGCATGTGTAGAATGTTATGTGTAAAATGTCCACATAGGGTTGGCAGTGCTGCTTTGAATACTCCAGTCCTCAGAAAGCAGAACCCAGCTGGAGCTGGTCCATCTCTGGATGCCACAGGAGCTGGCAATAATCTCTGTGTGTCTCGGGGGTGGGTAGAAGAAGGGAAACAAATGGAAAGGAATTAGCGTAGCTGCTATTCATAATATTAGCAGGCACTAGATGATGTGCATTTAATCAGATGTATTGGAGTACAAAGTTATGGGATTTATTAGGTGTATGCTTGGCTAAAGAGATATGTCTTTAGTCTACGTTTGAACTGGGAGACTGTGTCTGTGCCCCAAACACTGTCAGGAAAACTGTTCCAAAGTTTAGGAGCTAAATACGAAAAAGCTCTACCCCCTTTTGTGGACTTTGATATTCTGGGAACTACCAGAAGTCCGGAGTTCTTAAGGAGCGTGATGGATTGTAATGTGTTAGAAGACTGGCTAGATATGTGGGAGCTGAACCATTTAGAGTCTTGTACGTAAGTAGTGCTAGTTTATAATCAATTCTAAAATTAACAGGTAGCCAGTGCAGGGATGATAATATTGGGGTTATATGATCATAATTTCTTGACCTGGTAAGGACTCTGGCAGCTGCATTCTGGACTAATTGTAGCTTGTTTATTGAAGATGCAGGACAACCACCTAGTAATGCATTACAATAGTGCAGTCTGGAGGTCATGAATGCGTGAATTAGCTTTTCTGCATCAGATACAGATAAAATGTTCCTAAGCTTGGCAATATTTCTGAGGTGGAAGAAGGCTATTTTTGTAATATCGGAAATCTGTTTTTCAAAGGACAAATTGCTGTCTAATATTAAGCCCAGGTCTTTCACTGTAGAGCTAGTAGTAATAGAACATCCTTCTAAGTACAGGTTGAATTGTGAAAGCTTCTGTGTACTGGTTTTTGGACCAATCAGTAATATCTCAGTCTTATCAAGATTTAGTAATAGAAAATTATCAGTCATCCAATCTTTAATATCTTTAACACACTCTGTTAATCTAGACAGTTTAGATATTTCATCTGGTTTTGATGAGATGTGTAACTGGGTATCGTCAGTGTAACAATGGAAACTAATCCCATGCCTTCTAATGATGTTGCCTAAGGGAAGCATGTATATTGAGAAAAGCAGAGGTCCTAAAACTGATCCTTGTGGGACCACATATTTCACTGGCATTACACTGGACAGTTCTCCATTTAAATATACAAAATGGTATCGATCAGACAGGTAGGATCTAAACCATTTTAACGCCTGTCCCTGAATACCTATGTGATTTTGTAAGCGGTCTACGAGAATGTTATGATCTATAGTGTCGAATGCAGCACTAAGATCAAGTAAGACTAATATTGAGATGCAGCCTTGGTCCGAAGCTAAAAACAAGTCATTTGTGATCTTAACTAGTGCAGTTTCTGTACTATGATGGGGCCTGAAACCTTACTGAAATTCTTCACGGATAAAGTTTTCCTGTAAGATGGAGCATAATTGAGTAGACACAACCTTTTCTAATATTTTAGATATAAAAGGAAGGTTTGAAATCGGTCTGTAATTTGATGAGTCATTAGGGTCTAGTTTAAATATATATAATATATATATATATATATATATATATATATATATATATATATATATATATATATATATATATATATATATATAAAATAAATGGATGAAAGGTTTTATAAGAATAATAATAATTTAGTTTAATAATTAAAATATTGTGTTGGAAAACTGATTTGGTACAAGAGAATAAAACACTTGCTGTTATAGGATACTAATCACACAACTCCATCACTGATTACTTTCCACAACACCCCCCATTGTGTGTTGTTTTTGAAAACAGGAATAATCTATCATTCTTGTCATAAAGTGTTTGTGTTTAATAATTTGCCCATCCATGGAACAAGTTGCAATAAAACAGGTGCAGTGATCAGATTATAGTGTATTATTTTGAATTTAATTTTAATTAGCCAAAATCTTGCTAGTCCTCACTTCCCCTTAAAGGCACAATGTTGAGTGTCTTTGTTTTTGGCCAAGTTTAGGTTGGCTCACTGTGTATCTGAATGACATTTTCAATGATCATGTATAACCTGGACCTGCCTCCATAACCCGACACACAAACACATCACAAAATAGTAGTATGTTAAGTTTAAATCTAAATTGAATTGTAAATTTAGTTACATTAAAATTTGGGTCAGCTGATGCTACATTAAAGCACTGGCACTGATGGTGTGTTCTGTGTGTATTTGCTGTGTGTGTGTATCCTACAGGATTGTTGTGATGTGTGCCAAACGATCTGTGTGTGCTGCTTTCTCTGTACTGCCCTATGGGGAGAGCTTTCACATCAGGTACTAAACTGCACACAGCCACAGAACACTTTTTATTACAGGGTTTGACAAATCAGTTATCCCAGAGGCTAGGTTTACTTCCCAAAATAAACTATTTTAAGAGTTTTTCTTTTTAATGGAACATACCACATAATGAGAGATTTCATAAAGCTATCACCAGCTGGGCATTGCAGATATTGATCCTGACATCTAGGATTTTTCTGGATTCTATTACATCCCCAGTGTGATTATCAGTGCAGGTATAAAATGATCCCTGGAAGCATTTGGTTATATTAAGCACTATTTTCTGTTCTCCAAAGCTTATTTTTTTGTCCTTCAGACAAAAAATACATTAGTTTCATGTATTTGTCCATCTTTCATACATTCTCCATTTTCATCATTTACATACATACATATATATATGCCTTCCGGGCAGGTTGTCAGCATGAGACAAGCCCAAGCAATGAATTTTATTTTAGACGAACAGCACAGTTACTTATTTAGTAACTCTCACTGTGTCTGCTCTGAACTGAGCACTACTATGCAATATGGTGGTGATTTTGAGTACAGAAGACTTACTTGATATCCATCTAATGTAGTGAAGAGGCCCAGAGACAGAGGAACCCATCCTGCGGAGCAGCTGATACAGTTCCTGTGTTGGAGGGTGTGGAACTGGGGGCTTTAGGGAAGGTAAGAAGGTATTTTATTTATTATCCCGGTATTTTATAAAGCAAACCATGATCATATTTACACTATATAGGTCATCTTGCCTGCATGTTTTGTCACTGTGTTTTTCATACACACTTATCCTGAGATCCTAACTGTACTATGAAGTAAATTTATATGACAATTGCCATATTTTCAAAACATTTTTATAGTTGAAGATGATCTGCGTTTGCTATACCGGACATTAGTGTTTGTATTATTGATTTAATAAAACTGACTTTATATATAATTATGGCTTGGATCAATATCAGCAATCAGTTGTACAGGTAGGAACAGGTTCGATCATAGCCTAGTGCAAATGTAAAGTGGTAACAGGTTTGAGTCTACAAACAATTAAAGATGTCAGTATTTGCACCAAAGAACAGTTTTAATGTACCTTTCATGGATAACGCCACATTTTTATGCTGCTCAATTTGTTCAAATGCAGATTAAGTAACCAGCTGGTTCTTTTTTCTTGTTGCTGTAGTTTCTGCTAATTTGCTGTTAAATTTATTGCACCATAACCCCAAACAGCAGATTGAACAATAACAAATCAAGTAAAAATGCAAGTATTTAGCTCAATCTACTGTAAAGCATGATTTAACTAGGATCTGACCAATTCAACAAATAGTCCTTAATTAAAAGTGAATATTTGTAACACTGATGTAGCATCTTTCTCAAAGCCAAGGTTTAGTTATAGATGAAGCGGACAGCTTTGGAAAACGTTTACAGTGCGAGACTAACGTAACCTAGGATGTACAGGTGCAGATGACTTCAGGTCATTTTAGAAGTCCAAATGCTGACATTCAACAGTTCTGAAGTGTTCACAGATGACTTCTTGTGTGTTTGTGTCTGTTTGTTGCAGACAGTATCTTATGCCCAGTTCCTACTTCCTACCAATGCCCTGGTCAGGCAGAAAAGCAACGTTCCACTGGATACCACCACTGTACAGACACCGATGTCCCGAAACTGGATAAACAACCAGAAGAATTGTCATCAACGTTTCTGCAGCACAGTTGGACAAGAAGCTGGTGTGTTACTGAGACACTGAAACAATATAGCAACCACCCAGTAGTAATATGCAAAAATATGTCAAATTAAACTCTGCTTATCATGTCTGTCACTTCAGCAGGTCTGGACGAGTTGTCAGATTACAACCCCAATCTGCTAAGTGATCCTCAGTGGCCATGTGGTAAACACAAGAGGGTCTTAATCTTTGGCTCTTATGTGGTGAGCTTTTTCATTTTAGGGCACCAGCATATCACTCGTATCTTTACATGATGAAGCATTGTACCTAATAATAAGCATATATATATTAATAAGTATAGAGGACACAGTGATTCCTTATGCGTTTAGCAGTTTAATATGAACTCATGTGACTTTATCAGCAGGTCATATGATGAAGAAAATGCTTAGCTAGATGGAACATTATAAACCAGTGTAGTGACTTACAATGATCTCTGTAAACACTGTAAACCAGGTTATCCATTGACAGTAACTGCTTGTAATTTAGTCACTCATTGATCATGAAGTCTATATGATCCAAATCTTAAACAAACATGTGTTTGTCTCTTTCAGACAACTGTTATTGAATATGTAAAACCATCTGACCTGAAGAAGGACATGAATGAAACGTTCAAGGAAAAGTTTCCCCATATTAAGCTGACATTGAGCAAGATTAGAAGGTAAGCTGTGGAGATAACAAATATTCCATTACTTGAGAATTATTGGCACCCTCTAATAGAATGTGCAGGATACACACATATACATATACATATATATATATATATACATACAGTGGGGCAAAAAAGTATTTAGTCAGCCACCAATTGTGCAAGTTCTCCCACTTAAAAAGATGAGAGAGGCCTGTAATTTTCATCATAGGTACACTTCAACTATCAGAGACAGAATGAGAAACAAAAATCCAGAAAATCACATTGTCTGATTTTTAAAGAATTTATTTGCAAGTTATGGTGGAAAATAAGTATTTGGTCAATAACAAAAGTTCAACTCAATACTTTGTTATATACCCTTTGTTGGCAATGACAGAGGTCAAACGTTTTCTGTAAGTCGCCACAAGGTTTTTACACACTGTTTCTGGTAGTTTGGCCCATTCCTCCATGCAGATCTCCTCTAGAGCAGTGATGTTTTGGGACTGTCGCTGGGCAACATGGATTTTCAACTCCCTCCAAAGATTTTCTATGGGGTTGAGATCTGGAGACTGGCTAGGCCACTCCAGGACCTTGAAATGCTTCTTACGACGCCACTCCTTCGTTGCCCGGGTGGTGTGTTTGGGATCATTGTCATGCTGAAAGACCCAGCCACGATTCATCTTCAATGCCCTTGCTGATGGAAGGAGGTTTTTACTCAAAATCTCACGATACATGGCCCCATTCATTCTTTCCTTTACACGGATCAGTCGTCCTGGTCCCTTTGCAGAAAACCAGCCCCAAAGCATGATGTTTCCACCCCCATGCTTCACAGTAGGTATGGTGTTCTTTGGATGCAACTCAGCATTCTTTCTCCTCCAAACACGACAAGTTGAGTTTTTACCAAAAAGTTCTATTTTGGTTTCATCTGACCATATGACAATCTCCCAATCCTCTTCTGGATCATCCAAATGCTCTCTAGCAGACTTCAGACGGGCCCGGACATGTATTGGCTTAAGCAGGAGGACACGTCTGGCACTGCAGGATTTGAGTCGCTGTTGGCGTAGTGTGTTACTGATGGTAGCCTTTGTTACTTTGGTCCCAGCTCTCTGCAGGTCATTCACTAGGTCCCCCCGTGTGGTTCTGGGATTTTTGCTCACCGTTCTTGTGATCATTTTGACCCCACGGGGTGAGATCTTGCGTGGAGCCCCAGATCGAGGGAGATTATCAGTGGTCTTGTATGTCTTCCATTTTCTAATAATTGCTCCCACAGTTGATTTCTTCACACCAAGCTGCTTACCTATTGCAGATTCAGTCTTCCCAGCCTGGTGCAGGTCTACAATTTTGTTTCTGGTGTCCTTTGACAGCTCTTTGGTCTTGGCCATAATGGAGTTTGGAGTCTGACTGTTTGAGGTTGTGGACAGGTGTCTTTTATAATGATAACGAGTTCAAACAGGTGCCATTAATACAGGTAACAAGTGAAGGACAGAGGAGACTCTTAAAGAAGAAGTTACAGGTCTGTGAGAGCCAGAAATCTTGCTTTTTTGTAGGTGACCAAATACTTATTTTCCACTATGATTTGCAAATAAATTCTTTAAAAATCAGACAATGTGATTTTCTGGATTTTTTTCTCTCATTCTGTCTCTCATAGTTGAAGTGTACCTATGATGAAAATTACAGGCCTCTCTCATCTTTTTAAGTGGGAGAACTTGCACAATTGTTGGCTGACTAAATACTTTTTTGCCCCACTGTGTATATATATATAAATATAAATATAAACACACAGAAAATATACAATAGAGTACACCTACTTACTTGGCTTACCATTCATTCATCTCTGCACCATATTCTAGTCACTGTTGTCTGAACCTATCCCGGAAACACTGGGTGTCCATTGCCGGACACCCAAACACATTCTCTCACATCTGGGGCAAGAAAAAGGTTTGTTTTGAAGCTATTTATGTAACTCTTCTAATACCTCCATCACTTGTGGTTGACTGTTTCCTGACACTCAGCTTGAAAAGAGACATGCGTGCGGTGAGCGAGGAGTGTGGTCTACAGCCGGTTACCATAGCGATGGCCTATGTGTACTTTGAGAAGTTGGTTCTGCAGGGTCGACTGAACAAGCCCAACAGAAAACTTGTATCTGCGGTGTGTGTGCTGCTGGCAGCCAAGATCAGCAGTGACCTCAAGAAACTGGAGGTCAGACAGCTGATAGATGTAAGTGGAATTTGTCCAGATACAAATGTTATGGCAGGTTGGATACTGGCACTTTCTTCTTGAATATTAATCCTTTTCATTTTGATTCACACTTATTTCATTGTAAACAAGTTACACCTGCATTTACACCACCCTCTGTTTATTTACATGATCCTGCAATGTGATCACTTAATTATGTTCACACACTACTGTAATTACAGTCTGTTAGGCTAATTAAATAGAACATAATTTAAGCAATAATTATGAATGTGTCATACAGAGAGTGACAGCAGGCTGTAAAAGCTAATATATGCTTGTTTGGGAAGATTTGCTTGATTTGCAGCAAATCATAAGAAACACTAGATGATAAAAAAGTAGACTTTACAGAAGTATTCCTTCGTTAATTAATATTATAAATTATTAAGTATTATTAATAATATAATTGATTAATTATTAAAATGTAGTCTTTTTCCCCATGAACACTTATGAGCCAGCAGAAGCAGTTTCATCTTAAAACAAAAAACTAATATCTGCTTTCAGATGCAAAATGCATAGTGTATAATATATAAAATTCGAGTTATGTAAAAAAAAAAAAAAAAAACTCATTAATTGTAAAAATAATCATGGATTATAAAAGATATATATATATATATATATATATATATATATATATATATATATATGGGCATCATATAGTCCCGTTCAAAAGTATTGGAACAGCAAAACCAGTGCTTTTGCTATACACAACCAACATTTGGTTTGGGGTCAAAAGTTGAATATGGGACACTTTTTAGCAAAACAAAAGCACCGGCCTTGCAATTCCAATACTTTTGGAGGGTATATTTAAATAATAAAACAAGTTTAAAGGAAAAAAAAAACTTGTAACAAAGATTTAGGGGGGAATATCACTAATGTTCATTAATAGTGCAGAACTGAATTGTGTCTGTGTCAGTGAGTCAAATGAAAACCTTAATTTTGTCTTATTTTGCTTTTTAATTTGTTTAAAATGATACACAAAAGTGTATAATTTTTCTAAACAATCTCTTCCATTCAGGGAAATGTTTTTCAGAGTTAAACCAGATCCCACTAAAAAGAAATTTGATTCAATTTTAATTTTTATCCCACTTTTAAGAGGTTTTATTTGACTCCCTTTCGAATATGTATATCTCACATTTTAATTTATAACTATACTGAGAATAGTAATTAGCTATTTTGTTTGCTCCTCCTTTGTCTCTGTGCTGGTGAGCAGAAGCTGGAGGAGCGTTTTCGAATAAGTCGTCGGGAGCTCATTCCCCTGGAGTTTCCCGTCTTGGTTGCACTGGAAATGGCTCTCTACCTCCCGGACAGTAAGGTCATGCCACACTATCGCAGGCTGGTGCAGAAGGTGTAGAATTGGAGAAAGACCCTTCAGCTTCTGAACCCTAAACAAATGCAGTTAAACCCAGGACTCTACTGACCTTAATATATTCACTCATGTGATGGTATTAAATTTCAGTCTTCCATGTAGTACAACCCTCATGGTTGGTGTGCTGGTTAGTTCTGGAGCTAGAAATTTAGCAACGTTATATATTTTTCCCCCCAGTGGGGACTTTGTGACTTATGACTTAGTACTTATGACTTTGATTTTTTTATTTTTTTTTTAAACAATATTTATCAATACAACTGTATATTTATAGATTCTGTCAATATCATATGTTTGGAGACTGACTGTATTTTTCCTAACTTAAGGTAGTTAGTGTAATGTGGAGTGAATTTTGCCTGTGTACCGTGCTCAAGCATATCCTGAAAATGACTCTATGTTAGAGATGACATTTTCCAGGCACGTTATTTGTGCCATCCTCATCAGATGTTCCATGCGCTCCCTAGTCATCCGGCTTTCTCTTTTTTTTTCCTTATGTAGATTGAGTGTGCAGTTAAATGTTGTGTGAGCAGTGTATGTGATTTTAATGTTGAAATGTTCTGTAGCTTTAGATACAAGAGTGCCAATTTAATTAGACCAGCCTGTAATTGTTTGTTTAAAACAAGATTAAAAGTTATTATTGTTAATTATTGTATTGCACAAAGGAGTTTAAAGAGGAAATTTGTGTAGTTTTTAAAAACGGTACAAAATGCATGAAGAAAAGCTTCACTGTGGACGTGGCTGTGCTCTTGTTTGTATATAATCAGCACTGACTAATAGTGGTTAGTCCAAACACTGTATGGCAAAAGATAAATCACTGTTTATGAACTGTGGTCTGTTGAGTAACACATCAAACCGTCAGCAAACCAGTGATCTGTTTGTGTTGTATTGTGATGTACTGCATTTGGTACAGTGTGTGAGTGTACTGTATGGTGCACATAGTCTCACTTATTTTATTTGGATCGAAGACAGAAGTTGTAGCCGAACAGTCCACAGTAGTTGAGGTTGCAACACTGACTAATATGCTATAATTTATTTTCCTGTGAACTTACCCAAGTTCAGTTGTATTTTAAGGTACGCATTTGTCAAGAATTGACTGTGATGGATGTCGTCTTACACTTTTTCTCTCAGGGAGGGTTTCTGATATTGTGAACAGTCTTTGTGAACTGTATGTCTTATGCCTTTGTGAATTTTGCATCTTGTGAGATTTTAACAAGAGAATTTTGAACTCTTGTTATTAATCATTTATAAACAGCTATTTATTTTTTAACATAAATATTTTTACTGCAGCATGAAGTGCCTTGTTTATTACACTGATCACTTTGCTGCCATGCCATTTAATAGTCTTTTGCATATCAACATTTGTGACTCCACAATAGTTAGTCACCAGCTTTGGAAATAGTAAAACACCTCAGACAGTCTAACATTAAGTGTTGGATGTCACATGGTCTGATACTGTACGACACTGTGAGATGTTGCACGAAGAGAATAACTCTGAGCACATGTCTGTATTTTTTGTGTATCGAATCTTTTTGCCAAAACACATTTTTAAGTAGGAAATGAAGTGGTAGTTTAGTTTCTGTATGATGCCAAAATGTTTTGTGCTGTATGGATGTAATGTATATAAATATATATATTTTAACTGTTCAACTTGTGTGGGCAAATTATTAAATATGCTGAATTATCAGCTATTAATTTGGTCTCTTCTTCAACCAGAGTAACTGACAAACCAGACACAGCAATGAGTGATTTTTTCACCTGCCTGTAATTTATTTATTTAATCCCAGCACTGATTATATGTAAAGAGAATTACTAAATTAGCTTAGACAAAGAGATGTCTTGGTTTTAGAGCTATATGTAAGAAAAGAAATGACGTTAAATGTAAGTGAAATGCACAAAAATCAAGGCTGAACTAATCAAGGCTCATGTCTTCCTCATCATCTTTCTTGTCCTTAGGCTTTCCTTCTGGCTCAGTTTTAGCTTCACCTTCCATAGCCTTGGCAAATGCTTCTACATCTGTAAAACATATTACAGCAATGTAAACATAGTAAACCAATGTCTGGTTAAGTACATCTCTGCTGGTGAAAGCGATGCATACTTGCCTCCTTTGTTGGCTGCATCTACAGCTTCTGAGGGCAACCCGAACTGATTCATCAGGGGTCCTAACTGTCCTGATGCTAGAGCACTGCTAAACAAACTCATAGCCTGCACAGAAAATAAATAGAGGAAAACATCTGTTCAGACTATGTATTAATCAGCTTCTTGTATGTGTGGAAATACAAGGAAACTAAACTGCAAGATTAAGCTCAACCTTTGTTATAATAACTATAAATAGTATTTAATTAAGATCATTTAAATAAGAACTTGTCAACCAGTTGACAGCAGCCTGGGTACAGTGCAAAGTATTTCAGTCAGCTAAAGCAAGTAACTGAAAACAACATTTTAATATAGGGCATAAAGGCTTAAAAAAAAACAAGTTGAAAAACCTGAACCATTGCAGCTTGTGTAAGTACATTAAATTGACTTACTTATCATTTACTAAACTGTGCATTAAATATATTGATTAGAAGAAAACATTACATATGTAGCAAGAGGCTAAATATGATCATATAAATATAGGCCTTTGATTAATAAGTGTCACATTTACAACAGGAAACCTGCTGTACATTAAGTAGAGCGCAGTACAATTGTACTTTACTGTTAAAAAATAATGATTTATCAAGAAATTAGTTTGTCTCAAATCTAATGCACACTGTTACCCTACACTACACCTTCCTAAGACCAAAAATAGCTTCAGGTTACTGGGCAAGATCAAGCATTACCTATCTGCCATCTACACAGATGGCTTCCTTTCATAAAATATCTTTGCCATGGAAATATATGACCCATGTAATAATCTGACCTGCTGAAACTGTGGTGAGGTGAGCGTGTTATGGAGTTCATCGGTGCTTTGAGGAAGAGACTCTCCAGATGGAAGGAAGGGAAGTAGTCGCTGCTGAATCTCGGCATTCGCCAGGATCGGTGCCATGATCTCTGGTGTTAAAACGCTGGCAAGATCAACTGTTTAAAGACAAGATGAGTACAACAATAAGACTGAATATGGCTGCAAAAACATAGCATTGTTCCAATGTGTGAAGTACACTGTGATGCCAGACATTTTACTACTAGCCCAGAAATGCACTCTGCCCCCAGTTGGCCAAGATGAGGGATTTCAGCTTAGTTTTAACAGAGTAGGTGAAATCAGTGTTTTTATTGCATTTGTAATTCTTTTCATGGGCAGCAGATGGCTCAAAAACCTGTTCCTTGAAATACTGAATTTGTTATGCAACCCTCACCTCCTTGCCCAGCTGCAGGAACGTTCATGGTTGCCAGGATATTCTGCAGATCGCTGAGTTGGATAGGCTGGGTGGGGCTAGTGGCCCCAGCAGAAGGAGCCGGGGCTGCAGGAGTGGAAGGTGTGGTCACAGGTGAGGCTCCAGTGGTAGCTGAAGGGGTAGTGGGAGTGGTCGGAACTTGAGAGGAGTTGAGGCGGGTAGCTGCTGATGTGGAGGAAGGGGTGACAGCCGTGGACTGACTGCGAGAGCTTGTCAAAAGGAGGAAATTTCATTTTAATTAATTTAAATGTTCATGAAGCAGGTGACATCTTACTTATCAGTTTTCTTAAAAACAATAAAATATGACTACCCAAGCTAGACTACAAAAAATGTCTAATTGCTACATCCACATAAATTCTGAACAATTCTGTGATCTGCATCGACACATTTTGGTCCATTTTTATTGGGCCATGAGACAGAGTGCCTTAGATGATGTGTCTTGTCCATTCTAATGTCTAGTCAATAATTAAACGAAAGGTATGGGGTATTGATTGGAGGAGTTATCTTGAAAATACCCCTCACCTCCATGAAGCTCAAAAAGTCTATGGGGTGGAGACAACTCTGTTTTCAAAGCCGAATATGCGTATGTTTTGTAAAATATTGAACAGTGTCTCAGTGGTTTGGGTTAGGGGTTGAGAGTCAGATTAGGTCCAGCTCTGCCCCTTGGACTTGTTACTGCTGTATGGACTAGAACAGATTGCCACTTAAATATAGATTTAGGTTGATTCCTCATTATGCCTGCAATACCTTTACTTTTTGATGTTTAACTGGTTGTTATGCCTGCAATTCATTAACCATTATGAACCCTGAGGATTCACATTCCTCACTCTTCTAAAAAATCTTTAGCATTAGTTTCATTGTAGTTACTGAATGACTCATATTAGCTAGTGAATAATTTGCTATGTGATGAATAACTGACTCATACATGTAAGGCATTAATTATCTCCAGGTGTTACCTGGAAGATGAACTGCTGGTTGCTGGAACACTGCCTCCCAGCAGACTGGCAAGTCCTGGTCCAGCTAAAGCCCCAAGGCCCCCTAGAACAGGAAACAACATGACCTTTTGTCTCAGTCACATGGCCCATCTGTCTTTACTGTAGTATGTTGGACTTTTAACATATTTAACCTTCCTATCATGATGTACACACAAAAAATGCTTATACCACACCTCTATGAATATGTTTAAGACAAGTACAATAACTCACCAAGTCCACCAAGTCCAGTTGGTCCTATCAGCTGCATCAATTGATTATGACTCACATTACCCAGAAGACTCTGCAAGCCACCTTCACCTTTTGGAAAGAAGACATTAGTCAGTTTCTACAATCTTTAAACAAAGATTCTAGCTCACTGTGGGGGCCAGATTACAAAAACAGCTGCAGCATGATGCATGACAATATGGCATCAACAACCATATAAATATATTTCCCTACTCCAATCACAGAATTCATCCTCATATACATTCCACTCTTTTCACACATTTGTACACATGAGCTGTATTTGTTACCTCGTTTCAATTAAATAATAGCAAGATACTTTGAGCCTTCCATGTTATAGTATAATTGTTGCATGAGAAATCATATTATATATTCTTTTCTAGGCACTCCAAGTAATTTGGGGGAAAAGCGCCGACTGCATTTAAATAATCAGAATTGTGTGTGTTTGCATAAATACCTCCTAGAGCTGAAAGCTCATGACTGCTGCCTCCACCCCCAAGGGAACCAGGTATGGGTGGATTGTTCAAGTACTCATTTACTTTCCTGCAGTACTCATCATCTTTATCCGTTTTAGGTTCCTAAAAAAAAAAAAAGAATTGTGCTTTTATTTAGCTTTTTGCTCTCCTCAATAGTATAAAGAAAAAGCCAAATAAGACCCAGATCACACACCTGCATCCAAAAGAAGAGCCGCTTGGAACCTGCTTTAAACTTCAGCACATAGACACGTCCTGTTGTGCACTGACTGACTCTCTTGAACTCACAGTCATCCGGAAAAATAATCAAATCCTTTAAAATATAAATACATCATGTGTCTCAAATGCATGATTTTTAGTGTTCATTAACATTCGCACTAATGAAAAGGCCTAAGGTTAAGTTAAGGTTAAGGTTAACAGTTGAGGCATTAGCGTGATTGAACACTTCATACATTATCTGAATGATCAGTGGAGTTCACAGTATGATAAACCAATGTATACTCTAAATAGCTATATAAAAAAAATTTATATGCACTAATAATTATATATACACATCTACTAGCATGTAGCTATTAGTATTATTCAAAAACTGCACTACAGAGCTCAATACTAACATCTTCCACGTTTCCAGTTGTCCTGTCCTTCCAGCAGAAGTGAATAAGCGAGTCGTCGGTCTGCTGAATGTAAACTTGACCTTTGCGTTTGTCAGGGGTCACAATGCTTCCTTTCAAGCTCATTTTCCCAGCACGGAACTCTACCAGGTATTTGCTGGATGAGCCACGTGACCCAGACACCAAACTTGGAAATAAAGCCCCCGAAGACATCTGCAGTGAGACAGCAAAAAGATTACTAATCAGCTTTGTATAAAAACAGAATTAGGTCTAAAAGAGCAGGATCAACTATAATAACACCAATTCGACCGTACAAAATTAGCAAATTCATCAGTGCAGTTTGAACTGTATACGAAGCCAATTCTAGCCTCAATAACTGTGCTGCTAATTCTAGTTACACTGCCAAGGTGACAAGGCAGTCTACATGAAGTCTGTCATATAGAAGAGCAGTATTTAAAGGTGTGCTGTTCCAGGATGTTCGTGCAACCGCTACCTAAATGTCAGCATGCATTTTCTCCAGGTTCTAACAAGGGTCCAGGTAATTGCCAGCATTCATTATCATACTGTGAATACTATTATATATCAATTTAACGATTTTGTGGAACGCTCTGTAGTACGAGACACACGAACAGTCTTAGCAAATTAGTGCCTGTCACTAGATATTGGGGGGGGGGGGGGGGGGGGGCAATTGGCAAATTGGCCATTGGCAAATCTTTTTGAGCAGATGTTAGCAACTCAATATGACTCAGTAGACTCAGCTGACAGTTATACGGGTTAAGAAAGGAGGTTTGGTTGACTCACCAGCAGTGTGTAAAGCCTGACTAAGCTGCGGTTACACATGACTATGTTCCCCAATATGGCCAATCACCAAATTTCTCTATAACCAATTATTGATTAATATTCGTCCCACTCACATACATAGAAATAACTCATTCTTATTCGGTTAAAACTCTAAACAGTCTATTAGAAAGTTGATTCTGTTCTGAAACCCCTGTCTTCAAAAATATTCCTTATTCATATAACACAGTTTGATATGCAAATAACCATGACTAAACCATGCACATGCAAATTAATCAAATACACCATGTTGCCAAAAATTTTGGGACACCCCTCCAAATCCTCATCCCAATGTTCTATTGGGTTGAGGGCCAGTCAAGTTCCTCCACACCAAACTTGCTCATCCATGTCTTTATGGGCCTTGCTTTGTGCACTGCACTGCGCAGTCATGTTGGAACAGGAAGGGGTCATCCCCAAATTGTTGCTACAAACTTGGGAGCATGAAATTGTCCAAAAAAATCTTGGTATGCTGAAACATTAAGAGTTCCTTTCACTGGAACTAAGGGGACAAGCCCAACCCCCGAATTCAATGATTTGGAGGGGTGTCCCAAAACTTTTGGCAATATTGTGTATGTAGTTATGGCATAAGAGATTTTGAATGCTGATGTTAATGCTTAATAAGGCATGGCAGAAAGTCGATAACGCTTCTCCACTCACAATGTTCTTATCGTGAGGGGATACAATTATGTGTGGTTTGTGTGATATATTATATATGTAAATACACACAAACTCTCGTGCGTTCAATTACATTTCCTGCTTATACAGATTAAACACTTTGACACGTCATGGTGTACAATAGGTTCTCAATTGTTAGGTTTATACGTAAAAAAAAAATTTGCACTAAAATCTTGATAGTGAAATAAACCTCATGGAAAAGACGTCGATATGTAGATTTAGTGTTTCTAAACATAAATCGCCGGCGTTTCCCGAAATGGACAGTGAAATGTGAGCTAACATAAATTATAGCAAATATGCATTCTGTACAGGAAAGAATATTTGCTAGATAAACAACTGCTGCTATCTTTAAAAAACTGTTTGTTCGTTTGTTTTTATAAACTTTACAGCTTAGTAAACATAAAGAGCGTGTCGTTTTAATAAACCTAACTGCTTAGTAAATATAGTTTGTTGGCTAGTAGCTGCCTAGATAAATCACCGATGCTAGCACTAGCTAAGCTAACTATTAAACTGCTATTGCTTCCGAATTGATATTTTCGGACAAACCTATTGAAATTCATTTCAAGAAATCACGTATCACGCGCGAAACAGTTAGTACTGCATATAATACAGCACAATTGGATATAATAACTTACATTTCTTTCGACTCAAATGCTACACAATTACTCGAACAGAGAAGAAGACAAACCTTGGAGGAACTAAAATGAGCAGTATGTGCTGCATGATTGGGCAACCAACCTCTCTGTCTGAGCTCTGATTGGTTATTTCGCATGTCATTCAAACTTCATACAAGTGCGGTTGGCCAAACGTGCAGGGTTATGGTGTCTGGGAGCGTAATGAAGAAAAGACTTCGTGTCAGTCAATCCCACGTGTACGGCGCAAAACTATTCACACCCCGTATTTCTGGGTAGAATATAGTTTTTAGTTTTCCTCTATTTTACAAATGAAACATAAAAATATAATGCAAGAATGAAATGTGAATCTTTCAAATTTGCTTTATAATTTGATATCTTCTTTATTCTGTATAAGATTCTAACTTGTTCCTAGTTTCCTGCTTTACACAATTTCTTATTAGATTATATTAAGTGCTTACACTTCATAATTGTTTATCCTTATTTGCCCTATTACATTTTACTCTTTTGTGTTTCTTTCTTTATTCGGCTTTCTTTGTAAATACATTGAGTAGCCTCTTAATTACATACATACATACATACATACATGAGGGATTATGCTGCCTGAATTTTTTTTTTTTACAACATATAATAGTGTAAAAACCTTTGTGAAACCCAACAAACTGTGTTTTTCTATTTGTCTTGATAGTATGAAAATGTTTGCACTCAACAGTAGAAAGTGTTTGAAAAATCCACTGTGTTATCAATAAAGCAAACGTACACAAAAGTATTCACTGGAATTTATTTAATTGTATTTGCTATTTTTACATTTAATATTGCTAAGTTTTGAAGGCCCGAACTTACATAATGTTAGACAACCTAAGTGTCACAACTGATAATTAATATGATCTATACAAAATATATAAGAAAAGTAATATTAAGTGCAACTATATAAAGCCTACATAGGTCATTTGGTGTATTGTTTGTGATCCAGTGGAACCTACATATGGTTACGATCTATAAAACTTCACATACAGTGTTGTTTAGTAGTGACAACATGCTTCCGTCTGCTTCACTTACCATATCAACAATGTTTGCTTTATGTAGCTGCACACTGTGGGACACATGTTCATTGTAACATTAACCTTGTGAATTTCACATTATAACACTTTCTTAATTTCACATTAGATTAGTGATGAATAATAACAGTATAGAATTATATTTATATAAAATATAACCCAATCATTTAAAGGTCACATAAATTATAGTAAAATACAATAATATATGACTGAATACAAATGGTTCATTCTGAAACCTGCCACAATATATTGAATGACCTACTTCTCCCATGTAGGTTCAGGTAAAGGATATTGCAATCACATGGAACATGTATAAGCTGCTACACACACATCACTTGGTGAGCAACTAACTATTATGGTCAAATGCAGTTGAATCCAGTGGAATATAGATCAGTAAAAGTTCAGGCCAAGAATGCTGGCAAAAATGGCCAAAAACTGTTTACAAATCTAAGCAAACACTCAGTAAAGTTCACAAACTTTACAAAGGGCCAGTGTAGGATGCAACAAAAAGTATCTCGAGCTAAAAGGTGACAATGTGTGACACAAGCTGGGTGGAACCAAGACTGTATGTATAGAGTCATTGAGATGGGACAAAAACACCAGCCCTTTGTTTGCAAAGTTGGACTCCAGTGGAATATACCAAACATTCTCAATACTGTTGCAAAAGGATGTCGAATTACATCTTCTGAAGATGCAATTTACATTCTGATGAATGTTTGCATAGATTAGTTCGTCTGTGTTTGTGTGAAAGAGAGTAGGAGAGGGAGAGATGCACAGTATGAGAAAAATATCATCTGAAATACCTTGTTGTAGTACACCATTCCCATTCACCTTTTTTATGACTCCACAGAACCACACATACATATTAGTAATAACATGTTTTGTTCAGGCTCTACCAAGCAGCAATTGAGTACTCTGCACATTTAGATTATATGTTAAGGTAAAACATTCTTTAGTAACTAGTGCTGAAAACATAGCACCCATTTCCTTTAAATTAGGCCTGTGCATAAGTGTGTGAAACTGTCTAAATACACACATGCAGTCCTGATGAGTTTTATGGCTTTAGTTTCCAGAAAAGGAGAGTCACTTTGGCAACCATAATCAACTTGAAATCCTCAATATAAGAATACACTAAACTTATCTGCTGTCGAAAGGTGTTAACTAGTTTCCATACCATTAAAACTCTTAATTTATAAAGTAAACATGGTCAATAAGCAGCTTTTAGATTTGACTAGTCATAAAGCATGCATGTGAAAAATGAACATGCAACTTATAGTAAACTCCTGTGTATCTATGGAGACAAACAGAAGTTCTGCCTGAAAGATCCTAATAGGACTTATTACTTCTGGATATATTAATCGCTCATCTCGTGAATCTATTACATGAATTCTAAATGCATTAATTGTTTTACTGGAAATCACAAAGTTTTGCTTACACTTACAGAAATCACATACCTGGACAAGGTATTAGCTATCATCGTAATGATATAGTTGCATTAGTCTGATCATAAATAGTTAAAAGTCTCATAAATCTCCATTGCTGTTAATGCACTACTACCATCAGTAATACTGTGTACCCATAAAACACCTGAGTATAATAAGCATGATATATTATAAGGTGGGCAACAATTTGTGCATTATTAACTACACATGTACTTAGCCTTACCCATTGTTTTACTATAAAAGTAAATTACATGGGGGAAACACATACTGCATTTCTTACAATTCAAAAAATTAAATAAATTCAGTCGTATTGAGTTCTGGGTTTCAGATTTCCAGTATAAAGATTTGGCTGCAATGTAGGAAGGGGAGGTTTTGTTACTCAGTTCAGTAAACCATTCATCTGTCTCACATTTTGATAGCTGAAAAAAAAATATAAAAAATAAAGGCTTTTTGTGAGTAGATAAATGATAAGAACTGGGAGAGACCGGAGGTATACCAAACCCCTTGTTCTTTTCCCAGCCATTCAGTAGATATTAGGGAGGTCAGAGTACTTCCTGTCAAAGTAGCCACCTGTGTAGATCCAGTCTGAGGTTCCTGTATAAGGATTTGTGCCCTGCTGAAACCATCTGAAATAGGAAACAGCCGTATATAGAATCCGTTCAACTTAAGGACCTCTGAATGTCTATAGGTTTTAATGGTGGGATTAGACTTTACCTGGTGGACCACTCCTCTTCATCTTTAGCACGTTCTCTACGTGCAGTTCTCTGCTTCTCCTCCAGCCTCTCCTTCTCTTGACTTGCAGTGTCTAAAACATAAAAATGGAAAAATCAAATAATTCACGGCAATGGCCTGATAAGTAATATAAATAAATACAATTAAGATTTGCTGTATTGTTGTAAAACTGTATTTGCCTATGTCTCCATTTTCCATTGCTCTTATGTCTGGTCGAAGGCGGCAGTCTGTAGGTGCTATGACTCCCTCCATGCCAGGAGACAGTTCATTGAGCATCATGGCAAAGCTGGTAAAATTATACATCTAGATAGTAATATGGGGGACAGAAACACAGGCAAACTGCATATTAAATACACATTTCATAAGTAACTGGGCAAATTTTTGATAGAGAGATCCAGAATGAATTCTGTATACGGTATGAATTACAACTTGAATCTCTAAAATGTTTTCATATACAATAGACTCGGTATTTAAATGTATACATTTACTGAAGTCACAGTCAACCAGAATTCCTGTTAGATATAATGTATATTAAGGCAAAATTAGAAAGTCTTCATGAATACTTGTGGAGACAGTATATGCCTTCCAAAAATAATAAAGTTGAACATCTCTGCAGAGGAAGAGGGAAGGAATGAGATGAAGTTACCTGATCCGAGTGTGCAGGTCGTGCAGTTATTCTCCACAGTAATGTACTGCCAGGTATCATAGTGACCGTCTCCTGAACCTCTGGCATTTCATCAGCATCATCAGCAGCATTACCAGTATTTAGTTCCTTAAAGAAAACACACACTGACTAATCCGATGTCCATTTTAAACTATATACATCTTCTCACTGTATGTTATGCAGGCAGTAAAAATCAGAGTGTACAGTGCTCAATATAATAGAAATGTGTTTTACTAAACATTCAGCAAAGTTTGAATGAAATATAATAATACACTGCTCAAAAGTAGCTGAATTTGCTTTAAAAAAAAAAGGTCAGGTAGAATTGTACACTGCTCAGGTAAAATTGTACACAGATCCAGAATCATGACAGTTCAGCACTACAAAATCTACACAACTTGTAATGAACAAGTGACATATACTTTTGCTTTATACTAATAATGACTGCTCTATTTACAAAGGTATAAAAACCTGACTGCGTTTACTGTCACTTTTCAACCAATATTTAAACATCCGTTCGAACATGACATGGAAAATTTAAAATTGAACAATAATTTGCCCCTGCAAAGATTAAATGTGCATTAGACAGCATTAATTTTGTTGTTTAGCATTGGAAGGTTTTGATTGCCCCCCCTGACCCATCAGAGAATTAGGCTAATGACACGAAAATGAAAAACGTCGGCAAGCAGCGAAGCTGGTAGATGGCAAAAGTATCAGTCAAAGATAAGGCCATTTGTTGACTTTGTAAAAAAAAAAAACAACCTCCCTGACAACAAATCTTCGGGTTCTCCTATTGACTTGTATTCCTAGAAAACAATATCAGAGATTAACTTGTACCGCTATTCTGTTTGTTGAGATGTAGGCTATCCTTCCTGCTGTCTGTTGGTTCACGTGTTCAATTCAGTAAGGTGTTTTCATGACAGAGCTACTGTGTAAATAATCTAGCAGACTTTGGGACTTTTACTGAATAAAACTTGCAGTGTTTTATAGCTGTTAAAACAACATTGGATTGTAAGCCTACAAAGTGTGATGTTGTACTGGTTGTTAATAAAATACTGATTATAATAAAAAATAAAATACTTGTGCTGTGTTCGAATATTTTCAAATGAATTGCGTGATATTTGAAAATATCGAAAGACAAAATTATCTTTACCTGCTTGTGTTTCTTAGAATCTCCACTCTTCTTTTCTGTCTTCTTGTTTGTTTCATAGACCTTTGGATCTATGGCATACAGGCATTCTGTCCACTTTCCATAGATAATACGCCGCTTCTTCTTACTGTGTCGTAATAAATGTAAATGAATTTGATTTATTTATGTCTATGAATTATAGACTTATTATGAAACACAAGCAAATGGATGTCTTGAAAAAGAATCCTACAATACTTTTAGTTCACACCAATGAGCCAAAACATTATTGACCACACTTCTTCCCATAGTGCATCCTGGTGCCATCACTCTTCCTTTGCTCCAAGGTCTAATTCTAGTTACACATGTGTTCAATGTAGGTGATTTTGTTGGTGGACATGAACACTCTGACTGGTCTGTGGCTATGCGGCCCAAACGCAGCAAATTGAAATGCAATGTGAGTAGCAACACATTCCTTCAATAACCTCATTAAAATTTTCTCTGAATTTTGTGCCACAGTAACCATTCTATTGGTTCAGACCAGACAGGATAGCCTTCGTTGCCCTCGCAAATCCATGAGCCTCTGGCACCTAACACCCTGCCACTGATTCGTGATTTGCCCATTTTCCAAACATCTACTACGAGAACCAACTGTACGCTTATTCATCCAATATATCCCAAACCTTAATAAAATCACCATTGCTCCTTTATCTATAAATGGTCATAATGTTTGGGCTCATTAGTGCATGTAATACCATTTTAAATTTCAATGTAACATAAAAATCTAGAAACCCAGATGTAGTAATGGCAATAAAACCCTGTGAACTGCATGGCATGACATCGCATAGTAGTGTCATCTCACCTCTTGTCCTGGATATGACCTTCTATCCGGTGCAGTTCTTTGCCAAACATACCGCAAGGCTTAAAATTGAGCACACACTTGTCCCCAGTGCTTCAGCCATAAAGAGACAGAACAGAATATTTACCTACATACAGTCAATAGTCAAAAGGGCACAACCAAACCTGCTCTGTAATCTGAAGCAAAAAAAAAGGCATCTGCATATTTTAATGACATTAATAAAATTCAAGAAAATTACTGGTTTTCAAATAAGACAGATTGCAATTTGGCCAGTCTCTGAGGGACAGACAGAATGCATTACCTGTGGTTGACGATCTCTACTGTTCCATATTGTTCAATCCACAATTTGCCTATGATTACATTGTGCACACAGCACATAGGGTTTGTCCAAGTATATGCCTCTTTGTGCCTATGGACAAGACACGCATGCCAAAAATATTGTATTATGAAATAATGTAAATTGTCAAAGACACTGTATTATTATACATTATATAAGGGCTGATCATTACACCTATAGGCTACTTACTTGGATAGCTCTAGTGTCATAGTTCCTTTGGGCTCTGCTTCTACGCTTTTGCCCCAAAACTTCAGTTTGGGATAGATTGAGCCATGAAACTGAAAGTCCTGGGTGAGTGATTCACTGTGAAAAGCACTGATTGGAGGATGGTGACCAACCTGCTCCGAGATCAACCGATATCCATCATCTTCCCTAAAACCACAAATCACCACAAGGTTGACATTAAGTTTCAGTTAGATTTTTAAATAGATGCTAAGATGCTGGCAGATACACGTGATTAGGGTTTGGCTTACCTTATGAGCTCATAGGTCTCTCCCAGTAAAGGGTTAAAAGGTTTTCCAGTTCTGTCCCACTGTGAGGCCACAGCAGACACAGCGAATGCAGCAACAAGCTAACAAACAAAAGCCATTATTAGTCAACATGAGCCAACATTATTAGTCATGTGAAAGTAATTTACAGTAAATAACAATGCTTACTTGCATACGCTCTATAGAATCAGATAGTGTGCAAGCTTTATGAATGAGGTAAGTGTGTTCCATGTATTCTGTAAGTCTCTGAAGAAAGCTCAGTGGCTCATTAAAAACCACCGGCATAGTTATTTTGGACAGCTCCTGCACAAAAAGAATATAAAACATCACCTCTGTGACCTATTCCTGTTATTAGTCTTAGCCATAGTGATGCTGACTAAAACCAACATGATCTCCATTATTCTCAAGGTCCATTTTTCCTACCATGCCAATGCATTTCTTCAGGAAGCCCCAAATACTAAAGTCATGTCTGGTGAACATAGGGGCAGGGAGGGTTGTCCTGAACGGGACACAGAAAGACACATATGTAATAGAAATACACCCTTTTTTTTTTTACATTTTCACTTCCTGACAATTTGCAACATACCTTTGTTTCCACACTCCATTCTCTGATCGCACACAGCCATTAGATGCTTGTTTGCTCTCAAATCCAGGGGCATCTTTAAAACTGACTTCACAGGAGTCATCTGATTCCAAACCTATTAGAGTGGCAGAAGATAAATAAAGGATTACAAGAAAAGAAATATACTGACTGTAAAACCATTTTTTACTATGATCCACCATTCCCACCTGTCTCTGCATCATAAAACTCCTCTTCGCTGTTCATGATGGACAGTTAGTTATGGTGTCGTCAGTGAGAGAGCATCGTTCCTCCAAAACAACAGTCAGAATGAGTCCTATAAAAATACACCACGGAGAAATGATGAGTTGCCACGACGGAACTGTGCTTGGCATACTCAGTGAGAAAAATATTGCATACAAAGCTGTCACATGGAAATGTTAATAGCTATGAGGTATAACTCTAAGAAAAGAAATAATTGAGGCATTCAGTGTGTGATACTCAAATGAGGATGGGTTCCCTTTTGAGTCTGGTTCCTCTCAAGGTTTCTTCCTAATACCATCTAAGGGAGTTTTTCCTTTCCTTGTCGCCTGAGTCACCTCAGGCTTGCTCACTAGGGAAAATTGTGTCTAACATCTAGAACTGTTTGTTGTTTCTTATGTTCTGTAAAGCTGCTTTGAGACAATGATCTTTGTTAAAAGCGCTATACAAATAAAATTGAATTGAAAAAATTGAATTGAATACTATACAGGAGGCTAAAGCTATAACACAGTAACCTAGTCATTTTTAAATTTATTTATTTGGCAAATGTTTAATCTAAAGCAAATGATGCATGAATGCTGCATGTGATCAAGGTTTTGCTTAAGAGTCTAAACGTGGCTTTCTTGGAATCTTCTAATCATTTCCTCACTGTCCTTTGTTTTTACTTAAAACAGACTAGTGCCTTATATGCTAAAAATAATTAGTGGTTTAAAAAAAACACACACAAACACACACACACACACACAAGGGCCCACTATTGTTTCAAAGATTTTTTTTATCTGCATAGAAGGTATTTTCCCCAAAGAAAAGGATGTATTAGTGGGAATTAAAGCCTTAGATTTTATTCTAACAAACAAAACAAAAAGACAATACCAACCATGTCAGCAAGCTGACTATATCATACCCTGTTAAACATGATTGAATAAACTAGTAGGCCGATAACAGCTGTTTATTTTAATACACAGTAACAGTTCTGCAGTGTAAATTGCTATACTGAACACAAATTAACTCATTCTTGATATTCCTGATTAAATAAACTGTCTAAATAAACTTTAAGCAATGTCTGGCATCAAAGCATCATAAAGCTGAATTATAAAACTAGAATGCAGGCAGATGAAGTCTGCGCAACAGTACGTCGATCATTTACCAAAAAAACAAACAAAAAAAACAGCAATTCTTCAAAAAAATATGGTGCCAGTCTAAGCTACCTCCTACTGGTTTTCACAGCCAGATGAGAAACAGGTCATCACTATGGGCAAACAAACTTGTCCTTTCAGTGTTTAGTGAAAACAATGGAACCTTGTAAACTGTGTATGTGCGAGAGTGTATGTGTGTGTGTGTGTGTGTGTGTGTGTGTGTGTGTGTGTGTGTGTGTGTGTGTGTGTGTGTGTGTGTGAGAGAGAGAGAGAGAGAGAGAGAGAGAGAGAGAGAGAGAGATAGAGAACAGGGTGACAAAGTGAAACTTAGGTAATGCAATACTAGGCAAGAATCAAAGGTCTTTTCCTTGCAAACACACATACACCAATCAGGAATAACATTATGACCACCTGCCTAATATTGTGTTAGTCCCCCTTCTGATTCCAAAACAATCCTGACCCGTCATGCACTGCATATTCACCTTTCTACATACACCTTTCTATCAGAACCAGCATTAACTTCTTCAGCAATTTGAGCAACAGTAGCTCGTCTGTTGGATCGGATCACACAGGACAGCCTTCACTCCCCACGTGCATCAATGAGCCTTGGCCGCCCATGACACTGTCGCCGGTTCACCACTGCTTCTTCCTTGGATCCTCTTTTGAGAGATATTAATACTTTTGATAATATCTTTTGATAGATATTATTCGCATCACCTGGCACTGCTCATAATGTTATGCCTGATCAGTGTATATATGGCTGTAAGGTTGCATTTCTGAAAACATGAATATATACACAGAGTTATAAGTTCAGGGCAAATAACATTATATTTCAGCAACAATAAAAAGAGGAACAGGTTCATGTACAGTCTGAAAGCTGATAGCTGATGTGCTGTGTAAGGTGGCTGTGACAATATCAATGAATATGTAGCATGTAGGCTACTCTGACCTCAAATAAGACTCGTGCAAGATCTATTAGATTATTATTAAAATCCTATCTGTCTCATGTTACTTTAAATCAACGCCCGCCTCTCAAACCTTTTAACTATAAAGCAACTAATATATTGTTAATATTGATATTATGCCATAGTGTGCTCATGCTCACCTTTTTGCCACCCCATGTCTAACCTGAGCACACCTCAAACTTCCCTGTTACTCAACCAGTTGCTTCGTATATCATGGCAAAAACAAATCACTGTCTAAATGGTCTACTCTATAGCTCTGGGTCGTTGACCGGAAGATTGGGGTTCCGCCAAGCTGCCACTGTTGGGCCCTTGAGCAAGGCCCCCAACCCACCATGCTCCAGGGCCTCTCGCATGGCTGACCCTGCGCTCTGACCCCAACCCCCAAGGATGGGATATGTGAAGAAAGGATTTCCTTGTGCAGTAATGTATATGTAACAAATAAAGACAACTTACTAAGAAATACCTTACTGAGGGTTATTACTCTGCACTCACAGGGTCATGTCCATTCCACAAATCCCAGACTGAACAAGGAGGGGAAGAAATGCCATTTTCTTATGAATTAGATAAACACGTTTAATAACAACTTAAAATAACTATACAGGATCAATCTATCAACTGTGACATAATTAAGTGTTGACAACAGGGCACCAGGACAACCCTAACCCCATAGGTTTACACCACAGGCTGCATAACAACCAACAACACCGCAGGCTAATGAGCTAACTGCTGGCAAGTTGGTCATACTTTGGAAATATAATGAATGCTTTTAGTTGACAAACAGAGACTATTTAGCATATCATGATAGTTTGGTGACGAGCCTCAGAAACATTTTACACCGTTACAAGGCAGCTGATTCTGGCTAGCTAGCTAGCTGAGTAACGTTGACGTTGCCTGTCTTAGCTTACGATAGCTAAGCTAACCAGCTACGTGCACACAGCCTGATAGGGCAGGTTACTTAACACGCTGGTCCGAAAGCGGGACTTCTTTGCACTCTTGACAGGACGGTTAAACATTGAATTACGAGTAAACATATACATAGGAAAAAAGCCTTACATCACCAATTACCTGGTTTTTATCCCATCAGTATATAGAGAGCAAGAGTCCAGTTTGGAAGACTAACATAAAGGCGGGCGTTATTGTGCAAGGGCAAGATTATTGACAGGTGACGGATCCTATAGGCTTTTAGAAAGGGGCGGTCCTATTACTGATTGACAGATGGGATACAGTCACGTCCAAATAGGCGGGATTTTAACGCAACATAAACGGGAGGTACTAAAAAGGTATGGATGTGTTATTTATATGCACTGTAGTCTCACGTAGCCAGCCCTTCAGACTGCCGGTAGAAGCGCTGGACTCCACTGCAGCTTTTATTGGCCAAGAGGCCGTCTGTCTGACATTTAAAGCAACCAATTTGTTCAGCGTCATGTTTAGGGGCGTGAAAATGAAAACAGAAACAAAAACAGACAGGTGTTCCAGAGAATTCAGTCTCCTTGTTTTCACCTTTAGCGTCCATGCGCGAAATTATGATGTTTTTCGCGAACGTGGTTAGTGCATATGTTATTATCGCGTACTATGTACTTTTCCTCACAATAAGGTACACTGTATTGCCAAAGGTTTGGGACGTCTGCCTTTACATGCACATGAACATTAATGACATCCCATTGTTAATCCGTAGGGTTTAATATGGAGTTGGCCCGCCCTTTGCAGCTGTAAACCTTTCCACAAGGTTTAGGAGCGTGTTTATGGGAATTTTTTACCATTCCTCTAGAAGCACATTTGTAAGGTCAGGCACTGATGCTAGACGAGAAGGCCTGGCTCGCAGTCTCCACTCTAATTCATCCTAAAGATGTTCTGTTGGGTTGAGGTCAGGACTCCTCCACACCAGACTCGCTCATCCATGTCTTTATGGACCTTGCTTTGTGCACTGGTGCGCAGTCATGTTGGAACAGGAAGGGGTCATCCCCAAACTGTTCCCACAAAGTTGGGAGCATGAAATTGTCCAAAATGTCTTGGTATGCTGAAGCATTAAGAGTTCCTTTCACTGGAACTAAGGGGCCAAGCCCAACCCCTGAAAAACAACCCACAACATAATCCCCCCTCCACCAAACTTTACACTTGGTAACCGCCAAACCCGTCCATCGGATTGCGAGACAGAGAAGCGTGATTCATCACTTCAGAGAACATGTCTTCACTGTTGTAGAGTCCAGTGGAGGCGTGCTTTACACCACTGCATCCGATGCTTTGGATGCCGCAGCTCGGCCATGAAAACCCATTCCATGAAGCTCTCTATGCACTGTTCTTGAGCTAATCTGGAGGCCGCATGAAGTTTGGAGGTCTGTAGCTATTAACTCTGCAGAAGTTTGGTGACTTCTGCACACTGTGTGCCTCAGCATGCACTGACCTCACTCTGTGATTTTACATGGCCTACCATTTTGTGGCTGAGTTGCTGTTGTTCCCAATTGCTTCTACTTTGTTATAATACCACTAACAATTGACCATGGAATATTTAGTAGTGAGGAAATTTCACAAATGGACTTATTTCACAGGTGGCAACCTATCATGGTACCACGCTTGAATTCACTGAGCTCCTGAGAGTGACCCATTCTTTCACGAATGTTTGTGGACGTAATCTGCATGCCTAGGTGCTTGATTTTATACATCTGTGGCCATGGAAGTGATTTGAACAACTGAATTCAATTATTTGGAGGGGTGTCTCAAAACTGTTGCCAGTATAGTGTATATTTCACGTCCTTTCTTTGATAGTTTGCAATTAAATACGTATCTTAAAGTCTCTAAAGATTTTAATGTCTTATTCATTCATTCATTGTCTACCGCTTACCCTGATCTACTCTCGGGTCACGGGGAGCCTGTGCCTATCTCAGGCGTAAATTGGGCATCAAGGCAGGATACACCCTGGACGGAGTGCCAACCCATTGCAGGGCACACACACACACTCTCATTCACTCACGCAATCACACACTACAAAGCCAATCAACCTACAATGCATGTCTTTGGACCGGGGAAGGAAACCGGAGAACACCCCCGAGGCACGGGGAGAACATGCAAACTCCACACACACGGTGGAGGCGGGAATCGAACCCCAACCCATGGAGGTGTGAGGCAAACGTGCTAACCACTAAGCCACCATGCCCTAATGTCTTATTATAAGAATTTAAGCTCCACACAGTCCATATCTATTCATATTTATTCCTATGTATCATTCATGTTTATCCTTTAGCTTGTCCCGATATTACTAGAAAACATATTTAAAGTTCCTTATCATTATATTCAGAACACCACATGACTGTATATGCTGACAGATTACTGGTCAGTTTACACAGATGACTCTTTAGTTCAGAAAACTGCTCTTAAAATGCTTAAAGGAGATACCAGTGATGACCAGTGATGTTCAGAAAGATGTTTAAAGATAAAACAATGTTCAAAAAGATGTTTTAAAAGATGTTTAAAGATTACTGATCTAATTATTAAATCTTACACATCCCCTGTCTTCCATAGAGTGATTTCAGTGGCTGACTTTCAGTCTGACCAGCAGAGGGCGACGAACACAAGGATAAATTTTTTGAGTGAAAATTTCACTACCAGGTGTGACTAAATTACAGCAGCACTGTTGGACAAGGTACCTAAAAAAAAACAGACCACCTAAAAAACTGAACTTTAAAATTGAGTTCAAGTTAAAGAGATCACTGAATAAATTTTTTTTTTAACATTTTTTTTATTTGGTAAAAGCACACTTATGCACACACACACACACACACGCACACATACATTATATTGCCAAAAGTGAATTCAGGTGTTGGGCTTGGGCTTGGCCCATTAGTTCCAGTGAAAGGAACTCTTAATGTTTCAGCATATCAAGACATTTTGGACAATTTCATGCTCCCAACTTTGTGGGAACAGTTTGGGGATGGCCCCTTCCTGTTCTAACATGACTGCACACCAGTGCACAAAGCAAGGTCCATAAAGACATGGATGAGTGAGTTTGGTGTGGAGGAAATTGACTGGCCTGCACAGAGTCCTGACCTCAACCCGATAGAACACCTTTGGGATGAATTAGGGTGGATACTGTGAGCAAAGGCCTGCCCTTTGCAACTATAACAGCTTCAAATTTTTCTGGGAAGGCTTTCCACAAGGTTTAAGAGTGTGTTCATGGAAATTTTTGACCATTCCACTAGAAGCGCATTTGTGAGGTCAGGCACTGATGTTGGATGAGAAGGCCTGTCTTGCAGTCTCTGCTCTAATTCATCCCAAAGGTGTTCTATCGGGTTGAGGTCAGGACTCTGTGAAGTTCCTCCACACCAAACTTGATCATCCATGTCTTTATGGACCTTGCTTTGTGCACTGGTGCGCAGTCATGTTGGAACAAGTAGGGGCCATCCCCAAACTGTTCCCACAAAGTTGGGAGAATGAACTTGTCCAAAATGTATTGATATGCTGAAGCATTAAGAGTTCCTTTCACTGGAACAAGGGAGTCAACCCCTGAAAACAATGATTTGGAGGGGTGTCCCAAAACATTTGGCAATATAGTGTACACACAATCACACACCACAGACAGTTTAGAGAAGACAGTTTTTTAAAAAGTTGACTCTTTTATTAAGTTGACTCTTCACTTACGAATGACTGACGCTTTTTTAAAGTTGCAAATTCAACCAATCAGACGACAACTTCGAAACTCCTGAAGCGTTTAATATTTTGTGTTACATATGCGTCAGACGTTCACACAGCGGTTCATGAGTGTGACATCTGAGGCTGAGACCATGAGCACTGAAATAAATCTCCTTCTTGTCAGCTGCTCTCTTCAACTTACGGCCGCCTTACTGTCTAATGACTCTTAGAATAGTCTATAGTCTAAATATAATGATATGTTTGATAGGCAAAGGCTGTGTGAAATGTTTGAACCAAATCAGAAGGACAGGCTACAAAATAATATTTAACAGCCCAACAATTATGGACGAATGTGCTCCTGTTAAACATATATTCGTAATAAAAATTTTGTGTGTGTGTGTGTGTGTGTGTGTGTGTGTGTGTGTGGTGCCCTTCGATGGACTGCTGCGATAGTCCAACCCAGACTATATCATGCCCACCTTATGTCCAATGTTCTCAAGTTCAAGTATCTGTGGTCAGGATACTAAAAAGAAATGATGTTCCATCTAGCCCCATAGCTTCTGCACAATTAGAAAATAAATATGAAAGGGGCTGTAAGATGATTCATTCATCAAACTTACAAAGAACAAAGAACAGACAAAATAAATGTGTGTGAGAGAGTTTGAGTCGCTTATCAATAGGCAGAGAAGCCAGTCGCAGGTATGTGTTCCTGTAGCAAGGATCACACTCATCACACCTTAAAGAGCAATTTAAGAGAGAGAGAGAGAGAGAGAGAGAGAGAGAGAACGTGTAGACTATATAATGTCAAGTTTGGCGCTTTCCAATCAGTTATAGGATGTATACTTTATATTTAAGTGGAAGTGGATCTGTAGTAAAATAAAAAAATAATGTATACAAAAAAACAGAAAATGTATTAACATCAAATGTTAATCTGTGTCATAGATAAAAAATTTATCAAATGTTATCTGCCTGCGTAAAAGCAGACAGAAAACGCGAATCGTGTGTGTGTGTGTGTGTGTGTCGTGTGTGTGTGTGAAGGAGTGGGGTGAAGGAGGGGGAGAGAGAGAGAGAGAGAGAGAGAGAGAGAGAGAGAGAGAGCGCAATCCCAAAGGAGGCGGGTAGAGCTACATTCAAAACTGCTGACACACACACACACACACACACACACACACACCCCACACTTCAAAGGACCTGGTTGGAGTTCAATTCACATGCCAGTACGGGAGTGCTGTGCTCGGTGTAATAGCGGGGCCAGTTCTTTACGCGCATATTCACTATTCAGTTTTACACGCCTCTATTTTAAAACTATTGACAGAGACGCAGTAGTTTAACTTCAAAATTTGTCAAGCTATTACTTTTTTTTCTTTGATTTTCAGTGTGTCTCGTATGACGAAAACAAAAGTCGAGGCTAGTTCTCCAGTTTACGCGCTCCTCTCCGGCTCAGTGAAAGCAGAAGCGCACAAGATGAACCCAAACAAATCTGTAGACGCGCATTCGAAACCAAAGCGAGACCCGAGCAGCAGCCGAAAGGAAATCAAACGCTATGACAAAGCCAGGCGATCGGCTCCCGGCTTAGTGAAGAGTCGAAACAAACTTTGCGGCCGCAGGACAGTATCAGAGGCCAGCAGCGCAGATGATGGTTTGAGTAAAGACTCCGGTGGAAAGACGGACAGCAGCTCAGAGACGTCCGATTGCACTCCTGAGGAAAACAGAGCAGCCACCAGCCATGTGCAAAGCAACAACTTTGAGCTAGACAACGTAGTCGCAGATGTAGAGAGGGCAGAGGGTTGGGGAGGAAAAGTAGCCGCAATGATCGACTGTGATTTTCCTAACAGCACCATGACACCAGCACTTGGGATAGCAGAGAGAAACAGAGACTACTTCACCTCTGTGTACGGCAGATGGAAGTTCAGCGCGTCCGGAGCTTTAGAGTTCAGCGGGGACGGAGCGCATGATGACCTGCTGAGAGAGATCGACGACTTACGATCAGAAAATGAATACTTAAAGGTACGATTTGGAAAAGCTTGGTATGTAGAAAAAACATTTCAGCGTTACTGTTGGTGGTCTGTTAAATATCTAATGTATTTTCTGTACAATTTTATTAGTTTAATTAGAATGGTACCTAGTCTGCATACTAAACTGTACAACTATTTGGACTATTTAACTTTAGTTGTGCGTATCTTATACGTTTAGTACGTATTATAATATACTTAGGGAGTGAATGGACTGTGGTCTTCAATGTTCTTACATTGATCACTCTTAAAGATGCTCTACATTCAATCTCCCAGGTGAAAGATACATGCAACAATTACAAACCATTCATTTGAAGGTACCATATCAGAGACAAGCCATGATGCAGATAAGTACCTTTTAAGTTTAAGGTAATATAAAAGGAGCTTAAGACTGGGAGCAAATTGCACATGACATGTTCGTAAAGGATTTAGGATTTACTCTCTCTCTCTCTTTAAAAGAACCTTTAATACGGTCTAACTGTCCCATCATCTCTTACTGTCACTGACATGAAGCACAAGGACAAGGTCAAGCAAAAGGTGATCTGATTACTGTGATTAGCTTGAAGTCTTTTAAGAGACACCAGCAGCTCTAAAGAATTTTTCAAGCAGAAATGGTCTGGCATGGATTACTCATCTCTGATTTGCCAAGACACTTTGCATTTGCTAGTCCTAGTCTAGAAGCCCTCTGTTGCACCTAGTTATCTACTAGGTGACCTTGAATCTGCATCTCTAGTTAAATGTAACTGCTATATAGTAAATATTTTTACTCTATTTACATGCAAAGTAGTCTCTTAAAGGAGCAGACAAATAACATACAAAAAACAAAATATTTGCTTTCTTTATTAATTATTACTGATATAACACACATCTTATAATTAGAAAGGTATACAATATTAAACAATGGCCTAAGAGTTTGTTTCGTATTATACTGATAATAAGTTAAATAGTTAAAAATTTGACAGTTAATAGTGCGCAGTAACAGGATTTACTTTTATTTCAGAATGAGTTGGAGGAGGTGCGCTCAGAGATGCTGGAGATGAGGGACCTCTATATGGAGGAGGATATGTACCAGCTACATGAGCTCAAACAGCAACTGGAACAGGCCAATAAGACGTGTCGCATCTTGCAGTATCGCCTTCGCAAGGCCGAGAGACGTAGCCTGCGTGTTGCCCAGACTGGCCAGGTGGACAGCGAGCTTATCCGCACTCTAGAGCATGATGTCCAGGTTAGTATTTTCAACAGAGACTGTTTGGATTTAAAGTAAATGTGTGAACATGCGTTTCTAATTCTATGAATCACAGTGTTTCTGGGAAGATCAAGCATTCCTTTTATTGTATCATATATTTTCAGTTTGTATTTTAGTCAGCCCATTTAGTCATAGTCTTTCCTCACATTAACTTGTGATTTAACGAGTAACTTCCTTTCACAGGAAAAACATTATGTAGGGTGCCAGGCCACACCACTCAGTTAAGGGCATGTGCTAAGTTTATACAATGCTAGACAATCTAAGTGTTGCTCTGTAGGCCTTGACAAATGAATCAGGGCTCTGTGATTCAGCATGCTCTCACTTAAACTTGTGGACCTTTGGGCTTTTTTTTTTTTTTTACAGGACAGAACCACAGTACTAAAAGTTTTACTAAAGATTGTGGCGATGATCACATTTCAGGGCAAGGACATTCAAGTTTATATAGACATGCCTGATATTTCATTATAGTGTGTGTAGTGGGAGGCTTTCCTTTTTGGATGTGGTTCAATTATGTTTTACGGTAAAACAGAGGGAAAAATCCTGAGTGCTCTGCTTGCCAGCTGCTGTTTTGTGGCAGACCACTCACAACACAAGCATTTTTTGGTTTAAACTCATCAGCCAATCAGGAGAGGAGAGTAGTGCAGGAACATTAAAAGCTAATCAACACAGCAGGGGTAGTCCACATCAGTATGCACTTTCCTTGAAGATTGCCCCATGCTATGAAACAATTTTGGTTTTAAACTGTTTATCCTTTGTAGGCATACAATCTTTGATCTTTTAAAATCTCAACAAGATTCTAACATTTTTGCATGAAGAAGGCTCTCCTCACTAACCGGTGTGTGTGAGACAAAAGCAATAGAGACACACAAAAAGTCAGAAAGAAAGAATATATGTCAAAACCAGCAGCAGCTGTCTGTGTTCACACTGGGCATGTCCATGAGCAATCTATTTTAGAGACATGTATGAGAAATAGATACCCCCAGTATGTTTTGTGCAGTCTGGAACAGTTGTATGTATGTGTGTTTCACATTAGCTTTCACATTAGTGCTCTCAATGGTTTCTTTCTTAAAGTGCATCACTTGTGATTTCTGGCAACATCCTCTAACCATACTCCACAAAAAAGTGAAAAGCAATATAGTGCTGTTCTTTTGGATGCTGTACTGATCTTTAAACCAGAAATCACCAGCACAGAGCAGACCCCTGCACTGAATATCATAGTGTAGTCACATGAAACTTTTACCCTGGGTATTGCCATTGGGGAGGTTTCACGTGTTATCTTCATAACACTAATATCTTAAATTAACTGTAGTACATCAGAGCTCTGAAATCTTGTGTTGAATAGAGAGCATTCATATTTTAGCTTAAGAGAGTTGAGCAACCTGAGGAGCGGAAAACTTGTTTTTCCATGGAGAACGTTAGAATGGTTTGTGTTGTCTATTGCGCTAATTCAATAAAATTTGTCCTCTTTCAGGTAGCAAAAAGTGTGTCCCTGCGTCTGCACACTGAGCTAGAAGCAGTTCAAAAGAAGAACTTGCAGCTGGAGTGGGAAAACGAAGAGCTGCGGGAGCAGGTCCAGAATCTGGAAGTGGCAAAGCAGGTCCTGCAAGCAGAAATGAACAAATCTAGAGAGGTGCAGAAAGAGATAATAATATCTAACTGCTTCTTTGCATGAATTCAGTGGATTTTGAAAACATTTTCTATGTAGTACTAATATGAACTACAACAAGTGTTTTAAAGGTTCCCCTTAAAGTTTGTGCACCCATCCTCCTTCTCTCTCAGAAGGTTAGGGTGTCAGTCCGGCCTTGACCTCGACTATGTGAATGAAGGGTGTGACTAACAGCTGACTCTCTGGGCAAGGCAGAGTACTATGAGAACTGAGGGATAGGATTCAATGCACAGCTGTCATTCTCACTTGTGGGTGCAGGGAAAGAAAAAGAGAGGTGGGAAGATAGAAAAGATGGAAATAGAGAGAAGGTGATTTTTTCAGACATTAATCTGCAAGGAAGAGAAGGAAGTCCTTGTCTGTCCACCATAGTTATATAGCAAGCATGTGAATAATATGTACCTTATATTTCAGTTAGCCATGCAAGTGTTACTTAAAATTCTTTGATTATTTGAAGACATGTGCTATCTAAAATTGTTATCCCTGTGTCTTGTAATGACAATTATGTATATCCAAAATAACAATTTTATCCAGAGGCCACAGATTGAATGTAGCAGCACTGATTCAAAGTTTAATCCAGGATTCGGTGCTTAGAAGTGGTTAGCAGCAGCTAAGCTCGGGCCGCTCATCTCAAACAGCTGCTGCCCTTCTCTGATCCTCATGAGCTGAGAAAATCAGTCACAACCAGATTATCCAGCTCTACAGTCAACCAAGCAGCAATCAATAAACCCACAAAATGAAGATGTCTGTAATCTGTTTGTGTTTAATGCAAATGAATATTGATTTATGGTTGCGGTCAGTTGTTTCTACTGCAACAGCTAACTTCTATTACACTAAATGCATGCTTTTGGTAAAGCCAGTTTTAAGGGATGTGTCAAATGCCAGGAAGATTTTTTTTTTCATGGTTTTTGTAAAGAAATATATATTTAAAATGCTTGAGTCGACTTTTGGGTCACTGATTTTAATTATGTATATTAGTGTGCTATAATATCCATTGGGAATGTGGACATAACTGAGACTATTTGTACTTAAAGTGTTTTGCTTTAGCTTGCAGTAATTACCTAAACACTAGCTAGACAGTCAGACAGAGCAGCAGACAAGGAGACTAATGATAAGATTCCTGTCATACTCCAAGTAGCATGCATGCATAGCCTGCTGTAATTAATCCAGGCCTTTGAGCCTGGACTTCATGAGACTTCAATATTTTACAAAGAGGTATCACAAAACTTTTAAACTGATTAACCCTTTGAATGACCTATAGTAAAAAGCTTGTATTTTCAATATAGGGCAATGCGATTATATTTAGGGATTAGTGAACTATATTTCAAGTGCATCTCTTCCCAAGACCATAAGAAACAAAATTACATGTTCTTCATTAGTTTATTAGCAAGCTAAAATCCCTTTTCTTGAATTAATCAAGAAAATGTCTCTAGTCAGACTTCATCAATGACACCAAGTTTTACAAAACAGGATTTCTTTTTGTAGTTAAGATCAGACTTAGACACACATGCACCTACTTATGAGGTGTTTATGTAGAAGTGCATGCTTTTCATTAGCAATGCAGTGGTGTGTGGAGCAGTGCACTATAGTTCAACCTTCCAAAAAGGAAAAGCACAGACTGTGGATCTATGAAAAGTGTTGTGAATGTTTTTTACCTGCTTATATGTGCATAGTCTCAAGTTGTTTTTCTTTCATTTAATTTCGTTCAAGTACATAAACATTGCTAAATTCCACTATAGATGTTTTCACAAAATTCCCTAAAGAGGAGAAGTTTGAAATCTGCTGGGAGCAAGAGTGAAAAGAAGATTTCCCCACAGGTGAATACAATGCAGTGATCATGTATACTGTAATACAGAATTGCTATACTAAACATATTATATTGATATTTAAAATCTCTGTGTTTAATAGGATGACAGTGCAGATTTGAAATGCCAGCTACATTTTGCCAAAGAGGAATCAGCACTTATGTGCAAGAAGCTCACTAAGATGGCTGTGGAATGTGAGACCATGCGAGAGGAATTAACCAAGTACAGACTGCTTTATGGCGATGTTGATGTATCTCAGGCTGTGGCAGGGACCGTTAACTCTGCTCACACACGGGAAGCAGAAGTCAAAGTTCATCTTCGTCTGGTGGAAGAAGAGGCTACGCTGCTGAGTCGACGGATTGTAGAGCTGGAAGTGGAGAACCGAGGGCTGAGGGCAGAGATGAATGAAATGCGAGAGAGAGCTGGATGGGGCCAGGAAGAGGAAGAAGAGGTTATAGAAGGCAGAGAGAAGTGTCTAGCAACATCTTTGCCTCTAGGGGAAAAAAAAGAGGCCAACAGTTTTACACATAATAGAACTCCAGAGTCTAAAGGCAATGTACAGTCAGTGGGTGTAGAAGAAGTAGAAAAATGTATGTTAAGTCACATCCTCAGAGAGGAGACAGTAGACGAGGTAACAATCCAACCTCAAAACCAAATAGAAAGTGTTGAAAAAGAGCAGGGCTGTACTGCAAGCCTGAAGGACCTAGACTCCCTGCTTACAGTCCGTGACCAGGCTATGCTAGTTAGATCAATTATCCAGTTCCTAATCCCACCAGCAAAAAATGGTTTCTCACCAATGTCCAACCAAAACTTTATCTCTAGCCACCCCTTCCTCAGCAAAATTGAGGTTGATTCTCATTTCCTGAATAATCCATGGGTTTCGGATCCTATGATGAGTCCCCTGACCAATGGACTAGAGGTGCTACATGCCCAGTTATGTACCCTTGTTTCAAAGATAGATGTTCTGGAAAATTTTGTGCCTGGTGAAATTGGTCAAGATACAAATGCAGAAAAGATGCTGGAGACAGTTGAACAAGTAGCGCAGCAATGTCCAAATGAGAAAAAGACCTGCCATTCCAGCAGCAATGAGGAGCAGACCTGTAACCAGCCCAGTGTTGAACTTCTCACAGTACAACTACGCTGGTTCCTCCAGCAATGGCGCCAAGGGGAGAGACCGTCTGGAGAAGACACAAACATGTTTGAGGTAATGCTATATTTACGAAGAAGAATATTTTTCTTTTGGGGCAATGTGAAAGTTGGAGCTGTTAATTATGTCATTGATGACTTATGTAATTTATATTGAATAATACATTTGTGTCCTTGGTAAAAGTGAGTCCTGTGCACCTAAAGAGTAATAATATTTCTTTGTCTGAGGATCCATAAACAGCATTTCATGCACACTCATTTTGTGCATATGCTAATTGTCTAACCGCATATAATTTTAAGGTGGACTTCCAGAAGGATCTTTATCCTCAAATGAAGACTGACTTGCTGGGATCCAAGAAAAATTGTATCTCATCTAGAGAAGCAAAACCTCCTGAAAAGTGCCACAAGCAGGTATTTTAGCAGAAAACATTTTAGCAGAACAGCATTTGTGTAAGCGTGGTGATTTGATATGTTAAAAATTGAGTAGGATTGATCCAAACCAGACATTTCTTATCCTATTCAAATAATCTCTCCAGCTGAGCAGTGCTCTTCTCTCAGATCTGAAGGCAGAAATTGCAGGATCTGTGTTGTGAGCTGCAGGAAGAATACCGTGCTGGCCAGCACATTGCACAACAGTTTGCAGAAGCTAAAGAAGCATGGACTGTGGAATGTACACACCTCAGGAGCCTTGCAAGTAGGGTAAGAGCTCAGAATACTGCCAAACTCACATATTTTGTGGCTCGTTGTTTTCTGATTATGAAAAACATTGATGGGAAGAAATCCTAACCCACATTCCTGATTTTGCTGTATGTATCAGGAATACAGGACTATATCAGTGTAGTGAGGATTCCGTAGCTTTGTACCAGGCTACATTTAAATGAGTTTAAAGGTGTTTGAAGTGTAAAGTGTAATGTTTTTTGTGTTTTCTAATACATACAGCTGGATGATACAACTGAGACAAAGGATTCTGCAGACCTAAAGATGGAACAGCAGAAGGATTATTTTGAAGAACTGCAGAACCTTTTAGATGAGTCCCATGCTGCAGTTATTGATGTGACCAGACAACTGAAAATATGTGAGCGCAACTGGAACTGCAAACCTCAGGAGCTCCTAACATACCTAAGTGACGTTGAACTGGACTGGGGCAAGCAAAACAAGGACACTGAGGTAAAGTCATGCATGACATATTAAGTCATGTAATGCCATTATGAATATAATAATCAGTTTTTTTGCATGAGACCATCTTGCACTGTATGAGGTATTTCCACTTACATATCAAACATCAGTAATTACCATATCTAACACAAGTGATAAAGTAAAGTATAAAACACTATATTCCTCACTCATTGGCCTTGTTTCAAAATGTCACTTTTTTTAGTTTATCACTTTCCAGAGTGGTACGGTACAGAGTAGCAGAATGAGCACAGACAGCTGTGATGTTGTTTTAGTGACTTATGGTAGTGTTTTTAATGCAGAACATAATTTACATTGCTCATAGATATGTTTTTACAATAGACAATATTCATTTTACTGAAGATATATAATTAACTTTCAGTCTCAGGCATTCAAGAGCACCCAAAAAAGAGGAGAACCTAAAAGGTTGGTTTAATTTTTATAATTTTCATATAAATCTAACTCTATCACCATCATTTAAATTGGCCACATGAGTTTCATTAACTAAAATGTAAAATTTTGTCCACAGATTAACACAGAGGGCCAACAAGAATTGGATATACCTCAGCCAAGATGCAGCTTTAGTAGACAGAGAAGATCCATGGAAGACCTGGGACTGTCCCATCATGCCACCCAACTTCTCCGATCTTAATCTAGAGCAGACAACAGCAAAAAAGAGCCACACTGCTCCAGAGAAAACGGACATCCGTATATACTATAGTCCCCCATCAACTCGCAGGATTCTTCTAAGTGCTGTGCCATTTGAAGATGAGGACAAATGTGAAAAGAAACAGGAGAAAGAGGAAACACTTTGCAACCACTCTAAAAGTATAAAGGAAACGAATGTCTGTGATACCTGGCAGGGTACTTTACCTTTTCAGTGCCAGAGCACAATAGAGCAGGGTCCATTTGCTATTATTAGATCCAATTCATCTTCTGGTTTCCAGTCTCCTAGTGTTTCATCTTCATCTTGCTTGCCCTTCAGTGGATGGGAGGTCTCAGAAAATCTGAGTGATGACATGAAAGAAATGACAGCTAGTGTGCTTGAACGGAGGAGAAGGAGCGTCTCGGGTAGCCGCACTGTCAGTATAGGAACCCAGACTCATACTCAGCCACAGGTGAATAGTGTTGGACTTCAGACTGACATTTATCAAAGTGTGTGTGCAAGCAAACACCGGTCACCCAGGGTCACATCATTTGTGTCTTCCCACTCCCAAAATATTTCATCTTCTCTGGAGAGGATGCCTGGGTCATTCGAAAAGTCTCCATCTTGCTCAACTTCACCGAAACAACAGCGAAGACACTCATCCTCTTTTTCATCCAGCTCTTCTAACAACAATACAAATTCCTCTTATTCTTTCAGATCAGCTTCCTTGTCCTCATCATCATCTCTGACCAGTTCCTCCAGGTTGGAGCCTACTAAAGAACATAGTGTATGGGGACTTCCTCGTTACAATTCTAGCAGCACGAAACCCAGTTCAGCATTTGGTGGTAGCAGTGAGAAGTCTGCTGGCCGTAGGACTGCAGGGATCCACAAGTATGGCCTGGTTCAAGAGTTTTTCCGTAATGTGTGTGGTCGTGGAGAGAAATTAAACCCACCAAATCCACGAGGGGAGAAAGTACCAGATATGCGCAGGGATCATGCAAGTTCAGCAAGATTAAAGAAAACTGAAGGGCCTCCTTCTCGGATTCCCACAGTGCCACTGGGCAGGAGTGACAGTCTCACTAGAATTGTTAATCACAGATTTATGAAGCAGGGTAGAAAGGATGAGCCACGACTAGCCCAGACACAAACACACGGTCAGTGTCCAAACCAGACCAAGACTCCCACGAGTAAGGACAAGGGCTTTGGTCCTGCTGCTTTGGAGGTGGGTAACATTAACAAAGTAGGAAGTACTATATATAAAGCAACTGGAAATTATAAATTATGCATGAGTGTAAATGTCTAGTTCAGAAATTCTGATCCTTATCAACAGTTATACTTTTTATCATGGTGTTGCCAAAAGAATTTAGATGTGTGTACTTAGCTTTGAATGTTTCTCTTTCATTTATTTTTGACACAAAATCTTTCTCCCTACAAGGATGCCCCCTGTGGCTGCAGCACTCGAACTCTAGCTTCCTGCTTCGCTCGAGTGTCTCATACCAACCTTCGCCACGCCCACAACCACTGTAAGCTCCGCCCCACAGCAGCTGGTGGGAAAGGGAATCCGCTTTCTCAGTAAAGGGTGGCATCACCATGCACACTGATACCAATAAACAGCCAACAAGATACTGAAGTAGTGGAGCAGCTACCTTTTAAATCCATCATTCGGATGTTTTCAGACTTTTTCATTATTCTGAAGATTTATTATAATACAAACTGGATTGCTGCTGGTGTATTGACAGCTTTAAATGCAGTATATATACAGTTTTTTTTACACTACAATTTGTAATCTAATGTGTGACAGCCAAGACATAGAAATGTTTTTATCTCTTTGAATTTTTATACGCCTTAGTATATACTCTCTACTGAAATTGACTGTTAGAAGCCTTAACAGTAAACAGTTTTACATGAGTGTCAAAAGCTATATATAAAGTCTGTAAATAAATCTCTTATATTTCATTGGCCTTTTGTTCTTATGAAGTGCTTCAGACTTATTAAGAGGGTGTTGTCAAATGTTACATGTATTTCTTTAATTATTAATTCCCTAGACAAATATGGCCGTGCAAGAAGAATAACACCATATGGCCCAATAACACCCAATAATATGTGCCTCTTTATACTGTTTATATTGTTGTGTGTAGATAACAATATTACAAGACACTACATTTGGACAATGACACAGAGCCTTAAAAACACCCACTGTCTCCAGTTTGATCCTGAGCTTGTGTTACTCTCTTTGTGGAGATTTTGTATGTGTTCCCTGTGTTTGCATTTCTGAAGGTTTTCTGATTTCCTGCTAAAATATGTGTTGGTAGTTGGTGGGTTGGTATGGCTATTCGTAATTGCCTATAGGTGTGTGTGTGTGTGTGTGTGGTGCTCTGTGTTACTGGTGTCCCTTTAAGAGTGTATTTCCAACTCAAACCCAGCATTCCTGGGGCTGGCTCCATATCCACTATGACCCTGACCAGATATCATGGTTACTGAAGATAAATAAATCTCACTTTTTGTTATTGAACAAAATATTAATTTCTATGTGCCATATGGGTAATAATATAGCATCAAATCATTTGCTTTATGTTTTACACTAGAGTATATTCTTGTCTGTCTTGGCTTAAACACTATTTAAAAAAGACAGATATCTGTGGTATACAGAAGGTATGCAATTATCAAACCTTAATAACCTTTTTTTTTAAGTATAAATAATATCCTTGTAATGTTTAGAAAACTAGGAAAAGTGCTAAACAAAATACATTTTAGAATAATGTAAAAAAAAAAAATGTGGGGAAAAGGCATATCTCCAATAAAATGGCCATTAAAACTAATAAGCATATATACATCTTTAACTAGTATTTTTGTGTTGATGAACCAATACAGGGGGCACACCTCCAGGGTTGGGGGTTTGATTCCCGCCTCCGCCGTGTGTGTCTCTGATCAGTTTTACTGTTAAAAAACATGATCTGTATTTATATTTATGTATTTACTCAGTCAGTTATAACTCAGTTATTACATAGTTCATAATTGAGGTTTTAATGATGTTCATCCATTAATTTCAAATTCTATTTTCCTGAGATGGAATTTTATAGCTGATTATTTTACAGCTGCCACTGTGTGAGGTGTTTTCACCAACATTTATTTAGTGTGATTAAAAACTTGGTGCAGCAGATTAATGACCTGAAAAAGAAAAGAAGAGTTGTGTTACTGTGTGTGTGTGTGTGAGAGAGAGAGATTCACAGATATCAGTTATTCTTATACATAACAATAATTGTCAAATCTTTTGTAATGGTATGAGCATTACACTACTTTAGATCTTATTGTGCATGCGTGTCCGGAGTCTTTCATTTTTCTGCCTTGCCAGTTCCTCTTTGGATTTGGACAGCACAATATACAGCAGTTTCATTCCCAGGATCTTTCCATTCAATTCACTCATGGCTGTTTTGGCCTCTGCTTCAGTGGAATACGTCACATAGGCATATCCTTTTGAGCGGCCGTTTGACATAACCAACTGTATGAGGAGATATGGAAGGCAAAGCATTACACACCAGCTAACATATATAGAAACAGAGCAGCTATGTTGTGAACTGGGATTGAACCCCCCTATAGTCCATATGTATGTCTTCTGTGTTGAAGGTCATTTCAGACAGCAGCTATACAAAATAAAGTGTACGAAAAAACACCCCACTATACACTCGTCTTCTAACCAAGCGAGTACGAGAAAGTGAACACAGTGTATTGGGAAAGGAAGAAACTGGAGGCATTAGTAGCTAACCTTAAAGCTGATGAGGACCTTAAAGGAACTCCTTATAGAGGCGCTGTTCACTAATACTGAAGTCCACGTCTCTAACAAACAGTTCAACTCCCTGCAAAACAGAGGGATAACAGAGGATTCAGTAAACATTCATAGCGTTAAATAAGCCAATCAGAAAGCTCAAACTGTGAGAAAAGAAACCGACAAATAAACAGAAAATCACAAAGCAGTATGAGAGTAAAAGTGTGCCTCTGGCTTCATGATAATCAGATTTTACTGTGGGATGTTAGTGACATGCCCCATGTCCATATATGTACACAAGGGCACGTCCACTCAGGTCTGCGATGTGCAGACAGACTTTAATGCTGTACCTTGGTGTTTGGTGAGCTGTCAGCTTCTTGCCTCAATTTCTGCCTCATCTGTTCCTGAGCATCCTCTGCCTTCTCCTTCTGTGTCTCAGGAGACACTGGTGCAGGCATGGCCTCAGGTTCAGGCATGGCCTCAAGGTTCAGGCAGTGCCTCGGGTTCAGGCAGGGCCTTGGGGGTTACAGGCAGAGCTTCCATAGATGCTTGGATAATTTTAAGGCTATGAATGGGGTGATGCATGTGCTCGTGCCTTGGGTTCCACTTCAGGTGCAGGCATGGCCTCGGGTGCAGGCAGGGCCTCGAGTGCAGGCAAGGTCTCGGGTGCAGGCAGGGTCTCGGGTGCAGGCAGGGTCTCGGGTGTAGGCAGGGCCTCGGGTGTAGGCAGGGCCTTGGGTCCAGGCAGAGCTTCCATACATGCTGTTTTTCCATAACAGTTAAAGAAAACATTTTTGTTTTTTACTTGATACTTGAACTATAGAGCACTTTTACCTATCCTTAATGTATGATCCTACATTATAAATTAGCAAGGGCAACACAGCAGGCTGATCTCCAACTGAGAAAAAGGGATATGTAGAGCTGCACAAGTGTTAAGAGTGCAGTGTTTAATATAGCTTGTTATCTTGATTCAAATTTCTCATAAGCTTAATTTGTCTAAAGAGAGAAAAATTATAATGACTATTTTTGTCTAAATACTACATAGAAAATTAACAAAATTAAAGCTGGTAACTGCAGTTTGGCTAAAACTAATGACTAAAACCTGACAAAAATGCAATGACTTTTCGTCGACTAAAACTAGACTAAAACTATGAAAGACTAAAATGGCTAAAATGTGACTAAGACTAATAACCATTTTCGTCTGAAGGTAAAGAATAAGACTAAATCAAAAATGGCTGTCATAATTTACACTGGTGTGTGGAGTGTGCATGTTCTCCCCGTGCCTCCGGGTGCTCCGGTTTCCTCCGGGTGCTCCGGGTCCGGTCCAAAGACATGCATTGTAGGTTGATTGGCATCTCTAAATTGTCAGTAGTGTGTGATTGCGTGAGTGAATGAGAGTTTTGTGTGCCCTGAGATGGGTTGGCACTCCGTCCAGGGTGTATCCTGCCTTAATGCTCGATTACACCTGAGATAGGCACAGTGACCCGAGAATAGATCGGATAAATGGTAGACAATGAATGAATGAACCAATACATCATTAGTGAATGAAGCGCACATTAACAGCGACTCTTTAATTAACAGTTAAATATTAACATATTGTTAATTAATTACCTTAATACTGTTAACTGCAGCATTACTTAATAAAGTTTATTTACATCATGAATGGTGAGTGATAAAGAGTGATTTTACACTGGAAACTCAAAAACCCCGGGGACAGAGAAACCGGAAATACGTCAGAAATGCGCGCCGATGTTTAGCTTTACAACCCCGAAGGATCAGGTTGAAAGTTTGCTTTGTTGTTGTTGTTTTTTTGCTTGATATTATATTGGTAGTTGATCATCTCGATAAAATGTATATTTCAGTCTGAGACTGAATGCAGGGGATATGATGTAGCTAACGAAGCTATATCTCTAAACCATTCATTATTTTTTTCCTCTTGCTAGTTAGCTAGACATTAGATAATATCAGTGTTTGCAAGCTAGCAAAGTTTTCCAGACAAAGATATCGAATTTACCTGCTTAATTTTTACGTTACATAAGTATAGCAATGTCGTGCACCCTGGAAAAGGTGTTGTCTGATGCTCGGACTTTGCTGGAGCGATTAAAAGATCACGACACTGCAGCCGAGAGCCTTATAGAGCAGTCCAGTGCTCTCAGCCAGAGAATACACTGCATGAAGGAAGTCGGAAATGCTCTTCCTGACAAGGTAAGCTTGAATTTTAGACACAGTCAGGAGGTTGATTTGATGCTAGTGTAAACACATAGGTGTCAGATTGTTCTGGAAGGCTAAAACCAGTTAGAGATTAGTGTTAGTCCAGAATTTGTCCTAAATGCGCTGATGAGCTGAATCCACTGTTTACGTTTCTGTCCTAGTCACGGTTGAGTGGCTCAGCATGGGGTCTGTAACCCTCTTTAGTAGGTATGTTCTTGTGTTTAGGTTGTATTTACTCTCACGTGTAAGTCATAAAATAAATTGTGATATAAATAATATTTTGGACAAAATAGTCTGCCCATTAAAATGTGTTAGACTGTTAAACTCTTGATCCTCTGGGACAGGAATTTAACACTGCCTGGTCACTTATTAACTTACACTTATTGAGCATTGTTTATTATTGAACAATGCTCAATAATAAAATACATTTCAGTAACAGTCTGACTTTTTCCCCCAGTACATGGAAGCAATTCCAGGATATCAGGAGCTGTCCAAATCCAAACCACACATTCTCCTGACCCAGGAGAACACCCAAATCAAGGAACTTCAGCAAGAGAACAAAGGTTCCTAATTCCCTTATATCTAATAGACATTTCTGATAACATGCTTTTCAGATGCCTAGTACATTTTAAATTTGAACAGTAGTTTTAAACATTTGCTTAGTTTAATTTATCCATGTCTTCCACAGAGCTTTGGCTTTCTTTGGAAGAGCACCAGTATGCTCTGGAGTTGATCATGGGCCGATATCGGAAACAAATGCTGCAGCTGATGATGGAAAAAAAGGAGATGGATACCAAGCCTGTGCTCAGCCTTCATGAGGATCATGCCAAGGTACATATTTTACAATGATCCGATTATATGGGATTTGCTTTTTTAAAAAAAAATCTGCATCTGATATAAAGAACTGTTTTTAATTCATTTCTCACTATAAGTTTTTTTTTTTCGTTAACAATATTTTCATTACATTTTTATTCATACAGTTATACTACTAATAATAACTGTTGTGAGCTATATATTATATACAAACTGTAACCCATGTACACCTCATAAACACAGTTATCATTCTTGTCTACTGCTTTTGGTATATACAATTACGGTGGCTTAGTGGTTATCACGGTCGCCTCACACCTCCAGCGTCCTGGGTTCGAGTCTCACTCCCGCTCACTGTGTGTGTGGAGTTTGCACACCCCGTGCTTGGTGGGTTTCCTCCAGGTGCTCTAGTTTCCTCCCACAGTCCAAACACATGCCTCTAGGCTGATTGGAGTCTCTAAAAAAATGCCCATAGTGTGTGATTGCGCGAGTGAATGTATGTGTATGCCCTGCGATGGGTTGGCACTCCGTCCAGGGTGTATCCTGCCTTGATGCAATGACGCCTGATATAGGCACAGGCTCCCCGTGACCCGATGATAGATCGGATAAGCGGTAGACAATGGGGGAATAAAAATTATAAATGATTATCTTGTTTGAGAAATGCAGTTGTACAAAATGTTATTGACTTACTAGTAATAATAAGACATATATACCCTTCTGCAAATACTTACTTAACTTATTCTTGTGATTTGTCTAGGAGGTACAGAGCAAGCTGGAGAGGATTTGTGAGATGGGCCAGGTGATGCGCAGAGCTGTACAGGTTGATGACCAGCACTACTGTTCTGTGAAAGAGAGACTGGCTCAGCTGGAGGTAATATGTAGAACCATGTCTGATTCTCCTCTATAGCTTTGCACTAATGCTCCACTAATGTTCTGAAGGTCAGGAAACGTATTCTGAACCAGACACCTTACAGTTCCAGAACAAATTCTTGCTTTGTATTTCCTGCAGAGAAGTATTGCAGTTTTTTTTGGGCCATGACTACTGGTCCATGGCAGCATGCAGTTTCCCACTGGTTCCTGGTCTTTAAAAAAAGTACCAGTTGTGAATCAGAATTATACTTGGATCTTCCATTAGAACCACTAAAAGTTTTGGAAATATATCGCAGTAGAAATATGTTTGTTTTTTTCTTGTCTCAGTTTTTAGTACTGTTCAGCCAGCTGCTGTTTGTTCTTATGAAACTTCCTCCATTTTTTCCCCTACAGATCGAGAACAAGGAGCTGCATGACCTTTTGGCCATCAGTAAGAATTTATTAAAACCACAGCGAGAAGAGGCAAGCCAGCCAGACTCAGAGCCCAAACCCAAAGTTACTGACAAAGAGTGATGATGTCTGAAGACATGAAACGTTGCTCTGCTTTATGGCTACAGTTCAGTGCAATGTCTGTCGTACCCTCTCAGGTCTCAGGTCACCTGTTGGTGTACATGTGTGTTGTGGCTTTTTTGGTCTTACTGACTGGTCTCAGTGTAACCTTGCCTTTTCTTACCCACTGAGTAGAGTTGTAAATGGAATGTTGTTTTCTGTCTCAGGAAAGACGTACAGCCTCCGTTTGTCTGTTTAAAGAGAAGACAAATCTATGACAAATTGAAATTTTCATGCAACCTGAAATTAACCTCAACACAAAGTGCCTTGCAAAAGTATTTAATTCTATGGCACAATGTGATGTGTTGACATGGAAACAAATTATTTCATTCTTAGCCTCATTCTTACTGGATTATTTTATTAATTATTTTCTGTCCAGTGCACTTTTGACAATCGTCTTTGGCATTTTTAATTTTTTTTCATTTAAAAAATGAAATCTTTATTATTCCTCTGACACTATGGGTTATTCATATTTAGAAAAAGAGGAGAGAGAAGCCAATACAATTTTGTAAGGAAACACCAACATTAGTGAGATTAGCTGTCTGTGATGGCAAGAAACAAGCTACTACTTGAACCAATAATCAAAAAGCTCATAAAAGTTAAAAAGTTCATACTTTAATGAAAGAGTTTGAGGCATCCAATCAGCATATTATTTATTGCCTTTATTGTTCAGTTTATTAAAAAATATCTCTCACTTTTATTCAACATAACCTTGTGTTTTCCTAAAAATTTTCCGAATAGTTAAATACTTTTGCAAGACACTAATTCACTTTTTGTGTCTTATTTCTATTGGGTATGTAACCTTGTTTCTGAATGGCCTGCAGTAGCTTTGATTCAAATTAATTTATTTCCTTTATTTCATTTTTAAGTTGGGTAAAATGTTTGGCCATGTAATTCCACAGACTTCAGGCTTCGGCACCATTTTTGTTCTGTGTTTCAGTGATTGCTTTAACAAATAATCTCTCTTTTAAAAAAAAAAACCAAAAAAAAAAACCTCAGTTTTAATAATCCAAAACATAGATTTAGGGTGAACATGGTGCTGGTTGTCCAGGCACTGGTTTATGTATAATGGTGAATATGAATTGAAAAGCATTATTTGTTCAAAGATCAAGATTTAAATATTTAGTGCTGTGCATGTCCCACTGTTAGGTTGTTGCATTATATTGTTGGTTTTTTTAATTTCAATAAAAATGTCAAACATGATAAAAAAAAAAAAAGAGTAGTAGACGTGTGGTACTTTGGTAACCATTGCAAGAGCATTCTGAATTTAATTGAAATCTTGTCATGATACATGTCAGTAAGTAATAGCCATTGATCACAAATTTGCAGGACACCCTTTTAAAGATTATATTCTTAGAAAAGAATTATAAACTAAAAAAAAACAAAGCCAACAATGTCTGCCATTCAGTAGAGAATCCTGGCTTATTCCCTCGGTAAACATGACTGAGTTGCATCCTTGTTTCTTCTTATAGATTGTTGGCCAGTGCAAGGAAAATTTTTTTTCTCCATTTTTAATAAATGTGATTCCATAAATCAAAATAAGTATGTATATTTCAAAATATGTATACATACTAAAACTGGGTATGGAATATAAGTATGCATACTTAATCATTAAAATGTATGAAAATAGGCATAGTAAGCATTCTGAATACTTCTGCCGCTGTATTGTTTTGATATTAAGATTAATATATACATCTATCGTCATAAAAACCCATTTGTAGCATTGTTACATTAGACAGCTTGAAAGATTTAAATGCAATTGTAAGTTGTACTAGAATCTAGAAATGTGATATTAATCATATTAGGTGTTGACTTGGCCTCAAAATTCCCCAGATCTCAATCCAATCAAGCATCTGTGGGATGTGCTGGACAAACAAGTCCAATCCATGGAGGCCCCACCTCGCAACTTAGAGAACTTAAAGGATCTGCTGCTAATATCTTGGTGCCAGATATCACAGCACACCTTCAGGGATCTAGTCAAGTCCATGCCTCGATGGGTCAGGGCTCTTTTGGCAGCAATAGGGGGACCAATACAATATTAGGCAAGTGGTCATAATATTATGCCTGGTCAGTGTATGTACTGTACACACATATTGTGTAGTTCCCATTTTTGAGTTACTTAACAAGCCAAATACCAAAAGAGGCATAATATAATACAAACAATCAATGTACCTACAACTGATAATGGAAATGTGGATAAAACAAATCAAAAATTCCATTGAAATTACCTCAATGACAATTTAATTAATGACTGCAGCAGTGTCTGGTTTATTAGAAGCGCCTTTCCCTCGCCTGTCCAGAAGGTGGCAGTAGTGCTGCACAATATATGACCTCACACGGGGAAAACATGACAGCTTAGCCTTCTGATTCAAAAGTGAATTTGACCCCATCTGCTAATATTATCAAATCCAACATGTCTGAGAAAGAACTGGGGCAGAAATGGGACCGCTGCCTTGCAGACTGCGCTATCAAAGTCGGTAAGAGTGTCCTATAATAATGATTAACTAATCCACATCGCTCAATGATAGTTACCTTCAGTCAGGGTTATGCTAGCTTCTTAGCTTAGGTGTGTAGCTTGACTGCCATGGGAGTCGATTCATGTGCGTTAGGACGCTAGGATGAACCGAATAAAGTGTTCTAGATCGATGTTGCATTCATTTCTTTTAAAGTATTCACTTTATAGTTACTCTGTTGTACGTTTTCGTAAGGCATTTAGCTACGATGATCCCTAACCTTCGATACAGTTAAAACTAGTTTGTTATAAACATTGGCTTGCTAGACCTTAGAATTGTGCCAGTGTGACATAAATAAATAAATAAATAAATAAATAATGCATAAATATAACGCATCTTGTAGTTATGTAGGATTTAAATATTAAAAAAAGAAGGCAAACTTGTATTTTTTTCCTCTGTAGGTGCTGGTCTTGGTATAGGTATCGTCTTTTCTGTGGTTTTCTTCAAACGTGAGTGTTTGTGTGTGATAATTATCCTGCAAGAGTTATAATAATGATGAGCACTGTGACAGCATTTCAACTATGACTACAGGTAGGACAATGCCAATCGCATTTGGTACAGGAGTGGGACTGGGCATGGCTTATTCCAACTGCCAGAATGACCTGAGGACTCCATATCTCCTGCACAGCAATGTCCCTAAGGTCAGTATATCAGTGGAAGATGGTGAGGGGAGCAGCTACACTACATTGCTAAAGGTTTTGGGACACCCCTCCAAATCATTGAATTCAGGTGTTGGGCTTGGCCCCTTAGTTCCAGTGAAAGGAACTCTTAATGCTTCAGCATACCAAGACATTTTGGACAATTTCATGCTCCCAACTTTGTGGGAACAGTTTGGGGATGGCCCCTTCCTGTTCCAACATGACTATGTACCAGTGCACAAAGCAAGGTCCATAAAGACATGGATGAGCGGGTTTGGTGTGGAGGAACTTCAGAGTCCTGACCTCAACCCGATATGACATCTTTGGGATGAATTAGAGCAGAGACTGTGAACCAGGCCTTCATGTCAGTGCCTGACCTCACAAATGTGCTTCTAGAGGAACGGTCAAATATTCCTATAAACAGACTCCTAAACCTTGTGGAAAGCCTTCCCAGAAGAGTTGAAGCTGTTATAGCTGCAAAGGGCGGGCCAACTCCATATTACATTCATGTGCATGTAAAGGCAGATGTCCCAGTTTTGGAAGAGACTGGTTCGCAGTCTCCACTCGAATTCATCCCAAAGGTGTTCTATCGGGTTGAGGTCAGGAGGTCAAGTTCCTCCACACCAAACTCTCTCATCCATGTCTTTATGGACCTTGCTTTGTGCACTGGTGCGCAGTCATGTTGGAACAGGAAGGGGCCATCCCCAAACTGTTCCCACAAAGTTGGGAGCATGAAATTGTCCAAAATGTCTTGGTATGCTGAAGCATTAAGAGTTCTTTTCACGGGAACTAACCCCTGAAAAACACAACCTGAATTCAGTGATTTGGAGGGGTGGTCCAAAACTTTTGGCAGTATAGGGTATTTATGTAGTAAATTCTAAAAATGTATATTACTTAAAAAGCAAGTATGCATACGTAAACAGCAACTATTCAAAGTAAGCATGTAAAGAGCAAGTATACATGAAAGTATAGCAATAAAGATGTCTGATGCTCTCACACAAATGTGCAATTGGAAAGAATTGAACTTTTAGGCTCTTCTGTTATCATTGTAGTATAGTCATGGGAGTTTTCTCCAGAGGTGTTTTTAAATGGCCAGTCCAGCTTAAGGAATGTTGGGACTGTACCTGTATCTGTAAGCCAAAACCTGAGAACTGTGAATCATTTAGCTTGCTGGTTAAAGGTGCCTTTTATTTTTCTGTCAAAAAGTAAACAAATCAAGACAATAAGTTTGATGTTCACTTCAAGATCCAACTAATCAGGACACAAAGTTGTCTACTGGCCAGTCAGTTATTCAGCTTTTTTTTAACTGACTTCTTGCACTAGTGTTTAGACGTCACAGCCTGCATCGTGTGTGTATGTGGCTTTACATTTACACTTCTGGCATTTGGCAGACGCTCTTATCCAGAGTGACGGACACTTCAAAGCCCTCTTGTATATCAATGAATACATTAACACTGGTTCAATAGGTCATAGACTTGGAATACCATCAGCCTAAAAACTGCATTGAGGGGAGTAGTTTTTTTCTTTTTTCATGCATACAACTACATAAAACATACAACAATACATAAAACAAACAGGGAAAAGTAAGAGCTAGTTTAAGTGCTTCAGGAAGAAGTAGGTCTTTATCCATCGTTTGAAGACAGTCAGTGACTTGGATATACGGACATCTAGGGGAAGTTTTTGGGGTTGTAGCTTTGGACAGAACATTTAAAGGAGTGCTGGATTGGTTTGGATTTTTGGTTTTGCTCTCCTCATATTTAGCTTTTCCCCATCAAACTCATTTCTTGTGCTGTACCTACTCTCTGACGTGTGCATCTTCTGATTCTCAGTTTGACCTTAGGTTGCTTTCACACCTATAAAACCATTTTCCTTGTGAAATCAGTACTTTTTTCTCATTGCCTGTTGGGTCCAATTTGACCTGGAAAAAAATCCACCATTCATCCACAACTTTTATATTAATCTTTATAATTGATGGGCTTAATCAATCAATTAATGAATTAATTAACACGACTCACTAAAGTCATTTTTTAAATAGGCTTGTGACCTGATGTGGGCTTCTGTATCAAGGTTCAGCGTGTTGTGTGTTCTGAGATGCTCTTCTGTTCACCACGGTTGCAAAGAGTGGTTATTGAGTTACCTGTCTGGCCATTCTCCTCTATACTCCCTCATCAACAAGGTGTTTCCATCCACAGAACTGCAGCTCACTGGATGTTTTCTGCACCATTATGTATAAACTCGTGTGTGTGTGTGTGTGTGTGTGTGTGTGAAAATTCCCATTTCTGAAATACTCAAACCAAGCCCAATCTGGCAACAACCATCATGCCAAAGTCACACTTTTCCCTCGTTCCCATGTTTGATGTGAACCTTAACTGAAGCTCCTGACGTGTATCTGCATGATTAGATTTATTTCACTGTTCCAGCTTCGTGCCTGATTGGATAATTGCATAAATGTTTGTACATAATAAAATGAACCGTGAGTTTAGACCCTGTAAGTAATAACATAAAGCTGTGATTACTGTAGCTTGATATCGTTACTGGTTCAATATTTCTGAACATCGTTCTAAGTGAATCAAATAAACGATACTCTCATGATTCAAATAATTTAAATTAGTTGAATGAAAGAATAGAATCAATAGTGAGTCATGTTGTGCAGGCCAAGCAGCTGATATTTTTGGAATAAGCAACAAGCACTGTAATTTTGTTTCCATTTGGAAAGACAATGCTGACGCAATCATGGAAAAGACCCGCTGTTTCAGTGCGTTTATTATCATTGTTTTTAAGTAGGAAAGCTATGATTTCATTGTAACAACCAAACGTTTTGTTCCGTTTTCTTGCAGGAGCAGTAGCATCGGACAGTGCAGGATTTCACTTGTCTTGCTTATCTGACAGTCGACTGACTGATATCTTTCTCCAGATTTCTCCTCATCCAGCAACCCTGTGCCTGAACCGAACAGTCTGTCTTCATCACATTGTTTATAATGATATTGTTGGATAATGTAGATTTGAGAATGATGTACCCTGGAGCTTGTGCACTTATAAAACACTATTTTATGACATGATCTCTGTGTCCTCTTTACTGTGCTGTATATACAAAAACATTAGTCAAAAATTGCCTTTGACTGAGCATTCTGAGCTATTCTGAGCATTTTCTCTCTTTTTTTTTTTTTTTTTTTTTTTTACAGTTGTAATATGAGATAAGACAAACGAATACTTCACACTGAAGTGCAAACCTATGAAGCATCTCTACACTATAACATACCAATAATGATAAATGTAATAAGCCTTTTTTTTTTTTAATTTCATTTTTTTTTTTTTTGGGGGGTTTTTTTTACCTGGAGTGCACATACAATTTTAAACAGTATTTTCTGATTAAATAAGATAACTATTAATCCCTAAGGAAATTCTTTTGCCAGACTTCTTCAGATTATAAGAAAAATAAAGAAATAATCTATATATACAAATGTATTCAATAGTACAAAATGTATTCGAAAATATAAATGAAATCAAACTAGAACAATTTTTTGTGAGACGGTCAACAAAAATCAGGTACCACCCAAAAGAATTTCCTGTTTCAGAGTTCCTTCTTCCTTCATTATTTTTCATGATCTTTGCATGCCTTAAGAGTTCAATTGTATTGAAGTACATTAGACTTTTGAGGCAGTCAGTTATCTAATTGCTTACTGTTTCCCATGCCACAGATTTCCTCCACCAAAAACACTCAGCTACTCAAATTAGATATAAAAGAGTATCTACATGAAAACCAACATTTATTTGCATAAATGTTTTTAAATTAATGCTTTAGTGTAAAAGAAAAAGGCCCTTCTTCATTAATTCGGAATTAACTCTGACTGTGAAAGTGCCTAAGCATGCATTAAGAGTGTGATGCTCAGACACGTTCTGTTCTCAGTGCCAGCATGCTCAGTTAGGAGGCACACTGGAGTGGAAGACACAGGGATTAAGATCGAGAAAGAGAAAAAAAAAGTGTGCCAATACACAAACCTGTCATACACCTGTAGACACTTTCAGATACAACACTACACAAATGCCTATGCAACACATACACTAACATGGAGCCTATAATATTGCAAACCATTATTCTTCTAATTACATAACAGGTGCTACATGTATACAACACCGGATTCTTGTGCTCTCGCCGCGCTGAGTCTCTCTCTATCTATCTTCCTCTCTCTCTCTCTCTCTCTCTCTCTCTCTTACACACACTCACAATGAAGCCCACCTCTTGCTTGCCCTCCCCCAATGTGTGTCATCATGACACACTGCTTTGAAACATACTTGACAAGCACGGGATTACTCACATTGGTGCTAAGCTTGGAAGAAGCCAGACATAGACAAGGCAATGTGCAATTTTACCACTCAGCTTTTCTCTGAACTGAATTCTTCAGCTTCTGAACGTAACATCGGGAAGCTGTTCTAACCATGCTAGAGAGAGAGACTGGAGTGGATTCCTACAAATGCAGGATGCTATCTCTGCTCACTTGAGAGGCATGTGACCTGTAGACTTTCCGAACCAGGTGAATTGGACATATTTGTATTGTCACTTTGTCTCCATGTGGCTGAAAGACAACAGATGAGACCAGACACCACAAGTGGGATTGTACGATGAGTGGCTCCACTTTTTCATTAGCAGAAGCTGTGGATCCTAACCTTAACAGGAGCAACATCCAAACCAATGATGTGTGGAGCATCAGTGGAAGTGGTCCATGGCTCTTGGCGGTCATTATGTCCCTCATTATTCTGGTGACAGCTTGTGGGAACATCCTGTTAATAGCACTGGTGTTTGCCCACCGGTCATTACGCTGCACCTCAAATTGCTTCCTTGTGTCCCTCTTTCTATCTGACTTGATGGTAGCACTGGTGGTGATGCCTCCGGCCATGTTGAACGTGCTCTGTGGGACATGGGTGCTCTCTCCCGGGTTCTGTCCTGTCTGGCTTTGCTTTGACGTCATGTGCTGCAGTGCCTCCATCCTGAACTTATGTGTGATCAGCCTGGACCGCTACCTCCTCATTATCTCTCCATTACGCTACAAGCAGCGCATGACCCCTCCCCGGGCTTTGCTGCTCGTGGGTGGTGCCTGGGGTTTGGCAGTACTAACTTCCTTCCTGCCAATAGAGATGGACTGGCACAGTCTGGGCCGTATGCAGGACCACTCCGGGCATGACATGATCAACACCACTGTCCCATGGTTAAGCTCCTACTACCCAGCCTCATACTTCCAGATCTCCAACTCTGGCATGCTGTCATTACAATGCCGCCTGCGAGTCACGTTGCCTTTTGCCTTGGTTGCCACTTTCCTCACTTTCTTCCTTCCATCGACAGCCATTTGTTTCACTTACTGCCGCATCCTACTGGCCGCAAGGAGGCAGGCACGTCAAGTAGAAGCTCTCACATATCCTCCATACCCACATTCACCTGGGGAACCATCCCGTCCTCCGTCACTTGGACACGCTGCTCAAGAAGTAGATGATTACAGCCACCAGGATCCACCAGTGATGCGCCAGGCTCCGGTGAGAACATTAGTCAGGCAATTAAGAAAGTGAGTGCAGGGATGCTTTTCATGGAAACAGGTTAGCTATGGCAAAATAAAAATGAAAAAATGTCCAATTTTTTAGCCTTGGTGTTTTACCCTTCAGTTAGATTTTTTCCAGTACATAAAAGTACAGTACAGCTAATGCTGATGATGACCTTCAAGTAATCAAAGAAAAATGGTGCAGGAAAACCTTGAAAGAAAAAAAAAGGTTTAAAGAGTGTATTCATAATGCTTTTGAAAATGCATAAAACCGATTTAATTATTTTCTGAGAAATGGGAACATAAAAAAAAAATCAAACACCAACATGCCTCATTAATGAAAAATGTAAAAAGTCATGTCTGTCTAAATGCCTCGGTCCTTCCCCCTCACAGCTGTCGGTAAACAGCGAGCGGCGTCTGGCTCACAGACAGGGGAAGAAGGCGCTAAAGGCTAGTTTAACACTGGGAGTGTTGTTGGGGCTGTTCTTCAGTGCATGGCTGCCCTTCTTCATCACCAATATGGCACAGGTAGGCGTCCCTGACTCCTCAATCATTAAGTCATCTTGACATTTGTTCCATGTTTGATTTGTGACATTTTAAGGTTGCTTGAAAGGCACATAATTTTTTCTAATTATATGCAATTACACACATCAATGGCAACTCAAACAATGCATAATAGTCTGATGTTTGAAAGACACATCAACTCCCCTATTTGTATCTGTAATTAGACCCATTTTGCATTCACTAATCCACCAGCTCACACCCCCCCATCTGCATTGACACTCTACGCCCACAGAAAACACCGCCAGCATGGAGCGTTTTTGGGCCCCGTCTGTCTCTTTCTCTCCTTCACACTCAATATGGTGTGTGAATCTCTCCCTCACTCTCTCTCTCAACACACATACACTTTTCTACCCTTTTCATCTTCCCTCAAACCTCCCCTTCACCTTTTCTCTTCACATGTTAGACATCAGTGACCTTTTCCGTTCTTCTAGCCTGCTCTGCATATTGACCCCCTTCTTGCTCCTCAGGGTGACCTTTGTGTGTTGTTTATTTAGGCTGTGTGTGAGTGCGTGCCTCCTTCACTGTTTGATGCCATTACTTGGCTCGGCTACTGTAACAGCACCATGAACCCGATTATCTACCCGCTGTTCATGAGGGATTTTAAGAGAGCCTTAGGGAGACTGTTGCCCTGCTGCTGTTCCTCTCACATCCCTAGAAGGCCATCTCCTCCGCTTTCCCTTTCTCTGCGCAATTCAGGAGAGCCTCAGTTACAGATAGAGCCACCCTCGACTGCTTCTGACCCGCCGCAGCCACCTGCCACAGCCACGGACTCTGTAAACCTGCTTGAAGCCGAACACGCCGAGATTCACCTGCCTTTACTTCTGCCCAATCAGGTAGATACGCTGGACTAAGGGTGCCCCTGCTGAAAACCACATGGTGGACATATGAATTCATATAGCTTACGCACAGAATGAACTAAGACAGAATGAAAACATGGCGGTAAGTGTTAACATTCTATTAAGACCGCATGTTGAAATCATCGCCCTTGCCGAAACCATGTGGAGGCGGTGTTAAGACAACCAAACCAAGACAGCATCACGATGTAAGGATGAGCATGCACATAGTCTGGGATTTAAAACAGAATTAAACAGCCAGCAATGAATCCATTGCTACTAGCATTGCCATAACAACCACAACAGCAGGTGGAAGGCAAGATGAGAGCGAAAGAAATGAACTAATAGCCACCATAATGTCAAGTGGTTGCTGGATAAGCCATAACAAGTTTTTTAATTAAGTCTTTATGCTGCTTTTACCAGGGTCGGATTTAGACAATTTAGACTAACAAAAAGTAGAATATGTGAATTGGTGAGAACAAAGAAAATGTCTTCATTCTCTATGATTGGTCCGAATGTTCACAGAACACAAAAAAAATGACAGGGCTCATTTTTTTATGTTTCAGGCTTCTTAAATAGCACTCATTAATATATGATTAACAAACAATACATGGAGCAGCCCTAATTTCCAGAATAGAGTTTGCATGAGACAAACTGTTTCTACTTCACAGTGTCAGCAGAAATGAACACAAATATTATTTTACATGAATTGAGACAAGTTTCACTCATTTCCAGCTTATTTAAAATTCCAGTTTGTTTAATTCCAGTTTCCACACCACTGCTTCATTTGCTTTAATGTTTTTATTGCTATAAAACACTTGAATCGACTCTTGAAAGCCTTTATAATTAGCAGTCAAGATGTATCAGGTGTTTTACAGCAAAACAGCACTAAACAGCAGCATATTGGTACTCCAGTACAAGGACCACGAGGCACTGATTTAACCTTTAATCTCATCTGAATCCATGTGCGCTGTCGTTGTGTGTTCTGTGACCGGACTATGAAGTGAGTGCGTAGGCAGTGTTGCAGAAAAAGGCTGTTGGCTTTTGTCAGCTTGATCCTGCATGGGACATTCAGTTCTTTTAGGGTTGTGTATGATTGCATGTTCAGTAGTCCAGTGTTTGGTGTCCCATTCCCAGGAATTGCACTCAGTGTCTGTGTCACTTTGACTATCCTGTGTGCGCTGATGGTCTGAACCTTCAGTGCCCTCAGTGCAAGTGAAAAAACTACTGTCCTTTTGTTCAGACTCAGAGACACTTAATGAGTCTAGCAAGTCAGATATGTCTGGAATATCCCAGCCGTTCTCCTGTGCTCTCTCAGCACTGTCTTCTTCTTCTCCTGTCTTAGTGAATTCATTCCTCACATCAGTCTCCGCACTTTTGTTTGAAGCCTCTAGAAGGTTTTGTCCATTCTCTTTGACGTGCTGAGCCTCTGGAGGATCCAGTTTCCTCTCATTTAACATCACTGAGTGAGAATGGCCAGTTGTAGTTCCAGCTCCCTCCTTGGTAGGAACACCAACTGCTACGAGGATTGTGTCCATTTGATGCATGTAGTCCAAGTGACCTTTGACCTGGGAATGATAAAATTCTATGTTTAGAGAAAGGCTAAGGCAAAGGTTAGATGTGAAATTTTGATACTCTGAAAGTACTGGGAAGTAATTACACATGTCTATATGTAAATATCATGAAATAAAAGCTGAAATTCTGATCCATCATCATCAATATTCATCCTTTGATCTGTAATGTGGAGCAAAAACAAAAGAACAGGCCATGCTCTTCCAGTACTTTCAGAGAGCACTGTATTTTCATTACCATAGTATTTCATGCACAGTCATTCAAAAAGAAATAATTTCCCTGGATTCATTCCTGTTTAACGACTGTGTGCTGCACATTATGTTGGAAAAACCCCAAATAATGTTCTGAAACAGCCTTTTTTGTAAAAAAAAAAAAAAAAAAAAAAAGTATAAGAAAGAAAGAATCACAATATTGCTTTCTGCATAGATTGTGTAAATAATTACACAAACACACACTGGTGCAGAATGACAATCTATGAATAAAGGAAAATACACCCAATTTTCATGGTCACACAATTTTTTTTAAGAATTATTTATTACGTTACAATAAATGCAAGTTGAAAAAAATCATAAATTGTCAAATAGTGTGTCTTTTAGTGGAACTGGTGTAGAATCTTTAAATGCAATTTTTCTATTGTTTCACATTTGAATAAATACTTTATACCACAGTGCTGCGGAATTATCAAATCTGACTGATCTGAAGGTGTTCCTTAATTTTTTATAACAGCTGCCCTGCCAATAATACTGGTATGGCTATAATTTAAATGCACTCATTTTATTATAATAACAATTCTTTCCCAGGGACCTGTACGGTGTCTCAGGTGTCAGTGCATTGTAACAGTAAGACTTTGCACTTTTTAGCTTTTGGGTAAAATAACAAGCTGCACTTCAAGAGAGAGGGGGAAAAGTGTGGCTGTTGAGGGGACGGCTGTTTATAGCTGCTCTAACATAAACGACAACATTAAATATACTTATAAAGGGTCAAGAGTGTGAGGTTTAAGTTTTAACAGAGTAATCGTATAAAACATTTCAGGTTGTCAGTTTTTAAAAACGATAAATCCTTCATCATACCACCTTGGTTGTTAGTTATTTACCCATAACAGCTCACCCTTTTATGGTTTATGGTCCCTACATAACTTTACTTGTGATGGAGATATGTACAAAGGAGAAACATAATTTAGTTCAGTAAAACATATTAAAGAATTTCAGCATGTAAAGAGTTTTTACAGACCACCACACATGGATAACACCATACTGCATTAATACTATACAGTATATTGTATCTGTTGTGTTTATTATTAACTGCAATAATTTGACTATTTGACCAGAATTTTAAAAAAAACGCTGTGATGTATCAGAGGGCTCTAGCAGAATCGCAACAATATCCAATATTGCAAAAACAAGTCATGACATACCATGTAGAAGTGGAACTGCTACGCATAAAAAACATCACCAATAATATTGATGCCTGTAAGTTTCAGGCTTCTAAATAAAGCTCTCTGCTGTGTTCCTGATACTGTGTGCCCTTTAAGCTGCAGTGATTGGCATCTTGCTGCTGATTACTTCTCTGCTGCTGATTGACCAAGGTTCTGCTGTATCTTTTAATCAATGTCCAATGAATTGGTTTTGTTATCACATAATCCTTTATTTACTTTCACATTGACCCTTGTTTCATGGACTAGTCAATAAGGCAGGCAGGATGACCTCCCACTACACTGCGAGAGAAAGAGGGTGAAAGGGAGTAAAATATACTTCTTGTTTTGTGTCACGTAAATGAACTATATTTGAATAGTCTATGTTTATTTAAATGCATTTGTTGCATCGTTAATGGTCATTCTAAACATATGAGAGGGTCACAATGTTATATTAGTGTAATTACTTCTGCCTGGATTTTCAGTGCCAGGTTTAGCGTGTTTATGTAAATTTTCCAAAGACCCCTAAAACACCTGTAAAAGATTTAGTACGGCTATACACATTTTGATCACATGGCCTCCTGGTGATCCAGCGGCAGGATCCTGCGCGCTCATTGCCGCGGCCCGGGCTTTAATTCCCGGCCAGGGCGCCAGCCCAGCCACTGAAGAGTTAACTCTTAGTGCCGGTCCCAAGCCCAAGAGGGTTGCGTCAGGAAGGGCATCTGGTGTAAAAACCTGTGCCAAATTGAAACGTGCAGACTAAATGATCCGCTGTGGCGACCCCAATCAGGGAGCAGCCGAAAGAACAACAACATACACATTTTGATCACATGATTAAACTGGGGATATAGTAATCCCAGAACATTCTAAGGATACATGCTGAAGGTGTTTATTTAACTCCATCACATGTTCATTAGAATATTCATGAGGCAGAATGGGCTTCTCTGTCCTCCTATGAACCTGGTGTATTGTATGTAGGTCATTTACTCACCACAGAAGACAGATCGACATTAATTATGCGGTGATTATTTGAGTTGATTGGCTGTAGTCCTGCCACAGACAGCTGAACAGATGAACCTCTATACACAAATCCAAGAAGCCAATCTCCTCTAAAAGGAAAGAAAAATCCATCAATTCTACTACATTTCTAAAATACTAACTATAAATGCAACTTGTTTTCTCCTAACCTGCAATAACCATTGACAATCTTCCCAGCAACAACCTTCGAGAGCCGCTCCCACGTTTTTTCTGATCCGTCCACAGGCGCTCCAAGCAGAATGACATCCTCTATGACACCTTCACTACCTGGCCAGCAATGAGACATGACACATGACATGAGACATGACATGTCTTTGAATGTGCAGGAGGAGATAAGGCTCACATGTGCAGTCACAAGGCTCACATCTGCAAATTGATATTTTTGACCTTTCTATCATACACGAGAGACAAAAAAAGTACCTTGATCATTGGCAAGTTCTTCCAAACAGAAATAGATCACTCTGGCGCCAAGGCTAAATCCAATCAGACTGACAGGTCGCTTTCCCTTTGTTAAGACAGAGATAGCAGAAAAGAGAGCACTAAGGATACCATCCTAATTAGAGCTTCTGTACAATCTGATGAGCTGCACAGAGCAGTCAGTAAAAGTAAAGTGAAAAGATTTCTATCTAACACCTCACAAACCTGTTGCCTGCTCCGGAGCACTTGGGCCAGATGCTTTCCCACCTCTGCTGAGCGGCTTAGACACACTCCCCATGGGTTATCAATCACGCTCGCCACCGCCAGCAGAGATGCGGGCCATGTGAGAGCAGTAACGATGCCTGTGTAGGAAGAAGACCAGAAATGATTCTAACTTGAATATGATACTAATTTTTACAGCTAGGACTGTAGAACTAGATTTCTAGAAAATTACAGTTGTTTTCTTAGGCAATAACAAACAATAACAAATAAATCTTATGTAAAACTCCAGTTCTTCATTAGTCATTTAATGGCTAATACTATGTTTATAGTTTTCAGTCACAAGGTGCAATAAGTAGTAAACTATTTTATCACCCAAGCAGCAGAGTAGAACTGATAAACAACTTTCCAGCATTCACAATATGTAGCAGCCCTACATGTGGTGAAATTTGGTGAAAATGTTCTACTATATATAGTTCTGAAAATGAATTGATTATTCCCAAAAGCAAAAAAAAAAAAAAGAGAGGACTTCATCTAAAAATTCCATTATGACTGCAGCACAGGTGCATTGTGGACATTTTGACAGCTGATAACAGATTATAAACTGAACAGATTAGATTTTGTACATAACAATCCAACAGCATGAATTAAAGCCTGGCTTTATCCTGTGTGAGGAAGCCCTATGCTGGCTGAACTGGAGTTAACAGCTAGCTAATGGATTATTTACTGATAAATATTTAGTTTCTAAAGTTGAAAATTTCACTTCATGATTTATTCCATCGAGACATCTATATTTTGGACCAAAAACAGAGACAAACCTCTCTTTGCACACATGTACAGATTAAAGAAAAAAAAAAAAAGAATTATACCTGTATAATATTATTAATAATATAAACTTCAGGTAGAAGGGAAATATGTTAGGAAATTTAGGTTTACTTTAAATCTTTATTTCTGTAACAAATAAAAATCGAGAAGTATTAACAGCCAAAAAATGTATGGGTGAACATACTGCATCTGTCATGCATAACTAAAATGTACAAGAATTACCCATATGCAGTATGTAAAGCAGTTACTAATTTACATTCAAATATAGTCAAAATAGCACCAAGCTCAATGGTGTACTTAGACAACTCACCTGAAAGAACTGTGTATTTGAGGGCCTCCTGGGCCACAATGCTGACAAGCCCATCCCACATTGTGTTCAGGACAGAGCCCAGATCCAGTAGGTAGCGGGACTCCCACTTCAGACAGTACTGCTCTCCGCAGGCATCCAGAGTGCGCCATGGAGCCTGAAAGGAACCTACGATAACCAACAAGATGAGAACAAAATGTCTTTTCAAGTCATTTCTGCACATCACATGTGTCTTGCACAGGTCTTAAAAGTTTCAAATACAGAAATGAAAGGGTGGCCTACAAATTTCTGAAAATACGTTTCAAAATATTGTCTCTAAGTAACTCAAGGAAGTCAAAGTGTTAGTGTTGTAATGGGTTAATTAAGCTGGCATGAGTACTGACTGTATTTGCCACTGCACAACCATCCTGTTACAGCCACAGTCACGTGAAGGTGTTTCCCCGAGTTCAACGGAAGGAACTCGAATTCCTCGATTTTGCCCACTCGTTTGTTCATCTTATAGCCTAGCAATTAAAAAGATAAAACAACAACACAATATCAGTGGTGAAAAAGTCAAACTTAAGTTAAAATTAAAGTGCAAAATCAAAAAAATACTCAAGGAGAGCAGAAAACATACTAAATGTGTGATAAGATAGACTATGAGCTCAAGGCTTGGCAGCTCTACTATTTGTTTGAGTTTCCTCCTTCCCTATTTCAAATGTAAGCTGTTTTGGCTAAAATGCCTGCCAGATAATTAAAAGTAACCGAATGAAAGGCAATACGGCAATTTACATCAGCTCACCTGTTAATCCAGCTCCTGCAGCACCAAACAGGGAAGCCATGATAGCAATACCCGCGGCTGAACCCAGAACAGCAGCTCCTCCTGCACCCAACAATGCACCTGCTCCTGCAGCCACTAAAGGTGCAGCCAGACCACCTGTCACACCTAACACACAACAAAGCACATATTTATTCCTGTTCAGTATCACTCTACTTAAAAGGCTCAATAGAAACGGTTAGTGCATGCAGTGCTACTGACTGGTTGTTACTAGCCTAAAGTTTGCGGACACCTTTTAGCATTAAATATCTATTTCTAATTCACATTTAAGACAAATCAATACATTTAGAACTGTGCTAGATTTGTGTTCTAGACAATTACAGTTGTTTGTTAGGGAAGAACATCACATAAACCATACTAACAATGTCTATATGACCTTAGAGCCAGTTAGAGTTTACGGAATAATATGATTCCTGTAAAAAATCATGTTCAGGCAATAAAAGGCAAGGTCAAATAAAATTTTGTACAATAAGAATTTCTGTATATGAACTATATGTATTTTTTGTTTTGTTTTTTACCTCCTACTGCTAGTTATTTAATCTCAAAAGTGAATAGGGAGAATACAATAAGTAAATGTAACATATTATGTAACAAACATTTATTATGCTTTTGTAAAAGGATGTTGAACAAGCACATATGGATGTGATGGTCAGAAGTCCACAGACTTAAAAGTAAAGTGTACATGCATTATGCAGTCTTGCTTGCATCCAAAGGGATAAACAAATGTTTAAACACACCCAGTACTGTTCCCCCACCAACAGTTGCAAGACCTATCAGCAAGTAACGCCGCAGAGCACGCCCTCTTTCTTTCTTCCGTCTTCTTGATGACTCTTCTCTGTGCACAGATTTAGAGCCAAGAACAAACAGACAGTATACTAAAATGAAATTGCCACATATTGTGATGAGCTTGGAATTATAACAAGTGTGATGTAACATGGATAAAGACTGCATTTATTTAAAATATTATGTGTGCTTGCTAGATTGCATGAATGCCATGATTCATCAAAACACCTACAGAGACTTTCTGAAATAGAACAGAATGGAGTCACCATTTTATAAAGTGCTCAGGATGTGAATCCTAAACCCCTTAGTATTCCCCAAAATGAAGAGTTTAAGAAAAATTATATAGGGTCACAAGCAAAGCAGAAGAAAACCAAACCTTGTACTTACTCTCATAACAAATCCAGATCGAAAGCAACATTATGAAAAATAAAACAAAGTCATTTACTTGTTATTCATTAAGACTGCTCAGAGACTCTAACTGCTCAGTGATCTGATAGATTCATTAGACAGAAAGGCATGGTTACTACACAGTGAATGACAATCCACTGAATAATTTTGACTTTGATTACAAACTCAAATGATTTCATATGGGACTAGAGTAAAATAAATAAAATGTAAACAATTATCCCCTTATATCAGTTTGTACTGGAGCTACAAGACTAATGTAGACAACAAGTAAGGAAAGTCAATAAAGCCAATAGCATAAATATAAAAGTAAGAAAGCTCTTACTCGCTCTCCTCTCCTCCCTGTCTCAACTGCTGTCCAAGTGTCTCCTCAAAATCTTCGAGCTGCTGTGGACAGACACGCAGTAGGCAGCTGACATGTCGGATCAGGACGCGAGCCCTGGCATCATACTCACCTGGAGCAAGAGAGTAGAAGTGTGATCAATACACTGTTTTTCACAACTGGCATCATAAGATGTAGTCAAGACCCTCACCATCTTTGACCGAGAAGGAAACAAGATCCTGAGAGAGAATGAAACAGATCAGAGCAGGTGGTTACAATTCCAGCAGTGTTGTGATTACACAAGCACTACTGTGGACTGATAAAGTGTGTGCATTTACACACCTGTGTAATAGGCAATGCACCAGTGCTGAGTAGTGGCTCTGCCTGAAGAATGGACACGAAGGTGTCACTGCCTTCACACCCAAGTCCAGCCAGGAAGGCATGCATCACTGGCATGACAGACTCGTCAAGACCCAGCCATTGTACTAAGCCTTCTAGAAATTTCTCCCGAAATGACCTGTCAGGAAGAAATCGTTCATGTTGTTCCAAAATGCTCTTTACATGTCAAACCAATAGTGCAGATATAAATATATCAGATTTAACTATGTTTGCTCTGCTACCTTTGTTCTGATCCCGGGAAAAGATAGCCAAGGGACACCCCACATAATGCAGCGCAGGCAAATCGGCCTGGTTCACCGAGCTGCTTTCCGATCGCTGCTTCTGCCGTTGACTGAAGTGTGCCGTTTAATTTGGATTCTTTTCCTCCTGGGTCTGTTAAGAGAAAAATTACAGACATAGTAAAACCGAAAATTTAGTATATGGTAGCATACATGTCAAAGTAATGAAAAAACTAAATGTAACATGTGACTTAAAGGAAACCCTAGTAGTACCAAACATATAACAAAGTGTACTTTGGAAAATCAAGTTATTATTTATCAACAGCAAACATTTAGCTGAATTTATATATAGGAAAAGTCATTTTGTGGTCTTCAGAACAGATATAATTGCAGTTTTTATTGTTTCTCATCATATTTTTGCCTTAACATTGAGAGAAATTGAGGAAACAACTCTTCAGATTTGCTATAACATAACTAATAACAGGAACTAATTTCTTTTGTAGATGTTCCACTGCATTAAGTGTAGCTATAAACATCAAAAGTACCACGTCTCATTAATAGCATTAAAGTCATTTGCAGTGGTATGGGAGAAACAAAACATACTATTACAGGAAAAATAATCAGCTTTACACTAGGCATCAGACAACCCTTTTGATTATTTTCCTATGACAACACAACCAGTTGTCTTTTACTCTTAAGCATGTAAATTGTTTATTATCATGTGAACTGTTTACAATTAAACTGAGCTTCTGTTTATAATAAACAATCAATCAGTTCAAAAAATTTAGACTTTCTCAATTTCTATTAAAAACTCAAAATGCCCTTTTAATCAATGTCCTTGACATTCTTTGCATATCTACATTCGTTGTTTACATCTTAACTGCTATTGTTGTGTTTTGTGTGTTTTTGTTTCCTTCTAAGTTTACTATAATTAACCCCTTGCTGTGTAAAATGCACAACCTTTCATAACCAAGTATCTCATACCGTGAAGAGAATAATAGAGCAATATTTTGTTTTGGATGTTTTTCTTTGCACACACACACCCCCACACCCACTTATATATATATATATATATATATATATATATATATATATATATATATATATATATATATATATATATATATATACACACACACACACACACACACATACACACACACACACACAATGTTGCCAAAAGTTTTGGGACATCTGCTTTAACATGTGCATGAATGTAATATAGAGCTAGCCCACCCTTTGCAGTGTGTTTATGGGAATTTTTGACCATTCCTCTAGAAGCACATTTGTGAGGTCAGGCACTGATGTTGGACGTAAAGGCCTGTCTTGCAGTCTCTGCTCTAATTCATCTCAAATGTGTTATATCAGGTTGAGGTCAGGACTCTGTGCAGTTCCTCCACACCAAAGGGTTCCTAACCCTAACCCAGTCATGTTGGAACAGGAAGGGGTCAAACTGTTCCCACAAAGTTGGGAGCATGATATTGTCCAAAATGTCGTGGTATGTTGAAGCATTAAGAGTTCATTTTTCCTCTGTAAATGGATATGATAAGCAGAAGTGCCTGTTATGGCCTATCAGGCTTGCTTTCACTGTCCAAGCTCTCATGTTACAGCAAGTACCTCGATTGACACGTTAAGTGGTCACTCTGTTCTAGATAAACGACATGAACCTCTGCAGACTAAAAAGCAATTCTTGGTAATGACACTTTTTAGGTCAAGTACAGTAATATATAAACTATGCTACACCATTTAATCCCACATTCCTTCAGTAGGCTAACTATGTTTAGCTAATCAAGTTGCTTGGAGGAAGTTTTCACGCTGTTAACAAAGCTAAAATACTCCCCATTAACTTACCTAAAGCTAAGTCCGAACTTTCTCCATCTGGTGAGTCCATTCTCCCAAAGACTGGCCCTCTTGCCCCGGTGTTTCACTTCCTATCATCCATGTTCATCTAAGTACTTACGAGTCAAATCAAAGTTCAGTTTTTAACACGTAACGTTTCCTCCCTCACATACGTGTCCAATCCAAACCCTCTCAGCTACAAGCCTATAAACTGATTTAACGTGCTTTAAAGTTGACAGAACTACAGACTTGAAATTCTTATTAAAAAATGAAAAATTATGAAAATGATATTGCAGTAGTGCATGTCGAAGATAATGGTTGACGTATGTAATGGACGAGGCGGAAACGCGCTTTAAAAAAACAACACAAAAATAAAGGTGTAATGTCAGTGTTGGGCGGCAGGGGACAGCACTGACTCAACTATTTTATTTAGGATGTAAATCGCAGTCCAAAGCGTTTTTGTCTACTTTAATCTGTCTCTAAGCGATTATGAATGATTCACATGCAATTTAACAAAAAGTAAACCAGTATGGTGCAGTGTGAAGCATTACAGTAAAGAGTAAAACAGTGTGAAGCATTACTTGAAGATTACTGTAGGCTATTCAGGACTAAACACTTTCAAAAGACAAAAATTCTTTGTAGTCCTGTAGACATTGCCAAATGCCAAACAAATCTTATAAGATCATTTTAACAAACTGAATTTTTTCTTCATTCATTCATTTTCAGTAACCAGATTATACTGGTCACAGTGGAGTTGGAGTCGATCCCGGGAACAGTGGGTGTGAAGTGGGAATACACAGTGGATGGAATGCCAGTCTGTCACAAGCCTTTGTAGACAAACATTCACACAACTCACACCTAGGAGCAATTTAGTGTTGCTAATCCATGTCCTGGTGTGACTTTGGGGAAGTTGGAGGAAACCAGAGAACCTGAAAAGAAACCCAAGTGGATATCAGGAAAACTTCACAAAGAAAGTAACCTGAGATCTGGAGATATTGGGCAGCAACACAGGCTGCTGTATTGTGAACATTTTAATTTCATTTCATTTAAAAGTTGCACTTTAATTTATTTTGAAAGCAGCCTGTGTGTTTTGGCAAAACTCTGATTGTAGCTCATAACAGCTTTGTTTTTCATTGCTCATCATATGTGAAAATGTGTGACATGTCAAAATGAATGCTACCTTAAAGCAAGAAAAACGAACATGCTTCATATTCAGGATTTGAATGTGTCGATGCAAAGGATTCTTTAATATCTTGTATGGAGCTTAAATCAGAGAGCATGGAGCAACCGTTTCATTTGGCCCACATACCCTCTAGCAATTGATGGTGAATACTTTATCTGAATTTGGCAGCCAGAATGCATCCACAATTCAAGCCATTTCTGAGGGCAGAAAATACTTTAATAGTGCATATGGGTATTAAATATGGTTGGCTGCATTTAGGACATTTTGGCCCAGAATCCAAATGTTGTGGCAACATTAAATGTTTACACTCGGCAACATTAAAAAGGCTTACACTCGAGCCCCTTTTGGCCCACAATTCGTTTATCATTGCCTTTGGCACTATGCACAGTAACTGGATTTGACAAAGCATGTTTATCCTCTTAGAGCCAATTTTGTCAGTCTTGTAGATCAGGGGAATTACTTTTACAAATGTGAACATGAATTTAACCACAAATTGAGCAAAACAAAAAAAGGCTGCTCAGGCAGATGACTCATCACATACAGTATTTGGATAAAAGTGTAACCATGTTAGCACATTACATCAAGTAAAGCACGCCCCCAAAAAATATTGTTTGCTTTTAAAGCTTGCAATATCTTAGCATTGCCATACAGTGACACAGATTGTGTTCCAAATACAGTCTTTCACTAATTTTATTTTTTAATACTACTTTATATTATGTTCATATTAAAGTTAGCATTATTTCTGATTTGTCATGTAAACTTACATACAGTATTATGTCACTTAAGGGAATCATATTGTGGAGCATTGTCATTGTTATGATGATAAAGGTGATTATTATTTGTAGTTATTATAATGGCTTGTTGATGTTTGTTATGAATTATCTTCTTTCCGACCAGTTCTTTTGATATGCACTCCTTTTTTGTACATGCTGCTACAGGAATGTAAAGGCAGTTCACCATCATCGCTTGTCATAATCTCCACTGATGGGCTGTGAACTACACGACCCTGTAAACGGCTTCTTACATCACTCATCATACTAAAAATGTTTAGCCTGGAGGACTGGTTATGTTTGTGCCCACATATATCTGGATTTATTGTATAACATTCCTTATTTTCAGGTGACATTCATTGCAAGTGACTTAAAAAAAACTTAAGATTGAAAGTCAAAATGTCAAGCAATTTTCATATTTTAATATTTGTTCTATAATTATTTTGCATTTATTAATGGTAAAATAAATTCAACGAAAGGGAATCTATAAATATTGCTGTTATATTTCTATCACACTGATAAAAAATCTGCATGCTCCACAATTGTAATAAGCTTGCCAAATTGCAACAAATTTTATAATCTGTGACTGGGGAATTTAGGCCACATTCCTGAAAAATATTCTTATCCTTTTTTTCCCCACACTGAATTTTCACATGAGCTGGGTTTTCCCTTCATTTGGGAATTATTATTTACATATTGTTCTTAAGACATTTCATCCCCCAAACAGGAGTAAATGTGTTTCATGACACACAAGTCATTAATATCTTTGGATGTAATTCAATGAACCACTTATAGAGCAGTCAGATGGCTTTTTGGTACATCAATAATTATATGAAACAGATCACCTATGATGCAGTCTAATGACTGTCTTTTTTTTTTAGTCACCAGCAGACGTGTGTTGACTCATGAGGGCCATGCAAGTCAGGCAGGTACAGACTAGACACAAGTAAAAGCCTGTGAAAATATTTGTGTTAAAACGAGATAACACAACAAATGAGGAACTTGGAAACCAGAAAAAAGGATAAGGAATGATGTTGGGAGATTCATGGCTTAAAATCCTATGCAAAGATAATGTACTATTCTGTTCATTGTATTCCCACTTCATAAATGTGATGTACTATGGAGGCTCAAATGATGTACTGTATTTGTAGAACAAACATCAAGGAAGGCAAGGCTTGTAACACATAATCTGCATTCCACTCTAACATTTGTTAAATTATACAGTGGTGTGAAAAAGTGTTGGCCCCCTTCCTGATTTCTTATTTTTTTGCATGTTTGTCACACTTTAATGTTTCAGATAATCAAACACATTTAAATATTAGTCAAAGATAACACAAGTAAACACATCATGCAGTTTTTAAATGAAGGTTTTTATTATTAAGGGAAAACAAAATCCAAAACTACATGGCCCTGTGTGAAAAAGTGTTTGCCCCCTAAGCCTAATAACTGGTTGGGCCACCCTTAGCAGCAACAACTGCAATCAAGCGTTTTCAATAACTTGCACTGAGTCTGTTACAGCGCTGTGGAGGAATTTTGGCCCACTCATCTTTGCAGAATTGTTGTAATTCAGCCACATTGGAGGCTTTTCGAGCATGAACCACCTTTTTAAGGTCATGCCACAGCATCTCAATCGGATTGAGGTCAGGACTTTGACTAGGCCACTCCAAAGTCTTCATTTTGTTTTCCTTCAGCCATTCAGAGGTGGACTTGCTGGTATGTTTTGGATCATTGTCCTGCTACAGAACCCAAGTTCGCTATGTATGTAATACAGCAAAACAGGTTGGTTAAATTATCTAGCTAATGTCAAGTAACACTGAATGCATTACAGTTGTTTACATCACATTGTTTTAAAGACTTTTACATCACATTAATAATTATCACCAAATACAAAACAATTATTATTTAAATAAAAGCTAATAAGAGCAAAGAATGGAATCATAATTCATGCATTTTTGCTTTACTTTGGCACTTAAATTCACTAATAACTTCACCAACCATTGCTATTTTTCTCATATTTATGCCAGGGGAGACGAATGTCTGTGTTTTTGCAAGTACATCCGCACAAGGATCTGTCAAAACAGGTCCGCCCTACAAGGGGCTATTCTCAGACAGTTTGGCATTTGATCAAAGGCAGAATATAATAAACACACCCTTCTGACATCCACCTAGTCAGTTAAAGTAAACACCTAAAAGAGTTAGCGCTCACAAACACACGGTTATACAAATTTTTGACTTCATTTAGATTCTGATTCCTACTTGGTCAAACTACACTGAGGGCACTTTCTATTTTTCACATGCACTTATATGTGTATACTGTAGAGAACAGTGGACACAGCATGTGTATGTATGCTACCATGAGTAAGAGTCAGCTGGACATTTGGGGGAATCGTGGGGGAGGGAGGCAGTGAGAATATGTCATGAATCAACTGGGGAAAAAACTGAAGTGAGAGCAGCTGTATTAAATTCTTGCCAAGTTAAACCAAGGAAAATAAAAGGAACGTGACAGACATTGACAGAAGGATTTTCAAGAAGGAAAGAGTATGAACAGAGTGGACTGAGTTTATTTCCTACTTTGCTTTTGTGTTTGATTAACACTCACCAAGAGACCGTGGTATGAACTGAAGAGCCGAATAAGGAGGCAATCAGAGATTAAAGTGACAACCTTATAAGGATTTACAAGGCAAGATGTAGCATTCCGTAATACATAATACTGTTTTTTTTATTCTTGTAGTTGAACACTAGAAAGCAGATTATCTGGAGGACAAATGCCAAAAGAGGAGAAGATTAAGAAAGTGGGAGTTAAAGATGCTTGCAGATCTGAAGGTTGAATAAATAATTCCTGACAAAAACAAGTAGACGGGGAATTTTCTGCCTCATTGAACTTGATTCAGCAACATTTACTAGATTCTCCATGTGGAATAATTACCTGTTACACAATTACGTCAGTAACCTTTAACTCAGCTTACTCATAAACTAAACAGTTCATGATTATACCACTTCCTCTTGGTGATCTAGAGCAGTAGTTATAATCAAATACAGAAAAGGAAACAAATTAGTCTGTTCACCCTTACCTTACATTTCATTATGCAAATACTGTGATTATAAACCACTGCAAATTAACCATTATAATAAATTGTCCACCAAAACCTCTCCTTTATCACATTTTTCACTAGTCTAAAATGCATTTTAGGCTTTCTTATAGGCATGGAAACATTTCCCTTCTTTTTGGAATGCCATAAAAACCTCAGCTGGTCATTCATAAAGAGAAATCCTAGCTCTGCTCAAAAAAGGAACATTGTGACATTGGCTTTTGGAGAGGAAAACCATGTTAAGGGCTACAGAAATTTAATTTGCCAGAGACATCATGGAATCTCTCTATGGGAAACTTATAAAATGGGTGTTGGTCCTTGAAACCTTGGAAAGTATGAGCCTTAAAATACTAAAACAATTAAATGTTTTCTGGTTTGGTAACCAAAGAGAATCAAGGACACAGTAATTCTAAGGAATGAGAAGGTTGCGTGTACCTTCGGAAAAAGGCAGCCATGTATGTGACAGTAAGATATTCAATACTACCTAATAATTAGTCGCATGGAAAGAAAAAAAGGATCTGCTCTTTTGAAATGCAGTGCGTAGAATTAAATTCCTTCCAGTTGAACCGGACCATTTACATTTACAGAAGTGTTAGGAAATCCTGCTATGTACAGCTGTTTCCATTCACAGGTTATTGTCTCAAGGCTGTGTGCTAATAACTGTTCCAGAGATTTGGATATAGCTGAGCATTATTTACTGCTTCATGGACTTCAGATAGTTGTTGCAGTGAATTAAAGTAAAATATAGATATAATTAAAAGGAATAAGTGGCATCTTAATCTAGTGAAATATACCACACATAGCCAATGGAAACAACATTAACTGATAAATCAAACCTTGCATACCAACAGATGGGGGCCAGAAAGGAATCCATGAAATATTCCTGGCAGAAGGAGCAGAGACCTTGAGATGGAAGTAGTGGAAGTCCTGGCAAACAGAAAGGTTGGTGTGAGGGGAAATTACGGTGACGCAGGTATCGATAATCTGTCCTTATGTCTGGGAAGACAACTGGCATTCAGACAATTCATAACAAACACAGGATGGAAGACTGGAGTCTGCTTGAGTTTCCAGAGTATTTATGGTAAGGAGGATGTTAATTATTTATTTATTCTGCCCAATGCTCATTAAAACAGGTCACAAAGGCCTTAATACCCAAGTGTGTCATTTCCTTTTCCCATCTCTCGGAGTTCCCCTGTGTTACAAATTTAGCTGATTTTCCTTTTTTTCATTATTACAATGTACTCATATAAGCATTCTAGATTTATGTAACCAATAAAAACAATCTATTCACTGATTGTGTATATGATATATACAGTGTGTATGAAATATAAATACTTTCGTCTAAGAGTATATCTGTATATATTTTGCCATGTAAATGAGGTGCAGCAAAATGAGCTTTTTGGTTTAACTTTCTCTGCATAGAACAGCAGCCTCCACTGACACTGGACAAAGCATATACAGATATACTTCTGGACCAAGAGAACCCTTTAAATGTCCAGGATTATATCTGGCATTGGAGGGAAGTTTTTAAAAAATGACCTTCTTTGATTGGACCTACCTATAAAATAATTCTCAAAACATAGCTGAAGCATTCAAACTGTCAAAATACATAAAAAAACAAACATTTGTGTGAATCTTTAGGTTGTGTTCTGTCATTTATGATGTATTTCCATTCTCCTCAGCCAGGAATGCTGAACAGGGCTTTCTGCTACTGTGCCCACTGCCATCTCTGCCAATACTTCTCTCATGTTTCAATGACACAGTCCCATAAATCTGACAGGTGAGATTATTTTTATATTCAGATTGAATGTTGCTACAATTTCTTTAATGATGCAAAAAAGTATAACTCAATGCAGTTCCTCTTGCTGGCTTTTAATAACATTTAGGGTAGTAAATGTATTTTTAGTTTTTGATATTAGCAGTAAATATTTTGCCTTTTATAGAATGGTTTATTGGTGTTTATTGGTTTTACTTGGAATCTTCAAGCAAGTAAGCAAGTTAATTTCATGCTGCAGTGGGTAGCTAAAGAATTACTGTCTGTGTGGAGTTTTGCATTCTCTCCCCATGTCTGTGTGGGATTCCTCTGGATTCTCCAGATGTCTCCCACCACACAAAAACATGCATATAGGTGGATTTGCTATGCTAAATTGATCAGAGGTGTGAATGTGTGTGTCCACGGTTCATCCAGGTTGTACTGAATAAAGGAATGAATTATTCAATGAATAATATTATTGTTTTATTAGAAGAAGTTTAATTCTTATAATAATTATATTATTAAATAATAATCCTATAATTCTGACTTTCTCATCCTAAAAAACTGCAATGCTTTGCTTTTAAAACAAATTTACTCTTTGTTATTGTACAAAGAAAAGTATTCTTTAGTGTTTCTTATAGTTAGATAGATGGTTAATGATTCTTAGTTTCCTAAAGGTGTTCTACAAGCCTCTGATTAGGAAACAATCGTGTAGAATTCTGTACTGTGAGCAACCTTTAAAAATTCCCCCAAAAGGACAAAGCAAATAAGACTTAAGGGTTCTGGATTTAACCTATTCAATTTCCTGTACAAATCAAACACTTTAATTTGAGGATTATGTTATACAACACTTCATTTGCATGTCAGCATTTTCTGCCATACATGCCTTTTTTGCGAAATTTTAATTTCCATTCATAGTCGTTTCTGGAACGTGATTACATCATATCTATATGACGCCATTACATATTTTAGGTGTAAAACAAAATAAAGCTCTATGGTGAAATATGCACAACTGCTTGTATACACTTGTGGTCTTCTTTGTTGGAGATTTTTTATCTAATCACTGCAGCAGGCCCATACCTGCCTCTAAATGGTTCACAAACCCCTACAACTTATGGGTAAGGTCCTTTCCAGGGTGTGAGTGGGTATTAGAGCCTGTAGATATCTGATATTTGATCTAGCTGAATGCTATTGTGCCCTTGATGTAGCTTGTACCCCTGATCCTGAAATAAAAACTGTTATCATGGCAATATATCTATGTTATACTTGTTCAGACTGCAAACAGCCCCAAGGAATCTTATCTAACTGTGCATTCTAATATGTATGCATGTCTTACAGCGATACACATTCCAGGACGAAGCTTTAGCAGGTGCACAGATCCACGTTACTGCTTCTGCTGGACTCAGTATGCAAGTCAGAGTAAGCTATGGACTAAGTGAATAGTGAACGCATTCTCTATTACTACTGAGGTGAAAAAGTAAGAATAACAAATTAATAGTTTTAATTGTTTATATGTTAGTACAGCTGAAATTGAGGACGATATATATGCTCACCAGTTTGGTCTTTCACAACTACTCTGTGTTTGCTTACTGGGTGTGTTGGTCCACGTCACCCCTTGTTGAAGTTTATTGGGATTTTAGCATCAAACTTTACAAAGCTAATTTCAAATCTGGACCTGTGCAGTCCAGTAATGGCCTCAGAGCTTCTGTAAACAATATAAATAAAGCACATTGCTGGTAATTACATTAGATTGTGTTCTCTTTCTATGGGCCTTTCACATTTTTATGTGCAGTATCTGTGTTTCAATCTCTTCTTCCACATGTGCTGGGTAAACATACACACCTGACCGTGTGTTAAAACACGATTGTATAAAAAAGCACTTCCACTTCACTGTTAAAACAACTAATCTAAATAAGATAGACTCCTGATTGTTTTCAGACGGCACTGCCCAGTTATAGCTGCATGTGCAATAGCCACAGGGGAAGCTGGGACTGGCTCCAAGTCGGTGAACGCTGGTCAGGCAGCTACAGCACGACAGAAAGTAGGGAGTGAACGAAAGAAAAGAAAGAAGGAAGGAGGGAGGGAAGGAAGGGGGGGGAGAGGGAGAGGGGGGGGAAGGGGGAGAGGGAGAGGGGGGGGGGGGAGGGGGGGGAGAGAGGAGGGGGAGGGAGAGAGAGAGGGGGGAGAGAGAGGGAGGGAGAGAGAGAGAGGGAGGGAGAGAGAGAGAGGGAGGGAGGGAGGGAGGGAGGGAGGGAGAGAGAGAGAGAGAGGGAGGGAGGGAGGGAGGGAGGGAGGGAGGGAGGGAGGGAGAGAGAGAGGGAGGGAGGGAGAGAGAGGGAGAGGGAGAGAGAGGAGAGAGGGGGAGGGGGGGAGGGAGAGAGAGAGAGAGAGAGAGAGGAGGGAGGGAGAGCGAGAGAGAGAGAGAGAGAGAGAGAGAGAGAGAGTTAGTTGGGCAAATTCAGTAGCTCTAGCTCTCACAGTCTCAATCTGTTTTTGGCGCTCCGGGTGTCAGTCGACGGAAACTTTAGCTACAGGTGTGCACTTATTGTATTGTTTCGACTGAAAGGAGGCGTGTATTAAAGCAAAACGTCATCACTAATCTTTCAACATTTTCAGGGTCGGCTGCTGGGGCAAAATCTCTGGGCGAAACATGGTTATTACCTGCCGTGGATGTGACAGTTTTCAGTAGGCTAGTACAATATTTCGAGCCTCGGTAAAGAGCAGAGAAACAAGCGATGGAGTTTCGGCTTGTGCTCACGTGCCTGCTGGTCAGCTTTCACCTGCGCGCGGGAAAGTCGCAGAGCTCGAGCTCCGGTTCAGGTGAGTCACACAGATAAACCTGAACTTAATTCCTTGTCTTACTTTGCGACTCAATTTTTGCCACAAAATACAGTCAATAATAACTTTGTACAAATATACAGGAAACCTTTTCAGAGGGTAAACATGGGGTTAAATAAGCCTCACCATGTTCATTGGCGCCCCAGTTTTGATTAAAATTGTGAAATTCATACAGACTAAATGGGTTACATATAACTCGCCGTTGGATTGTATTTTGCTATTCTGTCCAATGCACTTGAACAAATAAGTTTGTGTTATGCATAAGAATGGAGATACTCTAATAATGTGAATTTGTTTTATACGTAATTAGAAGATACCCCTGCTGCCCTCTTGGCCACCCAAAGTCTAAATACCTGCACAACCCACATCACAATGAAAAACAGGCAATAGCCCAATATGAACAGGGAACACAATGTCTGCAGAAATAGCATACATCTAGCTGATTCTTCAACTGCTTCTTTTCTGTTTTGTTTTAAGTCACCCAACACTGATATTTTAAATTGTTTTAAAGGTAAATACTGTGATGGAAAATGATCTGCAATATCAAACATCGATCAATTATTTCATTGTATGAATTTTACAAAACAGAAGAAACACATCATTTCTCCTTACCTAAATTTGTATACTGGAATATGGCTCAATAAAATCTGTTCACAACATGGTTAGTCCTGTCTTCCAGTGAGTTTTTTTCTTTTTTTTTTTACCTATGAAGTGGAATCTGTAAGGATTATGCTTTTGTTACATTTTTTGTACTTAATCCCACAGAAGGGTCAGATGATTTCATATAGTGCCCATTAACAAGCTATAAATGGAGTTGTTGTTTTTTTTAGTAGTTGTGACATTTTAAAAAATTCAACTTTCTTCCATTTTTTAAAACCTCGTAGTTTAGTTTTGTCTGTAACAGCTGTTGATAAATCGTTAACCAGTGTTCAGACAATAGGTTTTAACACTGTTGTCTCAATCACAGCAGCTGTCCTCTCAGTTACAGGTCACTTGGTACACAGAAATTATTTAGTTAAATTAATTTTAGATATACAAGCGTCTGACTAAATGGTTACTCACCTGATGTACATGCATTGTACTCTGGTTTTGTCTGGAAATAAATACCTACTTTCCCTACGTCATTATAAGAAGTCAGTGATCTACTTGTCAGGCTGTGTTTAAGGATTGTCAGAATGTCTCATTGGATTTTTTTTTTCATGTGCCACCTGGGCTCTGATCCAGACAGTTACCCATAGGTTTGAAAGCCAATGCAGTGAACACTACATACTAACGGAAGATCATAGAGGCAAACACACAGCAGGAGCAGAACAGAGGGTATAATTCAATATATTGAAAGACATTGTGGCTTAGAATATGAGTTCACTTGAATATACTTCTCATCATTAGATGACCCATGCAGTGGTCACTTGTATTTGGATTATGAAGACATTTCACATTGTTGATCTCATCTCGAGATGAATGCTTTAGAGAATTCTTCAAGAGTCACTGGTTAGACTGACTGTCCCGATGTGCAGTCGAGTGTTTCGCAAGCTATTGAATGATTGTATTGTGACACTAAATTGTGGCGTAATATCAAAGGGCACAAAGTGGGCATGAAATCTTGCTTACATGCAAGTCTGAATACCCACTGCAGAAATTACGTGCTCTTTTGATTAGTTAGTGAATTGTCTTATTGGGCATGGGTTCACTCTCCTATTATGATGTATCTCCCTCACACACACACAGCACTCATTCTTTCTTGCTACTGTGGTCTCTGGAATAAAAAGTGCATTCCTTCCTTTCATTCTTATGAGACTCGCAGCCCTCACCTCCCCCTTTACTGTGTTTCTCCCTCACACTTCCCTTTTTAACCCCCCCACTAACCCTCATGGTATCCAGTAGTCCTGCTGCTACCACTCACCATCTGTTTATGTTTATTTTTCAACTCTAATTTAAGGAGCTTTTCTCTGCCAGGAAATCTATAACTGCTGGCAGATCATTATTGCTTTTCTTGCTCTGTCTAAATATTTTTTAACAATCCTTGCAGTCTTTTCCCCTATAAATCTGACACTTTCTATATCATATTTTTTATGGATTTTTTCTTATTTTTCCTTTTTCTCATTGACTTTATATTTCAAGGTTTCGTGTTTTATCTATTTTATTGCTTTCAGTGAACCTTTTATAACTGTGTGACTATGTTGTTCTAAAAACGCTGGGAAGCAAAGGAATGAAGATTTTGTGCAGTAGCATACAGTTGAGTGTGTGTGTGTGTGTGTGTGTGTGTGTGTGTGTGTGTGTGTGTCAAGGAGTGCGTGGGAGCATGGAGGAAAACCCTGGAAAGTACAGTGGGAGGGGAATAATGATGCCAGTGAGAGTATAGAAAATGTTTTGTTTGTTCCTTATCTGGAAACATTTTATTTTGTGCTTTAGATGGCTGAATTAATTGCTATTCCCCTTGAGATAAAAGTAATGGTTAAAATTAAAGGGTTGGAATTACATCTCACATTTTCCTGGATCTTTCACACTCTAATTTATACCACTCTGTGCATGGTAGTGAATTTGTCATCTTGTTCATAACTAAAATATTACTCCAAATCAACGCAACTGTCTTGATCAGTGAAAATAATAGGTTTCATAATGTTTTGCATCATTCAATACTATTTGGATGTTACGTTTCTCCGAGTCTTATCTTCTAAATGGTGATAGCATCTTCTACCATTTTCTACCATCTTTTCAAAACATTATCACAAACCTCTGATCTTTCCTTTATGCCCACAGTTTTGAACTGCTGTGAAGGAGATGTCTTGTTTCTGCTGGATTCTTCAGGCAGTGTGTCGATGTTTGAGTTTTTTCACATGCTGAAGTTCCTGTCAGAGCTTGTGCAGCCTTTTTCTCTGGGCCATGAGCAAGTGAGGATGGCGCTACTGCAGGTTAGCACCATGCCTCACCTGGAGTTTGGTTTTGAGGCTTATAGCAGACAGCAGGACCTTCAGGAAGCACTGCAGAGGACTCAGAAACTTGGAGGAGACACAAACACAGAGGAAGCACTTCTGATTGCCAAGGAGGAGGTATTGAAACAGGGCATCCCAGGGGGAGCCAGAGAAGGACTACCGAGAGTGCTGGTGTGGCTTACTGATGGTGTGGAGCCTGGAGATGTGCAGAAATTCATGGCTGATCTGCGGGAAGAGGGTGTCTATGTGCTGGTTGTGTCCACTGGTCGAGGGAACTACCAAGTATTAAGGGATGTTATAAGTCCGCCTGCTGAGGATCACCTGTATTTCGTGGATATTGAAGACATGAATATCATCACTGAGGATTTGAGGAATGCCATCATTGGTAAGAGCTCATTTGAAAAAATGGTGCCTTGCAAAAGTATTCACCACCCCTTGGTACTTTTCCTGTTTTGTTATGCTACAACCTGGAATTAAAATGCATTTCTGGTGGTTTGTATCATTTGATTTATACAACATACAACACTTTGCAGGCGCAAAACATTTTTATTGTAACATAAACAATAATTAAGACAAAAAAACGGAAATCCCCCGAAGTCAATACTTTTTTGAGACACCTTTAGCTGCAAGTCTCTTGGGGTATTTCTCAATTAGCTTGGCATATTGAGCCTCTGGGATTTTTGCACCATTCTTCAAAGCAAAACTGCATGTCACAAAATTTCAATTTAGTTCAGGTTTTCCTCAAGAATTGCCTTGTATTTAATAACATCTATCCGTTTTTCAAATCTGACCAGTTTTTAGTCCCCGCTGATGAAAAGCCTCATGTGTCCGTCAGTGTTATTTTTGGTGTCTTTGTTAAATCTCTGATTGATATTCTCCTTGGCAGGTGTGTGAGTTTTGGATGGACTTGTTAAGGTTGTAGTAGTGCCATATTCTTTCCATGTTGATATTTAATGGTGCTCTGTGTGATGTTCAAAGATTAGATTTTTTAAAATTTATAACCCAACCCTGCTCTACATATCTCTATTCTGACCTGTTTGGAGAGCTCCTTGGTGTTCACGTTCCTTGCTTAGTGACGTTGAAGACTCAGGGGCCTTTCATAATAGGTGTATTTATACTGACAACATGTGACAGATCATGTGACACTTTGCACACCAGTCGACCTTAATCAACTAATTGTGACTTCCGAAGTTTTTAGGTTATTTCTAAAAATTCAAATAAAATTTCATTTTAACTCCAGGTTATAATGCAACAAAACAGGAAAAACACAGAGCGGTATAAATACTTTCACAAGGTACTGCAGTTTAAGAAAAACTTATTTTGTATAGGTCAAACATATACAAATGAGAATAAGTTGAGACTTTAACAATGACAATCAGCATTTGCAAAATGTGTCCTAAATTTAAATAAGTCACTTTAAAGATGCTAAACAATGCTTAACATCTGAATATAGACCTGAGGAAAAAAAGAATAAGAAAATAGCAGACAGACTATATGGGTGTGGACATGTGGTCCTCTAGCCTTCACCATTGCATGCTGCAGAAATTTAGGCTCCTTGGCCAGACAAGTCAGGGACACAAATAACTTGAGACAGCGACACTTGTCTACAAAATGAGGGGACAGAGCAATATACTCTGTAATTAGAGAGAAGGGCTAATTATAAAAAAAAATATTTTGCCCTTTCTATATCTCATGGGAGACTTCTCAGAGCTTCCAGGTATTAATAGTAAGTAATCCTCTTTCACGATTGAGTGTCACGTAAATGTCCAGTTTTAGACTCTTACATATACATAATACCTAGACCATAAGCACGATATACAGATCAGGTTAGGAATAACAAATATGGCATGGCATTCTGCCCTAATAGAGTTAGTCAGATACACTCTCTCACCCTACTGGGCACTCTCATGACGCTGCTATTTGTCACAGCAACATCCTCTGACTGAGCTTTCTATTTTGAGAGACATTCCTCCTGGCTTACTCCTTGTTAAACTCTGTTCTCTCATTACTGTTCTCTGATTACCAGAAATCATTCGAGCTAAGAGGCTGCAGGTCCAAGACATCACCTCTACTAGTGCAGAGTTACACTGGAGGCCTGTGCTTGTGGGAACCGGGTACTATGACATCCGTTTTGGACCTGTTTTCTCGGGACAAGCAGAAGGGAGTGTGCCAGGCAGTGGTACTGACCAAAGCCAGACTGGAGGCTACTATCAGAGAATCACCCGTCCTGGCAACACCAGCTCTGCCAGGCTAAGCAACCTACGTCCGAACACTACATACAATGTCACGCTAATCCCACAATCCAACTTGGACATCTTTAACACCCTACATACCACCTTCACTACACAGCCAGGTGAGATCAGCAAGGGGTCCATTTATGAAGTGGATGCTGTCTGAAATGCTGTGAATTTTGATTCATATGCCCATTGTTCAACTGAAAATTTCAGAAAATAAGGGACAGGTGGACATGTGAAACATTTTGTTAAATTCCTGGAAGATATATCTAATAATCAAACTGACTTTACATGTATTTTTTACAAGTAGATTTTATTAAAATTAGACGCAACACAGTGCGCTCTTCCTATTTATAAAAAGCCTCCTCGGTTAAACTTCCTCAGGAAGCTGATTCAGAACATGCCAGAAGTCTGCAAAGCTTTATCAAGAATAATGTTTAACCAAAAAAAATGTAGTTATTATTTGTTTAACATTTGTATCAACCGCTGCATAATTTCATGTATTGTCACAGTGTTGTTGTTGTTGTTGTTGTTGTTATTATTATTATTATTATTATTATTGTTATGAAACAGTAGAAAATTGGAAAAAATAGGAAGGCCCTTCTAAGGGGACGTCTGTTCAAACGTTTGACTGGCAGCGTAATTTCCGTATAAATGAAGACAGGGTGTTTTGATGCAAAAAGTGAAGTGAGTTTACAAACAGTGATAAATAGTGTATGTGCAAAAACTGTTTACATACCAAATTCCCTCTCACTAAACAACATCTCTCTTCCCCTCATATCCTTTGACACAGAGATCCAGAGTCCGGCACAGGTGACGGTTTCTGAGTCGACCATGACCAGTGTGAAAGTGAGCTGGGGGCCATTGCAACCTGAATCTATACAGACTTACCAGGTGGAGTATTCCACCCTTCCAACAGGGAAACTCCATGTGCTCACGGTTAATAACAGGCAGGACTCGACGATACTGACAAACCTGCAGCCCGGGACACAGTACCTAGTCACTGTGAGCGCCAGCTACTTCTCTGGCAAAGAAAAAGCCATGTCTGTCAAAGCATGCACTCAAGAAGGCATGTATTAGTGTGTCAACATTGAAATATATATTGTTGTAAATCCATCTAAACATATATTTTTTGATTCCAAACAATAACTTTATTGTTTTTGCCAAGACTTTTCCTTCATTTCCTCTTTCAGTGCAGAATGAGAAACTGAAATTTCCATCTTTTTGTCAGTGTTGCCAGCTCTAGCAGATCTGAATCTCTCTACGGTGGGAAATGACTCAGTGCTGGTCAAGTGGAAGGGTGGTGCTGAAGGTTTACGTGGTTACTGGCTGACGTGGGAAGGCGAGTCTGTACAATCCTCTAGGCAGCGTTCCACTTTGTATCTGCCACCCCACCTCCTTTCTACAACACTTACTCACGTACCCCACAACGCCCGCGTCTGTGTCTCCCCTGTTTATAAGTCCGCTCGAGGAGAAGGCCTTTGCTGTTCGGCTCACTTCGGCTCAGGTTGGTAGTGTGACATTTTTAACAATGTGTCTGTATTCCATAGTTTATACTAGATTTTAAAATACTTTACTTAATTATGCGTAAATTGTGGTAGCATGCAGTATGTTGCCAATGAGCATCCTGTTTTTCTGTTTAAACTTTTCCTACAGCTGCATTTACTTGGAGTCACAACTTGTAATCCTGCCAGACAGATGGATGCAGAGCTGAAAACCTTACCACAGATGGAAAAAGGGGATGAGAAAAGGTTATAACTTATATGGTTATAACATTTTTTGCCCATTGAGAGGTGCTCTAAAGCAATACACCAACTCAAAACTGCACTGAATAGACAAACCAAAGTTATTTAAATCTGCACATTATGCATGCACTAAAGACAAACAAGAATTAAATGCTGGTAGTATAAACAGTTAATTTGGTGATGAAAACATTTATTAAAAGCATGCAGTTTTGTATATCAGGTATATATTTTAGTAATGAAATTGAATATCTTGTCTTACTGCCCCATACATTTTATCTTTGAAAATGGGAACAATGGAACATTTAGTATAGTAAGGTCACACACCTAGCTAAACTTGCACATTTAAACCACTGCCTGAAAGCAAACTGTGTATAGTATGTGTATTGTTAAAGATAATGATTAGGGCCATTTACCCCAGTGGTTGTTATACGTGTTCCTGGAATACCCATGCCTTACTTGTGGTGCTGATTTTCCTGGCTCAAATAATCTGCTAATTAAGATGCCCTTCCTGTGTTGACATGGATGTACTTGAGTACAGAAAACATCAAAAACAAAAAAATAAAGTGCAGGCTATGGGTTGTGCAGGATCAGGGTTAGAAACCACTCATTTAGGCCACCATAATTATCTCTCTATGAGACTGTAAGGTTGATGAAAATAAGGAACAGATTTTTAATTCCTTGTAGCTACTAATAAGAGGGTATACCAAATGCTTTGTGGTCAAGAAGGGCCTTAATCAGTTTTCAGAAAATGTCTGAGGCACAATCCACTACCCACACACGTCTGCTTTAGAGATGTACATAAAGATTTGCTTTTTATACCTTACTCCTGTATTTTGTCCTTGCAGGATGTGTTTTTTTGCGTTGCACATTTTAAAGTATGGGATGCATCACAGAAGTCCTCTACTGCCTCCTTGTGGATTATCAGATATATTGATGTATTTAAATACAGTACATTCTATAATTTCAAGCTATTTAATTAGTTAGTGTAATGTCCATATATTAAGAAGCTGCTTTAAAGTTTAATATACATGTAAATAAGATGGCTCTAAATTTAGCACTTTCTTTAGTTAAAGCCTACTGTTTGCCAAACTACTCATCATGCTTGAATGCTGTCTAAATATATTAAGTGGTAGAAGACTCAGCATATCACAGGTGTATTGCATTACAAAAATCATGCCTGTAAATATTTCATTACATACACAATGTCTTATACTGTTCAAGACTCCCCCAACTTTATTGTTGATTTTAAATAAATAAATTTCCACTTCTGTATAAAATTGTGGTGCTCATTCATTCGTGTAACATGAACACAGGAATATTAACTATAATTACAGAACAATTCTTCAGATTATGAATGTGCAATTAATTATTTCTCACATGAAATACTGAATGCATGCTGATATTCTCAATATGTAATTGTGTCAAAATATAAAGATGGCAAATCCTCTGAATGCAAACATGTAAACCAAAGAAGAACCCAATTACAATAAACAGTGGCAGCATTGATCAGAAGCAGAAAAAAGTCTTACAAATCAAAGGAAAGAGCCATTTCTTTCAATACACCAGCATTATCAACAACAAAAATATAATGCTATTTCCACACTGCCCACTTACAGTTTGGACTTTTCTTTGGTTCTAAATAATACAGTGAACAAAAAAAATATGAAGATATGATAGTTTAGCTAAGGCATCCATAGCACATACTATGATGGTTTTACCCTAAAGAGAGAATTTTCTCTTATTGTCGTTAAGATGGCAGCATTTAGGCCGGAACACATTTCCATGCACTTCTCCACATATGCACAATGTAGAACTTACCCATTTCTTGTCATAGTTGGATAATAGAATAAAAAACAGCAGAGAATTGTTATAGAACTGTATGTCTCGGACTATTTTAGATGCTAAGAGTGTTGAGTGCTGGCACAAGTGTAACCGGTTCAGGCAGATTCTGATTCTGGTCATGTGAACTTTTGCCTTGAAGAACCTTCTGCCTGTGTCTTTCCTCCTGCTTCTTCTTCTTCTCTAGACGCTGTTGCTCTTTCCTTTGTTTATTAGACAGCTAGAATCCGAAAAGCAGAAATAGCAGTTAACACATGTCCTTACCCCAAACAATAAATCCACCTATTGCTTTTAAGCATAAATTTTATATGCAGCATTAACCTTGGGTTTATGTGTGGTACTGCTCTCAGGTGGACACACGCCGTCACTGTGTTCACTTTGATTCTTGGGGTGTTTCCTGGTTCCACAGTCAGAGGGTGATGACTGATTACTCAGTTCAGCTTCAAGCCATTCTGCATGGCACTTCTGTGAGGTGGCACTTGATTGGCATGGATTTATCTCTTGACCTGAGAGAGACAAACCAAACAAAGAAATGGTACGGGGAGTGAAGCGCTCCACCAAGGATAAGATAATAATACAGAAAAAAACAGAATGTTTCTCTTACTGTTCAGGCTGGTGGTCTTTAGAGAATTAAGGATAACATCTTCATCGTCAGAAGGAGAGTGGCTGGGGGAAGGGGCTCTCTGTTTGTTCTCGCTATCACCAAACCGTCTTGAATTATTTAGATTCTACCATAAGGGGATGAGAACAGTATACACAAGATCAGTCTATCTGAAATATGCTACATAATTGTTCTTGTACTGCTTGATTTTTTAGTTACTGAATAAAACACCGATTCCCAACCCCAGTCCTGGAGTACACATGTCCTGCACATTTTAATGTTTTAACTGCTCCTTCCCTACATTAAACTAATCAGCTAATTAACATCCCTTCTTGAGCCGATGATGTGCAGGACAAATGGTTCTTCAGGACCAAGGTTGTGAACCTGCAGAATAAATGATAATTAAATAATTTACAAACCGCTATACGCAGATGGGCAGGGCTTTCGGAGTTATCTGCAATATGCCGGACGCTGTCGTAATGGTCACCGTAACAGTATGCTATATGAAGCTCCTGACATAATGGCTTTTCTGATCCATTTATCTAAAAGATGACATCACATTACCTTTGCTTGCATTTTTTTTTTGCAACCTGCTGTTTGCATCAAAATCATTTAAATTCTATTGATGCTAAGAATCTAAACAAGAGCCAGGTAAGAGAAGAGCCAAATAAGAGTCAAACAACTGTACATCACCTCCCACAATGGAGCATTCAGCTGATGGATAACTACTTTCACCTGCTGACTGCGAGCAAAAGCTACTATTGCATCGTTGCCTGCAAAGGTGCCTGGCTCTGCGAGGTCTGACACTGGAGGATGAGAAAAGGATATATTTATATAATTTAGTAGAGCACATACTGTATAAAAAAATAAATTAAAAAAAAAGTTTTTGTTTTTAATGAAATTATTTCAAGCATGTTTCATGTTTACAACTGGTATGACATTACTGACATTTCTGAGCAAGGTGGGATAAATATGCAGAATACACTGTGGCTGCAAGTAAAAGCACCTGCCATTTGTTAATGTGAAAAAAGATATTGGAAGAGTAATAACTCATGCATGTTCTCTGTAATTATACTCATCGGAGGCTTATCACATTTGTACTTAAATGAGAAGGCTAATTATCTATCAATTTTCAGGCAATTTAGTGTCAAAATTCATTAGGTCCAGTAATGTGATCTCAAATAAGGTGAGGAAAAAGTGCAGAATAATAGGCTTACATAGAACAGTGGATGACTTTCTATTCACAAAACAGTCTCAAGTGTCTTGTTTTTTGCACCTACTTCCTAGAAGAATTATTTTTCACCCCCCATTTCTCACCATGCTTAGTGAATGGCACGTCATCCTCAACAAAAGGTTCAAAGTCCTGCCTGTGAGACTTCATGTACTGAACAGTCTCTTGGCGTAAACGCAAGTGACTTCTTGAGTGTCCCTCCAACTGATCTGCCAGAGCGCGGAACAAGCAGTTTCTATAGACAAAAAAGCGCATGTTTGTTTTCAGAATACGCATCTTTTAATGTAGCTTTAAAACATTTATCACTGAGAGTTACAGATAATATAAAAGTATAAAAGACAATATTAATCTAAATGTGTGCTTTCTAGTAAAAATCCCATGCACCGTCAGAAACAAAGGGCACTAAACACTGCCTTGGTGGTAGCCATATCTTGTGAACCTTTAATATTCACCAAGAATTGTGGACCACAAATATCTTTCATTATAAAGGTGCATTATGAGCAACATTTTGGTAAAAACTACATGCCAAAGGCATGCTTAAGACAGTAAATAGTACCGTTTAGTGCCATTTTTCTCAGTATATGTGAAGGAATGTATTATAGGAAAACAATCAGCTGATATGTTTTGGGTTTTGAGTGTGAACAAAGCTCAACTTTGACTACAAATCCTAAACATACCCATCTCCTGGAACCTCTCTCAGTTTGAGACCAAGTGCTTTGAGCTGATTGGAGAAACTAACGAATTCCTCTCCTTCATCCTCCCCTGGAGGCCGGTTTTTTCGATCTTTGGCCAAGGCCCTACGGGCTGCACGTTCATCCCTCTTCCTCTCAAGCTCACATTTCTTGTTTCCACGTACAGGCTTTCCTGAATGCTTTCTCGACATGGCGATGCGTTGTGGGCAACACTCTGTAGCTTCAGTGTAATGGCTGATGAGTTCATCAAATCTATCGGACAGCCACGTACAACTGCAAACTAAACAGGAAGCTTTATGACAACAAAATATAAATTGTTAGTACACCAAAAATAAATCAACAGAGATTTTCACATATCAACATTATGTTGTCTAGGAATCGAAATACAGATGCACAGATGCAGATAAGAACGATGAAGACAATCATAGCGTAGTATTGCGTGTACAGTCATATGTAGGCTAACTAGGGTTAACATGGCTGAGGTTTAAATTACATTATTAATTAGCTAATATTGTTGTGCAAAATAAGAGACGTTTTTAAAAAATTATTCGCAATCTAAGTGACTAACAACTAGCCAACATTTTTGGCTACCATAAATAATACCATAAATAAGAGAATTGTACGCTAGCTTAAATTGAAAACTTAGGAACGAGAAATGCTACTCAGTATCCTAGAGCAAAACTTACTGTATAGATCTTTACCTCACAACGAAAAACATGCAATTGTAAAAAAAAAAAAAAACTAAACTCAACATGCTGATTCGACAGACGGTTGTTTAGATAAGCGCATGGCGACCGTGTAGCTAAGGAAGGCATCTAGCAAAGCTAGCTTAAAAAAACTAAGTATATTAATAAATCGGGAATGGTCGCAATGACTTTAGCAACAAATGTGTAAAAGGTCATGCTCACACCGCTGAATGAGAAGATATTACGTTCCTTCCTAAATCTTTTTTCAAGATAAAAACGATCGGCTGATTTTATTTACTTGCGTACAGAATCCTACTTCCTGATGTACGGTGGCCTTAAAGGGACAATATTGAGACGGTCGATAGAATTGGTATAACGAAATATCTTAGACCAAGCACGATACCAAGCTTTGTTTGTTTGTTTGTTTGTTTGTTTGTTTGTTTGTTTGTTTTTTATATATATATATATATATATATATATATATATATATATATATATATATATATATATATATATATATATATATATATATATATATAATTTTTATTTTATTTATTTATTTATAAGCTTGTTTGTTTAAATACCCGAGTTTACTACCCCAGTCCGAAGACACGCGTTGATTGTCATACCTAGATTGCAGTGTGTGTGTGTGCAACTATGCCCTGGGATATGTCCCGTGGGATTGGCTCCAGAAAATGGACCGAAGGATGGTTCACTTTCATCTCTACAAACAGACAGAACAACTAATAGATGTACATTTAATTAGGTGTGTGTGTGTGTGTGTGTGTGTGTGTGTGTGTGTGTGTGTGTGGTGTGTGTGTCTGTGTGTGTGATGCTTAGGACCCCACACTGATAAACAAATGACTGCATTTCTCTAAATCAATGTATGGCTAAGATTCATTCAACAATCCAGCATACAATCTAGTAGCCCGGGTCGTTTTAGTTGTACCTTTTTTAACTGTGTTTTATACAGCAGTTGTGTTTCACATGTGAGAAGAACATAGTAATGGTATTATCATTTACCAGTCTTGCCAGGTTCCAAAAATGTTTACAGCTGAACGGCATCTAACATCTGGTTACCCCTATTTACTGTTCTGTCTGTAGCTCCTCTCCTGAACATGTAACAGTGGGATTCCTATCTCAATGGGCCCCTATTAGAGCTTGTTTCAGTTCCCATTTTTTGATTACTAGGTACAGTAATAACTCTATGGAAGCTAAGTAGGGCATTGAGAGTGCTGCCCCACGATTGCACAACATCTAGAAAGGCGAGCAAATCAATAGAACATCTGCTTACATTTGTCAGATAGCAAACCTTAAAAATCATCACTTAAAAGAGGTATTTATTATTTCAATGGAATTTTAAATGTTTGGAACTGTGTATTCTCCATTTGTTGGGCAGATTAAAGGATAAATATTTTAAAGACATCTTTTACATATTTTCAGGTATCTTAGTTCCCTCCCAGGTGTAAACATTAATAGGTAGGATTTGGGCAAAGTGATCGATACATGGACATAGTCTATCACATAATTTAGAGATACAGAAATGTATTACTGTTTTTGCATGCATGCTTGCGTATGTATGCGTGCGTGCGTGCGTGTGTGCGTGCGCGCGCGCGCGTGTGTGTGTGTGTGTGTGTGTGAGAGAGAGAGAGAGAGAGAGAGAGAGAGAGGTTACTGCATCATGCAGTAGATCTTTGTCGTAGCTGCTATCCAGGGTGCTGAAATGCAAGTGGTTGCATCTTGCATCTTGTTTGCAAAAAAGGTCACTGACCTTCAAGAAATGTAGCATATCCGTGAATGTTTGGACATTAAAATAATAAAAGCCAATCAAATAGTGATAAAGATCAGTATTGAAAACAGTATGCATCAAATTTCTCAGCTGACCCAGCACAAACCTTGTAGTGGCATTCTTGTAAAAAAAAAAATCTACAGGATTGAAACTGTGAATCTCTGATATTTCTTTTTGGTCAGTCACTGAAACACTGAGCTTCCTATGCAGCGGTCTTACTAAATACCAGAGCAAAGAAGGCGAGGCTACACACGCTCCAATACAGACCGACTGAAATGGCGCAATATGAACTGCAGAGTGAGCCAGTGGGCGGATGGAGCACCTTAAAGCTATGTGCTCTTCCTGTAGAACATGTCTTATAGCTAAAACCCACACAAACCGTTTCATTATTCCAAAATGATTTGCGAGCCCGAGCAAAGCAAATGAATAAGATATATTTGCCACCTCTTAGTCACCTCTGTAGGCTACTCACACGTCCCCCGCCTTCTCTCTCTCTCTCTCTCTCTCTCTCTCTCTCTCTCTCTCTCTCTCTCTCTCTCTCTCTCTCTCTCTCTCTCTCACACACACACACACACACACACACACGCACACACACACACACACACACACAAGCACAGAGTCATATCGCTAAAATGCCCCTGGCTACCACGACGGTTGAAAGAGGACTGTATAATCATGTGTGGCTCCGGGTATGTGGGTGATGCAGATGCGGTGGAATAGAGAGAGGCCGTCTTCTCTTAGAGTCGCCTGTCTTATCAAGCAAGATCAATGCTGGGCCGGAATCACTGGTGCATCGATCAGCTTTTTCGCCACAACTTGATCAACTTGCATGTGATAAGGAGTGAAAGACGGACATGGATTACTAGGATTACTAGATGTGGAATCAACCAGACGCTTTCTTAAGAAGCGGCACTCCAAGCCAGATCTGTGTGGGGGGAAATCTCTAGAGCTCTCCCTGATCTTGCTAATCGTCGCTGGGAAATTTTCAACGGTGCTGGAACGCAGCGGGGAAAGAGCATCAGCAGCTATAAAGACAGAGCAGGACACTTTGCTCAACATCAGTCCTGAACCTCAAGCAAATTTAAAGCTCGATTCAGCGCAGTGCTAAATGGATAGGACAATAAAACCGCGGGTAATATAGGGGGTTTGGAGAGACCGGGCCACTCTAAACCTTATGCGCCGATCCGCGCTCAGAACTGAGAGGCAGGTGCGGTAAAGGCGCATCCATGAGCGTCTTCTCCCGGGACAGACTCTTGTAGCACTGTATGTTCAGTGTTTTAAACACACAAGCTCTGTTGAATAGACAGGCTCCCCTGGGTTGAAAGAGAGAGAGCGGCGCATTTTGGAAGTTTGGATGCATATGATCACAACCACCATGATTTTTATGATCCTTGGTGCTTCTGTTGTAATGGTAAGAAATACACAACAGCATGTCCATAAACAATGTCAGTTGTTAAGTTAAGGGCGAGAAACATAATTTGAGACCACCAGAAAGTAGAGGCGCATAGACCGAGGAAAGTCCATTCACAACCTTGATACACGCACAGCCATGTTAAAGGAATAAGAAGCAGCTCGAGTCGGTTCTTTCCTGGAATATGTTTATTCTCTTAGTAGGCAATTTAGCCTACAGTATTTTGTTCATAATAGCAGACTGGTGATTGCTGTCATGATGTCCCGCTTGACTCGAATGCTTCTTTGCAGGCGATAGCGTGTCTAATGGACATGAATGCGTTGCTGGACCGCTTTCACAACTACATCTTACCGCATTTACGAGGGGAGGACCGCGTCTGCCACTGCAACTGTGGAAGGTAACAAAAAAAAAGCTCATTAATGATTTATTTTATTACAGAAGCCTTGTCATCAATCGCATTGCCTTTACTCGTTTCTCGTCTATTAAAACAGAGCAGGGGCCTCTGAGGATTTCTTATACTGCCTACCATTTTTCATACCTCCGAAACATTGTTTTTCCCCCCATCAATCTAAATTTAGCACATATATCCATACATAACTGCATGATTGCTTATACGCCTCATATTCGTCTGATCTGGTTGCGAGATGATTTAACGATTCGTTGGCATATTAACACAGCTGAGCTGCTATCTGTCAGTGTCGGTGGCGTTTTGGGGGGTGGGGGGATTCTTGGTTTCTGCGTATCAAGGTGTGTGTTTCTCCAAAGCACAACCTTATGATACCTATAGGCTACGTAGTTCATTTAATGGCCTGGTGCGTTCCTGTTCGCTCCAATGCGCAACGTGCAGGCTTGATCTTTCTTGAGCTTAGTGAAGTAAATGCTCATGACGAAAAGGTTACGATTAGTGAAGAATATTCCCATTTCTCAGTTATATTTTATTTATTTATTATTTTTTTATAGTGGCTTTATTATTAGCCTGCTGAATAAATTCTAATGTCCATAGATGAATAGAGAAAGTGCAGAAAGTGCAGCATGCAACTGACATGACATGGATTCCTCCACATAGGTGTGGTAATAGTCATAGTCAGGCTACACTCTCAGAAATAAAGGTGCCAAACTGGACTTTTGCTTTTTGCTGGGATGGTACCATCAAGGATGAATCATTTGAACCTTTTCCTTGAACTTATTTTTCACCCATGAACGAATATGCAGTATACCTTTATTTAGCTTTAAGGATACATCAGTGGTCATTAAGGTTCATAGATAGATGGATACATAGGTAGATACAATTTTATTGTCATTGCAAAGTACAGGTACATAGCAACGAATTGCCTTTTAGCATCTACCATATATATATATATATATATATATATATATATATATATATATATATATATATATATATATATATATATATATATATATATAGAGAGAGAGAGAGAGAGAGAGAGAGAGAGAGAGAGAGAGAGAGAGAGAGAGAGAGAGAGAGAGAGAGAGAGATACATAGCAGAGAGATACAGAGAAAATGTAGCAGAATGTACAGGGTGAAGCAGAACTGCAAGGTGGTGAAGTGTAGTGAGACATGAGTGTCCTAGCAGTGTAATGTAGAGTTCAGAAGATTTATGGTTGTGGGGAAAAAACTGGCCTTGAATCAGCTGGTTCTGGTGCAGATGGACCAGAACCAGCTGTATTTCCTCCTGGATGGAAGGAGGTTGAACAATTTGTGACTAGGGTGAGAGGAGTCCTTCATGACTTTTTGTGCTCTACTGTGGTGAAGATACTCAATGGCAGGTAGTTGGGTGCCGATGATGCATTGGGCGGTTTTCACGACCCTTTGCAGTGATTTCTTTTCACACACTGTGGAGATGCCATACCACAGTTTGGCATAGTTTATGTACCATAGTTTAATTTTTACATTTTTAATTTTTAAAGGTAAGAGATATATAGGAAAGGTACAAAAGGTATACAATTGGTGGTACCACCCAGAAACAAGTAGAAGTAAAGTTTTGTACCTTAATTTCTGAGAGTGTATATAAGTATATACAAGGTTCTACACTATATGGCCAAAGGTTTGACACCTGACCATATGTGATTCTTTCCGAAACTGATGCCACAATATTGGAAAAAAAGCAATTGCATAGAATATCTTTGTATGCATGGTGGTGGTGGTGGCTGCTTAGTGGTTAGCACATTTGCCTCACACCTCCAGGGTTGGGGGTTCGATTCCCGCCTCCGCCATATGTGTGTGTGGAGTTTGCATGCTCTCCCCGTGCTTCGGGGGTTTCCTCCGGGTTCTCCGGTTTCCTCCCCAGTTCAAAAACATGCGTGGTAGGTTGATTGGCATCTCTAAATTGTCCGTAGTGAATGAGAGTGTGTGTGTGTGTGCCCTGCGATGGGTTGGCACTCTGTCCAGGGTGTATCCTGCCCTGATGCCCAATGACGCCTGAGATAGGCACAGGCTCCCCGTGACCTGAGTATAGTTCGGATAAGCGGCAGACAATGAATGAATCTTTGTATGCAGTATAGCAATACATTTTGCCTGGAACCAAGGGGCCCAAACCTGTTCTAAAATGACAGTGCCCTTGTGCACAAACAAATAATGGTTTGCCATGGCCTGCAAACCAACCTGACTTCAACACTAGTGAATACCTGATGGGTGAACACCTGAACACCTCACAAATACTCTTGTGGCTGAATGCACTAGTCCCCAAAGATATGATCCAAAATCTAGTGGAAAGCATTCGCAGAAGAGCACAGGTTATTGTTACAGAAAAGGAGAACTAAATCTGCAATGTAGTGCATACGTGTGTGATGGACAGATGTCTACAAACATTTGGCCATATATTGTATTTCTAAAATATTACAATTACATTGTTATCTCTTCAGAATAATCAACTGAATTCTCTGTTAAGTGCCCTGTATTCTCTACCCAGGTGTACTGAATCAGGTCAGCCTAAAATTATTCTCAACTTTGACCTTCTAACTGTGCTTGCTGCACAACAGCACAGCTAATCTATTGACAGAAATCAGATCCCACATTGTATAATCCATTATGAAATTTTAGGGATGATTCCTGAGAAGGATCTTTATTATACTTTTTAATACCCATGACATTCTGCTATGATGTAATCCACACCAAAAAGGGTGTATACCAGTATACCAATGATGTTATACAGTATAGAAACAGTTAATATAAATAGGTCAAGGGATTATAGTCAGAAAAATACTGTGACTTATTGTGGCCAATTTTCTTAATAGCAGTATCGTGAAAGTGTATAATTTGATTCTCACACTACCAATTAGTAATGATTTCTGTGTTTTGTAGTTTATAAAACATCTTCAGTAATGACAGATGTGTCCAAAAGAAAAAGTATTTTATATAACAGAGTATCTAAAGAATTGCATTCAGACATCTGAGGTACATTTTAAAGCTTAGAATCTCTTTTTTTTTTCAAACCATTTCATAACGTTTATTTTCATTCATTTATTCATTCTGAGTAAACTTTTCTGTTGTAGTAAGTATCCAGAGCCTATCCTAAGAACACTGGAGATTAGGGAACAACACACCAAGAATCGGACACCAATACTTCACAGTATTCACACATTCATTCACACATTCATTCACATTTAGACGCAATTAAGTGCTGCCATTCCCCTTATTGACATCTAGAACATGTATACACAGACAGTAGCCTAAGCTCATGATTGAATCAGGGACCCTGGAGCTGTGAGGTGGCAGCAACACCCTCTGCAACAACATGCTACACATCAGAATACATATTCTTAAAAATACAATTTAGTATTGAATAATTTGGTCACTGCTGTTCCTCTTATTTCTGAAATATAAAGCAACACACATGTATACTAAGTTTCAATAAACTGTTCTCACGCAGCTGCAAGACAAACAATTAACATATTTTTTGCATGATAATCTAGAATAAATTTTAATTAATGGTCTTAATAACCAGATATTTTGTGCCTTGGTACAGGAAATGAGGAATGCTAGGTTTCAAATGAAATATTCAACAATATTTCATTTGTTTCCATTTCATGGCACATAGATACCAGAACAGAAACTCCCACTACACATCAGTGGTGCCAGTCTTTTTCACTGTAGTAACTGAATAATTAATCATGACTAATGAATAACATAGTTTGAAATGAAGAACCGAATGATAATAAGTTGCTGCTAACCACGATAAAGTAGCTACTAAAAGTGGATGAATTCATTATAAGGAATTAAAAACACCTATTTAGGGACAATTGATTTTGAAACACTCATGTACACAAATATATGTTTTGCACATATGTTCTTCATAGATATTAAGTGAATGCTTATGATAAAAGTCAGGTATGTCAAAATAATTCATTGAGTAGTCATTTTGTCCTGCTCAGGGTTGCACTGGATTTAATGCCTAGGTGTGAGGAAGGATCACAGCCTGAATGGGATGACAGGAAGGGCAGCACACACACACACACACACACACACACACACACACACACACACACACACACACACACACACATGTTTTTGGAGTTTGGAGAAAACCAAAGGAAATGATTATTGATACACGAAGAATAAACGCCACAGACATAACTGGAGCTTAGAATCAAACCGGGGACCCTTGCTGAGCTGTGTGGCATGAGCACTACCTGCTATGTATAAGTCATCATTGCAAAACACCTATATGTCATAGCTAGTAATATTATAGTATATATTATTATGTCTTCTAAAGGACGGCCCATACAGTATGGATATTGTTTTTCTTAATCAAAGGTGTCTATTTAACCCCTTACAATTCGGACTTATCATTCAGTTTTTCATCATAAAGAATATTATTCAAAAACTCCAATAAATTAGTCATTAGTTATTTAGTTACTTGAGTGACTCTTACACCAGTAGACAAATTCCAACACTCTATTTTCTTTCTCTTTCAGACACCATGTACATTATGTAATTCCATATGATGGGGACCATTCGTTGGTGGACTCATCTGAGAACTACTTTGTGAGTGACAGTGTGACCAAGCAGGAGATGGACCTCATGCTGGGGTTGTTGCTGGGCTTCTGCATCAGCTGGTTATTGCTGTGGCTGGATGGAGCATTACACTGTGCTGTTCGGGCCTGGAGAGCCAGTCGCTACTATGGTGAGTGTTGAGGAGTCATGTACTGTATACATTTATCAATATATTGACTAAAGGACGTATGTCCATCCAGACCATGTATATGGTTTATGATAGAATGTTTAATGTGTAATAAATATATTTGAGAAGTGATTCACTCTAACACCTCTTTTGATTAGAGAATCATTTAAAAGCTTGAAACAGACATCCCTTATGTCCAGTGTCATGATTAATGAAGTCCTAAGAGCGTCAGAATGCAAAAGATTTCTATTATTCATCATTACTGTATTATAATGAGAGGTCTTAGAAAGTGTGTAGGAGAATTGGTGATCAAATGATGTCATTAGGCATTCAATAATTTTACAATGAAATTTGCACTACAGTGTTTGGAGATGAACTAATGCTTAAGAAGGTTTGTGCGGTACTGTATGAGAAACAGGCTTTAATCAATGAGCAGTTTTTCAAAAGCAGTGTTATTTTTACCTTTAGAGTAAGAGGAATCATAGTCATTGTGCTGCAAAGCCTTCCTACTTACATTGATGTGATACTTTTGAATAAGAAAAAATGCCCATGTTCAGACAAAGACACATATCAAAAAGTGATCTAAATGGTTCTTAAAAGCTGACTGAACTTCAATGCACTATTCATAAATTATTTTGGGATTACAATATGCTTGAACTAATCCTATCTATCCTATTATCTATATTTGGCTTATACATATTTTTTTATTTATTTACAGTTTTTAGCCTTTCTTATGACAGATTATTATTTTGGCTTAGTGATATGAAAGAAACACTGGAAAATTTGACTTGTGACAGGTCACATAAGATTAAGGAGAAGAGGTTGATTAATATTCTGAAAATCTAGAGAATTCCTGGTCAGTAAAGTATGGCATTTTCTGGCATAGTGTGGCACAGATAAAGCACATTTGTCCTCTGAAAATAACTGAGAATTCATATAATTATATAGTAAACAAAGGTTTTACATGGTTGCTGTTTATGATTATCTCCATAAAGCAGTGAGATCTATATATTCCTGTTTGAGTGATTTATATTCCTCTTATGATGCATGTACATAAGCTATATACTGTAGAAGAAAGTACCTTTCCTATGCAGCTGTTATAGTTATGGTGTCAAGGTTATGGTGTTATAGTGAACAGTACAGCTTCAGTCAATGTAGCTAAAGCACTAAGCAGTTGTTATTGTTATCTGGGCCACTGAGGAACAGAAATTTATACTGTATGTAGTCTAGCAAAAATTCTTTTTCAATTTCACTATTCATAAGCTATCATGCCTAGATAATAGTTAAAATGATGGCAGAATAAAAACGACAGGTAAACAAAAAAGAAAGCATGTTGCTACAATCTGTAGCAATCATACACACATATTACCTTTTACTTTCCCTTATGTTTACTCTTTGGAGGGCCAACAAGGCATGATGCTTCCTAAAAAAAAGACATAATGAGCAATGTGAGCATTTTGACTCCAAAGTAGCCTTCAGATGATTAAGGTTAAGATTAAGAATAGGGTTAGTGTTTGTACTTTTTCTGATAACTTATGGCTTCTGTATGAGATCAGGCTTAACAATCTACAAGGTAGAAAGCAGCAAATCATGTCAGCAACATTAACAGTGTCTGCCATGCACTAAAAAGCAACTAAGCTGCTAACAAGCTAGCTAAATTTCACTCAGGTAGGTAGCTGGTCCTATATATAAACAGAAATTTCCAAAAGGAATACAAAAATTAATAATAATAACAGTGGTTATAAAAAGATTACACAGCCCTGTTAAAGTGGCAGGTTTTTGTGATGTAAAAAAAATTAAATGAGGATAAATTATCTCAGACCTTTCCACACACAATGTCAAATTACAATGTATTCATGTAAAAACAGCTAAATTTCTAGATACATTAGGAGATCTCCTCTCCACAGACTGTTTTAGGTCACCCCCACAGATTTTTAGTTGGATCTGGGTCTGAGCTCTGGCTAGGTCATTCAAAAACTGATCTACTTTTTGGTTAAGCCAAGTTGATTTGGATCTATGCTTTGCAGCCCTGCTATCATACATGCTGTAAGCTCTTTGCTGATCATGGCTTCGGCAATCGGATGAAACAAAGAAGATGTGAAGAAAATCCTACAGTAACAACTTATCTTTATTTGGGGTTAATTAGAATAATGTTGTTGATAATAGCTGTAATGATAATTACTTTTGAACATGAAACATTAACACATTAAATGTGATGCAACCGTCACATCGCCAGTTATTATAGATGCAACCAGGTATACGTAGACTTTTTTATATCTATTGTATACTTATTTACAAATTGCAAAGATAATAAGATACACTAAGTTTGTAATATTGTTATGAATGACCTTTCTCAACTGCCCTGCAGTTTCGAGCATGCCCCGAGTCTGACTGGAATTGATATGTTTATGTTTGAGATGGAAGTCATGTTTATTACTGTTTCAATGATTTGGAAGCTCTGTGAGAGTTCTCCAAATCATTAAATGGAAAAGCCATGCACCAGAGAAGGACAAAAATGCATTTATGAAGAGTGCGCTGTCCAATAAGATATATATTTATCTATGCTAAATCCACTGACCCACACGCTCATTGACCCCCAGTGAAGCTGTGGGCATGACCCAAAATGACATATTAGATTCTGTTTGTCCAGTGAGCATTAATTTTTGCTCTATTAAAAGAGTGTACTTGTACGTGTCATGGGAGTGCATTGATACTGTGTGGAGGTGTATCTATGGGTTTGTGCAGACATTTTCATGCAGGCTGAGCTGTCCACCAATAAAAAGCATTAAATTAACAAACAGCATGATATTGCAGTGAGATATCTGGGATTTTCAAACATTGAATTCCACCGAGAATGATGGAAAAAAAATATAGACATGCTAGTAAATGTTTCATTGCAACATTTAAAAAATGTTGCAATGAAAATGTTGCCATTTTTAGGGTTAGCCGGGCTTCCCATGCAGTCCTAAAGCAATTGCCTGTGATATGTATAGTCTGTATGGAAAAAAGGGTGAAACCCACATTAAAAAAACTCCCGGATTTTTTTCTTCAGTAGTGCTAAGGCTTAAAATAGCAGCCATTATAATGGGATGACGTTTCTGTCTGCATAGAAGAAAAAAATATTTCTATAAATGGTTGAAGCTAATGAAAAGTAGTGGGGATGCCCCTGCAGTGGAGCTCTCCAAGGCTTTCCATGATGCTGATGGCAGGTCAACCTCATTTAGCCTCTCTGAAATGGGGAGTGAAGGTGAAGCTTGAAGGGAGAGGGGGAATGACACGGTCATATCCCCACTCCCACTCTTGAGCATGCACACACACACACACACACACACACACACACACACACACACACACACACACACACACACACACACACACACACATTTTCTCTCCCTCCGGTCCCTCTGCATGTTCCTGCTTCGTGAGAGCTATAAATAGAAAGAGAGCAGCTGGAAAGAGAAGGCAAGCAACAGGGAGACATGTGTGAGTGAGCACCCGCCACAACCCCCCCCCCCCCACACACACACACACATACAAAGAGGTACATTGATTTTTTTTTTGCTTCCAGTTTTCTCGTTCTCTAATTTCTTTTCTCCCCCACCCATTCAACTCTCCACTCGCTGCCTTTCACCTTAATACATTCACCATTTTGTGATTTTGTTTCCCATATGCACAATAGAGCTATTTCCGGAGATTAATATTGTGTGCATTTTAATAATTAAAAAATGCCAATATAAAAACCTGGCACTGATATTCCAGTTTTTAGCCTATTCCAGTTCATCCTGAGACTCTATTGTTTTGCCTCCATACCATCATTTGCTTATCAGTGAGATTCAATTATATGTTTGTTGATTCGAGTGTGGAGCTTTATTGAAAATGCTGATTTTAAATGGCCCTCTATTTTTTTGGCTTCTTCTGGATACCCTTCACAACAGTCCTTGTGGATGGCATACCCTTAGATTGCTATAAATAACTACCCCCTCCTTCCAGCAGGGCAGACTGATCTCTCTCTCTCTCTCTCTCTCTCTCTCTCTCTCTCTCTCTCTCTCTCTCTCTCTCTCTCTCTGTATGTGTTATTTCTGTATCACATATGAGTATGTTGTGATCAACTTAGATGCAGTTCAAGGGTGAAAACAAAATTAAGTATATTAGTATATAATATTACTAATTAAAATGTTTACTCAAGCCACTGACCAGAAGGTGAATTGGCTATGTTAAGATACCTGTAAATGTGAATGGGTGTATGAATGTGTAAGAATTATGGACTGCTGTTCCATTCAGGGTATATTCCAGGCTCTCCCTAAATGTTCCAAATAATTTAACCAGGATTGGCATGATTACTGAATATGAATGAATGGATCATTTTAATTTACAATAACAATAATCTGTAGCAGTCATGTATATATGTGCTGTGTATAACTGTTTTTTCTCCTTTAGTTTACTACTTAGTGTTTTACTCACTAAACAAGGGTAGAAGGAGCTGAGATAGAGATATTACAAAAAGTAAAAATAAAAAAATTAAATGTATCAGTACGTAACATCTCATAAAATGTCTGCAATATCAATAATCTTCAAAAATGGCAAAAGTGATAACTACAATTAAGACCAGTTGAATCTCTTAGGCTATGATATTATTAAGCTGGATAGTGAACTGTTTATGTAATTTGGCTTTTTTGTATGTAAGGAATAAAACACTTTAAAATCACATCTTTATAGGAAAATATTCAATGTCCATTTCTAATTTATTAATGAACAACATTCCAGACCTTGATTTCTTTATAATTAGATTTAATGATGAAATCTCTGCAAAACAACTATATATCCTATTACTACTACAGAAAAAAATGCAGCTTGTCTATTGACAGAGAAACTAGAAAACACAGCCCTCTCTTCTGAAGACTTACCCATCAAATGTTTTTTTCTGCTAAACAACAGCAAAAGCAATTTATTAATAAGTTTAGATTATTAACAAACTGTTCATATAGAAGAGATAGCATTAAAATGAGAGCATGAATATAAATTTGTATATAAACCTGAATTTTAGCTGGCACTGCTATCCAAGTCCTGCTGAAGGATTTTTATGCCTACTAAGATAAGGTTAAATTTAGCCTTTTTATCTTTGTGAAATAGATTACATGGCACATTTGTGAAAAGGTCCTTCCAGCTAGGCTAAATATGTTTTCTCTTCCTGACCTAAATAATATGTAAATGTAGCTATTCCACAATTGCTTGAACACAGACAGTGCTCAATTGACCACTGGTTCATTGTAATATTAATGAAATCATGTTTTTATGAGGTATTATTCATCATCATGTATACATGTACTGTGGGTAAGCAAAACCAATATTTGTATGTGTATCTGATGAGTCCAAAAACATATTTGGGTTTATTTCCATACCTGTTTTCATATTTAGATTTAACCTGGAAGTGAGTGTCTTCTAGTGGCCTATACTGGAATATTTTTTAACCACTATGACCTGAAGCACTAAAAACTCTTAAACAACAGGGCACCTTGAAAAAAGTTTATAACAGTTTATAACAACATATATCTTTCTGTCTAATGTGACTAAGTAAGCAAGCTAACAATTTCTGTCCCAAATCGAGAGACTGTTGGTTGGGCTGCAGTTCACACATGTTGTTGTTTTTTTTTTTCTTACATTATTTTTTAAAAGGAATTAAATTATTATTTTTGTTTGCACAGCTCATGTTCAGCTCATCAAGCAATGGCTTAAAATATGACAGCATATTTCTTTTGCTTGTACAGGAATATATTAGAACTATAGATTTGTTTTGGAAATGTAACTGTAGCATGTAGCATAGAAGTGAGTCAAAATAACTTCCTTTTCTGCCTTTCAGCCTTTACAATCATAGTTTATTTCATGCTCACAGCTCTGTACACTTTTCGAGTTTTGTAGCTGTCACTAAATGCAGATGAGCCAATTTAGATTTTTGATGTCTATATGGTGTCACCATTCTTAGCATTCATTTGTGTTGGAATATAACAAAATATCTCTTATTTTTTTGTCAAATATAAAAGGTTTATGAAAGGACTGGCTTTAAAAAGTAACATATTTAAAAGGGAATTTCACATCTGCAAATTCATTTTCTTTTTGCGGCTTTATTTATATTGGTATAGCATTAACATTAACTATTTCAGATGATTTATGTTTTGTGATATTACTTTACTCTTTCTCTCCTACAGTCATAGGATATGAAAGTTTCTTTAAGTGGTCTTCAAGGGTTAAATGGAAGGTTAATGGTTTTTAGCTTCCTAAAAAGAAGACACTCCATGCTAGGGTTTCACTATAAGATATCTAAAGTTTCTTACAGAGGAACATCCTTAAGGGTTTTAGATCTGACTTCTAAGTGATAGGGACACACACAGGATGCTTGAACTCTTTCTTTTTAGACTAACTGTGCTTTCAAGGTATGTAATTTATGGAATGCCAGATGATGGATAGGGAATATTAATACAAATAATTTTTTTTCTCATTTGCTTTCACAGACACACCGTCTTGGTCCTGGCTCCCACAGTTCTGCAACTTGCGGGACCTTCGTAGACGTACACAATTACGACAGCTGGAAGACTCCAGTGGAAACATGGTGCATATCAAGCAAAAGCTTTATCATAATGGTCATCCCAGCCCCCGTCACCTTTGACTCTGAACCACACTTTCCCCTTAATTGCCCCATTACTAAATGCTGCCTCAGAGACCCTCTTCAACAGTCCCACTACAGTCTAATCCATCTTTTTGACTTTCTACAGCCATTTGTTGCAATTCAATGTTTGGGATTCCAAAAAACTGAGACTCAAGAACAAAGAAATTCTAATTTTTTCCCACACACCACATTCATTGGGGTGGGTCAGGGAGGGGAAGGTTGGGAGGTGGTAGATGGTGGTGGTGTTGGAAAAATTTTGAGGGTCTTTTTTCTGTACAGGTCATTTTTTAAATTCAATCTAGGCATGCACTTTTAAAATTGGTGTGGGTGAGGGTTAACAAATACATGCAGAGTTAAATGGAGCAGCGAGACTGAACTGCGTCACTTCATTTTCTTTTTTTGGTCATTTTTCTTTGTTGGAATGGATTTAGAAACCCCTATGGCAGGGGGAAGGGATGATGATTGTGGTTTTGTGACAGCATAGTTCAAGATGATTGCTCATGTAAATAGTTCTACATATTGTTTTATGGGACTTAAGTGAACACAGGGTTAGGGAATGTTAGAAATGAATAATAAATTAAGTGAAAGGAAAATAGTGTAATGGATTGTGGGAAAAAGTTTGAAAGCAGAAGTATGATATGAATTGTTTGACTGGATTAAACACATCTCTGTAAAATAAAGATTGACAGATTTGTTACTTAGTGAAATAAATGAATGTATTTAATTTTATCTGTAAATAAAGGAGAGGTAGGGAGACATATAAGTGACCAGGGCTCTTTGTGCTGTGCTGAGTATGACTGGTTGAATTACAGAGTCTTCAGCACTTGCCTTGTCTTTCCTTGACTCTGTCCAATAACCTTTATAGGTCTCCTTTTAAATGACTCTATAGTTAAATGAGTGCATCTAGCCTGGCAGCAGAAAGAGCCCTGACCCACTTTCCCTTTTCTCTCCATCTCCAGACATTGCTGTTGTGAAGATGAAATGTCTGTTTTATTAAAAGTGCAGTTGAAGCACAACTGGGTCCTGTTCTATAGAAATGTTATTTCTCAAAACACTTTACCAGCATAATTTTCCATGGCCATTTCTCATGCCTAGGCCCGATGTCCTTGTAGAAACTGAAATATCTAGTTTATAGTCTATGGTACATTAAAATAATCTGACATGATTGTAAGCTACAAATACACAGAGGATAACAGATAAATGTGACCTGTGAAAAATATCAGCTGTTGTTTGTCTTTTACATAATAGGTGTGCTGGAAAGTCATTCTCATACCAACAGCATGGTACTGACCAATGCAGATAAAACCAGGAAAAAAATAAAATTACTAAATAATACTAAATACTATTTTTTTTTCAATTTCAATTACACACAGGCATCATTATGTATGCTAATATTTTGAAATTTGCCAATTCAAGAGATTTCACATTATATCAATAACATTTCCAGTCAGGGTTCAAATGCTCAAGACAAGCAGGACAGCTGATGAGCTTTGTTATATATATTTAATATAAAAATCCATCCATCAACTCATTCCTGAAATGCTTCCATTTGTGAGCCAAAAATGCATACTGTATATTAAAACTCTTTAGAGCTGGTTAAACTTTATTGATGGGGACAGTGCTTGTATTCAATGCTATTAGGATTTATAGAAGACCAACATGCCCAAACCTCTTAGTTCGATGCTTTGGAGAATGTCAGAACAATAAATCACAATGACAATGATTTGCTCTTCTGAAATTTAGACTTCTAGTCAAGACCACATGATTTTCATTACCATGTCATAAACATCCACTACTGATGATCTGTCATTCACAAAATAGTTTACTCTTTGAGCCACTTCTTTTGGGTGAACCTTGGGCACTGACATCCATAGCATCCATATATACACCAATCAGGCATAACATTATGACCACCTGCCTAATATTGTGTTGGTCCCCCCTTTCTCTGGCAAAACATCATCATCATCATCATCATCATCATCATCATCATCATCATCATCATCATCATCATCATCATTGTCTTCTGCTTATCCGGAGATGGGTTGTGGGGGCAGAAGTCTAAGCAGGGATGCCCAGACTTCCCTCTTCATAGACACTTCCTCCAGCTCTTCCAGAGGGATCCCAACACATTCCCAGGTCAGCTGAAAGACATAGTCTCTCCAGCATGTCCTGGGTCTTCCCTGGGGTCTCTTCCCGGTGGGGCATGCCCGGAACACCTCCCCAGGGAGACGTCCGGGAGGCATCCGAAAAAGATGCCCGAGCAACCTCAACTGTCCCCTTTCGATGTGGAGGAGCAGCGGCTCTTCTCCGAGATCCTCCCGGGTGACAGAGCTCCTTACCCTATCTCTAAGGGAGCATCCCCCCACCCTACGAAGGAAGCTCATTTCGGCCGCTTGTATCCGGGATCTTATCCTTTCGGTCCCTCACTCGTAAACAAGACCCCGAGATACTTAAACTCCTCCACTTGAGGAAGGAACTCCCCTCCAACCTGGAGGGTGCAAGCTACCTTTTCCGGGCGAGAACCACGGCCTCCGATTTGGAGGTGCTGACCCTCATCCCAGCCGCTTCACACTCAGCTGCAAAATGCCCCAGTGCATGCTGTAAGTCCTGGATTGAAGGAGCCAACAGGACAACATCATCTGCAAAAAGCAGCAATGAAATCCTGTGGTCCCCAAATCGGACTCCCTCCAGCCCCTGGCTGCGCCTAGAAATTCTGTCCATAAAAGCAATGAACAGAACCGGTGACAAAGGACAGCCCTGCCGGAGTCTAACACGCACTGGGAACAGATTTGACTTACAGCTGGCAATGCGAACCAAGTTCCTGCTTCGGTCATACAGAGACCAAACAGCCTTTAACAGAGGGCACTTCCCACAGAATGCCACGAGGGACATGGTCGAATGCCAAGTCCATAAAACACATGTGGACTGGTTGGGCAAACTCCCACGAACCCTCGAGCACCCTGTGGAGGGTATAGAGCTGGGCCAGTGTTCCACGACTAGGACGAAAACCGCAGAACCCTTTCTCTGGCAAAACAGCCCTGACCTATTTTGCACTGTGTATTCTGACACCTTTCTATCAGAACCAGCATTAACTTCTTCAGCAATTTGAGCAACTGTAGCTTGTCTGTTGGATCAGATTCATCACTGTTCCTTCCTTAAGCCACTTTTCTTAGATACTGACCACTGCAAAGCGGGAACACCCCACAAGAGCTGCAGTTTTGGAGATGCTCTGATCCAGTCGTCTAGCCATCACAATTTGGCCCTTGTCAAACTCGCTCAAATCCTTACGCTTGCCCATTTTTCCAGCTTCTAACACATCAACTTTGAGGACAAAATGTTCACTTGCTTCCTAATATATCCCACCCACTAACAGGTGCCATGATGAGGAGATAATCAGTGTTATTCACTTCACCTGTCACTGCTCATAATGTTATGCCTGATCAGTGTATGTATATGTATATTCTTATAAATATATAATAAATATAATCCTAAATATTTTAAAGATTATACTTTACACTCAAGTTGTTGTCTGTAATATAACTGTAATGTAATTGTTGTATTAATTTAGAAAGGAATGTAAAATATACTCCAGTATGATTTGTTTAAGGCTCTGTGTGATAGCACCGTATATCTTTTGAGTCACCCTAGTGAGTATAGAAAAGCCAGTCATCCTTCACCCACACCTCCCTCAGTGTAATGTAAAAAAAATATTGAGATTTCATTCAATATGATCTGCTGTCATCTTTGTGAAAGCTGTCCTCCCACTGAACGCTCAACAGGTCTTTGTTAAGCAATCCGAAACAAACAACTCCTGCATGACCTGCTGTTGCTGTAGTGAAGCCTCAAGGAGTGCTGCATTACCAAGTTAAAAGCTGAGTGCTTTCAACTATTGAACATATTTAGCCAGGTAAAACCCTGGAAGTATAATTATATTATGTAAGAAGGTTGTAAAAGACATGTATGCTTTGGCTTGATTAATGTGTTATTGCAGTGCTCTGGGTGTTCAGCTAGGCTCAGTTGTCTCTTGTTTTAACATGTCTACATCTTGTTCAATTACATCCAATTACAGGACCAAACCATACAACTTCCAAGAATTAAGTTTTTTTAAATCCCAGAAAGGGAATTCTTATATATAATTCTTTAAGTGAATACTTTTTATACAGTAGTTCGCAATAATTTCGCAGATGTTCCTTTTTATTACTTTATTTTATTTCTTTGGGTTTCCTCCCAATCATTTGTTAGTAATTCTGTCTTTATGAATACTCTTGAATATGCTTGCTTTTTGCCATTTTGACATGTAGGGTTTAAGGCCACTTGCAGATATTGCCTACTATATTCAGATGCTAGTAAACGCCACATCTTGGCTTTTTCTGGATCTTGTCCAATATGCAATGATCAGTCTGCACTGCTTCACCAGTTACAAGGGTCACTGCTGTCATTATAAACCTTTTGCAAAGGTTTCTGTTTCCACTAATATGTCTACCATTGGTTCTGTTTGGTACCTCAATTCAGCATCAGTTGATTTCTTGTTGACTTTTTCTTGCTCAAACTTAAGAGTTAAAGTTCAATATTCTTAGTTCTTATTCCACAGCTTTGCATCTGCTTTTGTTAAAATGTCAGTATCTAGAGGCCATGGCTTTCTTGCGCAAGCTCTCCTACTGAAAGCTGACCTTGCTTAGGCACATCTGTTACAGCAGCATTTGTCTCTATTAAAACTCTTGCAGTCTCACTTTGATTTCCAAGGTCCTTTGCTGCTGAGTTTTTCCTATTTACAACAACCATTCATGGACAGAGAAAATAAAGTCAAAAGATTTCAGCAATAACTGTACTATAACTGCTTCAGCAACAATTTGTCTTTCAAATGTCATAAGTGTAAACACTGAACTTGGATTAACCTTGTTATAATTTATGCTTTAGTGCTACAAAAACTTTGCCAGGAAACAGCCAAAGGGCTGTTCCAGGGTTTGAATCAATAAAACACAATATGTCTTTTCCTCCAGTTCGGAAGAGCTTATTAAGCATAGGAGAACATAATGATCCTTTATAATCATTTTAAATTTCTATTGTAATTTCCAATATAAATACAATAAACAATATAATAATATGCAATATAACAATGTACAATACACATTGTAAAAAGAAATATTTATGTGTGAAATTCCAGCTCAGACTAGTCTGGGTCTTGAACTAGTTAAGATGGTGTACCAGCCTGGATTAACTGGTCAGAGCTGGTTAAACTGGTAATCCAGCTTGATGAAGCTATTTTACATTTAGTTATACACACAACTTTCAAGCAGTATAATTGTACAAAACAAGGTAAATTAATTTTGAATTTATATTGTTATTACTCAAACTAAGCAAATATATTAGCACCAACAACAACAACAATCTCCACCATCATCTGAACAAATATTAACGTTTGCATGCATTACATAAAACATGGAGCGCTTTTTAAACAAAGATTATAATGAGATGACGATGCCAACATGTTTATCATGGACTTTAGTGCTTTCATTCATTTCTATTTTCCACAGAGATGTTTTAGCCATGTGTTCATTTCTTAGCTTATTTGAATCTGTATAATAACCGATGGCTTTATATATGGGTAGACAACATGGCATCACGTTGTATCTATCTATGTATCTATGTATCTATGTATCTATCTATCTGTCCGTCCGTCCGTCCGTCCGTCCGTCCGTCCGTCCATCTATCAATCTATCTATCTATCTATCTATCTATCTATCTATCTATCTATCTATCTATCTATCTATCTATCTATCTATCTATCTATCTATCTATCTATCTAGCTTCTTAGGGCTCAACTGAGAAAATACAACTGAGCAGAATCTTGCTCAAGGACACAAGTTGGTGATACAAGGATTTGAATTTATGACCTGCTGAGCAATAGTCCAATGGCTTAACTACTGAACTACCACAAATTGTCATTAATAATTAATATGTAAAATGCTAAATTGTAGTCATATCTTCTTTGCCGGTATATTGATTTTTACCATTGTCAGGAAAAGATAAAAGAGCTTTGAATCATGACTGAACTACCATTTGCAAACTAGCTGACATCCATCAGCTATAAAAATAACCAATTTAAGGCAACAATGTAAAATGTACTGATAAACAGCAGTAAACATTTCCACTCAACAAATCCTATTTTTTGAGAAGGGAAAAAACTGCACACTTCATGTTGTACATCTAGCTTTGACACCTGCAGTAAGATACTTACCTGAATGGAGAAATGCTCGTATACTCTATGTTTTCCTTGTTTTGTTAATGCAGTACCTTTAAAAAGGACTGACTGGACAAGTGGTTTCCTAAGGTCATCCAATCAATTAAATGTAGATAGTGTTGACTGCCCTGATTTATGCTTCCACTTCAATCACTCACACTGATTTGCTAGTTAGAACATCAGTACAATAGCTTGCTTAGACATCAAAATGAGAAAAATAGGGGGGGGGGGGGGGGGCAAGGCACTCCTGCTGAGGGTCTGTTAGAACTGTTTACCGCAGAACAGGACAGGACTATGCTACAGGACTGTCCAGACCTTCAGGCCTTTGTTGGAGTGCATATATATTCATGTACAAAACTGTCAATCACTTTATCAACCATGCCCTTTTAATGATCAAAAGTGTCAAACAAGGGCACATATATCACGTATAGTACTCTATATTATTAATGTATTCTAAGCAAGTAAAATAATACTACACTTAATCATTGTAAACTGTACTGTATGCAGTCAAAATGTGGAGCAGTGGGAAATATTGTACAGACAAGGACAATCAGAGTCTGATATCAGTTCTGTCCATAGATAGATAGATAGATAGATAGATAGATAGATAGATAGATAGATAGATAGATAGATAGATAGATAGATAGATAGATGGATGGATGGATGGATAGATACATTTACATTTCTGGCATTTGGCAGACGCTCTTATCCAGAGTGATGTACAAAAGTGCTTTAGTTCTCAATCAATGAATACATTAACACTGGTTCAATTGGACACAAACTTGGGATACCATTAGCCTATAAATTTAGTTGTTTTTATTTATTTATTTATTTATTTGTTTGTTTATTTATTTAACAACATAATACATATACAGGGAAAAATAAGAGCTAGTTTAAGTGCTTCAGGAAGAGGTAAGTCTTCAGTTGCTGTTTGAAGACGGCCAGTGACTCGGCCGTACGGACATCTAGGGGAAGTTTGTTCCACCACCTTGGTGCCAGAACAGAGAAGAGTCTAGATGTATACCTACCTTTCCCCTGAGAGATGATGGGACCAGTCGAGCAGATAGATAGATAGATAGATAGATAGATAGATAGATAGATAGATAGATAGATAGATAGATAGATAGATAGATAGATAGATATACTATATTGATGCCATGAGGGAAATTCATGTGTTACATCAGCTTAGAGAATTACAAGATACAACACACACAAAAATATGAAATGTAAAACAAGAGATATAACATAATCACATTATCGCAGTAACATTAGTTGCAAGAAAGGGAAATAAAAAAAACTTTTTTTTAACATAAATTTCAGTGCTTTCAGAGCATTACACGTTTTCAGACCTCTTTTGTTTTTGGTGGCTTTGTGACTTAAAATGAAACCTCTACCCCATGCATTATCATGGGAATGGGCGGGGTTAAATATTATACTTCAGCCAGCCACCAGAGGGCCTCAGAGACACCCTTATATTATAGTCATTGGTCCAATGAAACTAATTTGGCGTGTGCGCATGTACACCACATGTCCACCGTGTGGCAGTGTTAAACCAATTCTTTGTCCTTCTTGCATACAGCGGAAGAAGAAGATGAATAAAACTCGTCACATGCTGAGAAACCTAGTTGCGCTTTCTTACTTCATTTATAAAGCTCCTAAAGGAAGGCAGACATGTGCCTGTGTTCAGGGGAAGTGGTGGATTAAAACAGTCAGCTGGGGAATAAAACCAGATGGATTTAAGGTGATCTGTTCTGTTGAGAATAGATAAATCAGGTGAGTCTTATGGAGATTTGTACTGTATATAGAAGACTATCAGGGTTAAGCTACACAGGACACTGTGTTTTGTTTTTGGATCTTGTGTTACAGTATTGTAAGTGCTATTGGCTTGCACTTCCAAGCTGACAGCATGTTTATTAGATAAGTGTTGACATTGTGAAGATGTTTCAGTTGTCTTTCACTGTTGTGAAGCATGCTGTTTATTCTGTTCTGCTCAACTGGAGCTTTTCGTTGCTTTGTCAGACATCACTGAGTGTCCATCCTGGAAAATGAGAGTTGCATGCACTTAAAAAAGCAGTGGGTCTCTTCATATGGATAGTAAATATTAGATTTAATAAGGCACACCTTTAATTAGCATTCTCTCAATATGTGCCTTAGGTGGAGTGGCACCTGGATCATACTTAAATCCACTGAGCATAACCAGCCACATAACCTGTTATTGCTTTTTCAAAGCCTTTAAACATAAGGTTTTAAAGAAGTCTCATGGATATATCAGACTGCTTCAGCTGTATCAACACTGTATAAGGATGTCAAACCTCAGCTCCTTTACAAGAGTCTGCATTAAGCTTATAAAGTGTTCAGTAGTGAAGGACTTCCTACATCTTACATCCTCTGAGGTGCTTTGTAAGCGTTGCTGAAGGATGTAGGTGTGGAGAAGAATGGGAGTTACTTCCTGTATTTGCACACGGAGGTAAGTCTGGTAAATCTAGCCTGTGTGTGTGTGTGTGTGTGTGTGTGTGTTTGAAAAAGAGACACACACACACAAGCCATACATCTTTTTTTAAAAAGCTAATTGCGTGTCAGATACAATATTCGCTTACTATCAGCATGTTACAAGGTTTAGTGAAATGAGCTGTTTTTGATTCCAGGAAAGGAGAGAAAAGAAAGGGTAAGATAAAAATACACTTTTTATTGGATATCGTTGTAAGTATGCCACTTTGTCATGCTGTGTTTACATATAAACAAAGGTTTTATCTAGGACAAAGCTTAAAGACTTTGCAGATTGTGGTGGTGTTGTTACAGAAGTCTGCATATGTAGGCACTAGTGAAGCAACCATAATTTTAAGTCTTAGGCATCGAATTACTCACATGTTTCACATGAGTAATTACTAACTACGCTTATAGGGCTTTAGACTTAAGTCCACAGAAGAACAAGTGTATGGTGAATTCAGCAATACAGGAACAACAGGTTTCCCCCCGGTAAATCCTTTACCATGTTTGTGTATTGTGTTTTTCTTAGTTAGACTTTTCACAGGAGGCTATGGCACATTGGCGCAAAGTGGTCTAACTTTACCTACTTTTAGTGTTGAAAGATAATGAAAGGATTTTTTAATGGTTGCTTACATTATTTTGCTGTCTGGCGTGCACACTTGTTACTGTTAATACTATGACCTTGGAATTAAATGATTCATTATTAATGAGGATATGAAGCTAGTGGGTGCAAGGGTTGAGGATGCAGAAGATCGGGATAGGTGGAGAGAGATGATTCGCTGTGGCGACCCCTGAAGGGAAAAGCCGAAAGAAGAAGAAGAAGATTGATATTTTATACTCTGGTTTCCTCCCCCGGTCCAAAGACATGCATTGTAGGTTGATTGTAGGTTGATCTCTAAATTGTCCGTAGTGTGTGATTGCGTGAGTGAATGAGAGTGTGTGTGTGCCCTGCGATGGGTTGGCACTCCATCCAGGGTGTATCCTGCCTTGATGCCCAATGACGCCTGAGGTAGGCACAGGCTCCTCGTGACCCGAGTATAGATCGGATAAGCGGTAGACAATGAATGAATGAATTGATATTTTATGCCATTGAGTAATAAATAAAAAATGTCATTGTGTAATAAAACTTTTATTCTCATATTGTAGTATCTTATATTTTTTCTATATATTCTATATATATTTTATAACTATATATTTTTTCTTATATTTTTTCTATCTATCTATCTATCTATCTATCTATCTATCTATCTATCTATATATATATATATATATATATATATATATATATATATATATATATATATATATATATATATATATATATATATATATATAAATATACACCAGGGTGCCTAGTGGAAATGTCTCTTTTAACATGAAAGTAAATATGTAAAGAATTAAAATAACACTGAGACTTATCTGAATAACAGTGAAACGGTTAAAAGACTGCAGTTGATAGTGGGGTGCAGATTACAGGGGGGAGATTTGTGGTTACTGTAAATAAGACTTTAAACTCTTACAAAGAACTAAAGACAAATGCTTTGGGGGTTCGCACCTTGCAGCTTAAGGGTCCCCAATTTCATCATGAGCTTGGTGTCTATGTGGAATTTCATATAGTCTTTCCAGTATCCATGTGACTTTCTTCTGGTTCTCTGGGTTCCTCATGCCTTTCAGGGTGTGTCTTCATCTCACTCAGTGTGTTTCCAGGATATGCTTCCGGTCTACCATGACCCTTATTTTACTATGTTGCCATTTGGCAATGTATTTAAAAATACCACATGAAATAATCATTTAAAAAAAGGCTTTTTTTAATGTGATAAAATACAGTGTAATGTTTTTCTTTCCACTGTTCATATCAGGGAACAAATTACTAGATATTAAATAAGACATTAAAAGTCATAAGTACATAAGAAGAAAATAAGTTGATGTTTAATAGTAAACACTAAAATATGTGTCTCCAGTTGTGTCAGAATGATGCATGTAAAATGCACTTTAACCCCCCGCTGCGGGCCGTACCATTTCTTAACTGGTTTTCCCACCTCAGGCTTCACTCTCTCATTATACATACATTCATTGTTAGCAGAAAATTGTATCTGTCTTGTTCAGATTGTAATTATCTTGGTTCTTAGTCTTGTAATTGAAGTGAACTGCCTTAGCTGACACAGCAATTAATTTACCACACCATGGAGCTATGGTTACTTGTGTGTAATGCTTCTTAAATATAACTCTAGCTATATGCTAATGTATTCTGGTTAACCTATAGTGGGCTGCTAACTTCTTTTTAGTGAAGTGCGTCTATAATGTTAACTTATATGGAAATTTGTCATTTTAGTTAATATGTCCGTCCAAAATCTCTCACAGTATAGAAATTGTTATTTTGATACTTATCAAGCCATTCAGTGAGCCCTCATGCTGTCTCTGAGGATGAGGGTGGAGTCATTGTGGAACAGACCACTCCCATCAGAATAGTTCCCAAGTTCCATGTTGATTTTCCCATTTCTGTTATAAACCCGCTTCTGTGCTTCCGCTAGGAAAACCATATTCTCCGTATTTGCTAAACACACGAGGTTGAGTCAGATGAAAGCTTTTTTTTTTTTTTTGGTATCAAAAAAAGTCTAGCAGTGTTCTCCATATCTTCTATGATGTTCAATACAAGTGTTCCAACATGTATCCAGATTTCTCCAAAAAACGGTCTACTTTATGTTGCACATTTAAGGTTTTCGTTTGACTGACCCTCATATAAAGGATATGTACATTTATTTTTTATTGAAAACAATTGAATTATGTAAAAAATAAGAAGTTACAGAGTTGTTAAAAAGGTATATATAAAGAAATAAAACATGTTCTTCAAGTGGAAAATGATGAATAGGGATATCAGTTTACCCGTGATTACAGTACCATACTTTTATGACGTCAAGTGTGTGTATTAGTGTGACTTGAAGTTCCGAGTTGAATTCCATTGAAAGTGTATAGCTTTATGGTTGAAGCGAGAATGTAGCTCTGGTAGTAACACTGGGATGCTTCTTAAAAAATACATCTTCCAGTAAGAATGATTAAAAATGTAAACAATTACAATAGCAATGTGACTGAAAAAGTCTAATCTTACCTCCAGTTTATAGAAGACTGCAAATTACTGTGGGTGTTCAGGAGCTAAGCCCTCCAGAATTTAGACACTGACTTTAAACACTGACAAAGTATTTAAAAGCAGCTTGGGGTGTTTCTTATTTTCGTAATTAATTTGGTAGTTTAAATGAAGAGTAATTAACACTTTTTTAGATTAGACTTGACCATATCCATCTTTGATGAATAAGAGACAAAATGGTCTCATATGTTATCTATACTTGAGATGTTCATAATAAAATGAAACCTTGTTCAGTTTGCGACAAGTTATTCTTCAATCATGCTTTTTTTCACATCGAAAAATTCAGCCCTTTTTATGCTGTTAATGGCTGAAATATGAAAGAAAAAAAAACATAAGACCCATTTAAAATGGGCTTCATCATTCGTTTTAATTTATATTTCTTTAAAGCGTGTCTAAGGTAGTTTATTGAATTATTTTCTTTGCTTATTCAAATTCTGACACTTGTAGTCCACTTTTGCTAATCCGTATGGGTATTTGGTCAGCTTGCTCAGCTTTTGTGTACAGAAGGGGTGTGTAGGCCATGTTTCTTCAGTGCTGAATTGATTTTGCTTCCTTCACTGCTGCTACTGGACCATACTAAAGTGTTAAATCTCTCTCTGCAGGGAGCTGCTGCCAGGAGCTGAGTGGGTTTCTCCACGCAGATCCGACGTCCAAATTTCTGGATTCTGGAGCTGTAGACATCCACTCTTTCTGTCACATGGTACCGAACACAAGAATACCTCTTCACTGAAACTATTATTATTATTATTATTATTATTATTATTATTTGAACCTATGTTTTGCACTTTATATGGAAATAGATCTCCAAGAAGTACATCATAAAAAAATTTAGGTAAATGTAAAAAGATTAAAGTCCGGTCAAGATAACAATACAAAGCAAGAAAAATCAACTAAGTGTAAAATCGATATAATGTGAAGAATGTTTCCTGGAAGAAACATTGTCATGGATGGATGGATGAATGGATGGATAGATAGATTGATCCCATAAGGGAAATTGTTGTGTTACAGCAGCTTAGTCAGTTACAAGATACAACACTCACAAATATATGATATGATGCAGATATGATAATATGCAGATATGAAACACAGTTGTGGATTTAAACATATTTACATCAGTATTTACTTCACAGTGCACATGTACAAACTGACAGAAGATAATAAATATGAAGTACCATGAGAGTCTAGAAAAAAGTGTTAATGCTAGCAAAATGCTCCAAGGCTGAACGGAAGCAGCTGATATGGTGTTTAAAATCTTCAGCATTGTACAATTGTTACGGTGGGCAAGGTTCCCCGTAGGACCACTAGGGGGCTTTCAGAAGGGGTTGTGTTTTTTGTTTATGTATGTCATGTGTTTGTTTTAGCCCCGCCGTATCCCTAATGTGTTTCTGCTTTTGTTCACCTGTTCCTCATGTGTCTAGTAATTATGTTCTGTATTTATAGTGGTGTCTGTGCTTTTGTTCCTTGCTAGTCCTCGTCTTTAATGTGGTTGTTAATGTCGTCTTGTTGCCTTCCTCCTTGTGCCTGTGTGTGCATCTGTTATTATTTCAATAAACCCCTGTCTGCCGTCTATCTTCGCGTTTGGGTCTGTTCCAACTTACTCCGTCTTCCAGCCCCGTGACAACAATATTAAATTATATAAGGTTTTTTTTTTAATTATTATTTTACCGTTAAATGTTTGTTTATAAATATTAACTGCTATGCAGGAGAACAGGGAGAGGAAAAAGACAGAGTATTCAAAATGAGATAAGTTAAAAGAATTTCATAACTTATGAATGGGATGTTAAATTATCTCTAAATGTTTGAGCATCACTGACCTTCAAAACTAAGCAGATAAACAAGGTGGAGATTGGTGAGGGAAGCCACAGTGAAGCCAACAGTCATTCTGAAGGGGTTATAATATACAGTGACTGAGAATGAGGTGAAGGTGCACCATTTCATAGTATGGGCTGTGGCACTGTTTGAAATGTACAGTCAAAAAACATACAGCCATCTTGAAGATATCTGCCTAGAAGAATGGGCCAAATCCCAACTGACAGAAATCTGTTACTATAGCAAAAGTAGTGTGAAGGGGTAAAATACTTAGGCTTAACATGTTCAGTTTTTTTTTTTTTTTAAAGATTAGCTGACAAATAATGAATTTTGACTTTAAATTTTGACAAATGTACTTTAAGAGGAATTACTTTAAGAAAAATATTAGCAATCTTTGTAACTGTCATTTGTAATCAAGACAAATCTGTTCTTTAAGCAAGTTTGACACGGTACTGTATATCTCACAGTTGACAACACTGACTTGTGCCAGTAAGTCACTGTCTCTCTCCAGATCATTTACATAACCTGAAGCAGGAAGCAGTGTATGTGGTGTAATATCATGTTGTATTTTATTGTTTACCCTACGCCAGGATGTGCAGGGTTATAGACGAGTGCGCTGGAAGGTGTGGCTCTGCCACATTGGAGCACTATTTTCCTTGGGCATGCTGCTGTTATTGTTCAGGTGGCGACCTCGTCTCAGCGTTCTGGCCCGTTGCTCCTCCTGCCCCATTTCAATGGCAGATATCTTACTGCTGAGGGTAGAATTAATAATTCATTAATATCTGATTCTGTACAAGAAATACTTAAAATGTTTTTAACACTTCCAATTCATCACATTATTTTTTTTATCATATAGGATAGTTCTGGGCAGCAGATTGCCATAGAGGTACAAACAGAAGAGATTGAAGAGGGGAGGTAAGACTCTTTAATGTTCTTATTTTTGAATAATGTTAATATTTAATTATAGCTTTTTTAATAAATAATAATAATAATAATAATAATAATAATAATAATAATAATAATAATAACAATAATTTATAATAATAATTTATAATAATAATTAGTATTATTAGCTTTTTACATATTTCTTTATTATTCAACTTTTTTTAATTATTATTCTTACTGCATTGTTTTTCCAGCAGCAGTGTTTTACTTGAGCACTTGACTGAGGCTGATGGACATGACTCAGTGTTCATTCAGCCAGTTTGACTGTCATATAGTCATTTCCAGGCATTTACTGGCACCCTTAAAAAATAATGAACAAAAAATTCTAAAATATATTTAAAAATGAGAAACCTCTTACTTTTCATCTAAAACATATTTTCAACGTGTTTTTTTTTTTTTTTTTTTTTTTTTTTTTTTTAATTTATTTAAAAAAAAATCCTCTCAGAATGTACAGTATGTCAAAATTATTGACACCCCTAAAGACACATCCTAGAAAAAGTTCCATTTATTTGCATTAGTTGTTCTCACCATCTGCATGAAATCCAGTATTGCTTACGAGAATTTCCTGTTTTGCTGGGCTGTATATATGAGGTGGGGCAAATAAAATGCTTTGTCATTCATTATCATTGGGAAACTCTAAAAACTTTCAACACAGAAGAGACAGACGGTTGTTGACTCATTGTGTTGTTGTTTTTTTCTTTTCATTTTGACTAAATAACCCACTCCTCTTGGATATTTTAAAAATCTCATAACTTTTTAGTTACATGTTGCTTTAATGCTTTCCATTTGAATTTCAGTGATGGAGCATGTGCCATACTGTGTATCTGTTTTATCAGAAAGTTGTAAACATATTTTTCTCCAAATACAGCTGTTACAGACGTCAAAATACATTCAAAGACTACTTGGTTATTATTTTTGTTATAACATATCATAATAATAATGATTATTAGCTGCATATTTTTATTAGAGGTTGAGATTTATAACCATGGATATAGTCTACTAAGTGCACTTTGTATAAAAGTGGGTGCTAAATGAATAGATGTACACGTAAAATCACAAAATGAAGCCTCAAGCAGTAACTACTGGATTTTTGGACGGTACATCATTAAGAAAAATATGACTGTAGGTTGAGCCTAAAAAATATTGGTCTGCTGAAGGAAATCACTAAATAGGCTGAAAAACAGTTTGAGTATTAGAGGTCTAAGAGTCATATAGATGATGTACTCTATACACAAAGGGTTTTGGGTCATATGTAACCAAGTTACAGCATTTTGGCTAATGATTAAAGTGCTGTGTGTCACACTAAGGCAGCTCATACCTCAAAAACAAATGTTCTGTGCTTATATACAGGAAATTCTGTATATATTCAATTTGCAGAATCATTACAGAATATTCCCATTTTTGCATAATAGTGCAAATGATCAAAGAGGTTGAAACATGAAATGTCCTTGTGTATCCTGACTAAATTTGTCTGGCCTATGTGATGGGCCCAGTGCAGGCAATAAATTTTTAATGACGCAGTATTAAAATGATCTAGTTTTCCAAAACAGTCCTTTCATCAAGGTCATAAAATGGTCTTGGATGACATCTTTTAGGAGCAGTATACTGATGCACAAGCACATTCATTCAGTAAAAGAAGTCTATTTTTATCTCAATCATTTACCAAAGTTGCAGTACATCAGTTAATGCACTACAGATAATGTATTTACAGTTTCTTTTAAAATCTCCATCTTTTCTTTTTGTCTTGCAAATTGTCCAAACCTAAGCAGAAAATGTAAACAGACAGATTTTGCACACCTGGCAAACTGGGTAGACTTCAGTCTGAGGGTAAATCTGAGCTACAGTTTGTGAAAGTTTTCACAACACAGCAGGCTGAATGAGCCTTATATCCTCTATAACAACCGGAGAAATCATTCTCCTAGTCATGTGGTTGATACACGAAGTTGTCGCTTAAGACTCCAAGTATTAAATCAGCAGCAGTTTTTATGTTGACTATTTAAATAGACAGTATGTCAAGGCCATTTATTGTCATTTGGATCTTGTTAAATCCTTTCAGGAATTTAGCACTGTAATCATCTCATATAACCACAAATGCAAACATTTTTCCCTGCAGTTTAGGGTTTGCAGGAGGAGAGCTGGATGAGAATGAGTGCAGAGACAATGTCCAGCTTCACAAAGAGCAGGTAAATTCAACAAAAATACTAACAGTTGTATTTTGTTTCTAATGTTGTTTTCCTGTCTTTTTAATGATTGCTTCTATTCCTTAGAAAACCCTACTGCGATACTACGTGTTTGAGGGCATGCGATATGTGTGGTTGCCCAAAAAGGGTGCTTTCTGCAAAGTTAGGTAAGAGATATAGTATAGCGTAATTATTTATTTGCTCTGGGTTTTTGCAATAAAGAAAATAATGTGAATATTTAAAAAAAAAAAAATTTTTTTCATTTGTTATTTTATTTACATTTACTATTTTGCAGTATTCTTAATGAGGGTTGGACTTGTGCTGATCTGCACCGCCGACAGCAAGGACTGAGTCAGATGGACCAAATTTCAAGGTCTGAAATTTGTTAATCACATGACGCTTTCTTAAATGACGTCACACAACCATATCCATTCCCATTTAAACTCTCATCCCATTTCTTCCCCCCTAGGAGGCAGATTTTTGGGGACAATATCATTGATGTGCCTGTGAAATCTTATTTGCAGTTGCTGTTTGAAGAGGTACCTTGTTTTGCCATGGCTTTATTATATTCTTATGCAGATTTACAGAAAAAGTAGCTTGTGCCATGAGATAAGGTGAAAAGATAAACTTATTTTGGAAGGAAACATAATCTAAGGAAAGATAATCTAACATAATAGATGTACTGTTCAAATATTGAAGAACTTTTGCAGTAAAATAACAAATCTCCAGTTTGTTTTATCATAACCAAGAACCAATGCAGAATTCTGATATCATGCGAGATGAACCAAGACATACGGCTAGAGCTAGAAATAGTACAGACAATTGCTTGATCAAACACAAAAGTCACAGAACCAGCCATATAATGTTTATATACTTAGATACTTAGAGAACAGTAAAACATTAAATAGTTTAATGTAGAAGTTATGAAAGCACGCACTAGTTTCTGTGTCATGTAGGGTTAGCATACTTGTAATGTCATCAAGCATTAAAGCAGGTTTCTGATAACCTTTCACCAAAAAGAATTTGTGAATCTCCCAAAAAAAAATTTTCATAAAGATTTCTAACTTGCTTGATATGGAATATTTTATATTTGTAAATTATGTTTAATCAGTCCTGCTAAAATATTATACTGTGGCAACGTTTTCTACTTGTGTGTGTTTAATCCATGCCACCCTGATTCTGAGCTTCATTTTAATCCAGTTTTATCTCGATCTTCATGCAGGTCCTTAACCCCTTCTACATATTTCAAGTGTTTAGCATCGTCCTGTGGATGTCAGATAAATACTACTATTATGCTGTTTGCATCTTTGTAATATCTTTCATATCCATCGCTGTATCCTTGTATGAGATCCGGAAGGCAAGTACATGACTGCACCTCTTATACACCCACAAGCTTATGTAAGATAAATAAGATATATAAACGCCCCTCCCATGTTTGTCATGACATATTCATTTATCTTAGCTTTTTTGCATGTCTCTGTAGCAAAGCACCACTCTGCGCAGCATGGCCCAGCTCATTGTGAACGTCACTGTACGCAGAGCCACTGGAGGTGATCTTACCTTAACAAAACATGGAGCAGTTACATGCTGTATAATTACAACAGGCAGTAACATTCCATGTACATTACTGACTTCTGAATATCTTGTTTTATTTACCTGCCAGTGTGTGACTTTTTAACTTGCGTGTGTGCGTTCTATATAATTTAGAGGAGCAGTGTGTGAGTTCATTTGAGCTGGTGCCAGGAGACTGTGTGGTGATTCCTGCTGAAGGTCTGCACCTGCCATGCGACGCTGCCCTGCTGGCCGGGGAGTGTATGGTGAACGAGAGCATGCTGACTGGTGAGTAGACACAAGTACTCTTATATTATGACCCATAGGGAGAGTTTGCATCTAGCCATGGGGGTCACAGTCAAGTGACTTCTGTGCCGGTCCCAAGCCCGGATAAATAGAGAGGGTTGCGTCAGGAAGGGCATCCGGCGTAAAACATTGCCAAATTTAACCATGCGAATCGTCAGTACGAATTTCATCCCGGATCGGTCGAGGCCCGGGTTAACAACGACCGCCATCGGCGCCGTTGACCTACAGGGCGCCGGTGGAAATTGGGCTACTGTTGGTCGAAGAAGTAGAGGAGGGAGGAGAGTGCACAGACAGAGAGTGAAGAGGAAAGGTAAGAGTGTAGGACTGAGAATAGGAACTCTGAATGTTGGTACTATGACAGGGAAAGGTAGAGAGTTGGCTGATATGATGGAGAGAAGGAAGGTGGATATACTGTGTGTACAGGAGACCAGGTGGAAGGGTAGCAAGGCTCGTAGTATAGGAGCAGGATTCAAGCTGTTTTATTATGGTGTGGATAGTAAGAGAAATGGGGTAGGTGTGGTCCTGAAGGAGGAGTTTGTGAGGAATGTCCTGGAGGTGAAGAGAGTGTCAGACAGGGTGATGAGTCTGAAGTTAGAGATTGAAGGGGTGATGTTGAATGTTGTTAGTGGTTATGCCCCACAGGTAGGTTGTGAGTTAGAGGAGAAAGAGAGATTCTGGAGTGAATTAGATGAGGTGATGGAGAGTATTCCCACTGGTGAGAGAGTGGTGATAGGAGCGGATTTTAATGGACATGTTGGTGAGGGGATCACAGGTGATGAGGAGGCGATGGGCAAGTTTGGAGTTAAGGAAAGGAACCTTGAAGGACAGATGGTAGTGGACTTTGCTAAGAGGATGGACATGGCTGTGGTTAACACTTATTTTCAGAAGAGGGAGGAGCATAGAGTGACTTACAAGAGTGGAGGTAGGAGAACACAGGTGGACTACATCTTATGTAGAAGAGGCAATCTGAAAGAGATTAGTGACTGTAAAGTGGTAGTGGGAGAGAGTGTAGCCAGGCAGCATAGGATGGTGGTGTGTAGGATGACTCTGATGGTCTGTAAGACGAAGAGGTCAAAGATAGAGAAGAAAACCAAGTGGTGGAAGCTGAAAAAGGAGGAATGTTGTGAGGAATTTAGACAGAAGTTGAGGCAGGCTCTGGGTGGTCAGGTAGTGCTGCCAGATGACTGGGAAACTACAGTAGAAGTGATCAGGGAGACAGGGAGAAAGGTGCTGGGTGTGTCATCTGGAAGGAGGAAAGAAGATAAGGAGACTTGGTGGTGGAATGAGGAAGTTCAGGATAGTATCCAGAGGAAGAGGTTAGCCAAGAAGAAGTGGGACATGGACAGGACTGAAGAGAATAGACAGGAATACAAGGAGTTACAGCGAAGAGGGAGGTGTCTAAGGCCAAGCAGAAGGCATATGACGAGTTGTACACTAGGTTAGACACTAGAGAAGGAGAGAAGGACTTGTACAGGTTAGCTAGGCAGAGGGATCGAGATGGGAAGGATGTGCAGCAAGTTAGAGTTATTAAGGATAGAGATGGAAGGGTGCTCACAAGTGAGGAGAGTGTACAGAGGAGATGGAAGGAATACTTTGAGGAGCTGATGAATGAGGAAAATGAGAGGGAAAAAAGAGAAGAAGGGGTGAACTCTGTGGAACAGAAAGTAGATAAGATTAGAAAGGATGAAGTCAGGAAGGCTTTGAAGAGGATGAAAAGTGGAAAGGCAGTTGGTCCTGACGACATCCCGGTGGAGGTCTGGAAGTGTCTGGGAGAGGCAGCAGTGGAATTTTTAACTAGTTTGTTCAACAGGGTTTTAGAGAGTGAGAGGATGCCTGAGGAATGGAGAAGTGTGTTAGTGCCGATCTTTAAGAATAAGGGTGACGTGCAGAGTTGCAGCAACTATAGGGGGATAAAGTTGATGAGCCATACAATGAAGCTATGGGAAAGAGTAGTGGAAGCTAGGTTAAGGAAGGTAGTGGAAGTTTGTGAGCAGCAGTATGGCTTCATGCCCAGAAAGAGCACAACAGATGCAATTTTTGCTCTGAGAATTTTGGTGGAGAAGTATAGGGATGGTCAGAGGGAGTTGCACTGTGTGTTTGTAGACTTGGAGAAAGCGTATGACAGGGTGCCAAGAGAAGAGCTGTGGTACTGTATGAGGAAGTCAGGAGTAGCAGAGAAGTATGTCAGAGTGGTGCAGGACATGTATGAGAGGAGCAGGACAGTGGTGAGGTGTGCTGTAGGTCAGACAGAGGAGTTCAATGTGAAGGTGGGACTGCATCAGGGATCGGCTCTGAGCCCCTTCCTGTTTGCTATAGTGATGGACCCAGTTGTCAGAGGAGGTCAAACAGGAGTCTCCTTGGACGATGATGTTTGCAGATGACATTGTGATCTGTAGTGAGAGCAGGGAGCAGGTGGAGGAAAACCTGGAGAGGTGGAGGTTTGCGCTGGAGAGAAGAGGAATGAAAGTCAGTTGTAGTAAGACTGAGTACATGTGTGTGAATGAAAGGGAGGGAAGTGGAACAGTAAGGTTACAGGGTGAAGAGGTGAAGAAGTTTAAGTACTTGGGGTCAACAGTCCAGAGTAATGGAGAGTGTGGGAAAGAGGTAAAGAAGCTTGTGCAGGCAGGTTGGAATGGGTGGAGAAAGGTGTCGGGAGTTCTGTGTGATAGGAAAATATCAGCGAGAATCAAGGGGAAGGTGTACAGGACAGTGGTGAGACCGGCCATGCTGTATGGTTTAGAGACAGTGTCACTGAAGAAGAGACAGGAGTCAGAGCTAGAGGTAGCCGAGCTGAAGATGTTGAGGTTCTCTTTGGGAGTGACAAGATTGGACAGGAATAGGAACAAGTACATCAGAGGGACAGCTCATGTTGGATGTTTTGGGGACAAAGTTAGGGAGGCCAGATTAAGATGGTTTGGACATGTTCAGAGGAGGGAGAGTGAGTATATTGGTAGGAGAATGTTGGACATGGAGCTGCCAGGCAGGACGGAAAGAGGAAGGCCTAAGAGGAGGTATATGGATGTAATTAATGAGGATATGAAGCTAGTGGGTGCAAGTGTTGAGGATGCAGAAGATAGGGATAGGTGGAGAGAGATGATTCGCTGTGGCGACCCCTGAAGGGAAAAGCCGAAAGAAGAAGAAGAAGAAGAAGGGAGAGTTTGCATCAGGAAACATCTAATAAGAGGGTATTAGGGCAGACTAAGGTCTGACTAATAACAAATAAATCAGTGAAGGAAACCTTTACTTAATAACATACTTATTATCCCACCAAGACACCAACATCAACTTTTCACCTCTTTTATATCTTCACTCTGTATTATAGTGCGACACAGATACAGTAGGGTCTAAAAGGCTGAATTTTGAAACATTCAAAATGAAGAAAGTAAATGATCAATTTCTTATCATTTTTATATTTAATACTTTATTGCTAGGTCCCATTTTAAATTTGACCAATTGTGTACTATTGACCGTGCTAACTGATTTGAAGAGGTCAGATTTTTCTCCTGCCTAATCTCTTCTGTATGTGCATGTGTTCAAACGATTTGACCTAAAATGGATCCTAGGGTTTTGCACAAACTTGCAGAGTCAATGCTGGCTCGAGTGCATACTTTCATTAAGCAAAAAAGGGAAATATCAAATACTAAGATACTCTGAAATTCATGTTGTTATTTCAAAGATTCTACGTTCCAGTCAACTTGTCAGTAATATCTTCTTCTTCTTCTTTCGGCTTCTCCCTTCAGGGGTCGCCACAGCGAATCATCTCTCTCCACCTATCCCTATCTTCTGCATCCTCAACACTTGCACCCACTAGCTTCATATCCTCATTAATTACATCCATATACCTCCTCTTTGGCCTTCCTCTTTGCCTCCTGCCTGGCAGCTTCATGTCCAACATTCTCCTACCAATATACTCACCCTCCCTCCTCTGAACATGTCCAAACCATCTTAATCTGGCCTCCCTAACTTTGTCCCCCAAACGTCCAACATGAGCTGTCCCTCTGATGTACTCGTTCCTAATCCTGTCCAATCTTGTCACTCCCAAAGAGAACCTCAACATCTTCAGCTCTGCTACCTCTAGCTCTGACTCCTGTCTCTTCCTCAGTGACACTGTCTCTAAACCATACAGCATGGCCGGTCTCACCACTGTCCTGTACACCTTCCCCTTGATTCTCGCTGATATTTTCTGATCACACAGAACTCCCGACACCTTTCTCCACCCATTCCAACCTGCCTGCACTCGCTTCTTTACCTCTTTCCTACACTCTCCATTACTCTGGACTGTTGACCCCAAGTACTTAAACTCCTGTACCTTCTTCACCTCTTCACCCTGTAACCTTACTGTTCCACTTCCCTCCCTTTCATTCACACACATGTACTCAGTCTTACTACGACTAACTTTCATTCCTCTTCTCTCCAGCGCAAACCTCCACCTCTCCAGGTTTTCCTCCACCTGCTCCCTGCTCTCACTACAGATCACAATGTCATCTGCAAACATCATTGTCCAAGGAGACTCCTGTCTGACCTCCTCTGACAACTGGTCCATCACTATAGCAAACAGGAAGGGGCTCAGAGCCGATCCCTGATGCAGTCCCACCTCCACATTGAACTCCTCAGTCTGACCTACAGCACACCTCACCACTGTCCTGCTCCTCTCATACATGTCCTGCACCACTCTGACATACTTCTCTGCTACTCCTGACTTCCTCATACAGTACCACAGCTCTTCTCTTGGCACTCTGTCATACGCTTTCTCCAAGTCTACAAACACACAGTGCAACTCCCTCTGACCATCCCTATACTTCTCCATCAAAATTCTCAGAGCAAAAATTGCATCTGTTGTGCTCTTTCTGGGCATGAAGCCATACTGCTGCTCACAAATTTCCACAACCTTCCTTAACCTGGCTTCCACTACTCTTTCCCATACCTTCATTGTATGGCTCATCAACTTTATCCCCCTATAGTTACTGCAACTCTGCACATCACCCTTATTCTTAAAGATCGGCACTAACACACTTCTTCTCCATTCCTCAGGCATCCTCTCACTCTCTAAAACCCTGTTGAACAAACTAGCTAAAAATTCCACTGCTGCCTCTCCCAAACACTTCCAGACATCCACCGGGATGTCATCAGGACCAACTGCCTTCCCACTTTTCATCCTCTTCAAAGCCTTCCTGACTTCATCCTTTCTAATCTTATCTACTTTCTGTTCCACAGAGTTCACCCCTTCTACTCTTTTTTCCCTCTCATTTTCCTCATTCATCAGCTCCTCAAAGTATTCCTTCCATCTCCTCTGTACACTCTCCTCACTTGTGAGCACCCTTCCATCTCTATCCTTAATAACTCTAACTTGCTGCACATCCTTCCCATCTCGATCCCTCTGCCTAGCTATCCTGTACAAGTCCTTCTCTCCTTCTCTAGTGTCTAACCTAGTGTACAACTTGTCATATGCCTTCTGCTTGGCCTTAGACACCTCCCTCTTCACTCTGCGCTGTAACTCCTTGTATTCCTGTCTATTCTCTTCTGTCCTGTCCATGTCCCACTTCTTCTTGGCTAACCTCTTCCTCTGGATACTATCCTGAACTTCCTCATTCCACCACCAAGTCTCCTTATCTTCTTTCCTCCTTCCAGATGACACACCCAGCACCTTTCTCCCTGTCTCCCTGATCACTTCTGCTGTAGTTTCCCAGTCATCTGGCAGCACTACCTGACCACCCAGAGCCTGCCTCAACTTCTGTCTAAATTCCTCACAACATTCCTCCTTTTTCAGCTTCCACCACTTGGTTTTCTTCTCTATCTTTGACCTCTTCTTCTTACAGACCATCAAAGTCATCCTACACACCACCATCCTATGCTGTCTGGCTACACTCTCTCCCACTACCACTTTACAGTCACTAATCTCTTTCAGATTGCCTCTTCTACATAGGATGTAGTCTACCTGTGTTCTCCTACCTCCACTCTTGTAAGTCACTCTATGCTCCTCCCTCTTCTGAAAATAAGTGTTAACCACAGCCATGTCCATCCTCTTAGCAAAGTCCACTACCATCTGTCCTTCAAGGTTCCTTTCCTTAACTCCAAACTTGCCCATCACCTCCTCATCACCTGTGTTCCCCTCACCAACATGTCCATTAAAATCCGCTCCTATCACCACTCTCTCACCCGTGGGAATACTCTCCATCACCTCATCTAATTCACTCCAGAATCTCTCTTTCTCCTCCAACTCACAACCTACCTGTGGGGCATAACCACTAACAACATTCAACATTACCCCTTCAATCTCTAACTTCAGACTCATCACCCTGTCTGACACTCTCTTCACCTCCAGAACATTCCTCACCAACTCCTCCTTCAGGACCACACCTACCCCATTTCTCTTACTATCCACACCATAATAAAACAGCTTGAATCCTGCTCCTATACTACGAGCCTTGCTACCCTTCCACCTGGTCTCCTGTACACACAGTATATCCACCTTCCTTCTCTCCATCACATCAGCCAGCTCTCTACCTTTCCCTGTCATAGTACCAACATTCAGAGTTCCTATTCTCAGTCCTACACTCTTACCTTTCCTCTTCTCTCTCTGTCTGCACACTCTCCTCCCTCCTCTACTTCTTCGACCAACAGTAGCCCAATTTCCACCGGCGCCCTGTAGGTCAACGGCGCCGATGGCGGTCGTTGTTAACCCGGGCCTCGACCGATCCGGTATGAAATTCGTACTGACGATTCGCATGGTTAAATTTGGCAATGTTTTACGCCGGATGCCCTTCCTGACGCAACCCTCTCTATTTATCCGGGCTTGGGACCGGCACAGAAGTCACTGAACTGTGACCCCCATGGCTAGATTAACTTGTCAGTAATATAATCTATAATAAAAAATAAAAAAAACAATTGCTGTATTTAATTAGAAAAGAATGCAGAGTAGAAGTGCTCTAGGATTTTTGATCCCACTATAAATTAATGAGTCTGATGCAGATGTCTCTGAACATACTAAAATTATTTTGTTCAAGTGCATGACCTAGAGTAAAACTTAAAACTAACACTAACACAATCTTATTTCCTCTTTTCTGTTTTACTTGAGAGGAGATGGCTATAAATATCTAAAGAAGAACTATGGATATATTTACTGTTGTGAATTTATCTAACAATCCAGCAGTGCAGAGGTTACATTCTAAACCACAGATAAGAGTGGCAACAGGCCTTTTTCACTGAATATCCAAACATAGCCTAAAACATCGACAACCCTACAGTTTGTGGTTCACAGACTCATAGCTTCAGTGTAGTGTAGGAGAAGGGCTACAGGGTGGCATAGTGCCAAAATATTTCTGAATCCCTACAAAACCAAGAGAAGTAGCCCAAAAGAAAAATTGTACCCATTCCTATCTTGCTTGTTGTGGGAATAGTTTATTATCTATTATGGCTTGTACACTATCTATTATAGCTGTACAGATTATTTCACTGTACAGCTAAACAAGCAAATAAAGGATTCACATTACTGAAATTTCTTAAGAATGTGCAAACAGCACTGGACTGTGCTACTCCTCCCTGAGCTCAGATGTAGAGTATTAATCCTTTGGGGAATGCAGTCATCAACACAGCACACTTACTGTTTTTTCCATGTGGAGCAGTCAATTGGGAATGTCAAACAGCTTGCAGTTGATGAACGCTATTGAATTTCAGTGTTGATGCATAACAAGGGAGATCTAGAGGGAGTGAGGGGGAGCTAGGAAGGGATATATAGCATGCTAGGATGGGAGGGAGAGCACTAAAGTGTGGTTATAATATATATATATATATATATATATATATATATATATATATATATATATATATATATATATATATACATACATACATACATACATACATATATATACATACATACATACATGTGTGTGTATATGTATGTATATGTATATGTGTCTATATCACAGGGTAAGTTAAAAAAAAAAAAGCGTAAACATTGGGTGTGGTGTGTAAACATTGGCCAATGGTGTAGATGTGTGATGCTTTTTCTCTTTCTTCCTCTAACACCTCTCCTTCAATTTCACCCTTGGTTGTCAGGTGAGAGCGTACCTGTGATGAAGACCCCATTACCAGACTCGGATGTGAAATACAGCCCGGAATCTCAGCGCAGACACACACTGTTCTGTGGTACACACATCATCCAAGCCAAAGGGGGCTGTCCAAATGGGAAAGGGGCCATAGCTGTAGTTACACAGACAGGTAATTGTGAACACAGGATATTACTACATTGCCAGGTTTTTAGGAATTCATTTGGATGACCAGGTTTCTGCTACCCACTTTTTTTTCCCACTTCAGGCTTTTTCACTGCTAAAGGTGACCTCATCAGCTCTATTCTCTACCCACAGCCAGTTAACTTCCGTTTTTATGCAGATGCCATGAAGTTTCTCCTTTTCTTAGGAGTCCTGGGTAAACTCATATTAATAACAAATTATTTTGATTGTTACCTACTTTGTAGGCAAATCAGTACTATTTGATTATAAGAGAATCACATGATAAATGTCCTTCTCTTGCAGCACTGATTGGCACAATATACAGTATAGTGACACTTTGGAGGAGCAATGTAAGTAGAATAAATAATGTGTAAAAAAAAAAAAAAAAAAAAAGATTTAAACATTTAATGTGTAATGTTGCCGTGTATTGATATTACTGTAGATCATTATAAATATCCATACATTTTTTGTTCTCAGACAACATGGGCACAGCTTGTGATTCGTTCTCTGGACATTGTAACCATTGTGGTACCTCCAGCCCTCCCTGCTGCTCTAACAACAGGCACAATCTATGCCCAGCGGCGCCTTAAGAAAAACGGTGTGTTCTGCATAAGTCCACCTCGCATCAATGTCTGTGGAAAGATTTCTCTCTTCTGCTTTGACAAGGTAAGAAAAGAGTGGAGTGAGGGGGAGAGTGAGATACATGGTAAACGCTTAAATAGGAAAATTAGTCATTAAAGGCTTAGGGTTTCCTAGAAATTAAACTTTAGCTAGACACATATGTCAAAGTAGTTAATTAGATTAGACATTAGGTGTGTATATATTAATAATTTCCTTATTAACACTTATTGGCTATTCTGGTTTGCAGTCTGGTGACCAGGGGGAAAAAATTGACAAAGAGAAAAGTACAGTAGAGTCTCTTAGCTTACATACAGCTACGTTTATTTTTAGATGCCTAAATAGACAAGAAAAACTAGAATAAATTAGTGGAATGAAATAGTTATGGAAAATTAATGCATAAATAATTGCATACTGTGTCACATTTATATATGCATATGTATTATGTTTATCACACAGCAACTATGGATAATGCAACAAAATGTCATGGTCTTTATTTGTTTTTTCACATTGCTTAGTATTTCATCTTGTGATATTGCAGTATATGTGTATTAGACTAAATTTAAATCTCCTAGGGGCATTGGTGGCTCAGTGGTAGGTTTCTCGCCTATCATGCGGAAGGCCCGGGTTCGATTCCCAGCCAATGCCTCAACCCCAGCCACTAGATGCAGTGCCGGTTCCAAGCCCGGAAAAATGGGAGGGTTGCGTCAGGAAGGGCATCCGGCGTAAAACATTTGCCAAGTTGTTGTGCGGACCAATTGGTCCGCTGTGGCGACCCCGAACAGGGAGCAGCCGAAAGCAACTTCTTCTAGACTAAATTTAAATCTCCTGCTGCCATTCTAAAAGCTTGAACTTGTGCTTATTGAATTAAATAAGGGTGGGATTTTCAGCTATGTTTTGGATCAGGGTCCTGTTGTATAAGCCACAAAGCTTCACTTTCCTGACTTTGTGTGTTACATTTGCCTAAAGAGTTGGCTGATGTTTTCTTCCATCTGAAAATGTTCTCTGTGCCATTGGTTGCCAAAGCATAATAGATCCACCCCCATGCATAACTGTTAGATGAATGTCCTTTTCATCAAATGTTGCTCCTTTTTTTCTCCAAATATAATGCTGGTAATTGTGCGTTCAATTTTTATTTCATCATTCCACAGTAGCTGTTTCAAATAGGAAACAGATGGCTTACCTAGATATTGCACCACCACATCTGTCAGCTAAACTTTCCTGTAGTTCCTTGTTGTAATATGGGGATTTTGCTTTTTCCTCTTGGCCAGTATACTGCCAGTTCTATCTGAAAGTATTCTTGGTCTTCCAGATCTTGCCTTCTTTAAATGCTCTTTCTTAATAGCATATTGAATCTTGCAAAGTGTGAACTGGAGGCAGTTTGATATATTTTACTATAGCTTTTCTTTCCTTTACATGCAACAACTATAGATTCATGGTTGTTGCAAGGCTTGAGGATAATTTATTATGACAGAATTTATGCTGCTCTGGAATTTACATGTACATGGAGTTACATAATTACACGATATATTTTATTGTATTTATTTCTCACAAAATTCAATAAAATATGTAATTTGGCAAAGTGCCCAAACTTTTGCATACAAGTCTATCTGTCTACCAACAGACATGTGACAAAGGAAAAATCAAAGAAAGTTCAGCAATGTTCTTCTGAATAATTGCTTTAGTCCTATGATAAAACATTTCCATCATCATGGGAGTGGTCTCTTTCAAGATAACCCTGCCCCCATCTAAAGGACATGAATAGAGTATGAAAATTATATTTAATAGAAAATATTGGTATGAAATTAGTTTAATTAATGTTTAGGATCTCTGGTTCTTTTTTTTTTCTAAGACAGGTACTCTGACTGAGGAGGGTCTGGATGTGTGGGGGGTGAAGGAGGCTAGCAGGAATGGTGCAGGGTTTCATGAGCTGGTACCTGACCCCTGTCTTCTCTCGCCGGGACCCATGCTGTGGGCCTTGGCCTCCTGCCACTCAGTAGCTTTACTTGGAGATCAACCTATTGGAGACCCACTGGAACTCAAAATGATTGAGTCTACAGGCTGGGTGAGGACACATTTATACACAGGGCTTGCCTCTTAGGATTGTGCAAATATTTATAAGGTGGCACTATTTAACCGAGTTTGTTTGCTGCATATGTTTCATCCCGAGTAACAAATCCTCTATGACGCCCATGTATTTTAAACTAATGCTTGAGTTTCACATTGGGATGACAACAAATTGCATCTTGGACCAACCATGACTTTTCAACTTTTTAGTTTTACTTCCATTTGGTTCCTGTGCACCTGCTTTTGATCAACACTTGGCTTGGGTTAAAGAAAAATGGAAGAGAAACTACAGTTTCAGCATTGTTTCTTCAACTAGGAAAGTCAAATGCAAATTCAGCTTGAAGTAATGGAAATAAAACAGTATTAAAAGGTACTGTTTTAGTAACACGCGATATGGTATTATTTTGGATTTTCCCTTTATTTCCTTTTTAGTTTAGTCTTCTCCATTTTCCACCCACCAGTTAAGTCTCCCCTATCATACAATAGCTAACAGTCTGTGAAGGTGAACTATATCATATATCATGTGCTTTCTCCAAAACGTGTGAAGCCAGATGATCGTATCTTTTTGAACCCTATTCGAAATCTAGAGCAATCGCTTTTCTGCTGTGCCACTCGGGATCTGAGTAATGATTAATATGTTGATATGAATAAGATTATACAAGAGATAAACTTATGGTGTCTTTATTGGATTTACTTGGTTTATAGCTTAGTACAGTATCTTGATGTTAAAAAATCCTAATGATGTAGTTTTGAAGAGTAGAGAACATGCCTGTGAAGATCTTTGTTGTAAAAATGGCAGAAACTGGAGGAGCCAACTAACGAAACGGGCGCACATGTTGAGTTTGGAAGTCATCGGATCCTCGCAGTGATGAGGCCACCTACTTCAGTTTCTGAGGGCATAGTGAGTACACACTGAGGAAATGAAACTGATCCAAAATATGTTTCACATCACACATGTTTTTACTGTAGTATTTCCAGTAATCATTTGTTCCTTTTTCTTTTTCTTTTTCCAGCCTGCTAGTCAGCCGGTGGCAATAGTGCGCCGTTTCCCTTTTTCGTCCTCTCTACAGAGGATGAGTGTGGTGACGGTGGGCTCAGGGGGGGGCTCGGCTTACGGCTTTCTCAAAGGGGCACCTGAGATGGTGGCCAGCCACTGTGTAAATGAAAGTGGTAAGAACTGAGATTCTAAAAAAAAAAAAATTATAATTTTTTTTTTCCGCAGTTTGTCTTTCAGTGGTCATCTGATTTATTTGCCGTTTACTTTGTGCCTTACAGTACCTTCTCAGTTTACCAACACACTCCAGGAGTTTGCCAGTGAGGGCTTCAGGGTCCTAGCGCTTGCCTACAAGGAGCTTGATGCCCAGACAGACCTGAGCAGTATTGAAAGGTAAGTTCTGTGAGGTTCTTTATGTAGTATTTACTAAATTCAGAACCTTAATGAAATAAGGATATTATACTTTTTTATTTCTTGAACTGTACATAATTTTCAACATATTTGTTGGTAGGGTAGAAGTGGAGGCAGATTTGCAGTTCCTGGGGCTGTTAGTAATGAAGAACCAGGTGAAGCCTGAAAGTGCAGGAGTCATCAACATTTTGAGACGAGCACTAATCCGCCCCGTCATGGTCACTGGTATGCAGTTTATGATTGTCATTTTTCTGTTTTTATATTTCTGTAAATGAGTGCAAAGGTCTGTATACCTTAAAAATAAGATTTATTATTATTAATAATAATAATAATAATAATAATAATAATAATATTTGGGCACGGTGGCTTGTTGGTTAGCACGTTTGCCTCACACCTCCAGGGTTGGGGGTTTGATTCCCGGCTCCGCCATGTGTGTGTTTGTGGAGTTTGCATGTTCTCCCCGTGCCTCGGGGGTTTCCTCCGGGTACTCTGGTTTCCTCCCCCAGTCCAAAGACATGCATTGTAGGTTGATTGGCATCTCTAAAAATTGTCCGTAGTGTGTGATTGCGTGAGTGAATGAGAGTGTGTGTTTGCCCTGTGATGGGTTGGCACTCCGTCCAGGGTGTATCCTGCCTTGATGCTCAATGATGCCTGAGATAGGCACAGGCTCCCCGTGACCCGAGAATAGATCGGATAAGTGGTATCTTCCTGTAGCCCTCTTACATACATTCTTCTTGACACACTCTTTTTGTTAAAGCTTCATTGTGAAATTTAAAGAATTTCACTAAAGTGTAAGGCGTATGTGACAGATAGACATAAAGGCCTTTTCCTTCTTCTTCTTGCAAATCCTGTTTATAACAAATCATCCACTCAGAAACTATGATCAGAGCAAACTTTTGCTGCAATTTATATTGCTTCCAGTACCAGCCTTTCATTATCTGCAAATTCCAGCATTCCAAGCATGTGATTACTTTGCTAGACTTTACAATTAGTGCATTTATTTTGTTTATTTTGATTCTAGAAGCAGTTTTCCACACACAAAAGCATCATGTGTTCTGTGACTATTTACATGGCATTTTTTTTTTTTTTTTTTTTTACCATTTTCACTTCTCTTTCCCTCAGGAGATAACATTCTTACAGCCCTGAATGTAGCACGAGCATGTGGAATGATGTCATCAAATGAACAGATTATTTTTGTTCATGCGTCGCCCCCTACTGCCAAATCAAGGGCCTTGTTACGATTTCATCAAGGTGATGGTGCACCTGCTGTCGTCAGCACTCAAGAGACCATGGATATTCTGGAACAGGTTCTTATAAAGGACTTCATGTATTTCATTGCTTTAAAGCAATGAACAACATTAGCATGTATTGCTTTCTTTATAGAATGCAATTTTCTGCTATACCTTGCATAATTTTAATTGGGTAGCAAAAGCGTTGTATATTCCTAAAAGCTTTCTCTCTGTTCCACAGGGCCTGTACCAGAACAGTATTAAGTATCATCTGGCTATAAATGGAAAGTCCTTTGCAGCTCTGTGCGATTATTTTCCAGAGCAACTACCTAAGGTACATTACTAAACTGGATGTGCATTCATCACAGACTGATCGCTTTCCAAATTGGATGTGAACGGACTCTGGTGTGTGCTTACTGCAGGTTCTGATGAAAGGGACAGTGTATGCTCGGATGTCTCCGGACCAAAAGACTCAGCTGGTTAAAGCTCTACAGAAACTGAAGTAAGAGAACAGAAGCTATATGAAGAAATTTCTTAAACACCAGACAAGTTTAAAACCATATAATCCTTTCTGTTTTATTCTGTTGTAGAAGATTTACGCCATTAGTTCAGTTTTTTACATCATTACCTGTGAGGCGTTGACAGGGGTCTGTAATTTAAAAACATTTTTTTGCAAGGCAACAGAAACCATAATTTCCAAGGTTTTATTTACTTTTACTTTTATTTACTTTACTTATTTTATTAGGTCCTTATAGTTATTAGTTATTAGACTGGTCACTTGAATTGTATGAAATAGAAAACAAGTAGCCCTATAAAATAATGTCGGATTGAACATGAAGAAGAAGAGAAGAAGAAGAAGAAGAAGAAGAAGAAGAAGAAGAAGAAGAAGAAGAAGAAGAAGAAGAAGAAGAAGAAGAAGAAGAAGAAGAAGAAGAAGAAGAAGAAGAAGAAGAAGAAGAAGAAGAAGAAGAAGAAGAAGAAGAAGAAGAAGAAGAAGAAGAAGAAGAAGAAGAAGAAGAAGAAGAAGAAGAAGAAGAAGAAGAAGAAGAAGAAGAAGAAGAAGAAGAAGAAGAAGAAGAAGAAGAAGAAGAAGAAGGGCACGGTGGCCTAGTGGTTAGCACGTTTGCCTCACACCTCCAGGGTTGGGGGTTCGATTCCCGCCTCCGCCATGTGTGTGGAGTTTGCATGTTCTCCCCGTGCCTCGGGGGTTTCCTCCGGGTACTCTGGTTTCCTCCCCCAATCCAAAGACATGCATGGTAGGTTGATTGGCATCTCTAAATTGTCCGTAGTGTGTGATTGCGTGAGTGAATGAGAGTGTGTGTGCCCTGTGATGGGTTGTCACTCCGTCCAGGGTGTATCCTGCCTTGATGCCCAATGACGCCTGAGATAGGCACAGGCTCCCCGTGACCCGAGAATAGTTTGGATAAGCGGCAGTCAATGAATGAATAATAATAATAAACCTAGACTAAAATGTCCAGTTGTTCCAATAAATATTGAGACCATTGTTTAGTCCATGGTCTTTTTATTCACTGTTGATTTAATACTGTGTGTATGAGAACTAGTGAATCTAAAACAAAACTAATTAAAGTCTTCCTGTATGACTTTATTTATTGTTTCATTCTGTGACTTGTTAATTGGTCTTGAATCAATTTAATTTCTTGTTCCATGCCTTGTATATAATACTACCTACTGGATGTAGAACAATTTTGTCCTCGCATACATAGGTGAGGGCGACCCTGAAAAAAAAATATCACGATACTTGGTATTTTTACAATGCCTATTTAGGTCTGCTAACAAAGGTGGAAACGAAATAGAAGCAAAATTCTTAAGAAATGTGTGGAAAATGTATTTGTTTTATTTTTATTTTTTGTTTTAAACTGTATATCACATAGCTTTTACATTCTTAAGTATGAAGTTATTGAGACATTTACTTGACATCTAAAGAAGGGCACTCTGCTGTGGGTGCATCTTCAGCACTTTCTGCTTTCTGTTTTTTTGCTAACACGAGAAACTGTGGTCTTAATAATTTCAAGAAACAAAGAGACTGTTGAATAAATAAGTGGCTATATCAGTTAGAACATGTGATAACAGGAACTGACTTGTTTCACAGACATTCCACTTCACATTGGGCTGTATGACACCACCCCATTGTGGACTTTCTTCCTGTGATGGGAACACAATATATGTTTGCAGATTTAAAATGATTGCAGATAAAGGGCATCAGGAGAGGCAAATTATAATGCTTCATGAACAACAGTTTAGGTCACCAAAGCAATCACAGTTTGAATTACTGCAAACCTTGTTGAATTTTCTCACAGACGATAAAAAAAGACGCATTTCTTGTTTCAGTTTTAGTCAGAACTACAAGTGACTCCTTGTAATGTTAGCAAACCATACTGTGAAGCTGTGTCTGTGACTGTGAAGAGGTTTATTTCTAAGTGTATTCTCACCCCTCTCCAGTTACAGAGTGGGCATGTGTGGGGACGGAGCTAATGACTGTGGAGCGCTGAGGGCTGCTGATGTTGGTGTCTCTCTGTCTGAGGCTGAGGCTTCTGTTGCCTCTCCCTTTACCTCCAAATCTGACAACATCAGCTGCGTGCCATTGCTGATCAGGTTCAATAAAAGAGTCGTTCTTTTCTCGTCACTGAATCATATGCATAGACGACTTTTTTGCAGAAAACTCTTCTCATGTTAGACATCGTGGTCTAATTATTCATATGCTTTTAACGACTAACATGTCTTTGTTCAAGCAGAGAGGGAAGATGCTCGCTGGTGACGTCATTCAGTCTTTTCAAATATATGGCATTGTACAGTCTGATCCAGTTTGCCTCTGTACTCATCCTCTACACCGTGAGTACTTTGTTTGTTTTATTACATTTAGCTTAATATGTGTATATTTGGTCATAGCAACGCATTATTAAACTAACCATATTAACATATTACAGCAGTTCCATAAAATCATTACACTCATGCTCTGTTCACTGCTGCCCATTTTTCTAGTTCTATCATTGTCAAATTTATTGTATTTCAAATTCCCTGCTTATGTATATTATCACCCATATTCTGATTGGAGGCCAGAGTGTAAATAAGAGATGGAGAGAAAATAATCCCCTTTTTTGGGTGCATTTGTTATCTTTTTTTTTTTAATCCATTGACTTTTCTGGCTTAGGTGAAAACAAACCTGGGCGATCTGCAATTTCTCTTCTTTGACTTGGCCTTGGTGACCGTGCTCGCTATAGTGATGGGTCGAGGAGGCCCTAGTGATGAGCTTCACCCCCAGCGCCCCCCTGCCAGCCTCCTAGCTCTGCCTGTTCTTTCTGCTTTACTCCTCCACACAATACTGCTCATCCTGGGCCAGGTGGCCGCTCTACTCATTACTAAATCACAGGAATGGTGAGTCTGTGAAATGGCTTTATAGTTGTTGATTGTTTGTAGTTCACAGATTTATTATGCTCCTTTGTTGCTCTTCTGTAGGTACATTCCTTTAAATTCCACAGTGTCTGGAGCAGAGAATTTGCCAAACATGGAGGATACAAGTGTGTTTGCTCTCTCGGGGTTCCAGTACATCATCATGTGTATTGTTGTGACGAAAGGCTACCCTTACAAGAAACCGCTTTACAAAAATGGTAATATATCCTACAAGGAACATTTTGGCATCTGAGCCTTTTGAGATTTGGATTCGGAAGTCCACATTCCACTGTACGATTTTTAGTCTGATTTTACTGTCAAAGACATTCTCAACGAAGGCTGATTTAGTGCCGTTGCAAACAAAGATAGCCAATAACAAAGTTGTGTCTGAAATGTTTGATTAAAATGTCAGTATGTGAATACTGCTATGGCTCTTGTCTAAAAGCCACTATTAAGAGGAAGGCATAGGATTGCACAAAGCTCACAGGACTGCTACAAATTCGGTAATGCAAATGAGGAACCGTAATTAACTCAAGGTAACGGACAAAATAAAATCCCTATTACCTTTGGCTCACTTTGAAGAATGCTTCTGTTTATGCAAGCTTATTTTCTGCATGAGCATCTATCTTTAAGAGGATCTTCAGCGTTTAATCTTACATGGAGTACACATTATCTCAGTATGTTTTAGTCTTCAGCCACAATTTTATTAGAATCATCTCATGCAGTCTAACAAGTAACAAATCTTAAAAGACAGCTGGAATCGCAACTCTAACTGTATTTTTGACATTACACAAGCTTCTGCATTTTAACTTTTCTCAATATTTTCTGTTGTTCCTTGTAGTTGTTTTTCTATTCGTGCTGCTGGTCCTGTTTGCAGCGATGATTTCGCTGGTTCTGGTCCCCAACACCTTTTTTCACAATTTACTGCAGTTGTATAACATTAACGACATGAACTACAACCTGTTGCTGGTGGCACTCGCTGCACTCAACTTCTTCATATGCTACTTGTTGGAGGTAAGAAAAAAATAGGCTCAACCCACCCAACACCAAACCAGCTTTTGCCAGCAACTGTATATTATTGTTCATTTGTGATGAGGTTTGTGTAGTTGGATAGTGGATTGCTCTCAGCCATGTTTTTCCATCTTTAGGTTTTTACTGATGCATTTGTTCCAAACTGCCTCCGTACCCTTCGTGGAAAGCGGGAGTCAAAAAAGCAGTACAAGCGTTTGGATGCCCAGCTTGCAGAAACTCCATCATGGCCACCGCTGAATCAGCCACTTTACCCATCACAGTGTTCTGTCATCGGAGTTAGCTAGCATAAGCCTCCTGGAGCAATAATAATAAACTAATTTATCATTATTTTCCATAGCTAAAAGTGCCACTAATCAACTACTACCTCCTAATGCATAGTTAGTGATGTCATAACATAATACTTAATAAAATTCTCATAACGTTTTGGGCAGGTGCCAATAAAACATCTGCTTGGAGGAAGAATGCTGGGAGAGAAAAAGCAAATGTCATGAACCACAAAATCCAATCAGGATTCACCAATGACAAGGTGGCAAAACTGCTACTGTTTAGTTTCAAAGCAGTTAGGACTGTTAAATGGGAAGGACTTGTGAAAATTGAGATGCTGATCTAAAGGTCTACCGCCTATTATATACGACACTGTTCTTGTGATAAAACAATGTGTATATATATTCAAGACTCACATTTGTAATGTAATAAAAGCACTTTAAGACATTCTTAAACCTAATCTTTATTTATATATGCAAATGTGAATAGTAGCATTTCTAAAATATACAAATTTAAAGCTTTGAAATTCAATACTTTAAAAAGTCTTTATTAAACGGGCATTTTGTAAAGTATTTACAAGCAGGTGTCCATGATCACACAGCTTATGATAAATCACTCTGGTTGGTCTGATACAGTATAACAGTGTGGAGATTTTTAAAGATTAAAGGGCATATTCCCGTACAACGTTTTTTAAACAAAAAGGACAACACAGCAGAGATCCATTGTGTACATGTGAGTGTGAGAGAGAGAGAGAGATATGCATTGTGCTAGTATGGCGCTTAATGTTTGTTGAAATACAGCACTAACACTTTGATGAACCTCTAATGATGAGCACGGTCTAATTTTCTTAAACAAAAGTTAAATCATTTCTCATTGGATATCCAGTACTCTAGTATGAGGTGACATGCACCACTACTAAATTAAAAACTAATTAATAGACATTTGATTCAGTCAGTGTCCTGAGTTCCTACTTCAGCAAATAAACTAATATTTATCAGCAGATGCAAAAAAGAGAAGCAAAAAGGAACCAGCAATTCCTTCCCTTTTGCACATCTCCCTTTGATTCGCTCCAGCACCACAAGCATTTACATTTCTCTTAATTTTTAACCGATAAAGTTGAATATTTCTACCTTCCCAAAGAATATAAAAAGGCAGAAAGTTATTTTCTTTTTTTCCCTCTACTAGGTTTGTTGTTTTTATTCTTCATTTCCTTTATGTAGAAACCAGAACAGCCATAGGAAGACCCAAGATTAAAATAATAATAATATTAATAATAATAACGACGATTGTAAACAAAACTTAAGAGACTTGTTTCCACAGAACCCTCACCATTCCATTCCCCATTAAAAATGTATGGCATTTAGCTGACTAGGTTAAAACAAAATAAACCAAACATAACCAATACAAAAGTTTGGGAAGAGCAGTCTGGAAAAGAAACTAAATGAAAGAAATATCCCTAATATTATTGCTGAGAGCTGGTGACCTGTGCACCATCTCAACACTTCTAGCACAGCTGCATGACAATGTGGCATCACACTCTGCTCCAAACGTCTTCCTCGAAGAGGGGCCATGAGATGATCTCGAGACCACTTCGAGGTCAAAAGCTGTCCGTTTGCAGACGGGTCACCAGTCACAGTAGGTTAAGGTGTAGAGGGGAAACTGATTAAGTGTTTCTTTTTGGGGGAGGAGGGGGATCACAGTGAGCAGTGTCTGGAAGAAGTCCTCATCACAGTGTAAATTTGCTCTTCCATGTTATATTTCCTCCCCAGTTATATCCCACACTGGTTCAGGAAGCCTGATGTGAGGATGAGGTTTTCTTCTCATTTCTTAAACATCCCACATCCTAAATATTGTTTTAAAAATGATCCGAATTTGAACCGTTTGTAAGGAGATGGACCGAAAGCTCTTCTTTTCTCCCGGGCCTTCATTACTCCTATCTGCGCTGGCGAAAGCCTTGTGTACCATCTGGACCTGCTGGCTGCCGAACTACATGGTTGTTTGATCTTGTGTCCTCTGAAGGTGTATGGCTTCCTGCACGTGGTGACCTAAATATAGAGATGAGTTTAAGCACAACTACTACATTTTAGCTGGTAATGTATTAGATTAAACAAATAAAATGCAAATCGGCTCAAACACTGACCAAAGAAAATGCCCCTCTCAGTCTGAAGTCTTAGTCTGAAAGTCAGGAAGGTTTACTGCTAAATCAACATGGCTGCTAACAGCAATCAAAGTAGACTACTTTTAACCAAGTTATACTATATATACACACTAGTATTTGCTGTAGATCAACCAACACCCAAACATTTGTGTGTTTCTATTAAGCTGACAATACACACTGCTGTATGAACAAAAAAAAAATATACATCAAACGTCACTGCTAGATTTTTGCTCTCAATTCTGTGGCCTGGGAAAACCCTTCACATTTTCTACAGGCTTCTCAAGCAGCAGAGTTTAAGGCACCAAGTGTAAGGGGAGAAATTTTCATTTAAAGATTCCGTTCTAACTGTGGTGCAGGAGCATCATAGACGTTTTGACAGTAGGTATCTAAATTCAAGCTAGCTACCTGACAACAATTCCCTGATGCTGTGAATACTGTGGATTTGTTCATACATAGCTATAAAAGGCTATAGACAGACTGACTGTTTTTACTTCTGCTTTTGTTAAACTGGCTGGTTACCAAACATGTTCTTTTCAAGAAGATTAAAAATGAAATAAATACATTTCAACACTGAAACACACCAACTTTACAAACACATCCATCAAGTTATTTTAGAAGCAGAAACACACATTACACTTTTTTTCCAGCCACATAACCATCTAATGAGTTTGCCCAGAGCACCACACATTTACCCACAACAGGTTGTATGGTGTACGAAATAGTAGACAAGCATATGCACACACTACATTATACATAGAAAAGTTCTACAAACCATAATGTGAATTACCTCTCTGACGTGGGTCTCTCCTGAGGTGTGTCATCAGCACTGCCTAGGATCCGTTTCCTGGCTTCGGCATATTCCGCCTCCCTCTGAGCTAAAGACTTCACTTGTGGAGAAGGTCGGCTCTGTGTTACAGACGGCCCCAAGGAACCGTTGCTGGTGGGTCGTTTCAAAATGCGGATCTGTGGAGGTGGTGCAGCTGGAAGGGAGTCGTCTTGGATCATGATAGTCTTTATTGGTGAGCGACCGGAACTCCCACTCGAGAGTCTGCAAGCAAGGGAAAGCAAGAGTTACTTGGGAAGGAGGGAAACTTGGAGGGAAGTAAGAACAGAACAATCTTAAAATAGGACTTGCCTCTCTTTTTGACTGATGCGTAATTTCTCCTCCAACCGTCTCTCCATTTCCTGAAATAAGAGTTTTCAAGTTGCATAAATGCTTTCCCTAAGTACAGGCAAGAGAGTAAACTTTCAAAACATTAAGGCTAGTACTTGCTTGCACAAGGAGCCTCTGTGCCACAGTATCAAGTATCACAGTTTCACTGGGTTATTTATACATGCTTAGTACAGCAGCTAAATTAACAGCAGGGATGAATTTCAGTTCTGAGATTTAGCTGCTCAATAAGCAAGTCCACTTCACATACACTGACAGAATGATCTACAATATTACGACAGAACAACAGTCACCAATTTCTCTCACAAACCATTCCTCATACACCTTCAATTTTATAAAAACTATATAAACTAAAATGCTATCAGTTCTATGCATTGACTGTCTTAAAACATAGCTAATATTAATATATATTGACATAAGGTACAACAAGCTAGTTTTAAAAAAGCCTGACTAAGACCTTATTTTTCTAGATATGTTTTACCACACGTGCTAGCAGTAGATTTATTTTGCTTTATTTTGTCAATGATTTCATATTCCTGATTTTGAAAAGATCTTCTCTCATCTGTTTGACTGGTCCCACTATCTAAACTAGTTCTGCCTACAGCGGCTCACGCCATGACCGATGTGTGCAGTGCTGAAGGTGATGCGACTCGGACAGTTGCACCAAAGAGGTGCAACCCACTTCCTTGAAACATGACAAGTTTAAAGGTAGCCAAAAAAAACAAAGAAAAAATTGTTTTGCTAAAGTCAGTAAGGCGTATGGATATATTTTTAATTTATTTTATGGATGTTGAACCAACTTTTCTGCAGGACCACATCTGGCACATCTGGTTATACTATCTAAATCTGTAGCCAGATCCTACAGCTTGTGTAGGAAACAATTAAATACAAGACACTTAGGAGATACTAATATAACATTAATTGATCAATAATAAATGCGTTGCAGATCCAGTCACTGTATATACATACATATAATGTGTTTCAGGTATTAAACTGTTCATTTTCTTCATAACAAACAAGCTTAAGTTACACCATAAAATACACTTTAACTAGGAAACGTGACGTGAATCAATATTTTAACACACGATACTGAAACCGGTTTAGACAACAAATTAAAAAACAGAGAGAGGAAATGGAAATATCTTCTTAATATGGCTAACTCTATTTGTAATTCCCTGCTCTAAAGCTTGGAGTGAGACAAAAGTCTGCCTTTATTTCGGTAAATTTAAAATATAAGTCATTGATGAAAGAGTCGTTGGTCTGCTAAAGCAGCAGTCACGGCCACACGGCTTTTTTTCCGTCAGCTAACTAAATAAGCGGCGATAGTTCAGGTCAAAGTAGTGTACAAAATTCGTTGAATAAACAGAATAACACCACCTAACGACTCTTAAGATATAATACAGTGAATTATTTCGTACAGGCGAATAGAAAAGTCGACTTTTATTTATTCAAATTACAAATTAAAACACACAGCTACAAGCTAACGAGTTAACTGTATAGCACGGAAATAAAACTATTCATTAAACCACCACTCTGTTATCAGTATGCTAGCTAAATATATTTTTTTTAAAACTAGTTTTTTTTTTCTTAAATGCATGTTTAGATCCGTAAACAGTATTCCCCAATAAGGAGATATTTCCCCCGCGGCCTAAATGGCTAACTTTCTTTCCCTTCCGACATCACACGCCCTACAGATCCACTCACTGCTCACTAACCCGCGTCACAGAGAGCCGCTTTCAGTCAAACAGCTCTACAATTGTCTCATCTTTACCCCACTATCGGCAGCGTCTTCCCAACTTTCAGCGATCTCCTCATCTTCCATGTTCCCACACTTTGCTAGCTAGTCACTAGCTTCAGGGGGTTCCCTTTACTCATCTACGTGCGAAAGCACATTTTCTTTTTCTACAACCGGAGTAGCCGCTTTAGTGCGTGTGTGAACCGGAATCCCGCGCGCTATCGCCACCTGCCGGCAGGAGCGAAACATTCATTTGACGTCACGTTGCGCTGCATTGTGGGATCGTCCCGCCATTTTGGAAGGTCTAAACAATTACACTATATTGTCAAATGTTTTGGGACACCTCTCCAAATCGTTGATTTTCAGGGGTTGGGCTTGGCCCCTTAGTTCCAGTGAAAGGGATTTTTAATGATGCAGCATACCAAGACATTTTGGACAATTTCATGCTCTCAACTTTGTGGGAACAGTTTGGGGATGACCCCAAGTTGGGAGCTTGAAATTGTCCAAAATGTCTTGGTATGCTGAAGCATTAAGAATTCCTTTCACTGGATCTGAGGGGCCAAGCCCAACCCCTGAAAAACAACACCTGAATTCAATGATTTGGAGGGTTGTCCCAAAAACCTTTGGCAATATAATGTATTTGTTTACATCATACAAACATGTTCACACACACTTAGTATGTAAGTGCAGTGCTGCAACACAAGAGGAAAAAAACACGCCCCTTAGTATTGCTTTTTTTTTGTAATAACGTGATGTTTTTTCGTTACAAGATGTTTTTCTTGTAATACCCTCGTTATAATGAGAAAAACATGACGAAAAAAGCATTACGTCATGTAAGGAGTAACACACGACAGACCATGCTGATGTGCTAAAATAATTCACACCGGTTCATTTTTATGCCATTTTTGTTTAACAGCACAGTCTGTGGTATGTTATTCAACATATACTACAGCCATATCTGAACATTAACAAAGTTTCATGTATTAAACTATTAAATGCCATGCATTTGAATGACTTACAGATAGAAGTGTTGTGGGACATGTTAGTTCATGTTACAGATGGAACAACTCTCCGAGCTGTGCTGTTATATTAAAATAATGCACAAAATTGCATTCCCCAAACAGTTTAGACCTAATTCTATCTATATGCTGTGTATAAGTTACAAGTTATACATGCTTTCTGTGTTTAACACTTTTCACTGTTTTAATGCTCTGATAAATGTGGCAGCTCTTTATGTCAGGGCCAGTAGACAGAAAATCATAAGGAATAATGATAGTCTTCACTCACCCCCACAAACATTGCCAAATGTTTTCCAAACAAGTGTCATTTGTCTGCTAACAATGATGACAAAGACAGATAAATGGATTTGTTTCATTGGGAGGGCTTGATGATTACATAAGCGATGGGGAACTGAAAACTGACCTTTGAGACAGTGCTTATCTGACCTACTGCTAGCTCACCAGTTACAGGTAATGCTTTTAAACAGGAGAGAATTTCGAACAACAACACCAAAAAATAGCTATAAGGTAAGCAAAACATATACGTCATTTCATTGAATTAAACGATATATCAATTTTTGTGAATGTATTCAGACTCATATTAAATTTATGAACTGATGTTTTTACAGATAGGGTAGTGAGATGTTGTCCTTCATTTCCTGGTTTGTACCAAGTCTACCCACTTGGCTTATTCCTGATACAAATCCTCTACACTGTATTTTGCAAGGTGAGGGGGGCCTAATTCATCTGGTTTCATCTGATTAGTTCAAGTGCAGTGAAGTGTATGTGTAACATGTGAAGTGATGTTATTTTAATAACTTTTATACCGACTGATAGATACAAGTTTAAGAAATAATGTTAGGGACTTGTGTTTAATTAAATCAGACAAAGATTATTGAGCAAATGTATATACTTTTTAAGATACACTATCCACTACCAACATTTACACTCTCTTAGTACTTACAAACAAATACATCACCTGACAAAAAATATCAGCACCATTAAAAATTGTATTTTAATGCCGCTTTAACCTAGATAAATACTGTATGTTGAATTCTTACATAACACTTTGCATATACATACAAAATCTATCCAAATTCCTCAAGAAACTAATCTATTACTTCACATCTTCTTCAGTTTTGCCAAGATATGTTCATTAGGGTTTTGTTGAAGGGATTAGCTGGTTACATTGTGTGAAGCAATGGTTTGGATCATTGGACTCCATGACCATTTCATAGATTACTGAATTGCAGGCTTTGGTCAGTTCTGGGATGCCAATGATGTCTCCGATAATGATATTTCTTTTAGTCCTTTGATGGCAAAACAGCCTACTATCCTCCTCATATATCTATCAGCTAACTTGATAGACCTCATGCTGTGGTCACATTGTGTTTTCTGCTAAATTGTCCATCTGGTTTTGGCAAGCTGACCTGTGATGCCTGGAACCAAAAGCTGTATTTTGGTAGTATTCGAACATTCTCCTGCTTGTGCATTAGCACTTTTTTTCAGTTGCTTAGCCGTTGTGGTTTTTCCACATTGTGTGTGTGATGGTGGGGGGTCAGCTATTATGAGACATCAATAATTCTGGAAGATACTGTAGTTAAAGCAAATGCTTTGATATGTAATCAGATTTAACATTATTAGTTAAAGTTCTTTTAGGGCTATAAAATTCTGAAAAGTACATATGTGCATGTTTGCACGTGGTTGTGTTACTGACTTATGCTTCTGGTATTGATGACAGGAGTTGTCGGTGCATGTGGGATCTCAGTGCTTTCCAAACTTTTAAGGGTTTATTTATTCATTGAAGCACAGAGGTAAGAGCTATAATTGTTCTATTAATTTTGTTATGAACGTTGTTCACTCTGCATGCATTAAGTCACTATAATGGGAAGAGAGTGTTCAGTGTGATGCTTACTTGACCATTTATAATGATAAACTTTTTTTTATCTTTTTCTTCCTAGAGAACAATCTTTCCAAATTAGTATACAAATAGATGCCTTTATATAAACTTCATAGTATGCACATGCTGGATATGGAGGTAATGCTTTGTTTCATTATTGCTCTAATAGTTCTTCTTCTCTTGCTTCCAAAGTATAGCAGACAGTAAAGATGACATTAAAAACAAGCGCATTCATATTGGTGGTCTCACAGACAGAATCCAGTTCTGGATCCTGACAGCGACTCTCACCTGTGTGGGTTCTAGAGCTGCATCACTAGTGGTTCTTGAGTTCTCACTCCGAACAATTTCATCACGCTTCACAACTTCATCAGTAAGATACAAAATGATTTACTCATCTGCTGAAAATATAAATATCATACTGTATATTAGATCAAAAACAGCATCTTCTTTTTTTTCTCTAGGATCCACTGAGTAATACGTTGTTACAGCTACTGACCCAGTGCCAGTTCTCTTTGGGTTGTGCATTAAATTGCAGTCTTTATTTTCTCCAGGAGGGGGCACCACAAGCTTGGCTAAGTTTCCTCCTTGCTGCAGCACTGAGCTGGTTTTTGGCCCAACAGTGTTCCAGATTATGGCACCACGTAATCACAATGTACCCAATACACAGCACCCAGCGGTACTGTGGGGTCTGCATTGGCCTCCTGACTTCTGGAACATCTATATTGCCTTTTCTTTGCAGTGCTTTGATTTTAACGTTTTGCGTGGCTGGCTTTGCCGCCATATCGAACATCAACCAGCACTTTCTGTCAACTACTGAGGCTTTGAGGTTCTGGACACCACTCACAATCTGCTACACACTTCTCATCGTCTATATGCATGGTGAGAAAAATCAGAACTAGATAGGGTCTTCCATTTTGTATGTCAGGCAATTTATCAAATTCACCACAGCGAACAACTTACAAGTACATAAACTACATCATGCAACTTTCAACACAATGGGAGCTTCAAGTAACCACAATTTGTACACTCTGTTGACAGAATCTCATTTTCAACTGTTTCCACGTGTTAATGTTCTAATTTGCTAGTAATATTCTACAAAAAGGTTTGTATTGCTTTGACGTATTGAGTTATTGGGCAACACATTGGTAGCTCTACTGCCTCACAGACCCAGGGAACCTGGTTTGATCCTAAACTTGGGTTACTGTCTGTATGAAGCCTGAATGGCCTCCCCATGCCCCGGGGTTCTCCGGATTCCTCCCACTATCCAAAAACCTGACCAGTACTACTCTAAATTGTCTCTAGGTGGTAATAAGTATTAGAATGTGTGCCCAAGTGTCCCTGAGACAGACTCCAGATCCACTGTAAATCTGTACAGGATAAAGCAGTTACTGAAGGTGAATGAATATTAAGTAACTGATAGCTCGTTCTTACATTCATAAACACTTTTAAACATCTGTTTTGCACATGTACAAAACATGTCCATGGAATCATCCCAACTTTTCTCTATTTATGTTACCTTTGTTAAGATGTCACCAAATTGGTTGACTAGGCCATGTATTGAGGTGCCTGTTTCAGGTGTAAAAGATGACTACACAACAAATCTACACTTACTTTATTTCAGAGGAGCAGCATCGGCAGACTAGCGGACAGGCTCTTCTTAACACAGTGATGGTGCGCCTGGGTGGCTTACTACTATTGATGCTTACTGTAGGAAGGTGGGCAGATGTGCTCCACATTCTACTGTGCTTCATCGGGGAAGCTGCTTGTCTGCTGCCAGCTCAGGATCTACTGACTAGCACCTCTAAGGTGAATGGGAATTAACCTCAACATAGCAAATGCATGTATGACACTGTGTAAATATTTACACACCTTGTACATCTATTCATGCAGGATGTTGCAGATGTTCCCAGACGTTTTGTGATGAAAAATGAAGACCAGAGAAGATGGAACAAATCAGACAAACATGACTGAGGCATAAAATGCTAAAGGAAAAGACACACAAAGGGAGACTACCAGAAGATTCCAGAGGAGAGAATAGTTTTAAGAAAAACAAGGTTTCCCAGTCCAGTCAGCCAGTCCACACAGCAGGTCAACAGTATAGCTATCAATCATGCTTTGTAAAACATGGGCCTGCATAAACACGCATATGCTTGACAGATTAACTACTTTTTGGAATGTTAATATTTCAGATTTGAAAGTAAAAAAAAATTAGATATTTATTTGAGAATCTGCAAAAAAAAAAAAAAATCAATAAAATATGCAGTTCTGCTGAAACCATTAGCCTGGAGTCACGTCATTATTTTGATTTTCCAGTGTACCATGATTTAGAAATGTTTTTCATATTACAACTACAACAATTTTATACTATTTCAAAATGTTTAATTAAAAAGTTGAACACATATCCCATTGTAGTGTGTCCATATACTAGTCACCTTGAGCTAAAGCTAAAAAAAAAAAAAAAATAAAGGCAAGAATTCACATGTTCCCCTTTATAAAATACATTAGCAAAAAGTCATTCGTTTGTAGTCTAATTTTTATGTAGCTTCTTGTTTGCAAGCTTTAGAGCATGAGGCTAACGCTAACAGTGCGGCTTCACTGCGGTGAGTTATCAAACAGGGGTTACAATAGGAAACAAAAAAAAAATTATGCGTGTAAAAATGCAAAAAAAAAAAAAAAAAGAGAGATATATCCTATCAGTATCAAAACATCCTTATCTTCTCAGCCTAATGCTATACACATTGTAATATTTTGTAAACACAAAATGGCCGCTGCTGTCTGAAGCTAAATAGTTGTTTTTTGGTTTTTTTTCCAAAATGGCGTCATATTTCAGAGGGGGATTGTTCGATTTTCTCGGACAATAAATCACTCCAATAACGATAAGACTACACTGAAACAAACTGCAATGATCTTATAAACTGCATCTGCCTCTACACACGCCCTTCACTACAATCTGCACTGATGATGATGTTAAAAAAGAAGAAAAGGCAGGGACTAAGCGGAACAATGGAAGAGCAATGTTTTACGATTAAGTTCAAGTTAGAATATAACATGTATGCTGTTATTGACCTAATCCGACACTCCCAACTTTTGGCATTCATAAATCTGGCCCATGAATAAAACATGTTTCAATCCGTAGTTATTCCGACTGTAGGGGAGTGTTATCAGCAATGAAATCCAGGCCAAGTTTTATTGTTGTTGGAATATTTGTCCTTTACTTCACAGAACAGCAGTAGACAAACTTGTATTTCCAAAGTAGACGAAAAAAAGATGTTTTCCAATTCCCAAAGAGCCGTGTTCAATAAAGTAGGCTACTGCTTTATTTCTCTTCCTTCGAGGACTTTTGTAGATCCACATAATCCTCAATATAGTCCTGTAGTCTGTATCTTGTGTAGCTATTGTGTTTTATGGCTTGTTTTCTCTAAACGAACGACGCAATTTCACATCCCTCGAACATATTTTCCAGAAATTTCTGCCACTCTGCACTGCAGAATAGTAATTGCTCTTTGTCAAGTCCTGTTGTGGGCGTGTTCTGCGCATGCTCAATTTGTCCACTGCAGTCTTTGGATTTGCCGCATTTTGACGCATGCGTGTTTCGACTCATTGCGTTTCAGGGTTGTCAAATTCAGTGATGTTGCTTTTCCTCAACAGCATGTGCTATCCATCGGTCACCGTTTGTGTTATGTTAGCCGAAGCTGCTGGGCAAACAATGCAAAGCAATTAAAAGATTTGTAATACTGAATACAAAATATGCGTTCTTTACGTCAGTAGTAACGTCGATTTAAATAGGGTCTCATTACACACACACATGGATTGCCTTCGTGCCTATAATTGCACATATTACAGACTGTCTTTTCTACAGGCACAGACTGATAATAAAAAGTGCTGCATTGTATCAGATGATATATGTTTTAAGGTTGGATTGACTCCACGTGTCATCACTACCTTATGTTTGATTTCAGACAGAGATTATATGTTTCAGACAAATGTTTGTAGACATTTTTGTGCACAGTTTGAAAATTGCCCGCTTAATTTTTTTAATGTGAAAGCAATGGAGGGATTATCCCTTATATGTTGTAATGCAAATACTCTTTCACATCAATGGTGTTTCTATCTTTTATATATATATATATATATATATATATATATATATATATATATATATATATATATATATATATATATATATATAATCAAAGCCGTCTTATTTGTTTGAACGAGCTGATCCACACATTTTAGAGATAACGTCTTTCAGAGTAAACATGTACACTGTATAACATAAAGCCTTTTTATTGTATTATAATTGTAAACAAATCAGCAAATCGGTGTGTGCTCTCGGTATTAATTCATACAAGGAATCTGTAGACGAATTTGATCAGTTTGTGAAAGATATTAAATGTGATCAATAATTGTGTTGCAATACGTTACATTCACCAACACCAAGCTACTTTTAAATAGTAAATAGTTTAATACATATAAGTCCGCACTGGTTACAAAGGATTGCGCTTTGTTTTTGCCCTGGTACAAAATTCATCAATATATTACATAAAGTACACCTGCATGTAAACAGGTGCAAACACTATATGCAAGTGTAAACATGGTTACACTTGAAATATATGTGCTATTTGATTTACAACAAGAGTAAGGACATTACTAGCTCATTATTAAGGCTATTATCTGCAACATCCTCGTACAAGCACCTCGTCGCGCGCGCCTCACGAGCAGCGCAGCACAGTGAACACACACACACACACACACACACACACACACGAGCTTCAGTTTCCAAGATCAGAGCCGCTCCAGTAGTAGTGTCGAGGCGGAGAGGGGAAACGCTCGCAATTTATCTCTAAACATCAATCTCTGCAAACTTATACACACAGCACACTCGGGTCTGATTTAATCCCAAAAAGTCATCTGCATGGTCGGGGGACACAAACACGCACAGTATGGTCCGGGAAACCAGACACTTATGGGTGGGGAATTTACCTGAAAATGTTCGTGAGGAGAAAATCATCGAGCACTTCAAACGGTAAGTTGATTATTTGTTTTTGTTTCATTTCATTTGTGCATTATCCGAAATCATATGCAGTGCAGCTTGTAAGGCATTGTGGGCTGATGTAAGAGAGAAAAAAAAAATCCCCAGCAGATTCACAGCAGAAACGTTTCAGTGGCAGAATTATGTTGTGCAACTCTATATACCTACCTTTGACTGCTGTGTTTAGTCAAACTAAGAAACTTAAATGCATTACAAACTCACGCTTGATCCTGGGTAACGCAAACGTCTGTTAGCTAGCTATTAGCACATTGAGCAAGCAAAAATGTCAGCAGCAGTAGCAAATCGCCATGTCTAAATGAACAGCTATTACAGAAACCAATAACACTGGCTTCAAACAAGCTCTGATGGCTGAGCTAAGGTTTTTTTTTGTAGCTCAGAAGTGTGAGAGAGCATATATGTACAAAATTATTGTTAGCTTTCTAACGTTTGGCGAGCTTTGCCTCCCGGTTCATGTGTCATATCCAATCGGTAAAATCAGCAATGCGTGCAGCAATAGTATAATGCATGTTTAGCATGCTATGCTAGTTCAGCTCTGGCAGCATGGAGACAGACAGACAGACAAACAGACAGACAGGTTAAGTATCTAACCAGCTAGTAATAACAGAGTTAGTAACCAAGCTTAGAGTGAACAGTGTACAGCCGCTGTACAACCGTAGGACTACAAATACAACTTCGCGGATTTTAATGCAGGCATCATCAGTGCACATAACTGTGCCTTTACAATAACTACTATGTTTATTTGTCTATTCAGATAAGCACCGTTTTATCATGCATTGACCTGACTATAGGACTCAATCGAGCGTGCACTGTCGTCAAAGGTGCAGCCAAGTTGATCATGTCTCGATGCACAGGTTTGCAGCCCTGGTGTTATAGTGCATCCTGTCCCTTACTCTATAATACAGAGTTAGAGCAGGACAGGGGGTGTTTCAGGAATAGCATTGGAAACCAGTGTCTAAATGGCTGTAAACAGATTAGCTCTGTGATATGCAGCTGTGAGGTTAAATCCTAGGCTTTATGTCTTTACAGGTGGTAGATATGGTACAAGAATCTTTGATATACCTCACACACTAGCAGCTTTCTAGGGTTATGTTATTTAAGGAGAGTGTATTTCTCACTATTGTGATCATGGCTGTTGAGAGAATGCACATACAGATGGATCGATATTATTTTGCAGCAAAGTGGATGTGGAACGTTTGTATCAAGGTACACACACACATCTTGAATCCATCAAGGTAAGATGGAAAATAAAGTCTGTATAAGGTTGCGAGATGCTCAAGTCTATTTTGGATTGTATTCTTTGTCACCTGCCGAGTGCCATAGGTAGTATTTGTCAGATAAAGACAAATAAAAGAAGTACAGATTAAAGCTGTAATAGTGTGTGCTTTTAAACATGGATATGCAAGGTGGATCATAACCCCCTTGTTATTTCATAACACAACCTGTTTTTCTTTATAAAATACTTGTGCACTACAGTCATTACATCTCTGCAGAGGTCTTGGAAGGGAAAGGAGGGAAAAGAAAGCTTGTGCATGTCTAATCTAATCTAATAACACAGTCTTGTTCTGAATAGCATCTCAGTGATAAATATTAGATTTGTGTTCATGGTCTTTATGTGGAGATTGCAAAGTTCAATATGCAGTTTACACTATAAGGCCAGAAGTATGCGGACGCGGGATCGTTCACACCCATATTTGCTTTTTGAACATCCTATTCCAGAATTAGTTCTGTGTCCCCTAGTTCTAGGCTTTGCAGTATGTTTTACTGCATGTCTGTGGAAATTTCTACCATTCAGCCCCAAGAGCATTAGAGAAGTCAGTTCTTGTTGATGTTGTGTGAGGAGACCTATAGCGCAGGCTGAGTCACGGTTCAACCGTAGACATTTTCACTAAGGTTGAGGTCAGCGCTCTAAGCAGGCCACTTGAGTTTTTCCACTTCACCTTTGTCTTAATGCACCTCACTTTGTTCACAGGGGCATTGTCATGCAGGAACAGGTTTGGGCCTCTTAATTCCAGTGAAGGGAAATCTATAGCATACAAAGACATTCTATACAATTGTGGTCTTCAAACTTTGTTTGCATCAGACATATTGGTTTCATGGTCTGTTGTCCACGTTCATTTTTACCATGTAGTGTATGACATACACACAGGGGTTCCAGCATTTACTGTTTAGCCATAGCATTTACGATGTATGACCCCTTGCTACTGCAGAACACACCTGCAAACTATGGTTTTTTTTTTCTTTTTCAGCTAAAGCAGAGGTAAAAAAAAAATGCAAAAAAGGTTCACTCAGCAGGAAAGACAGTTCACTGAAGGGGCAATGACAGGGCATGTATAAGATGCACAATTGATTCTTCTAGCAGTTTCTACGTTTTGCTTTTATCTTTGTGAAGTTTGACCTGTGAACTCACACACCGTGATCTTGTGAACCTATGGAACCTGTGTTGGTTGGACACTGATCTTTCTGGTCAGTGAAAATAAGAGGTGTATTAAGTATGGATCCCACTAGACTTTTGCCTTGTTGTTTTCTTACTGTAGCTGTTGTTTTCTTACTTTTTGTATTATTCTTCCCTAAATGTACAAGTTTCAGGGGCAGAAACATATGTTGCCTGTTGCTGAGTACATACTGTTTAAATTGTGTGATTGGGCTTCTCGTCTTGTACTTAATATACAAGGTTTTTCCACACAGAATGCAGCTCCAGGTCCTTGGGTTTCCTCCCAAAAAATCTCTCTCTCTCTCTCTCTCTCTCTCTCTCTCTCTCTCTCTCTCTCTCTCTCTCTCTCTCTGGCTTTGACTTGCTCTCCTGCATTTGTATTTACATTAATGGCATCTGGCATACGCCCCTATCTAGGACGTCATACTCTCTCTACTCCTGTGATTTATTTTAAATCTTGGAGGAATTATACATGATACCTAGGCTCCCCACACAAAAATCCCTTGTGGTAGAAACACTGCTCAGTTTTCTTTGCCCTCACTTCGTATTAAATTTTTATTTTAGCTGTTACGGTCAGGGCTGTGCTTTTGAACAACGATGCCAGGTCACACCCTTGACAGAGATGTCATTTGACTCAGACAGAATTTACATATTGCCAGTGATTCTTTCTCTAGTTGTGTTTTGGTTGCGTTATTTTGGTTATTACTGCTGAGATGTAATGACAGACTTACTGGAGATTTAGGTGTAGTGTTTAGAAAGAAACAAACGAAATGTAATTAACAAGTGTCAATAATCAGTTAGTGTCAATATCAGTTTTAATTATTAATTTTAAAATTCACATTTTCCCAAAGTCCCTCAGGATATCCTCAAGTTTGGTGGTTATCATCCTCTCAAGGTGGCCACTATTTTCAGGTTGAGATCGGTTGATATTGAAATCAATTTAGGTAATTCAGCTATAAAGAATATCTTGATAGTCAATTATATATTATGCTAAATGGTTTCATTACAAGAAATATGAGGTAATATATCTTTATGAAGAGAGTAAGAATGGACAATTGAGTTAGCAAGCAGTGATTGAAGCAAAGGATGGAAGTAAAGACCATCAAATTTCATAATTAAACATGCATCACATACCCATGTCTATTAAATCAGAATATTAATATGCACCTTCACAACTTCAGACTGTCAGATTTACAGTATCGAAATCAGTGAGTACTGCTGCAGGTTTTTTATTCTGCAAGCATCCTACAGTTTTCTGCAACAAAGCACCTTTGAAAAGAAACCCTGTTAAATATCATCTGACTGCCCAGTTGTCTTTTTCCTCCTTACAAAGAAGTTAATGTGATCCATTAATATGATGCTTCTCTAAGGTTATTATGGCACGACCAAAATTACCAGGCCTTTTAATTGTCTATCGTTACGGTAGTTTTCTGCTTTTGGTTTTAGACTATGTGGAAATAATTCTTAAAATCCTTTGTCATACAGGTTTGCTTGCTCTTATTTTTATTATTAGTATTAAGTACTACAGCATGCATATGCATGTAATCCAGTACTCATTTTGGATCAACTGAGATAGCAATTGACCAATATTCTGTGTCTAATCTTTTTGCTTGTCCTTCAATAGATATGGACGAGTGGAAAGCGTCAAGGTCCTTCCAAAGCGGGGATCTGAAGGTGGAGTGGCCGCCTTTGTGGACTTTGTGGACATTAAAAGCGCACAGAAGGCTCACAATACTATCAACAAGATGGGGGACAGAGACCTACGGACTGATTACAATGAGCCAGGGACTATTCCAAGTGCTGCACGAGGCCTGGACGATAGCCTGTCTATAGCAACACGCGGGCGCGATGTATCGGGGTTCACAAGGGGGGCGGGGGCCACAGTTTATGGGCCTCCTGCATCACTCCACAGCAGAGAGGGACGATATGAACGCAGACTAGACGGGTAAGTGGACATAGTTTCTCTGAAGCCTAGGGAACCACACGTTTCTTGTAGCTTGTATTTCTCTTCTAAGCATTTTGAAGGCAGGGCAAGAGAATTAAATGATTATTCTGGAAAGTATAGTAATAAGAAAGCTTAGGTATAAGATTATTATTCAGTTATGCTACATATACAGTGTTTACAATCTAGTGTAGAAAGCATTCTCTCTGAATCACAAGGCTCTGAATTGGATGTTATAGAGAACAGATTCAAGGGCATATGTTGGATATCATGATATCCTGGGACTTCTGCAAGCAAGGGAAAGTCCACTGTATTGCCCTTACCTGGGACTGCCCTAACCTGGAGTACAGTGCTGTCCATCATGGATTAATATCTTACTATTTTTGTATTTTATTATGACAGACCTTAGAATATTGTGGTACTCATGTATGACCAATTATTGGTAATTGGATTAAAGAAAAAAGAAAATGATGGTTCTTAAATGATTGGACTCACTGGATGTTGTTCAACGGATTTACATTGGATTAATGCAGACAAACACAAGGATGTTTTATCTCTACAGTTATACCTTTTTTCTTTTTCCTTTGGAATCACGTGTTATTAGAATTCTGGCATTAATTACATGGGAGACTTCTGCCATTGGTCATCATGGCAGAAACTGACAGAAACAGTGAGCAAACATCTTTATTTGTTATTTTATTTTTAGACCATTTTCATTTTATTTCTGCTTTGTTATTTTTCCTGATAATCTCCAAAGAATGAAGGACTGTAAACTGGATATGAAGGAGTATACAGTCCAAGCAACTGAAGATGGAACTTAATGCATTTTTGGATCATGAAACTGAGCTGAAGATGGAGGTATCGTTTTGCACTGGATGAAGTTAATCATATCACCACGGATTTCAGATTTGGATTACTTCTCCAATGCTGGATCTGGAACTACGTATGACTTTGGATACAGCACTAACTGTGCCAGAAGTCAACCAAAACAATTTGGATTTTTTGAGTCACCTACGGGACTAATACTCTGGCAGTGGATTTATTGCTAGCCATCCAAAAATTAAATTTGGAAAATGTTACCTTGGGATTAGTAAACATTTTTGAGAAAAGGACTTGGATTATACATTTTTTTTAATAATGATATTTTTCCAGTTGTTCCCAAGGATGTACTTTCTGGAGTCAAACCAAAGAATCAAGGACCCAACAATTATTATTATTGTTGTTGTTGTTATTATTATTATTATTGTTATTATTATTTTTGGTCCGTGAAGAAAAACTTAAAACTGTGGCCTTATGGGGTGATAGTATATTTGACATATTTATAAAGTCTCAATCCACAAAAGACACAAAGAAATGAAGAAATCCAAGTCACTTTTTTTTTTTTTAACAGAGTGGATTTATTATTCTTTCTTAAGGCCTCATACATTTTTGCCCCCATGGACATTTCTTGACCCACTCAGTATCTGGAATATTTCTGGATTAACCCAGTCTCAAGATAAGGATTATTTCTTCTTTTTTTCTACCATTTTAGAAACATTTCTACATTTTTTAACTTTTTTTTTTGCTCACAAAGTTCTGTCTCCCTAAATTGTATTTGGAATAGTAGGTCGAGTTACCACTGTCTGAAAAGGTTGGTATGTTCTGCCCTGTGTATTTTAGCCGTTTTCTAACTCATAGTTTAACCCTGTGTCTTTCTTTCCTTTTCCGACTAACAGGCTGTTTTTGATAGCTATTGGCATCTCATTTTGCCGTCCTGTTTCTGTGACTCTCCCTGGCTCTTTGCCCTTTGCTCCCTCGTATAAATAAAAATAAATGGAGGCTAGAAAAAAAATAAAAATGGCTAGTCTAAAATGCACATGGATGTGACTGAAGAAGATGACATAAAGGCTGTGGAGGGTAATTGGCACAATGCTTATAATGCACAATGCTTTGTAATGCACAAAGTTTATAATTTATTTATTTACGTTATTTTTATTTTTTAATTATTAGAGTGGACTTTGTAATGTAAAGGCTGCTCACACCCAGGTTACACCAGTCTAGTACAATTACTAAATACAAATAATAAAGGAATAATCTAATAAATTAAACATGTTTCAAGATGGATTTTGCAGTCGGCATTTAGCGTTTCAAGGATTTGAACAGAAAATAAATTAATAATTGCAAGGTACAGCAAGCACCAAAATTCCTAAAAGCGTATAATAGCGTATAATATTTACTCTAGTTATTTTTGACTTAAATATTTAAGCAATTTCAAAGCCCAGCAGGAACTAGTATACATTACATGTAAATTTGATTACAGTAATTAAAACAGTATTTAACACAATATTTTCTTAAAATGCATTTTCTACATTTTTAAACCCTAAACCCCAAAACTATCAGCATAGCTAGAAAATCTTTTAAAATTTAATGGGCCCAATTGTTTTTTTGACCAACATTTTATTGATATAAATAGCATACCATGAAAGGCTTTTACTAGGTTAATAAAAAGGCTTATAAACCAACTTGGATCTTGCTTGCTAAATTACTAATATGATATACCACCTTAGTCACTTCAGTGCAACATTGAAATTATGCCTGCAAATATCTAACAGCATGTTTTATGACTCAAACTGTCACACAAGTTTTAACAATGTTTCATGAGCATGAACTTTGGCTCTTTTCTCTTGACTCTCAATAGTGCATTATATTGACACGGTATACCTCAGTTTAGATTACTTATTATTAACTTTTTTTTGTTTTTAAATCAGAACGCCTCAGTCAGAGATATGATTAGTAGCATAGTAGAAAAGTCCCCCCCCCAAAGTACAATAATGTCACAGTCTGTCCACAGATACACATTTCTAAACTCTAACATGATTTAGATGTTGTATTATTGTAAAATTTGGTAATAATCTGTGATGTGAATACTGCATCGATAACTCTTGATATAGATAGTTTACATAGATAAAAACTAATTTATTTTAGACTAAAATGTTACCATAAAATATTTGGCCTAAATATAAAAGCTTTGTCATACAGAATGTGATCTGTTTCATTTTTCTCCCATTCTGAGGAATTTTATTATGAAAACAGCTTCACAAAATGATATCCTCAGAACGGTAGATTGAAACCAGTATTATAGCAAAGCCTATATTTGGATTAAATGAAATACCATGTAGAATGCATGTAACCTGAAACGCAAATGGCATAAATGAGTAGTTTACGCCATAATAACATTCCTGTAATTCTCTCCATCCATCTTCCTTCCTTCTCCATGTCTCCTTAGGGCTTCAGAAAGCCGGGAACGCACTTATGATCACAGTGCCTATGGACACCATGAGCGCGGCAGTAGTAGCAGTAGTTTTGATCGCCAGCGTCACTACGATACGGAATATTATCGGGACCCTCGGGACCGGACTCTTAGTGGAGGTGGTAGTGGGAGTGCTAGTTCCTCTAGTGCAAGTACAGGAGGAGCCTCTATAGTGGTCACTGGAGGGTCTGGAGGAACATGTACAAGCAGCAATGTGGCTGGCGGAAGCAGTGGTAATGCTGCTGGAACAGGAAGCGGGGGATCCACATCAGGCGGAGTTAGCTTTTATGGATCTCGATGCCGGAGCCCTGGTCGCTTTGAGACTACAGAAACACGCTATGAGGCCCGTGCACGTGAATCATATACACTGGCCAGCGTGGTGCACCGGGATCTCTATCGGGAGGAAAGAGGCAGACGAGGAGATAGGACTTATCGTCACAGCCGCAGCCGGTCTCCACACACCTCACAATCACACAATGTTTCACCACAGAGGTTGACCAGCCCGGCAGCAAGACACCCTCATTCACCAAACGGATCAGGATCCCGTAGCCGGTCTTCTAGCTCTGACTCGGCCAGCAGCACCAGCAGCAGTGGCAGTGGCAGGTCAGTGAAAAATCGCATCTTTTTTTAAAATGTTTTTGTATAGTTTTTCTTGAAATACGGTTAGAGTTTGCTAAAACATTTTAACTGTAAATTTCATGCTGGAAGTTGCTTATTTCTTTTTTAATATTGAAGTTGCTGTCTGTATCATTTATTGGGTGGTTGCACTCTTGTTTCTCTTATTGGAATTAGCAATCAGATAGTAAGATGTTATCGATATAGTTCTTCCTTTACTGCTAGTAACATGAGCTAAAAATGTTGCAGGCGAAAGAAAATGCATGGTAGACCTTTTCTGTTTGGCAAGTTCAGTAGGTGGTTGTAGGGAACAACTACAACATGTAACATGTTTTTTGTATTTTGTATAGCGTGTCTTGGCAAGGAAAGTCTTTGAAAACCTTGAAACTGACCACTCTCATAATTGTACTTTTAGTCTTGCTCAAGCTACCTCACCAGGATCTGAATCTGAAGCGTAACATTAAACACATTTTAAACAAATTTCTGAAGATTTTTATGCATATGTTTCCCATGAACCATGTTTAAGAGAAGTATATCATTACTACATACCTACATAATGTAAGCTAATTTAGCTAGTTATGTAGTTTAGGTAATATATCAGCTACTAGCAAGCTTTTTTGCCAGTTTACTTATACGTCATAAGTGCATTAAAGCCTATATTAAATGTTACAGGGAAAAATGAAGGTTAGATATAGGTATTTCAAGGCTATCATGTCAAATCAAATTCCCAATGCATTTTCTTGAATATACTGTATACTCAATGTTGTTTTTAATAAAAGTCCATCTTTCTCTTGTTATATTGACAATCAGATATCACTTTTTGCTGGGCTTGAAAAAAAAAGCCAAAACTGGGCATGTGTGGGTTGTTTTTTATTTTGATGCGTCCACTTGTCACTGGTTTACGCTAGTGTTACATTACAAGATTTTAACATTTTTTCAGTGGCAATGTCTTTTGCAGTTATTACATGTTTCATTTATCATGCAGTAAAAATATAGGCTTATTGAGCAAAGACGTTGATTCGCCATTATCATTAATAAGTGGCATAATGCAGTTTCTATATGTCTAAAGTACACTGATCAGGCATAACATTATGAGCAGTGACAGGTGAAGTGAATAACACTGATTATCTCCTCATCATGGCACCTGTTAGTGGGTGGGATATATTAGGTAGCAAGTGAGCATTTTGTCCTCAAAGTTGATGTGTTAGAAGCAGGAGAAATGGGCAAGTGTAAGGATTTGAGCGAGTTTGACAAGGGCCAAATTGTGATGACTAGACCACTGGATCAGAGCATCTCCATAACTGCAGCTCTTGTGGGGTGTTCCCGGTCTGCAGTCTTCAGTTTCTATCAAAAGTATTCTTTAAGTCCTAAAAGTTGAGCTAACCCTCGGCCCCACCTCACAACGTAAAGGATCTGCTGCTAACATCTTGGTGCCAGATAGCACAGAACACCTTCTCTGATCTAGTGGAGTCCATGCCTTGATGAGTCAGGGCTGTTTTGGCAGCAAAAGGGGGACCAACACAATATTAGGCGGGTGGTCATAATGTTATGCCTGATCAGTGTATATTGATAATTTTCAGTCTTGATTTAACCCTGGAAATTAAAGTTTATTTTTTGTTGATATTGGCCACATACCACTTGGTCTACTAAATTTGAAAATAGATGGATTCCTTACAAACGTTAGAACTTGGTAAAAAAAACCTGTTTATGTCCACAAAATGATTGCCTTTTTCTTCATTTATATTATAATATGCACATATGCAAATAACTCATATTAATCAGTTAACTAAACTTAATCAATAATCTAATGTAAAGATTTGGCTAATTACACTATCTGACGAGTTTGCAAAAAATGTAATATATGCGTTATGATAATTTCATTGTAAATGTTCAGTGTTATGGAATTTTATAAATAGGGTTCCATTTATTTCTAGATTAAAACATTTCTTTGCGAACTTTCTCTGACGTGCTTGAGCAATGTTAATTTCTTCTTGTGTTTAGATGCGGAGATGTATATAATGAGATATAATGTCAGCATTTGCTTATAAGTGCTTTACTCCCCATAATCATGATGTTTATTCATTATTATGGTATGAATGTATTCAGTGATTCTGTGAATCTTAGTTCAAAAAATTGACAAAAAATTCAATTATGTACCATAATTCACCAAAAGTGAGGTAAAATACTGTTCCCACCCCTATATCCTTTTAAATAAATAGACCAGAAGTGGATTCTGACTTCATATACAGTGGTGTGATTTCTTATTTTTTTGCATGTTTGTCACACTTTAACATTTCAGATAATCAAACACATTTAAATATTAGTCAAAGATAACACAAGTAAACACATCATGCAGTTTTTAAATGAAGGTTTTTATTATTAAGGGAAAACAAAATCCAAAACTACATGGCCCGAGTTTGCCAACCTTAGCAGCAACAACTGCAATCAAACGTTTTCAATAACTTGCAATGAGTCTGTTACAGCGCTGTGGAGGAATTTTGGCCCACTCGTCTTTGCAGAATTGTTGTAATTCAGCCACATTGGAGGGTTTTCGAGCATGAACCACCTTTTTAAGGTCATGCCACAGCATCTCAATCGGATTGAGGTCAGGACTTTGACTAGGCCACTCCAAAGTCTTCATTTTGTTTTTCTTCAGCCATTCAGAGGTGGACTTGCTGGTGTGTTTTGGATCATTGTCCTGCTACAGAACCCAAGTTCGATTCAGCTTGAGGTCACAAACCTACCGATCTGTCAGTTTGGAAAAGGTTATAAAGCCATTTCTAAAGCTTTGGGACTGCCGCGAACCACAGTGAGAGCCATTATCTACAAATGGCAAAAACATGGAACAGTGGAGAACCTTCCCAGGAGTGGCTGGCTGACCAAAATTACACCAAGAGCGCATTGACAACTCATCCAGGAGGTCACAAAAGAACCCACAACAACATCCAAAGAACTGCAGGCCTCACTTGCCTCAGTTAAGATGAGTGTTCATGACTCCACCATAAGAAAGAGACTGGGCAAAAATGGTTTGCATGGCAGAGTTCCAAGATGAAAACCGCTGCTGAGCATTTTGATGATCCCCAAGACTTTTGGGAAAATACTCTGTGGACTGACCAGACAAAAATTGAACTTTTTGTAAGGTCTGTGTCCCATTACATCTGCCGTAAAAGTAACACATCATTTCAGAAAAAGAACATCATACCAATAGTAAAATATGGTGGTGGTAGTGTGATGGTCTGGGGCTGGTTTGCTGCTTCAGGACCTGGAAGACTTGCTGTGATAAATGGAACCATGAATTCTGCTGTCTACCAAAAAACCCTGAAGGAGAATGTCCGGCCATCTGTTTGTGACCTCAAGCTGAAGCAAACTTGGGTTCTGCAGCAGGACAATGATCCAAAACACACCAGCAAGTACACCTCTGAATGGCTGAAGAAAAAAAAAAATGAAGACTTTGGAGTGGCCTAGTCAAAGTCCTGACCTCAATCCGATGAGATGCTGTGGCATGACCTTAAAAAGGTGGTTCATGCTCGAAAACCCTCCAATGTGGCTGAATTTACAACAATTCTGCAAAGATGAGTGGGCCAAAATTCCTCCACAGCGCTGATTTTGTTTTCCCTTAATAATAAAAACCTTCATTTAAAAACTGCATGATGTGTTTACTTGTGTTATCTCTGACTAATATTTAAATGTGTTTGATTATCTGAAACATTAAAGGCTGACAAACATGCAAAAAAAAAAAAGAAATCAGGAAGGGGGCCAACACTTTTTCACACCACTGTATGCATCTGCTGTTGCTTAGGAAGAAATGTTGTGATGTGTCAAGAAACTGTAAGATGCAGGATTGTGACTGGTGTATTTTTTTTATTTTTTTTGCTGCCCACTTGTGCCGTGTGGGTGTGAAATCGCCCCCACCCCCGTGAGATCCAGCCAGAACTGGAAATTTCTTGCTACTGCTGGATCACTGCCCACTCCCAGAGCCCAGCCTCCATCAGTATTGCTTCCGGATGAGAGAGAGAGAGAGAGAGAGAGAGAGAGAGAGAGAGAGAGAGAGAGAGAGAGAAAAAAAATGAATGTTGGTGGGCAGTGCAGGGAGATGAGAAAAGGAAGCTATGTGAATAGAAGAATATCCAGGAAAGGCAGTTCTCTGTTAATTATTAATGCTGAAGCACAGTGATGCATTTAGTTCAGTATGTTTGGGGAGCCTTTAATGGTGTCAGTAAAAGAATTTGTGAATGGCCTTTAAATATAATGCGCCAAAATAATATATATCTTGTTTAATTACTTTCTATTCATATTACAAGCAATATGCTATTTGAGCTATATAAGATTGTAACTAACTATAATAGATTTTAATAATTTTTACCCAGACCATGGTTGGTTTGAAAAAAACATTTAGTTTCCATTCTGCATATACACTATATTGCCAAAAGTTTTGGAACATCTGCCTTTACATGCACATGAATGTAATATCGAGCTGGCCCACCCTTTGCAGCTATAACAGCTTCAACTCTTCTGGGAAGGCTTTCCACAAGGTTTAGGAGTGTGTTTATGGGAATTTTTGACCATTCCTCTAGAAGCTCATTTGTGAGGTCAGGCACTGATGCAAGACGAGAAGGTCTGGCTCACAGTGTCCGCTCTAATTCATCCCAAAGATGTTCCATCGGGTTGAGGTCAGGACTCTGTGCAGGCCAGTCAAGTTCCTCCACACCAAACTTGTTCATCCATGTCTTTATGGGCCTTCATTGTGCCCTGGTGCATAGTGATGTTGGACCAGGAAGGGGCCATCCCCAAACTGTTCCCACTAAGTTGGGAGAATGAAATTGTGCAAAATGTCTTGGTATGCAAAAGCATTGAGTTCCTTTCACTGGAACTAAGTAGCCAAGCCCAACACCTGAATTCAGTCATTTGGAGAGGTGTCCCAAAACCTTTGGCGATATAGTGTATATTCATAGTACTGTGCAAAAGCTTGCTGACTTACAAGAGTGGAGGTAGGAGAACACAGGTAGACTACATTCTATGTAGAAGAGGCAATCTGAAAGAGATTAGTGACTGTAAAGTGGTAGTGGGAGAGAGTGTAGCCAGACAGCATAGGATGGTGGTGTGTAGGATGACTTTGATGGTCTGTAAGACGAAGAGGTCAAAGATAGAGAAGAAAACCAAGTGGTGGAAGCTGAAAAAGGAGGAATGTTGTGAGGAATTTAGACAGAAGTTGAGGCAGGCTCTGGGTGGTCAGGTAGTGCTGCCAGATGACTGGGAAACTACAGCAGAAGTGATCAGGGAGACAGGGAGAAAGGTGCTGGGTGTGTCATCTGGAAGGAGGAAAGAAGATAAGGAGACTTGGTGGTGGAATGAGGAAGTTCAGGATAGTATCCAGAGGAAGAGGTTAGCCAAGAAGAAGTGGGACATGGACAGGACTGAAGAGAATAGACAGGAATACAAGGAGTTACAGCGCAGAGTGAAGAGGGAGGTGTCTAAGGCCAAGCAGAAGGCATATGACGAGCTGTACACTAGGTTAGACACTAGAGAAGGAGAGAAGGACTTGTACAGGTTAGCTAGGCAGAGGGATCGAGATGGGAAGGATGTGCAGCAAGTTAGAGTTATTAAGGATAGAGATGGAAGGGTGCTCACAAGTGAGGAGAGTGTACAGAGGAGATGGAAGGAGTACTTTGAGGAGCTGATGAATGAGGAAAATGAGAGGGAAAAAAGAGTAGAAGGGGTGAACTCTGTGGAACAGAAAGTAGATAAGATTAGAAAGGATGAAGTCAGGAAGGCTTTGAAGAGGATGAAAAGTGGAAAGGCAGTTGGTCCTGATGACATTCCGGTGGAGGTCTGGAAGTGTCTAGGAGAGGCAGCAGTGGAATTTTTAGCTAATTTGTTCAACAGGGTTTTAGAGAGTGAGAGGATGCCTGAGGAATGGAGAAGAAGTGTGTTAGTGCCGATCTTTAAGAATAAGGGTGACGTGCAGAGTTGCAGTAACTATAGGGGGATAAAGTTGATGAGCCATACAATGAAGGTATGGGAAAGAGTAGTGGAAGCTAGGTTAAGGAAGGTAGTGGACATTTGTGAGCAGCAGTATGGCTTCATGCCCAGAAAGAGCACAACGGATGCAATTTTTGCTCTGAGGATTTTGATGGAGAAGTATAGGGATGGTCAGAAGGAGTTGCACTGTGTGTTTGTAGACTTGGAGAAAGCATATGACAGGGTGCCAAGAGAAGAGCTGTGGTACTGTATGAGGAAGTCAGGAGTAGCGGAGAAGTATGTCAGAGTGGTGCAGGACATGTATGAGAGGAGCAGGACAGTGGTGAGGTGTGCTGTAGGTCAGACAGAGGAGTTCAATGTGGAGGTGGGACTGCATCAGGGATAGGCTCTGAGCCCCTTCCTGTTTGCTATAGTGATGGACCAGTTGTCAGAGGAGGTCAGACAGGAGTCTCCTTGGACAATGATGTTTGCAGATGACATTGTGATCTGTAGTGAGAGCAGGGAGCAGGTGGAGGAAAACCTGGAGAGGTGGAGGTTTGCGCTGGAGAGAAGAGGAATGAAGGTCAGTCGTAGTAAGACTGAGTACATGTGTGTGAATGAAAGGGAGGGAAGTGGAACAGTAAGGTTACAGGGTGAAGAGGTGAAGAAGGTACAGGAGTTTAAGTACTTGGGGTCAACAGTCCAGAGTAATGGAGAGTGTGGGAAAGAGGTAAAGAAGCGAGTGCAGGCAGGTTGGAATGGGTGGAGAAAGGTGTCGGGAGTTCTGTGTGATCAGAAAATATCAGCGAGAATCAAGGGGAAGGTGTACAGGACAGTGGTGAGACCGGCCATGCTGTATGGTTTAGAGACAGTGTCACTGAGGAAGAGACAGGAGTCAGAGCTAGAGGTAGCAGAGCTGAAGATGTTGAGGTTCTCTTTGGGAGTGACAAGATTGGACAGGATTAGGAATGAGTACATCAGAGGGACAGCTCATGTTGGACGTTTGGGGGACAAAGTTAGGGAGGCCAGATTAAGATGGTTTGGACATGTTCAGAGGAGGGAGAGTGAGTATATTGGTAGGAAAATGTTGGACATGGGGCTGCCAGGCAGGAGGCAAAGAGGAAGGCCAAAGAGGAGGTATATGGATGTAATAAATGAGGATATGAAGCTAGTGGGTGCAAGTGTTGAGGATGCAGAAGATAGGGATAGGTGGAGAGAGATGATTCGCTGTGGCGACCCCTGAAGGGAAAAGCCGAAAGAAGAAGAAGAAGAAGACTGTGCAAAAGCTTGCACGGTAGAAAAGAAAAGTGACGAAATGCTGTAAAGTATAAAATTAAATATATATTTTAGTTGTTGATTTTTTTTTTTCAATTTTCAAAATGCAGAGTGAGCGGACAAAAGAAAATTCTAAATTAAATCAACGTTTGGAGCGACTACTCTTTGGCTTCAAACCATCTTTAATTCTCTCACTTGCACACTTTGTACAGTCAGGGATTTTGTAGGATCAGAGTCAGGTGTATGATTGAACAATTATAACAAGCAGGTTCTAATGATCATCGATTTCATATGAAGGTTGAAACACAATAAATAACTGAAACAGGTCTTAGGCTGAGTGAGATACAGCCAGATTCTGCTACGAAGCTGAGGTTGGGAAGACAGTTTCATGTCACAGGTCATACACCATGGCAGGAATGAGCACAGCAACAAGACACAAGATAGTTATACTGCATCAGAAAGGTTTCACCCAGGCAAAGATTTCAAAGCAAACTGGGGTTTTCAAGAAGCTATTTTGAAGAAGCACAAAGAAAATGGCAAGGTTGAGCACCATAGACGTAGTCATCGGCCAAGGAAGCTTAATGCAGCAGATGGAAGACTTATTTCGTGCTTACTTCCCTTCAAGACTAGAAGTTGTCCAGCACTGCCATTAGCAAAGAACTGGCGAAAACCAGTGGGGCCCAGGTACACCCATGTTCTGTCCGAAGAAATCTGGTCAGAAGTTGTCTTAATGGAAAAATTGTGGCCAAAAAGCCATACCTCCAATGTGGAAACAAGGCTAAGAGACTTGCTAAAAGAAAGTCTGTGGCTCTCCAAGATCTTTGGAACAACCTACCTACTGAGTTCCTTCAAAAACAGGTGTACAGAATTGATGCTGTTTTGCAGGCAAAGGGTGTTTGCACCAAATATAATAATGTTTATATATATATATATATATATATATATATGTATATGATATATATATATATATATATATATATATATATATATATATATATATATATATATATATATATATATATATATACACACACACACACACACACACCAATCAGGCATAACATTATGAGCACTGACAGGTGAATTGAATAGTGGGTGGGATACATTAGGCAGCAAGTGAACATTCTGTCCTCAAAGTTGATGTGTTAGAAGCAGGAGAAATGGGCAATCTTTATGATTTGAGCGAGTTTGACAAGGGCCAAATTGTGATGGGTATTCGACTGGATCAGAGCATCACTTTTTGCTGGACTTGAAAAAAAGCCAAAACTGAGCATGTGTGCTTCAACCACTCATGCTCTTAAGGTGGAGTAACGTGTTACTTCCCCATCTTTTGTTTTAAAAGTTGTATGGTTTTGTGCATTTTCATCTCCAAATGTTTTTAAATTTTCTACCATTTTTAAAATCTGTCATTGCATCTCTGAGCAACTGGCCTAAATTTTCTATTAGAACGTTATTAGCTGTTTTTTGTTTTGATATGTCCACTTGTCACTGGTTTACGCTAGTGTTACATTGCAAGATTTTAACATTTTTTCAGTGGCAATATCTTTTGCAGTGATCACATGTTTCATTTATCATGCAGTAAAAATATAGGCTTATTGACGTTGATTCACCAATATTGAAGTGGCATAATGCAGTTTCTATATGTCTAAAGTACACTGATTAGGCATAACATTATGAGCAGTGACAGGTGAAGTGAATAACACTGATTATCTCCTCATCATGGCACCTGTTAGTGGGTGGGGTATGTTAGGCAGCAAGTGAACATTTTGTCCTCAAAGTTGATGTGTTAGAAGCAGGAGAAATGGGTAAGCGTAAGGATTTGAGCAAGTATGACAAGGGTCAAATGGCTAGACAACTGGATCAGAGCATCTTCAAAACTGCAGCTCTTGTGGGGTATTCTCGGTCTGCAGTCTTCAGTTTCTATCACAAGTGGTCCAAGGAAGGAACAGTAGTGAACTGGCGACAGGGTCATGAGCGGCCAAGGCTCATTGATGCATGTGGAAAGTGAAGGCTGGCCCGTGTATTCCGATCCAACAGACAAGCTACTGTTGCCGAAATTGCTGAAGAAGTTAATGCTGGTTCTGATAGAAAGGTGTCACAATACACAGTGCTTCACAGTCTAGTCAGACCAGTCAAGGTGCCCATGCTGACCCCTGTATACCGCTGAATGCACCAACTGGACCACGGAGCAATGGAAGAAGGTGGTCTGGTCTGATGAATCACGTTTTCTTTTTCCTTACGTGGATGGCCAGGTGTGTGTGTGTGTCACCTATGTGTGGAACACATGGCACCAGGATTCACTATAGGAAGAAGGCAAGCCAGCGAAGGCAGTGTCATGCTTTGGGCAATGTTCTGCTGGGAAACCTTGGGTCTTGCCATCCATGTGGATGTTATTTTGACATGTACCACCTACCTAAGCATTGTTGCAGACCATGTACACCATTTCATGGAAAGGGTATTCCCTGATAATGCGCCAAAGCAAAAATGCGCCAAAGCAAAAATGGTTCAGGAATGGTTTGGTGAGTCCAACAATGAGTTGTGTTTACTTGGTGTTGACTTGCTGTTGACTTGGCCTCCAAATTCCCCAGATCTCAATCCAATTGACCATCTGTGGGATGTGCTGAACAAAAAAGTCAGGTCCATGGAGGCCCCGCCTCACAACTTACAGGACGTAAAGGATCTGCTGCTAACATCTTGGATACCAGAGTACACCTTCAGGGATCTAGTGGAGTCCATGCATTGACGGGTCAGGGCCATGCCCGAGCACACCTCTGTGTCATAGAACAGTGGTACATTTCACATGATCTCACAAGTGTGATCTCTCATAATCGTCAGTTTGTGACTGTGATCTCATGTGCATAGCCAGTACCCACAAGGGCTCCACTATGACCTCTGGCAGTTCTTGACCTGAGCATTCCAAATCCCTGTGGTCATTCATTCACAGAATAATGGTTAGAAAAGTAACCTTCTATACTACTTGAAAATCCATTGAATTGCTCATACTACACAGCCAGTCGACACCTTTAAAACATCTTTAAGGGTCTATTTCTGGTAAATTGCCCCCTTTGTATCCATTTTTGAGGAGGGCTCGGAAAATGATTCTAATTAACTCTGCACAAATTTCAAGATATCCATTATGTTGTGAAATAAGGGCTTTAATACCATAATGAAAAAAACACAGCTACCCATTTTAATGTTATAGCAGGTCTGTTCTTATGGGTGGATGCCACACAGTACCTGCCAGTAACATCAACAAACAGAACCATGGCTTGTTTGACTAGAATAGGGTTATCAGCAATGCTAGTTCCATAGTCTTCCCAGTTTATTGAAGTGTCTTCCATAACGTGGACTGCTGAGGAAAAGCATACAGCTGGACGTTTGATTGACAAGCACTTGTCCCATAGACACGGTCTCTGCCCTGTCCATGAATCCCATTGGGTAGTGAATTGTCTGTCCATGTACAGATTGACTTGCTAGTGTTCCAAATTATTGGAATGACATCCTTGAAGGATTTGACAATTCCTGGTGCATCTGATTGTATCTGATAGGTATGAAGTTTTCAAGCATAGCCGGTAGGAATCTGCCTACTGCAAGAGCTTGTTTGCCATCTTAATAATGCTTGCAATTTCAATCTGCCTCTGGTAGTTTATGTAAAATACCACTGTGGCATTGGTCTGCAGTATACTTATTTGCAGATGTTAAGCCATTTTTTCTTTTTGCAGGGCCAACATTGGACCAATGTCTTATGGCATGCTCACATGCTGTTGTCATGACTGACACATTGTTTTGCAATATGGCAGACAGTTCAGCATTTAGTCAAGACTTAAATGATCTGAGGTGCAACATTCCCAGATCTACCAGTGGGTTAGTGTTAAAAGTCTTACAAAGTTAAGGTCCAGGCTTTGTGAATCAAGCTGCATGTCTGTAAACTGCACAGATGTCTTTACTCTTCTTGTAGTTGATTTGCACTGCTAAAGCATCACATATGAGTTCAGGAGCTCTGTCTGGCTTGTCACTTGCAGGTGTTACAGTCAGAGCTTCAATGTGCTCTTACATGTGCTAAAAACACATAAATAAATGAAATTCATTGTGGAATTGCTCAGACACTCACTGGAAAATAGCCCAGTCACTCACATACTACAAAATGGATTAAGCACTTGTCCATCTGTGATGTGGTGACAAACCCTGTATAAAGGTAACCTTAACACCAGCCTGCATCACATTTAGTCTCACTGCTGTACTCCTGCTTTACACACAAATCTTAACCGCTCTGATAACAACTTACCAACACTTCTTGCTAAAGTGGGTCTTAAGTTCAGAGAGTGAGACACAGCCACTGAACTCTGTACTCCCTTGAGCTCAGTCCTTCATAGCGCTGTGTTCCTGCTAACAGCTCTTGTATTTGGCCCATGCCAAAATACATGAGGGGGGGGGGGCATTGATAACTATAATTAAGAATTAAAAGGCGGTGTATCTGCAAACCAGAAGCAAGTAACATGTCTCTGGTGTCTATTTTGCTTGACAAATAGATGGAATTGGTTACTTACAGAATCTTTATTGAATATCACTGTAATTGTTCAATCTTTATTGAATATCTATTTTTATTGAATATATATTTTTATTGAATATCACTGTAATTGATCAAAATGCTGCCTTTATTCACATTTATACAAACATTTTCACCTTTCGTACTATGGGTTATCTTTTTCTAGGAAACTGAAAAACAACACTTTTAGCTTTCACCTTTTGTGCTTCACACATCACTAACGCCACAGTCTGCAAGCATTCTTCTGCTGTTCTACTCGGTATCTTCGATAAGGTTAAAAAAGCAGTCACAAATGATTTTTTTTTTTATCTTGCAATGTTTTAAGTAAAATAACCAATATAAATCAGAATTCGACTAAATGTTGTTGTTTTTTGCCATTGATCACCAGATTAACCAAAGATTCCCTGTTCAACTGTTAAACTACTATTTCACATTATGATTTAAAAAATATCAGGCTCCATGAACCATTTATGTTATGTGATATCAGGCTTGCGCATTTTTGAGTGATAAATCATTCAAAGTTCAGTCAGCGCTGTATGTGATTACTTCCACATTATATGTATCAGGATTGAGATCCAAATGTGATGTTTGTTTCTGCCATGTGGACAGTCAGAAATGATCATGGAGCAACAAGAAAAAACATAGCTAATGCAACTGCTGTTTAGGTTATAGCATGCTCATTCTATTTCACTTTTTTTCACCTCACACTTTCAACAGTCATAAATTTGCACACTGCAGCTTAGTGTGAAACTAACACATTCAATCTGACAACTTGTGCCTGAGCAAGCAAACCTGCAAGTCAAAGTGAAAGCTACAGTGAACCAACTGTGAAGTCACTCATGTGGCTTCATGGTGTAATATACCCAGAAACGTATTTCATTTTAAATTATAATCTATGACAAGTTACAATTTTACTCACCAATATTCCAAGAGATGCTTGTACTTCTTACTGGTAAGGGTTATAAACAAATAGTTGCTTGTTGTGAGGATTTAAGGTATTTGTATAATGCATGCTGGGTATTGTAATAACCCTGATGTCTAAAGTTTAATGTAACAGTAATACAAAATCCTTGCTGTGTTGATGTCTTTCCTCCTTCAGCTGTTTGTTAAGAGGATGATAGCTTTCCACCGTACAGTTCCAAGGTTGATCATGAAGTTGTGTTACTGTTTGAGTGGAGTTTTGCATGTTATGATGGGCTTTCTAACATTTCTCAAAAACATCCCAGTAGGTGGACTGTCTTTTGTAAATTGCTCTTAAGTGTGAATGTGTGTGTGTGTGTGTGTGTGTGTGTGTGTGTCTGTGCATAATGCCCAGCAGTAGGCTGCCTTTCCTTCCAGAGTGTATTTGTATCCACCATGACCCTGACTAGGATTAAGCGATTGTTGAAGGTTAAATGAAGAATAAACAAATAAAAAATAAATGAATGAAAATTATGATGTTAACTGCTATAGCTTTTCATGTTGTGTTAACTTTTATTGAGGATTCAATTCAATTCAATTTTATTTGTATAGCGCTTTTAACAAAAAGCATTGTCTCAAAGCAGCTTTTCAATTTCCTTTCTGCATTTATGTATAGTCAACTGTGTGATGCAGATACAGCATGTGTAGAAAGTTGTGTAAATTAATTAGCAGGTTGTTTCTTTAGGGTCCCCTCATGGTCCGTTGTATTGACACAGTTTGATGAAAGTTAAAATATTAAATGTCAAAAGTGAATATTTACAGTTTTTTTGTGCTTTATAAATAGTGAATCCAGTAGCAGTTCCAGTGATGAGTCTCCAGCACGATCTCTTCAGTCAGCCGCTGTACCAGCTCCTTCCTCTCAAGCTCTGCCTCCAATGGATAAAGATGAGCCTCGCAAGAGTTTTGGTATCAAAGTGCAGAACCTCCCCGTGCGTTCAACAGGTAAACATTCTCGGATTATTCCGCGATCATGTTACTGATTGTGACCATATTTGTGACAATTTCTGACACTTTTCTTTTGCCAAATATCAGATACAAGTCTGAAAGACGGCCTTTTCCATGAATTTAAGAAGCATGGAAAAGTGACATCAGTTCAGATTCATGGTGCCTCTGAAGAAAGATATGGACTTGTCTTTTTTCGTCAGCAAGAGGACCAGGAAAAAGCTCTTAGTGCATCAAAGGGGAAGCTTTTTTTTGGGATGCAAATTGATGTTACTGCATGGACTGGCCCTGGTGAGATAGTATTTTTTTTATGGTAACTTTGAATACCTTTTTAATGGAGTAAGTTGAAAAGGATAAAGACAGAAATTTTGCCTTTTGTCTTAGGTTAATCTGTGAAATAGGAGCTGTTTTATTCAGCTTGCCTTGAAAATCTATTTCATACCCAGTTCTATTTAAATTTCTGTATAAATTAACTGATAATATTGACATTGTTCTTTAAATCATTTCACAGAATGAATGCAACATTATCATATGTAATAGACTGCTGCATTTCTGCTAATTATATGTCCATGTTTTTGCCATGTAGAGACCGAAAGTGAGAATGAATTTCGGCCACTTGATGAACGGATAGATGAATTTCACCCCAAAGCTACGCGAACGCTGTTCATTGGAAATTTAGAGAAGACCACAAGTTACCATGACCTGCTTAACATCTTTCAGCACTTTGGAGACATTGTAGTAAGTTGAATTTAAGTAATAGGAAAAATTGCTTTCGCTGAACCTGCTTCTTGTTTTTTGGTCTCATATTAGTTTAACAGTCAACCTATTTCTTGAATTAATTGAAATTGAAATGCTAAAGTGTATATGATACATGTTCATCCATCCTCTACAGGATATTGATATAAAGAAGGTAAATGGTGCCCCACAGTATGCCTTTTTGCAATATTGTGACATTGCTAGTGTCTGCAAAGCAATAAAGAAAATGGATGGCGAGTACCTTGGGAGTAACAGGTTAAAGGTGAGGATTAAAACTTGTACCTTATTATTAACTTTTAAAAAAAAAAAGAATTATGGAAGTAACTGTAGCATTGTTGTTGTGCTGGTCAAGTTTAATATAACTGGTCTAGCATGAGTGTGTAACTGTTTCAGTTGCGAAAAACTGTTTTTTTCTGGTTAACTCTGTAAGTGAGATGATTTTTTTAATTTCTTTGTTTTACAGTTAGGATTTGGAAAAAGTATGCCTACTACGTGCGTGTGGTTGGATGGCCTGGCTTCTAACATTACAGAACAGTATCTTACAAGACATTTTTGCCGTTACGGACATGTTGTAAAGGTACCCAGTCTTCCTAAGAATAATTTCACTTTCATCTCCTTATGTTTTTTCCTAAGTGATTCTCATTTCTCATTGTTACTTTTCTGGCCCCACTAGGTTGTGTTTGACAGATTGAAGGGAATGGCCCTTGTCCTTTATAACAATATTGAATGTGCACAGGCTGCAGTAAAGGAAACCAAGGGTTGGAAGATTGGGGGTAACAAAATTAAGGTGCAGAAACAAATTTGGCTTTTACATGCATATACAATTTACTTTTACTTACGCTTGTTGTTTTAATCAATTGTCAATATTATTTTTTTTAGGTTGACTTTGCCAACCATGAGAGTCAGATGGCTTTTTACCGTTCAATGCAAGCATCAGGACAAGACATCAGAGATTTTTATGATATCCTTTCTGACCGTCGGTTAGTGAAATTGTGTTTTCTGTTTTGTTTTTTAATCATGCAATTTAAAAAATTTTTTTTTTATGTTTTTTAACTTTTATGTTATGTCATTATCATTCGAAAAACATTTAACAGTACACTTTTTCTCCTCTTGCAGAGATGAACGGAGACCACTGTATCATGAATTCTCAAATGAACGGGCATGCTATGAAAACGTAAGAACTCCTGGAACCTATGCAGAAGAGCTACGTCGCAAATATTCTGCCAGAAGTCGAGAATTTTACACAGAATGGGATTCCTACACAGCTGACTACTACGACCCAAGATATTATGATGAACCTTGTGAATTCAGAGACTACCGAGACCCTTATGAGCAAGACATAAGAAAATACAGCTACATGCAGCGAGAACGCAATAGAGACAGAGAGCGCTTTGAAACAGAGAGAGAACGTGATCACAGCCGACGGACAGCTGAACATAACCAAAGTCCAACTCATCCACGTCGTCCTTCTAGCCCAACTGCTTCCCCTGTTCTAACTGAACGCCTAGTTAATGACTCTGAACATCATATTTATAGTCGGTCATCTGAGAGAAGTGGCAGCTGCAGCTCAATTTCTCCACCACGCTTTGAAAAGCTGGATAGAGTTCGTCTGGAGCGCTACAGTAAAAGTGATAAACTTGAGAAGGAAAGGCCACTTTTTGAAGTAGAACGTGGAAGTGGAGGAGAAAAAGAAAGACGAGCTGGACGTAAGGAAAAAGGAGAAAAGGACAGAAATGAGAAGCACAAATTAAGGAAGTTAAAGCTTTCATCTCCTGGCATTCCATCATCTGAGGCAGACCTTGAACCTGACAGGGAGGCTAGCCCTGATGCAGCCCAGCGTAATTCTGGCAAAACACTGGCCAACGAAAAAGAGTCTGGAAAAGGGAGAATAGATCTTCCACCTTGTGTTGTTCATTTAACACGTGTCAAAGAAAAGGAAGGAAAGTTTATTGACCATGCCATTGTTGAGAAACAAAGAATAAAGGATGCCATTGAGCATGTCAATACTCCAACTCCACCACCATTGGCTGATCACAAGACTATGTTGCATCGTATAGAAATTCAAAGTAGAGAGGTTCTTAAACATGGTAAAATGGCAAAAGATAAATGTTTGTCTAGCCAAGTAGAGATTGTAGACAAAGAAGGCAAAATCAAAGGCAGAAAAAACCTTAAAGCTGAACCTGTATTTGAAAAAAGCAATTCTGATGTCGATCGCTTGGCTGCCCGAAAAAGGCGTTTTGAGGAAGAAACAACAAGATCTAACCGCGTGAGAAGAATAACCCAAGATGAAGATGAAGGACGATTTGGACTGAAGTGGCTGGGCAGTATACGTTTCTCGAAGGGGCTAGATGAGGACAAGAAATTTGCTCAACTTGAGACGCCCAAGCGAGAGAGCAGAATTGATAAGAAAGAAGGTCTGGTTACTATAAGCTCAACAAGTGAGGAGCCAGACTCAGAAATGAGCAAAAATCTTGGTCACAATATAGACCTGCAACTTAGGGAACTGGCAGAGGAAGAAACGGATCCTATGAATAAACTTGATCAGAGGATGCGTGGTTTTGGAGCAAAGGATCAGCAGTACCTCAGTCTTAAGGTTTCTGATGACAGAAACTTAAAAATAGAACAGCACTTAATTGACCTTAAAAGGCATTCTGCATTGCAACAAATAGATGCACTGAATAGTGAAGAAAGGTTGCTCTTTGACCTGGACCACTCAAAAAGCTGTAGAAAACAAATGGAGCAAAATCGTCGTCTCCACCAGCAGCTACAAGACTGTGACAATACAGATAAAACTGAAAGTACACTCGGCACTGATGTACAAGAATTTAATCATCAAGTGTCAGGTAAACCCCCTCTGGATCTTTCTGCTGTTTCACCGCCTCTAAAGCGAAAGAGGTCAGAAGCATTTGATTATCATTTTGCCACTAATAAAGAGTGCAGTTATCAGGGTTCCAGGCAACTAAAAGAAGATTCTGAAAGGAATGTTACCTCTGCCTTACTGGATGAGGATTTGCCTACTGACTCGTTACATATGAATGCAGACAAAGCAAAAGACATACCTAAACTTGAAAATAACTCGCACTGGGATGGATTTAAATGCAGTAATCGCAACACTGTCACAGACATAGACATATTCCAGGCTAAGAAATCACTGATGGGTCATGAGGGTCTGTGTTGGGAGAGTAAAATGAAACAGGACACACTGAAAGAAATGAGCTTTCCCAGCACCATTGTGAAACGCGACAGCATCAGAAAGCGCCCTGTTCATGAACTGGAGCCTGGAGAGGTTCGGTCAGACTCTGAGGATGAGGATGATGATAATGATGATGATGATGATTATGATGACTATACACAGATGTCACCAAAGCTGGACTCTTCCCTCAAAAGAGAATGTGAGGGAAACATTTTGGACCTCAAGCTCTCAGGTTCCTTAGAGAAAAACAAGTTCTATGAATTTGCACTGGATAAGACAATAACACCAGACACAAAAGCCTTGCTCGAGAGAGCTAAGTCTCTCTCTTCATCAAGGGAAGATAATTGGTCCTTCCTTGGCTATGACTCACGGTTCACAAACTTTCGAAATTGCACAGACAAAGAGAAAGTTGAGCCCACACCCAGACCCATACCATCCTGGTATATGAAAAAAAAGAAAATCCGGTCTGACTCTGAAGGAAAGCTTGTTGACAAAAAAGAAGAAGACCCAAAGCGAGAAGAACAAGAGAATGGGGAACTATTCGCCTCTCGTTTTCTGCACAGCTCTATCTTTGAGCAGGATTCAAGACGTCTTCGACATCTTGAATGCAAAGACAATGATCCAGAGATTGGAATCAGTAGAGAGAAGGCTACGGTCACTGTAGAAAAGGCAGAGACGGTAGGAACAGACCTTGCGCAGGAACCCATAGTGTTGTTTCATAACCGATTTTTGGAGCTACAGCAAAAAAAAGACAAAGAGCAAGAGTCTCGTTCTTCTGAAAAAAACACAGAAGCTGAGACAGTTGAGAAAATTACTTTGCCAGATGAAGAACAAGTTCAGTCCCCTAGAGAACTTGTTGTGATTGGTTTAAAATCAATAAGCCCTTCATTATCGGAATCTGTCCTCAGCCCCACAGAGACATTTTTGCAGCATAATAAGCCAGCCTGCCCTGTTACAGAGTCATCTTTGTTGTCAGTTAAAGATGAAAAATTAGAAGATACTCAAATAGTCTCTGATCAACTGACTAGCCCCACGAACGACATAAAAGCAACTCTTGCAGTAAGCACACCACCTTTGACAAACATGGAAAACACTGAAGTAGAACCCGAAGAGGAAATTTATGAACACAAAGGAACTGTAGTGAGCACCTTAGCTGAGGAACAAAATGCTAATGTAAAACCTCTGACAGCTGGTGCATGCATAGGTAATTTGGAGGCAGAATCTGATCCTGCTGAGTGTCTGTCTCCTATTCCAGCTACGCTTAAAGATGTACAAGTGCCTCTTAAGGTAGAACAGGCTGAAGAGAATACAGAATATCTTAACTGTAATTCTCAGCAGAATGTTGAGTCATCTCTGGAGATGCAGTTAGTGGTCTCTGAACCTGAGGTTGAACCAACACAACCAGCACGGAAACAAACTAAGAATAAAAAAACAAAAGCAAATCCATCAGCATTATTACCCATGCTGCCAACTCAACCAACTAGCATTGAAAAACCAGCAATACGAAAGAGTGAACGGATTGACAGAGAAAAGCTGAAAAGAGCTTCATCACCAAGAGGAGAAGCAACAAAAATCATATCTGACTCCAAAAACTCTTCAAAATCACCTGTTTTTGCCACAGATTTGGAGCAAATCAATGACTCAAACATGTCCCATGGCAGAACACGGCAGCGTCGGAATGTTCGTTCTGTCTATGCTACACCACATGAGGATGAGGCACAACAACAGCCGGGGAAAGATTGTGCTGAATCTTCACGTTCCATGCGCAAGCGTCCTGATAAAGAATCTGTACAGCAGGATGTATTGACTCCACCAGCCAACACAAGGAGAGGTCGTCCACCAAAAACACGCAAAAGAATGGATGATGTGTCTCCATTGAAGGGGGAGCAGACAAATACACCTGAAGTTGATGATACTAATATCAAAGAGTCTGGAAAAGGTGGTGAAATGACTAAAGTTGCAGAGGGGTGGCGGTCTCCTCGCTCTCAAAAGGTTCAGGCAATAGTTCGAGCTGGACAGAGCAGAAAAGCAGCTAAAACAGACAAAGCATCAGAAGCTGATATCTCTGAAAGCTTGAAATCTCAAGTTAAAGCAAAAGATGAGACTCCCTCCCTGGACAAAATGGTGAAAAAGTCAGAACCAGATCTGATGGACAAACCACAGATGTCTGAAAAAAGTGTGAAGGTCAAGCTCCCACGATTGACACGCAGTACCAAAACAGTGCCTATTGATAAGTCAGTTAATCTTAAAAATCTTGTTATTGATCTTAGTGGAGATGCAGTGAAAGATGCACTGTATTCTGGGGATGAGAGCAGTCAACACTGTCAAGATCCTTTAAAGAAATCTAAAACAGAATTATCTATTAAAGAGGATTCAGGAACTGCAAAAGACTTCAAAGATATAGATGATCTTAGCCCAGATGAGAGGGAAGATGCTCTCTCTGATGTGGAGCCTCCTGCTGTGGCAGAGGCAGTGTTTCTTGCCCGTCAGATGGAATTAGAGAGAGCAGTGGAAAATATTTCTAATCTAGCAGTTGAGCAACCACCAACCTACAAGGAACCATCTTGTCAACCTCCTGTTGTATTAATGCCTGTTGCAGCAGAGCCCGATCATCCTGAGGTAGAAAAACCTGCCAATCCTGCAAGCGAAACTGAGCTTGCTGCTGCAATTGATTCAATTACTGCTGAGAATATTTCTGCTGATGCAGATGGATTTCACACTCCTCCGACATACACATCACTCCTTCCACCATCGGAGTCACTCGTCTTGCCCACTTCAAATGAGGTCATAGGACCAGAGACAGACTTGGTAATAAAGAATGTAAGGGATTTTGAGCCAAGCAGTAGTTTGACTCCTGATACAAAGTCATCTCAACCAACAGTTGTTACTAAATGTCCACCATCAGAGGTACCAAAGAAGGTAGGAAGACCGCGACTTAAGACTCCAAAGAAGTACAAAGGTCGAAAGGTTTCTACCAACAAAAAATCAGACTTGATACCACATGTAGTACTGGAAGCTGAATTGACAGCAGTTAAACTACCTGAGTCAATCCCTGAAGACATGCAAACTGCCAATCCTAAAACAGCCACCTCAGCTGCAGCAGCTACTGTAGTCACTGTGGCTGCTGCATGTAAACATGACGTTGCATCAGTGGTGACATTAAACACTCCAAAGGAGGCAGAACAACCTGCTATAGACCAGCCTGAACCTCAAGAATCAGCCTTCCATTCTGGAACTAAGAGTCCTTCATATTTAAGGTCACCAGAACCAGTATCAGAACCAGTAGCACTTGCTCTGACCCCACCATCAACCTGCCTAAATGCAACACCATCCCATTCAGCTAAAGTACCTCACACAATCCCAGACTGGGTGACCAGAACAGAAGAGAAAGTGAAACCTCCTATACACAAAGTTGCTGTGGTTGCATCAGCACCAACTGTGGTATTAGGGGGTCACTTGGCAAATACTGCAAATCCCCCTGACACAAAAGCCTCTGATATTGATCCTAGCTCTAGCACCTTAAGGAAAATTCTAATGGAGCCAAAATATGTATCTGCTTTAAACAGCAGTTCTGTGCCAAGCACACTGCTCACAACATCAATAAATGACCCCAGAATCTCAGAGACTGAGAATTCACCTTTTATAAAATCCAGAGTACTTGAGGATAGGCCCAGTCCTGTAACACCAATTACACCTCAAATGGTGCCTCCTCATCAGCCTCCTCCACAACACAGTGAAACTCTGAATACCTATAAGGAAAAAATGGGCAACACAGTTATCTCTTCTACTGCTACCTCTGTCATTAGTCGAATTCCTATGCCCTTTGATTTTGACAACACTCCTCGTATATCTTTGAGCAACCGCAGCTCTGGACCCACTCAGCCCAAGCACAAGTATCGTTTTGGTATGAATGACAACAATAGGTACCATGGACTCTCAAATTCAGATGAGGGACGATCTTCTGATAATATGCCTAGTAACACAGGCTCAGGTCCTGGTTTGAGGGTAAACACCTCAGAGGGTGTGATGGTACTGAGTTATTCAGGGCAAAAGACGGAGGGTCCCCAGCGTATTGTTGCTAAAATTAGCCAAATCCCTCCGGCCAGTGCAGTGGACATTGAATTTCAGCAGTCTGTTTCAAAGTCTCATGTTAAACAAGAGCAACTTCAACCTCAGCCATCTACTCCTAAAGCATCCCAGACCCCCACAGCTCAAGGACACACAGGTGCTATTTTAAGCAACCATGGGTTCAACACTCAGCCTGTCATTTCCTCCATAAAAAAGGAAGGTCCTGTTTCTGACAAATCTGAGTCATCACATATTGGCTCACAGGGTACTCCTTTGAAAACATTCCAACATATAAGTCCCAGCCATCAGGTCTTGAGGTACAATCAATCCATGTTACAGCAACATCATATAAAAAAAGCACCTGCAGAATCTGTTCCAGTGAAAGCTGATGTTAAACAATCACAATCTTTCAAACACAGCCCTGTGTTAAGTCCACACCCCTCCCCTTTGCCAGGAAATCACATTTCAAGTCCAACTACTCCTAATGATAGATTGGTCTGTCATCCAAAACATGAGCTACACTGTCCAAGGACATTGGCCTCTCCATTCTCTAAAGTTTGTCCACCTAGTGCCTCAGTAGGCCAGGGGGCAAGTGGATCTAACTACGTGACAAACGTGCATCATTCTGAGCAGTCTGTCATTATGCACCCTCACAATGCCACATCTGTCACAATTGGTCAGTTGTCTCAAGGAACTGTCAGAATGAATACTCCTCCTCTAGTTGGAATTAACTATGGAATACATACAGATTCTCTCTCCTCTCCAACATCTGGTCCTCCACAACGGTCCACTACTCCCCAGCCAGCAATAATGAGAGATAGACTTTTGAAGCAACTTGCAAGTGCTGGCAAGGTGAGTGGGGCAAATGAAAATGATGTGCGACACTTCCATCAAGGAACACGTAGGACATCTGTGGCCCAGTTACACTCAGATGTCGTGGTAATGCAGCCAGAGTACAAAGCAATACATCATGTGGGGTTGCATCTGGATCACTACAACAGAGATCTACGTGTACTTATGCCCCAACAGTTAACAGAACACCAAGGTGTTCTTGAAGCTCACAAGGCTCAAACACCAGAGCCTCCGTCATTGTCATCACCGTCACATATATCTTCAACATCTTCAAAATCACCTTCTCTTAAGAATCCTCCACTGACTCTGAGAGACTCACCAAAGACACTGGAGGTGACAACATCAAAGTCTGCTCATTCTCCTCATTCAGAGAGTAGAGTAATTGGTCATACTCCTGGCTCAGTCATTTCCACTCAAGGAGTACAGCGGATACATCCTGGCAGTCCTGGCTCCATGCCTGAATTTTATAGAGAAATGCATGGCTTCCATTCCCAGTTACCTGGTTCCTCAGTAATTGGGATTAACATGGCTAATTATGGCATTGCACCATCTCAGGTGAGTAATCATTATAGAAAATCAATTATAGAAAATATGTTTCAGTTGTTCTGTTATGTTCACAAATTTCACAATTGAATTCATACACTTAAAATTTCAGTAAGTAAGAGACTGAGAAATAGCTTCTTCCCTGTGGCGGTTTCCTTACTGAACAGCTGATCACACTGATACACTGTAATGTCAGTGTACATTTATTTTATCTCACTGTTATTCACCTTATATCTTTGCACTATATAATTTATAAAACTGGTTTTGCACTACTGTACATTTTTATCCCGTACATAACAGTACTATTTAAACATGCATATATATATATATATATATATATATATATATATATATATATATATATATATATATATATATATATAATATGCATATACCCTATCTATACCTATCTATCTATCTATCTTGTTTAGCACGTTAATTCTTAACGTCTTCACCACTATACATTGATTGTACAATTGTACATATATAGATCATATTTATACATATTTATAACACCTACTACACCTGTACATAAGACATCCATTCCCCTGTACATATCACCTCTCATAGCTGTATATCTTTACTGTAATTTATTGTAAATATGCTACGTATGCACTTCTGGTTTGATGCTAACTGCATTTCATTGGCTCTGTACATGTACTCTGCACAATAAGAGTAAAGAATCTAATCTAATCTAATTTCTACCAGTGCATTTTAAAAACAATTGCATGTATCCTTCTGTTTATCAGAGTTCTCAGGAGGGTGAACACAGATCTAAAGCTGCCCATATTGCATCTGGCGGTCCGCTTAGAGAAACAACACTTAGCATGGCGCATGTTAGGCATCCAGGCTCAATGGATATGTCTCATGTACATCGGATCCAGGGCGAGACCACCTCTCCAGCTTATGCCTCTCCAAATTCCATTACCCCCAATTCAGAATTATCTCACTCTTTACAGAAAGGACCTCAAATTCTTTCATCAGGGCTCATTTCATTACTTCCTCCAGCACCATCCAATATAAGACCTGATATAAAACCTGACAGTGCTGGGCACCCATCGGTTGACATGGTTCAACTGTTGAAGGTGGGTTTATTATATTAGCAATAGTTTTTTGGATCAAAGAGAATTCACTGAATGTTGATTATGTGTCTTAAGAACAATTCTTATATTTATATGAATCCGTCGTGCTTTCTGTCTTTTTCTCTTTGAGCAGAAGTATCCTATTGTATGGCAAGGTCACTTGGCACTCAAGAATGATAGTGCTGCAGTCCAGTTACATTTTGTTTCTGGTAATAATGTCCTGGCGCACCGTTCACTGCCTCCGTCAGAAGGAGGTCCCCCTCTGCGCATTGCCCAGAGAATGCGTTTAGAAGCTTCACAACTTGAGGGAGTTGCAAGGCGGATGACTGTAAGCACCTTTAGTTTCTTTAACAACTGCATTTACATTTGAAATTGCATATGTACACCTTTGGTTTATGCAGTCGCTGTTGCAAAAATGTATTGAGAGCAAACATCTTAGAGGTTATCAAAATCTGGGTTGCATGCCTATTTATATTTGTGGTTTTCCTCTTTCAGTACCCAAATCAAGTACTAAATCTTTGGTAATTAGGATACAAGTTAAATGGGGTAGAATGCTAAACACCACAGAGTTGTGCTCTCCCAAGACTGGAGTCTGACAATATTATTTACTGTTTCCATTCCTAGCTTGAGGATGATTACTGTCTCCTGTTGGCATTACCATGTGGATTGGACCAAGATGATGTCCTCATGCAGACTCATGCTCTCAAAACCTGCTTTATCACATACCTGCAGGCAAAACAAGCTGCTGGAATTATCAATGTCCCCAACCCAGGCTCCAATCAGGTAAACACAGCTGATAGAGCAGTCTGCATTCATTTAAACGTGTTCAGAAAAAATCTTCTTCAAATAACCAGCCAGGAGTTTTTGCTCCCCATTTATACACAATATCAATTGTTACAATAAAGAACATTACATTTTTCACTAGCATATTTAATATTTATATAAACAGAATCTTAATTCATACTTCTTGACTTATTAAAAGTTTCTTTTTCCTTTTCTCCTCTAGCCAGCCTATGTTGTCCAAATATTTCCTCCTTGTGACTTTTCTGAGATCCACTTGTCTCACCTTGCTCCAGACCTCCTCAAGAGCATTTCCAGCATCTCACCGCATCTAATGATTGTTATTGCATCTGTGTAAGACTTTCCAGAAAGAGCCCATTCCTTAAATAAGAATTATGCCAACACCAGCTAAACAGCGTTCTGGAAAATGCCTCAGTGGATTGTCTCCTCTGTGGTCTTTACTCGTGCTTTCATTCTTTTTCGTTCTTTCACCAAATCCTTTATTCATTATGTGACTTCACAATCCATTTAACTCAAGGTCAAGTGTGCACAGTCGTAAATGAAGCTTTTATAATGATCAATTTTCTGATCACTTTATTGTTTCATTGCTTTTTTGAAAGTTTTGAAAGTGTATCTATGATTTTTTTTAAAACACGTTTACAGACTCTTTTAAAGACATTGGACTAAGAAACAGTTGATTTTTATTTTATTGAAATAATGTGATTTCTTATTTTTAAAAACTTCTTAAGAAGATGGAAGAGATCAATCATTGCACTATGCTAAGGAAATAAAAAAAAAAAAAACAGGAAACAAATATGTAAGACTTTGTACAGATTTGAATATTAATGTGGTGCATATTACTTTGACATGCTTCTTTCACCAGCCATGTGTATCTGAAAATGAAAACTATCAAGCTGGAGAGAGAGAGAGGGCATTTTGTGAAATTTATTTGAGAATTGTTGGAAAGCTATGTATGATAAAATTGTTGTATGTACTGCATCTACTGTCCAGTCTCCAGTCAGTAATTCCATGACCTTTTTAAAAACAACTCCCAGTCTACACTCTTATTTCCCAAAGGGACAGAGTAAATGTGAGTTGTAGAGTTTACATTTGATGCCTCAATAGGGGATTGTATGTACATTATTCTCTTTCTACTCAAAACTTGAGGTAATTTGGGAAGTGGGACTGTGTACATATTATAAATATTTAAATACTTTCAGAGCAGGCCCTGTGAATCTATAACAGAGGTTGCCATTGACTATAAAACTAAATGTCATCAGTATCAAATTGCATTGTTTTCTAATCAGTTCAGTGCCAAATTTTTTAAAGGGAAAATTTTATTTTTAATACTTTGTACTGTCACTGGATCTTTTAATGTTCTGCTTTCACTTTTACTCATTTCATATATTTGTGGTCTCGTATCTGTTCTGTTCTGTTATATATATTTTTTTTACTTTAAAATATGTGACTCCTTGAAGTGTATTCATATTTTTTTAATCAATTTGCATCATGTTTGACCTCTTATTAGATACGCCTCTGAATGTTGACCTGTGCCATGGATATGGTCAAAATTGATTTGCTAAGAAAAAGAAAGCAAACAAAAAACTGTACAAATATGTTCTCACATGCCTTTTCTTCTGCTGCCTGTCTCCCTGAGCCAAGATGTAAATACTCATTTATTCTATGTATGTCGTGATTTTATTTTCATATTTTTCAGGGTTGTTATTTTGTTTTGTAAAACAAAACGAAAGTCTGAAAAAACAGAACTACGAGTAAAGCGATGCAGAAATTAAACCATGTGTCTCACATTGCAGGTTTATTATAACCGCAAATAGATGGCTCATGAAAAATGAAGGCACTTACATTTTTTTCTAAGTAAATGAAAAAAAATTCAAATACCAAAATGAAAAGAAACAGCTCTTTAAATTTTGTCTGTAATTTTTTTTTTTTTCTCTTTGTTGTTTGTGTATGTTTCTGTTCCTCTATGAGGACATTAAAAACATTGTTGGGAAACCCTTTTTTCAGATCATTAAATGGTCATTCATTATCTAATATTTTGAGTGTTGAGTGTTTGTTTAATATTTTGTTAAAACCATAAATTCAGGGGTGTGGGGTTACTTTAAACGAGAATGATATTCTGAGTAAGAGTAATAAAGTGATAAAACGTAGATGTGTCTGAAGAAAGAAATATACTGAGACAATCATTATTGTTTTCCAATAATAATAGCTCGAAATGTGGGGGATAAACATATGTCCTAGCAGTTTGAGTTACTAGTTCCTTTAGTTCCAACTGTGAATGGACAAACCAATTGACAACACAAAAGCGTGGACTTACATTTCCATTATTTTGTCCTCCTAATCTGTAAGAGCGAACTCACCAGATGGTGGCGATAATGCACTTCTATGACTGCAAGCAAAGTGCTTCTGAGGCTGTAGTATGTTGAAGAAGGAATAATAGATGAATTATAAGTATTAGTGCACTGAATGAATTGTAATTACTGTGTATGATTGGACAATTGGAAAATGTTGCCTTGTTTTGTTCCAATTTTCATCTGGCCAGTTTTGATGAACCTGGGTTTAATTGCTCCAAATCTCCAGAGACTGTTATTTGTGAAAATCCCAAGAGATCATTAGTTTCTGAAATGCTCATTCCAGCTCATCTTGCACAAGCAACTGTACCATGGTTAAACTGGGGAGCCTGGGAGGTTGTGGTGTGTCACTCTTATTAAAATTATACAGTTAAAATTATACATTACGTGTCAGACACTTAAACTGTGAAAATGACTCCAGTGAAATAATCTATTATGGAAAATTCTTCTGAAAACCATGATTCCATGACCGACTTCTGTCTAAACTGGTGCCATCCTACCCAGTTATTATGAACTGAACCTGTATTTATGACTCAGGTGTATTTATTGGTGTTTTTTAAACGGATCAGTTGTATGATTTTGCCTGTGCCTGCCTGTGTCTTGACACCAGTTGGTGAACCCTAAGTAATCTGTTCAGATAAGAAATCCAAGAACATTTGGTTGGAAAAATATGATGGCTAATAGACAAACTTCGAATCTTCGAAGTAGTTTGAATCTGGACAAAGCAAAATAATGATTGTAAAATTTTGTTGTAGACAAATAAATTGTAACTGTTTGTGACATCCGGTGGCTTGGTGGCTAGAATGTTTGCCTCACACCTCCAAGGTTGGGGGTTCAATTCCCGCCTCCACCGTGTGTGTGGAGTTTGCATGTTCTCCCCATGCCTTAGGAGTTTCCTCTGGGTACTCTGGTTTCCTCCCCCGGTCCAATGACATGCAATGTAGGTTGATTGGCATCTCTAAATTGTCTGTAGTGTGTGATTACGTGAGTGAATGAGAGTGTGTGTGTGCACTGCGATGGGTTGGCACTCCGTCCAGGGTGTATCCTGCCTTGATGCCCAATGACGCCTGAGATAGGCACAGGCTCCCCGTGACCGGAGAATAGATCGGATATGCGGTAGACAATGAATGAATGAATGTTTGTGATGTCTTATACTTATAATCCCTTAGTTATAATTTTAAATAGTTTTAGTTTTTCACTAGAAGAGGCTGAAATGGTATCCTGCTTTACTGGAAAAGCACATGAATGAATAAATTTAGCTCATCCTCCAGTCCTCATACTGTTGTGTGTCCTTCTCCCTAGCTGGTGAGACCCTGGTTGTATTTTTTCCTCTTGTAGCAACTATGTCTACTTTCCTCCTGCTGTTACTGCAGTTCCTATGTTAAATCTCCTGGAGCTCTTATACTCAGAGTTTCACTGAAGAGGCTGTATGTTATCACACATCTTAGTGTTGTTCCGGCCACGAATCTTGGCTTTTCCCTGCATTTTCACTTTCTGTTCTATTGTACTGGTACATTATGGAAAATGACTGGTTCTTGCTGCTACCAACAGCCACTCGATGGCAGTCTTATACAAAACTCCTACTAAAGAACCCAGATCTATAAATATATGTAAATATGCAATGACCCCAACTAGCCTAACCATCAGGAACACTGGCCACTTTAGCTAGCACACTGTTTGTAAACTATCTCTCATTCACTGTGTTAGTGGATTCTTGGTGGAAATTTGACTGGTCAGTAGGTGTTCATTAATTTTGTATAACAGCATCTCAGAAAATAGTTCTGAGTGCCATAGTAATTACAGTTTTATATTAATCTGCTTGTGCTAATACATTGCAGACATTGCAGACACTATATGATCTAATAATAAATGAATTAAAAGAAAAAAGAAAGTTTGCTTTTGGCTGCTCCCTGTTCGGGACCCACATTTTTTGGACATGCTGGTCCTTCAAAAAAAACAACGGGGGAAAAAACAGGTTTTTTTAACGCCAACATGCCCTTCCTGCCGCAACCCTCCCATTTTTTCCGGGCTTGGGACCGGCACTGCATCCAGTGGCTGGGATCGAACCCGGGCCTTCCGCATGATAGGCAAGAAACCTACCACTGAGCCACCAATGCCTCTAATAAATGAGTTAAAAGAAAAATGTATAATCATTGATATGTTGAAGTTTTCCCATATGAAAAAGTCTTAAGAACAGAGACCTTTCAGCATTGTAATTTGTCTAAAAAAAAAAAATGACATGCTGTTTTGTTTTTTTTTGTCTTTTTAACTTCATGACAAAGAATAAGCAGAGGCTTGTGAAAACATGACTGTTTTTTTAATGTTACAGCATACAACATAAGCAATAATAAGGATGCAACTTTTTTCGTGGCAAAATTCTTCCTTCGCATATCTCATATCTTTGGAGGTTGAGGTCAGAGCACAGGGTCAGCCATGATACAGCACCCCTGGAACAAAGAGGATTAAGAGCCATGCTTAGGGGCCAAACAGTGGCAGCTTGGCAGTGCTAGGGCTTAAACCCCGATCTTCTGATCCCAGGGCTTTAACCACTTGTGCTACCACTGCCCCACTTGAGCTACCACATATAGCCAAAGGTTTGTTTGACACCTGACCTCCACATGTGATTGTTGAACATCCCATTCCAGATTTGGTCCTCCTTTACATTTACAATAATCTTCACTCTTCTGAGAAGACCTTCCACTTGATTTTGGAGTGTGGCTGTAGGGATTCAGCTAAAGATATAACGTTACCACATAGAAAATATCCTGTACAATTGTTTGCATCCACCTCTGGGCAAAAATTTGAGGAAGGCCCTCATATGGGTGTAATTGTAAGATGTATCTTTCATCACATCACTACATCAGTATACTAACCTGCTGTGGATTACTTTCCTATAACTGCATGTCCCTTTATGTTTTATTGCTTGCATACAGTATACCTATGTGCTACTGTGGTACATGAAAAATATACAGTATGTGCTACAGAGTCAAATTACTTCTGGAAAGTGGATGATGCAGTGAGATTGAAGAGACAAAGGTGCTAGCTCTGAGAATTGTTCTTTAATGGAATAAGATCTTTAGTGGCTATTTACAATAGTGCCACCTTTCTACAGTGAATGAGAATGTGCACTACTTCTGTATATAAATATTGGGAACTGTTACTGCTACAATATGATGTACATTTTTTCTGAGGTGGTAGTGACATAAATAAATTTCCCATTTACATTTACTGTAAAGCAACCTCTGGCTAAGTAAAAGTCCTCACTTATAGAAATAGAAAAAAATCCTGTCCTTTCACACTCGTTATAGTATAACTTCTACAATATTAATGCTACTTTACATGATTTATATATTGTCATACAGTCAATATATTTATCATTATAAAGCATATACTGCATACATGTATGAAATATATCAATATTTGTCACTATAATCCATATTTCTTCCCACAGTATATTGGTGGGTAATATTTTTTATAATGGTTAAATGCAAATTGGTGTGCCATGAAAAAAATGCTATTATTATATTTGCCCAATACACAAATGTAGCAGCTGCTCATGAATATCCATATGTCATTTCTTAATGAATGGTGTAGTTAGGAATTCAGCATGCAGCTATGTCCACCAGCCAGAACGCTCACACTGCTCTTAGTGTTACTGACCAGCTATGCAACCAGCAACTGGTTTAACAGTTGTAGATCTCTGATGTGAGGAAGATATTGCTATTTTGCCTGTCATTTGTGTGAAATGCCATAGTATGTGTGGTTAAAATGTTTACCTAAAGTGCTGTGCAGCTGATCAAATGGTAAGGATGTGTCTTGTGGGTAATACAGAGAGAGCTAATAAAATCAAATGATGCATCCACAACTGCTCTTTTTCCACATTAGAACATAGCAAAAAATAGAGCTTTTATTTTACCCAATGCAATTAGCACCCTATTTGCTGTGTATTTAAGGGCACTGCTTTACCAGACACTGATATTTTCCCCCTTGTTACTCAAAGGAAAAAATGTGCATGTCTTTACATAGTTAAATATCTAGACTGGTATGTATTTGTGTGGTTATTCATTGTGTCCTAGCCATAAAAGTAAATGAACGAAACCCCTCAGATGCTGATTTTTTGTGTTTGTTTTTGTGCACTTGTGAGAAGAAGCTTGTGATGGGTGACCAGTATGGTGTCTGATTGTCATATTTGTCAGACATTCCATGGAGAAGATATGGAATTGGAATCCTCATGGACAGTGCTGGTGGTGAGGGGTGCATGAAGTCGGATTCTCTACTGAGGAGATTTGTGGGTACGGTATGTGGGGAGACGCATCATATCCAAAAGGGCCTCTTCTCGCAGATCATCAAGTTTTATCCCCAAACTCACCACAGTGTAGATCTGTCAGGAAGACCGTCTTCATCCAGAACTGTGGTTTTCTTTTAAGCTTACTTCATGCTTTCTTTAAACAGACTTTACTTAAGGAGCTATGAGTATTTCTCTTGCATTAAAATAAGTTGTTTTTAGTTTAGTTTTCAAGTTTAGTTGGCAAGTTTGCAAACACACCACTCTGTCTGCCCACCTCATTTTTTCATCACACCAGGAAGAGTTTCATGTTATTGGAGAAAAGAGGTGAAGCACAGAGGATTTACATTGTCATGACAGGCCAAGGCCAGGAATTTTAATTGACACTCCACTCCCAGAATGGCAACACACAGTGGGTGCAAGCACATGTGGAAAGATTGGAGAGGGAGAGGAAAATCCTTAGAAGCAGCTCTATGTCATGTCCTCCCTCTCTTTGATTATAGGGCCAAGCAAAGGTAACTATGGCAGAGTAACTCCCTTGGAACTGTATGTAATAAACTCTACAGAATAAATGGATTTTATACGGAATCTCTGTATTAACATAATATGAGGATTATTACTTTTAACTGAGAGAGGACATATTATTATATTCGTTGATCTATTTAAAAAGATATGTTTTTACACAACTAAGCATTCCATAATGATAACTGTTGACCTATTTAACTGTAAATGATGTGAACTAAAATATTTATCCATGATATTCAGAGCTATAATTCTAGTAATTCTTCCTTGTACGTCTTTGTACTTCATAAAATTAAAGGAGCACTGCAGACAGGCTCTATAATTTAGTAAGTGATTCCGTGTTTGAAAGTCAATCAGGAGGTGTACAGCTGGCATTTAATTACTAACCATGTGACCTGGTAATTTTAGGAGAGGGAAGTGAAAGTTGTATGTAGTAAAAACATTAAGGAAGGAAACTTAAGCTTAAACTGTCAAAAAAAAAAAAAGGGAAGAAAAACAGATAAGACATTATCTTTTAATAATTTGTAGAACTATGTACTTTCCTTGTGTCTTGTGTGTGTGGTGGTGGTGATGGTGTGTGTGTTTGGGGGGGTCATATGCAAAAAAAATGTAGGTTCAAAGCTAAAGACTAGTGTCTCTGCAAACCTTATGTTTGTGCTGACCATTTTTCTAGTTTTCCATAATTGCACAGGCAAAAGCCATGCTGCTTACGTTCCAAGAGGCCAAATTAAAAAGAAAAGAAAATGGAAAGAATTCCGAAAAGACAGGGTTGGCTTTTCTTTCTCTGATAAGTCTCCTTTTTTGGGCAGCATTTCTGGCACATCCAACACCTCAACAATGCAATTTTTTCATAAGCTGCTGAGCAGATAAATTCCTTATCACAAATAGCCCGAATATGCACTTTTTTCTGCATTTTTGTCCATACACAGGAATGAAAGGCATCTGTCTTACTATTGGCACTCACATCTAAAAAGATAAAGCGTATAGTGATGAGAGCTGATAAATCTGTTGTGGTGGGATGCTGACATTAAAAAGGACTCATAGCATGTTAAGAGAGATGGTAAGAGAAGCTTCTTAATCTCCTAGATAGCATTTAAGCATGAGAAGCTAGCATGATAAAACACACACATACACACACACATAGACCTGGAAATATTCAGAAAATTTATACAGTGGGCAAATCCAGCCTGGGCTGAACTAGAGCTTAGTAATTCCCAGAATTTGTGACCCCATATGTCAGCCTTGCATTCTCTAAGCAAGTGTAAGAATTGTCAGATCTTACCAGCCTTGTCTCAAGAAAGGCTCAAGATAAGAAAGAGGTGTGAGTCATTTCTGGTCAGCCTCACAGTTGACCTCATTAAAATGAGGTAAAGGGAGGGTCATGGGTGAGAGACCCCCCTACCCTCACCCCGGACCTTAAGTGACAGAGGATGTGTGACTGACTGGAGCTTCTCATACTTCCTAAATCACACTAAAAAGATAGCATTCTGGGTCATAGCCTACATTTCCACAAACACAAACCCACACTTGTATATATATATATATATATATATATATATATATATATATATATATATATATATATATATATATAGAGAGAGAGAGAGAGAGAGAGAGAGAGAGAGAGAGAGAGAGAGAGAGAGAGAGAGGCCATAGATAAAGATAGTTCAATGCCAGAATGTAATTTTAGATTAAAATTAATAGTAAATGCTTTTGTTGAAAATTAACTGCTGTAGAAGAAATGCTTTTAAATCTATTTTATTTAGACTCAAAAAGCTTATTTGTAATAGTTTGAAAAACTTGCTTGGAATTGGCATCTCTTGATGATCTTTTAGACATGTTCAGTCAGGCAGTACATTTTAATTTGATTTTCAGTAGACACAGTGAAAATCCCCATCTTTATTTTATGTTTCAACACATTCAGTAACATAGCTGTTTGAGGTTGAGGTTAACTGATCGTTTCAGTCAGATGAAATTATTCATTTAAATGTTGACAGCCTTTTCCAAACTGTCAGCTTTCACTGTGTTCACTCAACCATTTTTGTTACCGGATACAAGTACATGCTATGCATACAATATGTTAAGTAAAGGCTAGAAACATAAAACTGACAATAATTCAGTCAAATCTTAAAATAATCATTTACCCCATTGCATAAGCACAGATCATAACTGTATTTAACTATCGCCACTACCCAGATGGAAAGCAATAATACATGCTGGGGAGACCTAAACATTAAAAATTGTTATTGAACAATTATGAAATAGGCCAGATTAAGATGGTTTGGTCATGTTCAGAGGAGTGAGAGTGAGTATATTGGTAGGAGAATGTTGGACATGGAGCTGCCAGGCAGGAGGCAAAGAGGAAGGCCAAAGAGGAGGTATATGGATGGAATTAATGAGGATATGAAGCTAGTGGGTGCAAGTGTTGAGGATGCAGAAGATAGGGATAGGTGGAGAGAGATGATTCGCTGTGGCGACCCCTGAAGGGAAAAGCCGAAAGAAGAAGAAGAAGAAGAAGAAGATTGAACAATTATGAAATAGCATGCTTTTAATTTAGCTGGAGTTAAAAAGAAAAATAGAAAAGGAATTTAGTTATTTTCTTCTGTTAGGATTGATTTTATTATATTTATACTTCAGACTTTGTTATATTTATATTTATGTTGTAAGTGATTTTGGGGTGTAATAAAATGAAGTAGTTTTTAAAGAAAACAGTAAAGGATGAATCAGTATTGGCTTTTACTCAAGGTTTCTATATCAGTATTGATAGTAGAAAAGAAAAAGTGGTATGTCCCTGTGAATTAGCTATTACTGTCAGAATGGTAATGTATTTGAACAAGCACACTGATATAAACCTGTGATTTGCTTTGTAGACCAGTGCTTCTGTCAAAGTTTCTGTTATGAAAATAAAATCAACACCTTTTAACCAATCAGATTTAAGAATTCAACAGTGCTGTGGTATAATAAAATCTCCATGCATGTATCTCTCCGTGGCCACAGGCCATCCTGCCAATGTTGTGTTTCAGTCACAATCAAATACTTCAATAAAGTCGATTGACTATGTTTCAGTTTTTTGTGCTCTGCTACCCAAAATAATTCACAGGATGATTTCAGCAATGGAACAGTTGGCACAGGTTGCCCTTTACAGAACAAAAGCATTAAAAAAGGCTGCCATAACATGGCCTTCCTAGTCAATTAAGCCATGCAGGTTACATTACCCTTACATCATCTTAGGATGAAACAATCCACAAATATCTATGACAAAGACACCTGCTCATCATTGTATCTTGTCACATTAATGTTGTCCTCAGGTTTGTTTTGCCAGAACAAGCCCATGCTGGCTCTATTTCAACAGGGATTAACAGAAGCTGGAGGTTTATTGAATTTCTACAGCAAAAGATGGTCTGCTAGTTGTGTTTTGAGGATTTGACAAATGACAGCACTTCCTTGTGATCTGGGGTTTAAGGCTCCAGTGCTGAATTTGGATTACTCTGTGATCTGTGAGTTGAAGCAGGACTTGGTATTGAAATCAAGCCCCAAACTTGAGAATGAGCATAAATGAAAAGTATAAGAGTATAAGTCCTTGAAGTTCAGATGATTTGTTATTGTTATTTTTTTTGTTTTGTTTTTTTACATTAAAACTCTACTGAGTAAACATTAATATTTAACTCTACTGAGTAAAGTTTTACTCCCTTTAGTAACAACTCTGAAGAAGTTCTACTAACGTGATAACGTGATAGATTATAGATCGGCTTATAATCGGCTTATAGATTGCATGCAACAGAAAAAATAAAGAAGATAAATAGAAAATAGTACAATAAAGTGCTGCACTGCATTACTATAATGCAGAAAATTTAAATCCGTCTCTTTTGGGAGTGCCATCAATTGCATTCCTTCTGAGCTATTACTCTCTGTAGAATTTGTATACAAATATGAGATTACATTCATTTCACTATCCATGTTGAAGGTCGACCAAACAAAAGATCTGGCTTTTTTCATTAATTACAGAGTAGAGAATTCAGCCACTGGATAAAGACAGTTTCTGAATGTTGGAAGAATTTATAAAGAAATTCTTTGAAGATGAGCTAATAAATGTCAGTTAAAAGCTCACCAATCAGGAAGCACAGGCCTTTCCTGGATTGACAACAGACTTTAATTTGTCTCTTCAAAGTTCCTTTATCCATTTATGGAGCGTTTTCAAGCTCAAAGTCTGTTTGTGGTACAGAATTGCATTTTGATGAACACGACTTGAATCACTGTATGAAATACACTGTTTGTGTATTATCACTTGAAACACATAACTCTGTGTTATTTACTTCCCAAACCATGAATTAACATCACTAACCAACCACTAATGATGCTTTACTTCTAATACCCGGACATAATCTTGTTTTTTTAAGTTTCCAAAAGTATTTGTATGCAATTACACTTGTTTATATTTGATTTACATGTATAGTATACGTGACATATAATGAAGAGAAATGCTCATTTGCTCATGCGCATCAAGAATTTGTCTGAAGAATTTTTGTCTACTGAGATTCTCTGATCCAACACTGTCATTGTCATACTATATTAAATATATGACTTTTCAAACACCATAAAGAAAGAGGTTCTGATTAGACATAATTGTAAAAAATGAATTGTGTAGTCATAGACATGTGTGGTCATGAAGAACGGTACATGTAGTGCAACAAAGAAAAATGTTGCATTGCTTAAGACATTCTAAACTGCACCTCATCTCTCACACCCTTTTAAAACAACTGTGGTTCAGGTAGAATCTGTGGTGTTGGGGCATGTTGGGGCATGGCAACATGGAAGAACTGACGTTTACTTTTGCCACAGAGGATCCTCCCAGGCACAGCTGTCACATGCACTGATTTGTTGCACAATCACTGCCAGCTTGAACCACAGGACTTACTTAAGTAGGGGACACCTGTTTAGTGTTTTATTCGCCTGCTCCCCTCAGTCTCTTACCGCAGAATATTTTCCACTGCAAGTCCTTAAGGTTTTCATTTAATTATGGGACTTCCCTGAGCCCGTTTTGGGAAAGGTGAACTAGTTCCTTTACCAGTTTTGGGAGCTTACTTAAGTAATACCAATGACATAAGACAGGTATACAGTTATTAGTTACACAAAATGTAGATAACCAGCACCCATGCTAATGGCACAATGACAATAAGGACATTTTTATTTACTTACTTAAAATGCAATATCTTTAATGAATCATCTTCTTTCAATCTGTAATTTGGCTAACACTGTCCTCATCAGTGAATAACACAAATTGTTGAAAATAAAAATCTAAGGATATGTAATGAGAACCTTACTTTCCTTGATTCTCAGGAAATGATACTTCCTGTTGGCAATGTGATCACATAATAGTAAATATAATATTGTGCAAATATCACCCTAAATCATAGAAGCACTCACATAAGGACACATAAGAAGAGATATAATAAGAAGACACATAATAAGATGCATGACAGTCATGCATATCATGGTATTTTCTGTTTTCATACAATTATACAGATTTTTATATTACAATGCAAAAATTTGCATATTCTCGGGACACAATTAATAAGACAAAGAAACATATGTTTTTGTTAATAAGATATGTATTCTATCTGGTTTCTTAGATTGAATCTTTTTTCTGAAAATAATCTAAATATTCTGTAATAACCTGAACACATACACTTTACCTTTATAAATGTGTCCAAACTTGTTCATGTCCTGTTTTCAAACAATGCCATGAATTTACAGGTGTTCTGTTGTAGCCTGATACTTCCCCTTATTTCTGTTACTTTTATGAAGTCTTTTGTAGCTAGGTTATAAATTATTGCTATTCATTCCTCTTTTTCATTTAACACTACACACTCAAGTCACATAAAATGTGATACCTGTGTGCTGGGCCTGTGTATGGCAGGCCTATTATATCTGCATATTTGTATTCATTAGATTAAATTAGTGCGCGTGTGTGTGTGTGTGTGTGTGTGTGTGTGTGTGTGTGTGTGTGTGTGTGTGTGTGTGTGTGGTAGCTACACATTCCTCTATGCAACAGACCACTTAGAAATGAGTTGTTGTCACCTGGGGAATCATTTTGGAGTGGCGCTAGGTCATGATGAGAGGAACAGAGCTGTTCTCACACTTATTTCCCAGCCCCCTTGAGAAAATGATGGGCCACAGATTCACAGCTCTGTGTAACATGTAGAGACTGTCAGCAAACCAGGACTGATGATTTGCAACCTTCATTTTTAGACATAATTTACTTGTCAAATTACACAGGATGTTACCACAGATATGATATTTTTCTCTTTCAGATAATGGTTTGGTATACTGCTTAAAAAGATTCTGAATTTAACCAGACACAGACAAATGACACTGTATGACATTATTCTGCATTACAGAGAAATTATCTGCATGTTTTTACTAAAGGGCAGGGTAAATTGTTCTTACTACTTATATTAAAATGGTTCTTAGCACTTTTTATCCAGTCTCTGCCACCCCTATTCCTACTGACCTTATGCTGCATTCATGGATTGTGTGCTTTGCCCCAATCTCAGTCCTGCACTTTACACAGCTGTCCCCCACCTTCAATGGGTACTGAACCCCTCCTTGGCAACCTAAAAGAGGAAGCAAGAGTTACTCAGCTGTGAGGGGGGTTGACATGCCTGACATGCCTATCACGTAAACTCAGCAAGCCATTGCTAGCCTCCTGGAGTTCTGTATATACAGACGGGTGCTTCATAGTGGTTTACTTTCTAAATGGCAAACACAGTCCAGGCAATAAAATCTACTGGTGTGTATGTTAACACACTGTCTTATGTACAAGGATATGTAAGTGCGCTCTTACATAGAGGCCATAAGTTGGCCATGATGAACATGCACACATGGAATCACAAAAATGCACTTTATATGCAGACACACAACCCACTCTTTTTCTCTCCCGTCCTGCTGCCAAGTTCATCTGATATGATGCATGACTGAACAGAGTCAATGCTGGGTGGATCATATGCACTGAATCAACAGGTGGCTATTCAACACGTTTCACATTATTATGGCACTAGTAATCCCAAAAGTAATATATGCCAACTTAACAACTGCAAGACAAACAGTATGAGTCATTCTTTTCGCTCAAATCAAGTTAGCAAAAACTTTGAGTTTTCAGTTGAAGATTTAAAGAACATATAAATTTGCTTTTGTTGAAAGAAGAGTGCTCCAAGGATGAAGTCATTGTCTTCCACTGAGCATCCTGAACATCTCTTTTGTGTTAAGTGAGCCTTGAACCGGTGGTATATGGGTATGTTTCATTTCAGAGGACTGGAATGTTGTGATAAAAGCTTCCAGTGTGAATAGAGCATTGACTCAGCAATTCAGAAATGGCATATGCAGTATGCTCCATTAGGTATGATCATACAGTATTTTGAGGTCAAGTATTGCCTGGCAGCTAATCATTAATTACTCTTAACTGAATGAACATCCTGATTTTTATTTGGCTGTACATATTATCATTATGTTCACTCATGTGAGGTGTCTTCAAACCACTTAAAATGTAATTAAAGTACTAATTATATATAAAAACTTAACTAACTATGATCAAAGGATAAATGACCTACAAAGAGGTGTGCCAACATGCTGGTAATGATTGAAAATCATTACAAAAAACCCTCCCACACCAAGGGCTTTCAGTGTATTTCTGGGTCATGTGCAAATGCAGTTTCCGTATGATATTCTAAATTTCAAGATTTAAAGATTACACAGTTATATAAAGTGTGCACAGTGTACAACCTGCAGCGAAATAAAAACCCAGCCTGTTTCACTTTAGACTCTGCATATACTTAAACTATATTTAAAACTAAATGAAAAATGAAAATGAATAGAAATAAAAAGAAACATGAAAAAGAACATGTTATATGTAGTAACAGTTCAGAATGTGCAAACAGTACAGTAAAAATGCAGTGTACAGAGTGTCAATGAAGTCACAGAGTCTTTATAGACTACTATGGGACAGGTGAACATATCTATATTAAGGAGTCTGATGGCCTACGGGAAGCAGCACATTATTAGTATCTCAATTTTAGCTATCAGACTACAGATGTGTAGTGTATGTGTTTGTCCTACAGGTGTCTATTATGTACAGAACCATTTGTTTTGTAAAAGATTTTGCTAAGATTGGGACAGGGAAAGGGGTTTATAGAATGTATAATGTTTATATATCTGTAATCACCATGGTTACCTCATTTCTTATGCAAAGGCTGAGAAAAAGAGGAAGAAGAAGAAAAAAAATCGGATGGGGCTACATTCAGGTCTTTTGTACTTGCAAATTTTACTGAAACCTGCCAACTCTGACTAAGGACATCAGCTCTTTTGTGTGTGCCTTGCTCAATGTGATAATGGCAACAGGAAATACACCTAATGTATCAAACACAACTGAACAAAGGTATGTCTAAAACCAGTGAAAAAAGCTGCTAGACTGTCTGCTGAGTGACAGTATGTTATTGACTCTGTAACTGACTACTACAAGGTTACTCTGCAAACTCACTAGATAGTAGCTTAATAACATAAGTCAAACGTGATAGCCTCTGTGATAGCTCTTCTGAAACAAAATATCTGGGCATGAGCTGATATTTCCAAGTATTTCTAAATTTAAAAAAAAACAAACAATACTTTTCATTACGTCCTTCCATATACTCATTACAAATAAATATTCATACATAATTTTTATACATAAAATAATAGATTGAGTCAAAACCCATTTAAACCTGTGTGGACACTTTTTAATGTTTAATTATATATTATTCTAGTGTATGAGTATATAGTATCCGCTTCCATATTTTTACAAGATTTTAACCCACAATATCACCTTTTTAATTGTACATATATAAAATAACATAATGTGTCTCACCCCTTTGTATAGATTTTTATAAATATTTTTTGGCAGGTAAAATGAAAAGATCTTAAATAAACTTAAATAATTAAATAAGCTTACCCTTTTGTTGATTCATGTCTGATATTTATACTAGGATCCCCTTTGTGTCATGGATATAAGGGACTGAATAGAATGTGGGCGTGATTACTTTTTAATGATAATTGTGATCTTAGTTTCTGCTCAAATTTCCTGTCCTTATGAATGCAAAGATTACTGTAGGCTAAATATCTAAACCACAGTAACGCTGTAAGTACAGTTCTCAAACAAATTGCTGATAAAAAGTGAAAATAACCATTTGAAGGATCCATCTTCATCTCCCTGCACCAGAATCACCAGTTAGATAAAGCCAGCATTATTTTAAATGGGGAAATGCAAAAGAAATATGGTGTGTGGATGCAAAAGGCCAAAGGAATGTCACTTCAGGGTTCTTACTACCAACCACAGGGTTACTCTGTAATCTTAGGGTATGGATAATGATGGCAACACCCCCAACCCCATGGCAACATTCATGTGCAACCACACATTGTAGAATTTATCCTGCAGCTTGGCCCAGACACTAGAACACCACATTAGCTCAAAGGAGCCAAGGCCGTGTGCACACATTACTAACAACTTATTCCCAGTACATGAAGAATTATCACACACACAATGGCATTGGCCAACCAGATGAACTATAATAGAAACCTCAATCAACTTATGCACTTTGCTGTGCAATTCAGAGTTTCAGAGTTCAGAGCTGTGGTTTGATCTACTATTGTTCTGTTTCTTCTCTTTCGTCTGCTCATTTACAGTGATATGTAGCGACTGCCGTCCCTTCATGTGGATTGGACTTAGTGGTGGTTCTTTAATAAAATCTGTCTCAAGACTAAGCACAGACAGGCCTTCATCACTGTGGGTGGTCCTGTGTAAACATCTCTCCAAGTTGGAGCTGTACATATAATGATCTGCATAGGATGTGAGCTCCAATAGCCATTAAAATTGGTGGCAAACACTATTTACAAATTTAAGAAACTGACTCATTTCATGGATTGGCCCATACATTCAATTGCTAATGCTGGTCTTTACTCACACATCGTTAGCTAATCAACTGATCTGAAACTGATACCTATTTGATCCAAAAAGCTGAGGCATTTGTACAGTTTCCATCTGTCTGGCTTTAGACACAGAAAAGGTAATCCTAATTGTCCTTTGCTAAACTACTTATGCACTTTACTGTGTATCTACATCGATTAATTCCACAAATGTTAAAAATGAAATGGATGCTTTCCCTATGGTTTTTGGGTGAAAAAAGCGAAGCCTTACAACTACTATCATACTGTTTATTGAGCATTGAAGAGGTTAAAGGTAGTTAGAGAAATCAAAACCTGGAACAACAGCTAATAAAATATTTCACACTGAGAAAAGTAGATGTAGAATTTTCAATTAAATATGCAACACCAAAATTAAAAAATATAATAAAATCATAAATTCATCAACAAATAATGTATTGTTACATCAATTATAATACATTCTACAGTTTATATATTTATCAGTTTTTGCCTTTATATATCTTTGTTGTTTTTCTATATCTTATTGAATGAATATTCAATTTATGAACACAACAAATACAATGCTTCAGGAGTTTGGGGGGAACAAAGGGGGGGGGGGGGCAAAACAAATGATGAGCAAATCACAGGCTAAATACTGATTACAGACATGGCAACAATTCACATAAAACTAATCACTTTGTAAATTCTTTAACAAAAACTATAGCAGCAGTCCAAGCATTAACTTTTCGAGGTGTGGCTTTATGAAATTTGGCTGTGGCACGTTCCAAAATTAAATTATCCAAAACATAGCAATGCCAGATAGACTCATATTTATATATTTTCTAGACATTTCTAATTCCTGAATTGATTTATTTAATTTCTTCATTTTTTTTTTCATTTCTATGTTATTAATTTTGTATTTCCTTGCCCTTATGCCAAGTAAAAGGCTACCAAACATGCAAATGGGTATCGTTATTTCCACTTCAATGTCAGATTCCACGAATTGATTGTTCACATCTGGATCTTGAATACAAACTTAATCTCCAGTCAGAGTACTAGGGCTGCCTTGTCTGAAAATATTTGTTCAGATGATTTACTCTTCTATGTGAATGATCTAGCTGACAGTTTGTTCCGGTTTGCTACACTGATATTGAGTCTGATCCTGTAGTGGATAGGAATGTGGAGGAAGTGGCCTATTGCCAAAATCGTACACTATAATATTCACATCATAACCCACTCACTGTCTACATTATTAGGAACACCTCATACACCTGCTTTAGTCATACAATTTTCTAATCACTAACTTTTTTGCCAGCTGCACAATGTGTAAAATAATGCAAATACAGGTTAAGTTATCCAGTTAATGTTCACATCAAACCATAGAATGATGCAACAATAAAAACAACAAACCCACAAGTGCCTTGTTTACGTTTACATTGTTGAGAGAGCCAAACTGCTGTGGTTTGATCCGTGAGGAAACCTACTATAACTCAAATAACCACCTTTTACATTTGTGATAAACAGAAAAGAACAAAAGACTATACTGTATTTTACTCCAGTCAGCCAAGATGATCAGGAATCTGGGGATACAGTATGTAAAAACTCACTGGTTTTTACAACTGCACAGTTGAGGTCTCTCACAGACCACTCAGGTCTTTCATGCCTGAATTTAAAAAAAAAAAGTACCCTGAATACAGAAAAAATAGATCCAAAAATCCAAATGACCTAAATAAAATGAATAAAAATATAGATAATTAACAATATATATAATTTTTAAAATAATAAATAAAAAACTAATAATATATAGAGTTTTCGGGTGTTTATTGTTTTTTTTTTAGTATTTGAGTGTCTTTTAATCTTTGTTTTAAATGAGTTTATTGCATTAATTATTTTCTCTTTTTTTTATTTTGTCAGAGTCTGTTCCTCCATATTTAGAACAGGAAGCAATGATATTCCCCCAGAGTGTATGCACTGTGATATACATTAGCTCACACTTGCGTCTTATAAGCCACATATGCTATATGTTGATGGGCTGCTAACAATGGGCCTGCTGTTTGCCACACTGCTGTTGAGTTGAGTCGCACCTGTGCTTGGCAGCCCTCCCACCAAACCAGTCAAAGCCCCACTTATTGCTTTCCCATATCAGTTACACTGACATTTTTCTGTTATTATATTCTCTGAGTGGATAAGTTGAAAAAAAGATATATAGGAGAATCTAAAAAAAACCCTCCATCAATCACATATTAAATAAAGTGCAAATCGCTGTAAACTACAATTCAAAGGCTGAAACCTTCCTCCCAGTTGACCAGCCCTTCCTTCCTTCTTCTGCCTGGTAGGGAGGGGTACAAAACTTAAAAATACTGTATTGTTCCTTTATTAACTTGTGTCTTACACAGGTACTTGTACTCAGAGAAATAGTACACTCTTTCTCGCTCTCTCAATCTCTCTCTGTCTCTGTATTCATATGTATGTGTGAAAAAGAGGTGTGAGTGAAGTGAAGAGAGAGGGGCAGGGATGTTCACGACATGGCATTGTTGGTTGAATGGATCGCTGAAACCTCAGGAGCAGTGCCTGGTGTGAAGGGTTTTTGTATAGGCTTAAGCCTGGGGGCTGGAGGCGTGAGCCATGGACATTTTGACAAACACTGGTGCTCCTGTGACAGAAGCAATAATTCTAAATCTTTTCCCCCAGGTGAGTCTCAACAAAGAGGGGAAGAAAACAAAGGAGTTCAATTTGTTGTGCAAGGATACAGTTCACATGAAGCTGTAACCCAAATTAGTGTGGCCCAGATACCTTCTCATATTAGACTCAGATTAGTTTCATTAGATTACGTTCTAGGTTTGAAGAAAAATGTACAATTTGTTGCTCAATGTGCTCACAATTTATTTGCTGTGTTATCCTCAACTGCATTATTTGTTCTCTTGGGCTGTAATGTACAAGCTGTATGAGCTGTTTCCTGTGTAAAATGATGCAAAAATAAATGAAAGGATTGTTCTAAGATCCTACCTTAAAGTAGGCAACCCTCTTGTCACCAGGGCTATTGTGCTGATGCCTTTCAGTGTGTACGAGGCTCTTGTGGAGTCAGCAAAGTGGGGGTTTCAAAATATAGGGAGCTTGACTCTGAAATTCCTCAGAGTTGCTAGGGGAAGCCTTTGTCACAACTTCAGCTACATTGAAGCTCAAGCACATTGTCATCCTGTGACTCCGGCTGGGCAGTGTACAGCAGTGGTGAAATTTATTAATTAGATTGTGAAACTAGATGTTTATATTCAACAGTGAAACTGATGAAAAGATAGACTGATTCTCCAAAAATGTCTGTAACGTAACTTAACCTGTTTAAATAAAGAACAAAAAAACGCTCTATATGCTGAATTTTAAAGACTACTTCAGATAAGTAACATCGTTACTGTTACTGAAACAAAAAAGGTATTTATTTAGTGACTTTTGTTCTACATGTTTTATTAGGTAACAATAATTGACAAATTAACGAAAGTTTAATCTAAAATATCTTACAAACACCTTGGCATAGATGTCAATCTCACTGGAATGCTTCAGGAGAGTTGAACAGCATTCTTCCAAAAGATGATGGTGAAGTTGGAGTCGGTACAGAGTGCTGCCTGACACATAGATCTAAAATGTATCACAGGTGTTCTGTTGGGTTGTTCTGTCTGGTGACATATATTGATGGTGCGTACACAGTAGTCCTCCCAAAAAATCTTTTAACTAGGATAAGATAAGATAAGATAGATAGATAGATAGATAGATAGATAGATAGATAGATAGATAGATAGATAGATACTTAAATAATGTTTGTGGTCATTTGTTATATAGTGATCATTGGTTATATAGTTTCCTTTTTCCACTCAGAATTCATGGGGGATGCAAATACATTTGCACTAGATAAATTGATAGATCTCAAACAAAGTTCTTGTTCAGATAGAACTGCTTGGATTTGGCCAGCGGCTAAGGGTGCAAATTACAGGCTACAGGTAGGTTAACTTTTGACAGATTGTGGGCGTGGAACTTTCCCGGGGCCACACCCCATTGCCTTAAAACAAAAAGTTCTCAGCATTCCAGGGGGCGGGGTTTGTGGCGCTCAGCGTTTCTCAATGAGAGTCCGATAAGCGCAACTGGTAGAGCAGCTAGTTTCCGCGTGGAGTTCCTCACAGCTCTTTACTGACTCCGGACACAGAATGGATTACCGGCGGACAAAACGAATTTTATTTTTCAATGTATTTATGAACTGCGTATTTATTTCTCTTCAGGATAAAGAAAGTAAGTTAATATTTTGTATTGGTTTAAAAAACAAACAAACAACCTTTGCGTTTGATTCACATGGTTAGGAGTCACTAAGCCACTCCAAGTAACATTAAAGTCTTTTCCCTATTTAAAAAATTAGAGCTAAGACGTAATTAACTCAAGTTAACTCAAATAAACCTCATGCACTGTCACTGTCAGCACTGCTCAGTTACTGCTGTTTAATATTGAAGTCTTAAACATTTTTTTTCCAGGGTTTGACTCCCGCAGCCTGTCTGAGATTAAAAAAAAAAAAAAAAAAAAAGTTTGTGCGGATTGTTATTGTATATATTTCTCTATGAAGAAATCACAGCACACAACTCCATGTAAAACAGCAAAGCGCACAAATGAACTGTTTTTATTCTTGTTATTATTATAAGGTATCTTATAAAAATCAGCCGCAACATAAAGAAGCCGAGATTACACGCTGTTTAACATTAAACCCATTCCTTTAACATTAAAATAGGTCTGTTACCTGTTGTTGATTTATCTTTATTTATTATACGATTGTCATTTTATTTATTCTCCAGAGGTGCTGTTGGACATGGTGGAATCCGGAGGAGAACTGGGCTGGCTGACATGGCCCGATCAGAATGGGGTGAGTAACAGATTTAATATGATCGCACCTTACATGTGCAGCAAAACAGTAATGGATGTTTATCCGGATTCAGTTATATTCCTTCAGGGTTTCTTCGGGCTGTGTTAAGCATTAGATTGTGTGTGCGTGTGTGTTTGGAGCTATACCTCCTCTCCTTCTCAGACATGTCTGTACTTCTCCCGTGAGAGGAAAGCAGGCCTGCAGTTTTACTGCTCCATACTGGCTGTGGTTTTAAAGTCCTGTGTTGAGCAGAGCTATAAGGGTGTCATTAACAGTTAGAGTCAAGCGCATGTGGTGCTTTTAAAAACGTGCGTTTGAACAGTTTTGAGGAAGCAAAATGCTCATGGAAACTTATACCATGATCATATACTACGCCTGAATGATTACTGTCAATTTACACACGTACATCTGAGTGGTAAAGTTCCTTCCTCATAATTTTGTGGATTCTAATTCAGATTTTATCTACAAGCCATTCCAAGAATAAAAAAAAAAATGTTTGTGTATCCAGTAACAGCAATCTATATAACAGAATAATCTTTTTCAATGTAATTTTTTTTAGTCTTTCTACCTGATCTGCAGAAGGCAGTGTATGAGGTCTGGTAGAGTTGTGCCAGATATGTCAAGAAAAAATTTCATCTGAGACAAGACATGCAAATGGAATGTTTGTCAGTTTAGAATTTCCCCCCTCCCAAAAAATGACTGGTGTAATGAAAGAAAAAATCTTACACACTTGTAAAATAACTTGTAAGAATAAACTAAAATTCGGTGGTATCTTTTATCCTAAGAAGGTGCAAGCAATCACACTCAATTGTATGATAATATTTAAAATGACATAATATCTATGCCCTAGGTTTCATGTGTGTTAGTCATTTTGCTTTATGTGTCATTTTTTATACTTCTCATAAATTAAAAATGTTCTCATACCAGGAAAGTATTTTGAGACAAGTTTTGTCTTGCATTCATTAACAAATTCTTTACATGCTCCCTTGAACAGAAATTTAGAACAAATGCTTGGCTTCTGGTAGTTTTGAAAAAGCCTTGGATCTTGGAGGATTTTACATGGCACGCATTTAGTATGGTTGGGCCTTATAGAGGCTTAATTGCACTCTTAATGAGCTGCCTGGCATTTAAAGGGAGTGTAAGGAAGATTTAAATTCATGAATTGTGTTGATGAAGGGAGCAAGCTTTTATATGAGCATTTGCTCTGCACTTGCATAGTATGGGCTATTTTATTATGATGCCACACACTGTGAAAATAACCCACCTCTCCTGTAATTAATGGTACAGTGGCAACATGTGGAGGGGAAAAATCCCACAAACTGCCTCTGAAAAGATGTTTTACCCCAAGTTACATCAGTCTATTTTGTGTAGGTGAACTGAAATGCTATTTTCTGCTAGGGGATGATTGGTAATGATCCAGTGTCCTCTGTAGTATTTAAAATTCCACGTTGAGGCCATTTTGTGTTATTTTTGCCATCATCCATTACTCCTCTGCAATCTTGGTTTTGAATATTCCTTAGTTGACTCTTCCCTTTTTTTCTGGTTGCAGTGGGAGATAGCCCAGCAGGCTGTTAATGGCACCTTGCTCTATAGCTACTTTGTTTGCAATGTGGAAGCACGAGAACAGGACAACTGGCTGCGTACCACCTTCATCCAGCGCCACCCCACTGCCACACGGGTGTTTGTGGAGATGCGCTTTCTTGTGCGGGACTGCAATTCTTTCAATGCACACTCCTTAACCTGCAAAGAAACCTTCAACCTGTATGCTTCAGAAGCCGATGCTGACATTGGCACTAGCTTCCGCAAGGGCCAGTTCCGCAAGGTGGCAACCATCGCACCCGATGAAATCTCTCGTGTCGGAAATATGAGGTTCAACATAGAGACGAAGGTGGTGGAGAATCTTTCCCGCAAGGGCTTTTATTTGGCTTTCCAGGACATTGGGGCTTGTGTAGCTATCTACTCTGTAAGAGTTTACTACAAAACATGTCCAGCCACAGTGAAGAGCTTGGCAGCATTCCCTGAGACAGTGGCGGTGGCAGGGGTCGAGAACCAGGCACTGCGGGAGGTGGTTGGGGCTTGTGTGGAAAATGCTGAGAGTGAGGACCAGCCACGCATTTACTGCACTGTGGATGGAGAATGGGTGGTGCCCGTGGGCCATTGCCAGTGCAGCCCTGGTTATGAAGCTGTAGATGACACATGCCAAGGTAAGACCTTTGGTCTGAATAATTAAACTTCTTCTCGACTGCCAGCTGTGAAGTCTGAATTTTATTTAAGCAATGGGTTTGGTTAGACATATAAATTAAAGAGAGCACAACATTATTTTTGGCATTTGCATTTATTATAGTGTTGTTTTAGACAGCAGTGAGGTTTTTTTTTTGTTTTGTTTTGTTTTTTTACTGTTGTACAATACATACTGTCTTGGGTACAAGTAAAATGGCTGGAATTCCTTCTCAAGCATTCCACCACTTTAGCTTTGACTATAAGCAAAATGTGAATATCTTTCTATTTTGTTCTTCCCCCACCCCCACATACTTTTATTTTAATTTTTTTTCTGGGTAAATCTAAGTTTACAAAACCACACATTGCAACAAGACAAAAGACAACAAACATGCATTTCTAAGCCATTCATTATTGAGGAATCTTAATCACATATTATTTAGAAATTTTGAGATTTCTTCCTTGAATAATCCCCACTTAATTTTTATTACTCTATTTTTAAAAAATGTGTTCAGTATTTGAAAGCAAAGTGTGCAGTGTATTGAGACAAGTTTTCTCTTTACAGTTGTAGCTCTTACCTCTTTAACCCCAGCATTCTTTGTCAGTGACTTTAGCAAATGCTTTTGCTCAAGGCAGGAGTTTTTTCATTGGCTTAAAACCTGCTTCAGCGCATGTCTCCTTGTCTTTCCTCGTGTGTATTGTTTTTCATGGTTCTCTATTCTAGAAAGAGCTTAGCCGTTTGACATTCAGGTGTTCTCTAAGTAAAGAAACGTCCACAGGAGTCTTGGCATGCTAGGACCTGTTCAGAATGATTCCATTGCAAATGTATGCAAACCCTAGCATTTTAACAAAGCTTTTACTGTAACTGTGATTCTTGCAGAGGCAGGTAATAATGCTTCCACAATACAGTTACTCAGATAATTGGGATCTTTCTTAATTCTGGAGATGTCCATTATTAATTCTGTGTGTGTCTGAGTCATGTTAATATAAAGGAGAAAAGCAAGAGGGCTGGTGTCTATCATGAGATATAGACGTTGACACAGACCAAGAGGGAGGGAATGATGGAAAGGTTGTGGAATGGAATGTTAAGGTTGCAGAACAATGTAGTTCAGTGTTCAGCTTTAGCTATCGGTCCCACTTGCCCCCACCTTTTGTGGTACATTCCTGTTAGTTTTACCAAGAAGCCTCCCTGATTACTGCAGGCCTGAGGAATTCCCCATGGAGAGCTGCAGGCCAGTGCCACCGCTCTGTGATGGATCTACTAGGAAGAGCAAGCAATAGAGGGCACTAAAAACTAGATTGGAGAAAAGAGTGTGACAGCCTTCAGTCAAACGAGATGTTAGAATAAACCTAAACAGAGTAGCGGTGAACCCACACTCCTCTCAGTATTAACACTAACACTTTTCTAACAATAAAACACACCATTCCTTGCTCATAATCCTCCCTGGCATCAAGACGCATACCTTAGCTGACCACACAAAGCCTCGCTGCCCAACCTAATGCTTAGATTGCGCAAGACGAGTGGAGTGTGCCCACGCCCTGTCGCAGGCCATAAAGCCCTCTGATGCTCAGTTGGACAAATAACTATAGTTTCTGGAAGCCACCAAAGGATGTTGGCTGCTGTATTGTAGGTGCACAAGGAGGAATAGTGAGCGGTTTAGGCATAATGATCCAGAATCTTTCAGGCTGTTATTTGTATTCCTTTTTAAAGAAGGTCTTTAACTTTAATTTATTTTTTTTCTCTTTTTCTTCTTTTTACTGGAATTAAAGCGGATGGTGACTAAGTGGAAACTCTGATGCGTGGTTTAGTGAGCTGTTGGGTTGTAATCGACTTGGGTGCGGATATAAGTGTAAGAACACTAAGTGCTAGGTTTGCTTGCAGACTGTAACCATTTCTTTTTTCTTTCATCTTTTGTTTTAGTAGTAATATTGTCAGAATATTTTGTGTTTTGACAAAATAAATTTTCCAAATTGTTTGGTAATTCGAAAGAAGTTACATGAAAGAGCAAAAGAAAAAACCCGAAAGACAAAAGAAAAAGTCCTCCGAAAGGTTCTTGGCATACTAAAGCAACCTTATTTAATAGAGAAACACTCTTTTTTTTGTGTGTGTGTGTGTGTGTGTGTGTGTGTGTGTGTGTGTGTGTGTATATGAAGTTTAATGGTTCCCCCAGGGGAACAAACCAAAGAACCCTTAAGGTTTTAGCAGTTTTTCCTAAGGGTGTGTAACATTAAAATACCAGTTTAAAACGGAAAAAAGTCATAGCCACAGTTCCATAGAGGAACCAATGTTGATTTTTTTAAAGAACCTTTTTGAATGATGGATGAACATTTTGCCTCAGAGAGCTAAAAAAAATCCCTTGAAGTATGAAGTCCACACACATTTACCTCAGCTAAATTATTTAATATTACCACGAGTAGTTATGGGTTTCGGCTTTAGACCGGAAAAAAAAATCCCATCATATAAATATAAGCAGTATTTGGATGCTTTTTTTTTTGTGGTGGAAAAATTATTATTCTGTTATTGGGTCAACAACAAATAATGTTTAGATAATTCTCTTACTACTATTAATTCTGTTATTAATACTATTTTACTGATTTTCTTTTTCACATTCAACTAAATCACATACGCATACATGCACCATACACACAAAGCAGAAAGTGCTGTACATTTTTATTTTTATTTATTACAATCTTTAGACTTTCTTTCTATCTCTTTTTCTGTCTGTCTCTCCTTCCTTCCTTCCTTCCTTCCTTCCTTCCTTCCTTCCTTCCTTCCTTCCTTCCTTCCTTCCTTCCTTCCTTCCCCCCCTCCCTCCCTCCCTCCCTCCCTCCCTCCCTCCCAATATGTATCACACCTGTTTTACATCTGCTTTTGTCTCTGTGTTACATTAACTGTCAAGTCTACTGTCATATCTGTTACACCAATCACTCACCCACCCACTTCAAATGTAAATTTAATTATTCCCCTCCTTACGATAACATTGATCAAATATCTATCAATATTAACAATAAGTCTAAAAAGTCTCAATAGTCTGCCGAAGAGGAGGGTGATGCCCTACCCCTAAATAATAGTGGAAAAAGTTTTCATTGAATCATTTAAAAAAACCTTTTCTGGCTTGGGTACGTTATTCTCACTGTGACAATTTTTAGAGAATTCTAAAAATAAATTTCAGCAGTGATAAATACAAACACAGTCCATTCAAATACAATTAAAAGAGTCTTTCCCATATTCCCAGACAATTTTTGAGCTATATGTGCTGTGTGGGCCATACGGAGAGTTTTATTGTTAATCTGTGGTTTTGTTTTTTTCCTCAAACCCTATAAAGATGCATGACTGCAGGCAAAGGAGACCAAGCGCATTTCTAAACTCTCTTTGTGAGAACCTGGATTAAAACAAATAGCATAGCTCGCTCTGTGTGTAAGATTTTGTACCTTGTCTGTCTTTGGTTTTTGAGGGCAGGCTCAGGGACTGCACACGGCATTTACTTTTAAATCCAGTTTTATTTCTCCCTGTTTACATTATTTATGTCTACTCTGGAAAAGTCAAATATTATGCAATAAATAAACAGCTTTGCATATCCTCATCTCAGGAACAAACAGATGATTATAGTTAATTATGTTTATGCAAAGTGTGTAAACTATGCATAAACTGCTATAATCTTAACATGTAGGGAATATACAACGCCATAATTAAATCCTGAGTGATTTTTACTGATTTAGAGATGCACACATTTAACATTAGTCCCCTTGTTGAGTTCTTCTGTTGGTTTGACTCTGCCATTTCCCTGAAGTCTTTAGACAATGTTTGTTCTGGAGCCCTGTGGCGAGAAGAGCTGTGGATCCAGAGCATAATAGAGGGATAAAGAAATGAACCCGAAACTGGTTCTAAGTGCAGCCCTCATGCTGGGCTGTTTGCAGAGTTTACCGGCCCACGGAGCACATTGTTTCACCGATCTATGGAGGTGAAAGGTGAGGGAGCCGTGTAGACGATGGAGAGATGAGTCTGAATAGCATTTTGTTCTTTGGAGAAGAGCTGAAATCTGAGGATTTGCCTGCGCTTCTTTTAGCATGTAAATATAATCAGCTTCTCACTCAGTGTGCTTGGGAGCTTGGGAAATATGTTGAGCACAATGGTGATCTGATGCTTAAGGTTTTTGCTCTTGTTTGACCTATAATTACTCCCACCTTTCCTTCAGGCTAATGTTCTCTTCTCCAATTGGGCAACACATTAAACAAGTGGAAATTACCCATGTCTTGTGTACAAATCCACAATTTCTGATATGACAAACTCACAGCTTAGACATTTCAGATTGAGGCAACATTAAACAACTTTTGACAGGTTAATGAGGGGAAAGTCAAATGAAAATGCAGTCATTGATCCCCCTCCAACTGAGTGACAGGTTCTCATATCGAAGTACATGTTCATAATGATTGTTCTGATTAATTGTCAGCAATACAGGTGGAGAGCCGTCATGGTAAAATACTTTTAAAAAAAAAAAAAAAGAGAAAAACAGCATCAGGCAAGAAGACAAGAAGAATTTTCTGTCCTGAAATGAGTCATCAGAAAGAGGGGAAAGTGTCAGGATTTTTCCCTATTGAAGTAGCACATAGTTTTGATAACATTTGGCAGTGTTGATTCATCGGCACTTCCTGCTTTCTACAAAAAAGCTATTGCCAGTTGTGTGTGTCTTGAAAATAATGTGTGTTGTGTTTGTATTGTTTAGGGTATTAAAGGGTATTTTGTTTAGGGTTTTAAAAAGTGATTCCTTTTGGGACATGTTTCCTGTGTGGGAAATCATATAATGGGGGTAGACTGTGTGTATGCATAGAGTGCATTATGCGGTTGGGGTGTGAGATCAGCACTTTCCTGCCCCCACGTCAGTGCCGCGTGGCCCCAACAGGACGAGCTACAGCGGAAACCGGAGGCCCGCTAATCCTCCCTGACCCTCTGACTCGTCGGCTCAGGGATTTCTATTGTTGAACTCATGCGCCGCTGTCATTCACTGATTTATTTTTCAATTATTAGAGAATTTTTGCTTTTTTTGTTTGCTTGGCCTTGTACTCTGAATTGCACTGGTATTTGAGGCAGATATTTGAATCCGAGGAAATGGTTTTTGAAAAATGTTTCCTAGTAAACTGCAATGAAGCTTTATTTCACAAAAACCTGGCAAACTTCTCTAAACAATAGTGTTTACAGTGTATCTGTTACTTTTTAAGTTGTCATTGGTTCCTTAAGACCAGATAATTACAAAATCTTCCTGTCCTGTTGTCTGAGTCTGAGGAATTTGAAAGATGTGTTTAAAGATGTTGAAATGTTTCGCTGTGATTTAGTCATCTCTTTAGGTGGTAAGTCCCTTTGTTAATTACTAAATCCTCCAGCCCTTCTACCTGAGCCTTTTGCTCCCACTCATCTTCTTGTTACCCCTCTCTCACTTCTTCCCCTCCTTGAGAAGGAATAAAAAGTGTGAAAAGAAAAGGATTAGAGCATTTATTGTGTTCGTTAACGACCAGATGAAAGACCGAGTGGAATTGTAAAGCGTAGATGTAATTCCCTTACAGCTGGTCCATTGGGTTGATAATCCTTTGGACTAATGCTCTCAACATACCTAGCACCTTCCTCAATCTCCTACCTCCTTCTGGCTTCATGTTACAGCTGACCCCCGCACCACAGCTATGGCTTTGTCTTCACTGACCAACTTATTGCTCTAACAGGCCATACTGACAGAAGAGAAGATAAGAAATATAGCACAATTGTGGACCTAAAGGCTGATCTAAGACTTCAGAAATCAGGAACTCTGTCTTTACCACAAAAGTAGATGCTAACTGATAATGAACTCAACAGGAAGTTCAGTATTTAGTTTCATAGTCTCAGAAGGGAAAAAATCAAATTATGATCTCTCTGTTTATTGTCCTAATCTTCATTCTTTCTTTACCTCCAGCTATATATTCAGTGCATTTCACTGTATATTTGTGTTTCTTTTCCCCCACTGCCCGTATTTCTGGATTTAACCTCCTCCCACCATGTACCAAGCCCCTGGCCACTCTCCTCACTCACTCCTCTGCTCTGTTTGTTTTACTTGGCCATCAGCTCCCGCTAGAGCAGGACACTTTAACTCATTGCTGCCTGGGGCCACATGTAAGCCCTCCTGAGTGCAGAATCGAATGACTGGGCTTTTTGTTTCCCCTCTTTTTTTTTCTTATGCGAAACACTCCCATTTAACTCCTGTCCTGGAGGGATTCCTGTTGTCCAGCCGGCATGCATACACTCATTCATTCACCCCCTTCCCACCCGCCATCCATCCGTGAATCCATCCGTTAATGTCAGCAGCTCATCCCTCTTCACCGTGACCGCCCCAATCAACCCACGTAGCTAGCAGATCCTGATAGGCCACCGGAGAACAGGATTCAGCTACTGTCACAATAAACAAACAGTCACTCAGAGCCTCTTAAGGCCTAATCCCTCCTGATGCCAAACAGGCTGAGAGTCTGCAGAACACGGATTCGCAACTTACCCTTACCCTGACCTGCTGGGAAGTCTATATTACACAAGTTGTGATTTGTGTTCCTCAAAAGTCATACCTCCATACTTTACTCTGACCTCTTCTTGTGTTTTTGCCAGTAAATTCAATGCCATTTCCATCTCTCCAGAGTCTGGCTAACATTCTTCTGCTGAGCATGTTCATGCTTTGATTGGCTGCCCTCGGAAGGAAGCAAAGCGTCAGCCTTGTGCTTCCTGCTTCCTGTTGTGTCCAGTGCACAAAGACAAAGCCCTTCTCAGACTTGTAGATTGGAAAGTGAAAAGTTACAAGAGAGTTATGCCAGGTCATAGACCTGAGATTTTGGACTTGAACTGAATTTAAACGAAAATACATAATTTCTAAGACTTCCCATTTTGAAATGAACGCTCAAGATATTCTTACTTTTGTCAGTGAATTTTAATAAGTGTTTTAAAAGCTCCACCTTAAAGCCTTCATACCTGCTCTCAGGTTTTTCACATTGTTAAGAAGGCAGCCCACGTATAAATGTGGCATGTGGCATCTCCACTATTTGCAGCAAGTGTTTTCCTTCTAGCTGGATAGAGTGGCGGTCTGTGACTGTTGTCAGGGCTGAAAAGGCTGCTGAATGCCCATGCCAGACCCTCGCATGCATCCAAAAGCAAGCAAGGGGACCCAAGAATTCAGGGGATTATGGCTAGAGAGGTGGAGGCTGTGGCTGTGTGAATTGGGGTTCACAGCAGCAGCTGTTCAGCCCCCTTGGTGGTGAATAAGTCGGGTCTTTTTTTTTTTTTCTCTCAACCACCTACTCCCCCCCCCCCACTTTTTACTCCAGCCCCAGCAGGAATCGTTATCCCTTCTATCCGTCTCCGTCAGCCCCTCTGTCTCTATCCATCCCCACCTCCACACAGGGTCGCCTTAACAAGTTGCAATAAAGTCTCGGGAACAGCTGGCACAAAAAACAAGACAACCATTGGACTTGAAAGGAGGAGCTGCTAACGCCTTGACTGGCTTTAGGTTGCAATGCTAAATTCTTTTCATGCTGAGAATTATCTTTTGAAATTGGAGAATGCATGTCCTCGTATAGTTGAGGTAAAGCATACCTCGGCTAAACCCCTCCTGTTTGAGCAAGTGGCCCAACCCAAAACAAAGTCATAGTTGACACCAAGCTCTGGAGGAGGAAGTGGTGGCATACTTTGTAATTAATATTGTTGGCTGTTTAAACAAAAAGCACTTGAAAGTGGAAATGGTAATTTGGTGTAAGCTGCTTTTGTTGCAGTAACACTTATCTCTATACTGAATGAATTTTTTTCTCTCAATGCCTTCCACTTCTTTCTCTTAGTCAAGTTTCTTTAAATTGCTTTCATATCGAAACCAACACTGACCCTGCAAATATTTTATCTTCACTCCTGTTTTATCTTTGGCTGTGCTCCACATCCATACACTCATACTCATACACACACAGAAATGACCCAACCACGATTTCTTGTTATTGTGTAGCGATACGGTTGCTGAATTCTGGGTTGGCTTCTACAAAATTGACAGTCAGAGAACTGTCTAAACCGTGCGGCCTGTAAGTGGTACAGTAGAGGAAAGAGTGTGTGCTGGAGAGGATCCAGGTGTGGAAGTGGACAGAGGAAGGACATGACCTGCACTTGGTGGAATGTTTTTAGACTGAACAGAGGAGACATTTCTCTCTCTTCCTGTTTGTACAGTTTAATGTCTGGTTGTATGACTAAGTTTAAGTTTGTAAAATGTACACTTGACCATCTGTGTCAGTCATGTCATGTCATGACATATGATGTTTAGTTTTCTTTAGTTGTACTGAGAAAATAAATGGTTTGTCCATGTAGAAACTTTGACGTCTGTAAATCTGTGTTGATAGACACGTCTGCTGGTTTTATTCTGCTTGCTCTCTCACCTTATTTGTCTAATATTAAAGTCTGGAATGTGGGATGACTGGTCTTGTTTGCACAGAAAACGGGGGATGGTTTGAATGTTTGCCGCAGTCATACTTCGTCTCATTTGTACACTCTTGTACTTTTCATCCAAAAGCAAATCTAGAGAGAGGGAGGAGAGACTTCAAAAGAGATTGAATTTGAGAAGTTATATATTATGTTGTATTTTTTAAGACTCTCAAAGGAGGATTGTTGCTCTATTCCTTATCCAAGTTTTGTATGGTTTGGTCTTTTTACAGTGTGTAAGCCAGGCTTTTTTAAGGCCTCAGTGTCCAATGAAGCCTGTGAGCCATGTCCAAAGAACACGCACCCCTCGGGTCCTGGCGCTGTGAGCTGTCCCTGCCTGGAGGGGTTTTATCGAGCTCCAGAGGACCCCATGACAGGTGCATGCTCAGGTGAGATTTTACCACATCACACCCCAACAAATTATCTTTAACTGACTTTACTGATTTTTCCCTTTAATTTTTTCCCCTTATATTTGTCATATTCCCATTTTGTTGCTAATATTCTTATCAGTTTGAGCTTGATTCACTACATGGGTGATTTTTTTGTTTGTTTGTTTTTATTTTTATTTTTTAAACCTTTCCATTATTTACAGGCTTACCTTCACCTCCTAAAACATTGACCTCTACAACAGCTCAGATGGCCATTGGGAAGCTGGAGTTGTCCTGGAGTCCACCAGGAGACACAGGAGGACGCTCTGATATTACCTATAACGTGGTATGCGAACGCTGTGAGGGTAGCGTGTGTCTGCCCTGCGGAGACAAAGTGCGTTATGAGCCCAGCAATATCGACATAAAGGAGACCTCCGTGATCGTTAGTGAACTGGAGCCACATCTGAACTACACATTCACAGTGGAGGCTCGGAATGGTGTTTCCCAGCTCAGCTCTCAGAGAGCGACCAGCACCATCAGCACTGCCCTGCATTACACAGGTCAGCATTGTAGAAGTGGTGATGGTGACGATAATGTATATGCATCTTATTTCATCTATAATTGACCTATAAATATATTAAGTGGCCTTTACATCTGTGAAAGGTACTGCAAAATCATGAAAAGTATTTTCATTAAATAGAAGTAAAGCTAGCATCATTTTATAGCATGTATTTTAATGTCCAGTTATATGGAAGAATAGTAGCAGACCTAAAAAGGAACTTTGTGGAAAACCATTACACACTTTTTATGCCCTTTGTTTTTTGTGAAACTTGTAACCATTTGTCAAGCAAGAAATTACAATGATTTCGGTAGAATTCGGTACAGTTGGCTGCCGTTTTTTCCACATTAGACTGTGAAAAGATTTGGTGTTAATATATTGGTTTAGTCATTAATTTTTCATGTCTCGCACAGACCCTCCAAGTGTAACTGGAATGCGCTTGGTGGAAAGGAGCGCTAAGAGCCTGTCACTGTCTTGGTCCGTATCTCGTCGAGCCAATCCCAGCACCATCCACTATAAGCTCATGTACTGCAAGAAGGTCAGGAGCAGAGCAATTTCAGATCATAATTTTGATTCAGTGAGTTTGTTCTTTTAACAAACTTTTGGCACTTTTACAGGAAAAAGATGAGGCGAAGACCTGTAAAACATTTACTGTGCTGTTTCTGGAGAAGAACACTGCTGAGATTGGTGGTCTCTCTCCTTCCACAGTCTATCTTTTTCAAGTCCAAGCTCTTAGCCCTGAAAGCAAGGTGGGCAGCAACAGTGTCGAGGAGGAGTTTTCAACACTGCCAGAAGGTCAAACCAATGAAATTTTACAGTCTTTTCGACTCTTATATTGAATTAGCATTTTTCTAAAGTTATCTAAGATATTTGATAGGATGATAATGTTGGTTCTGCATGAATGTTTCTTTTAAACAGTGGGGAGCACAGCAGTGATTCTTGGAGCAGTGGCAGGAGGAGGTGTTATACTGCTCATTGTGCTGGTGGTCCTGCTCCTGCGCAAACGGTCAGAAACAATTTCTTTTCCTTACACTGTAGCTTTGTCTCTTTCACTTGGCTCCTTCATGACCCCCTCTTCTTTTCTCTGCATGATCCAAGATGTCCAAACCCATTCAGAATCGTCCTTTTCATAGCGCTCGTTCTCTCTTTATCTGGATCCATTCCTTACCACTCAGAGTAAAGAATGTGGTGTTGAATACAACTGTTCAATGAGTGCTTTAACTATAGACACGTTTTGAAAGGAAATTAATCGGGGCCGGACATTGTGCCAGATAAGAGGAGGTTGGTTCTCTTAGGTGTGAGACTGGAGTGGCTATGTGAAGGTGACCCAAACCGTTGGTAGTTGTCTCTGATAACCTAGACCCCTGTCACCACTTGGCAAACACTGGAATTTTTTTTTTTTTAGTCAAAGCTCTCCACGACTGAATGGAGGCGGCACTGAAGCCAGGCCCTCTTTTTTGTTTGAAGTATGAAAAGAAATGTTTCACTCATTAAGTCTTTATTTCTGCAGCCGAAAAAACTCACATACAAGGCAAGGACCGGAAGATGCCTACTTCTCCAGCTCAGGTTAGTATTAGAAACTAGAAAGCTTTTTTTCCCACCCCTATTTTCCCTCATTCTTTATCTCTTTACTAATCCCAGTAAATCTTCTACTCTCCAGAGCAACTGAAACCTCTGAAGACTTATGTTGATCCTCATACATACGAAGACCCCAACACGGCTGTGCTTAAGTTTGCCAGCGAGATTCATCCGAGTCACATCACCAAGCAGAAAGTCATCGGAGCAGGTTGGCATTTCTGGGCAGTTTCCCAGAAAACTGTTCATTTATCTATTATTTATTTTGAGATGTTTGAGCGCTGTAACACACACACACACACACACACTGCCTGGAGTGAGAATTGAAACACAAAAGAATTTGCTTATCAGATTCTTGCTCTGCATGTTTGGACATATTCTGGATAGATTTTTTATGGAAGTGTGTTCCTCCCTTGAGAGCATCTGCCATTATTTTCTTAACCCTGCTACATGACCCTGTTCTTGCTTTAGTTTCAACTCAGCGCTAATGGTCGAAAAACAGACCAATTAATCAAGGGTTTATTTACATGAGCCCCTTCACAAAAACAGCAGTAAATTTAAACCAAACTCTCTGTATTTATTGGCTATACCTTAATGGTCAGGCCTCCCTTACCCTGAGAGGAGAAGATTAGGGCAGTGTGGTCACCTTTCCCCTATGAGCTCCCCCGCAGGCCTTCCCACGGCCCTCTTTCACTTTTTACTTTGTGTGTGACAGCTGATTCCCAGGCCCTCATAACACACACACACACACACACACACACACACACACACACACACATACACATACATTTACCCTCCCCCAGAGCCAAACACTGACCACTCTAGAGTTTTGGGGTATGCCGCACCTCCAGGTGCTTTCAAACACTTGCCTTGTTTACCATTTCCTCTCTATGGTATCTGAGATGGCTTCAAAGAATGTAACTTAATACCCCCCTGTGGAAAACAGTGAAATCAGTAGTGCGGTAAGTCTTATCTGATACCCATATGTATTATGCATGGGGGCTTCTCTGCTGTAGGTGAGTTTGGAGAGGTTTTCCGTGGCATCCTGAAAGTTCCTGGACGCAAAGAGGCAGCGGTGGCCATTAAGACACTGAAGCCAGGCTATACTGAGAAGCAGAGGCAGGACTTCCTGAGTGAGGCCAGCATCATGGGCCAGTTCTCTCACCAGAACATTATTCGCCTGGAGGGTGTGGTTACAAAATGTAACTATAGGACATTTTGATTTCCTTAAAAATATTTTTGTGCTGTTTTTTTTTCTGGAGTCCAACTCTTGACTGTTTTTTTTTTGTGTTTCAGTCAAACATGCTATGATCATTACTGAGTACATGGAAAATGGTGCATTGGACAAATACCTGAGGGTAAGATTGTGAAACTGGAAATACCCTAGAACAGACATACATTTAGGTTGCCTTTTCTATCTTCACAAACCTTTTTATATTATTGTTTAGGATCATGATGGGGAAATGTTATCCTTCCAGTTGGTTGGTATGCTCCGTGGCATTGCGGCAGGCATGAAGTACCTCTCAGACATGAGCTATGTACACAGAGACCTGGCTGCTCGAAACATCCTGGTCAACTCCAACCTAGAGTGCAAAGTTTCCGACTTTGGTCTGTCCCGGGTTCTGGAGGATGACCCAGAGGGCACTTACACCACTAGTGTATGTGTAGAGTTCACCTAGCAATTTAATGAAATATTTTCGGAAGAATGTTTGTACAAGCAGGTCTTCACTGCAGTTATCTTTATTTTAACAGCTAGACTTTATAATTATTATTTCCTTGACATTTCTTAAAGAGAAACATTCAGTCTGAAGCGTTTTTGTGGTTTCTTTTTCAGGGAGGGAAAATTCCCATTCGCTGGACGGCTCCAGAGGCTATTGCTTACAGGAAGTTCACCTCGGCCAGTGATGTTTGGAGCTTTGGCATAGTCATGTGGGAGGTGATGGCTTTTGGAGAGAGGCCCTACTGGGACATGAGCAACCACGAGGTACACATGGTCATAAATCACTAGTTTTGAACAGTAACTGAGTGTCCTTACAATTATCCGAGATTTCATCTGAGCAAAACTTTTTCCCCTCAAGGTAATGAAGGCCATTAATGAAGCTTTTCGTCTGCCTGCTCCGATGGATTGTCCTTCTGCTGTGTACCAGCTCATGCTACAGTGTTGGTTGCAGGATCGCTCAAAAAGACCTCGCTTCCAGGATATCCTCAGCCTCCTTGACAAGCTTCTCAAGAGTCCTGACTCTCTCAAGACCATTGCAGACTTTGACCCCCGGTAAGCTTAGTATTCACATAAAAATTCATAGAATAAGCATTAAAAAAGAACAAGAATGCTGGAATTATAGAGACATACGTAAATTCTTACGGATGTGATTCAGCTATGGAATTAGATCTGATAACAACGTGAAACTGGGTGGTGGCAAACTTAAGATGAAACTAAATTGGCTTTTTTTTGTCATACTATATCAATGCATTCATGCAAAGAGGATTTTTTTTTTTCTTTATCAGATTCTGTGGCCGAGCAAACAGGTTTTTTCTTTCAAAGTCTGTCTCCTGTAATAAGACCAAAGCTATTTAAACTGGAAAAAAAAAAAGATCCAGATGTGGTCTGCTGACTTTCTCTTGCGATCCTTTCAGAGTTTCTATCCGGCTTCCAAGCACCAGTGGCTCTGATGGTTCTCCCTTCAGATCTGTGTCTGAATGGCTGGAGTCTATAAAGATGAGCCAGTACAGTGAAAACTTCAGCATGGCAGGCATCGTCAGCATGGAGCAGGTGCTTCAGATGAAGAGCGAGTGAGTATGGCCAAATGCTAGCAGTGGGAATCTAACAAACTTTGAGTGAGAATTTCTCACACACATTTGCATGGTTCAGAGTGATGGGCCAAAGTTCATTTAAAACGCAAACATCCTGTCTTTTTCATGGATGCCTGCAACTACAGATAACACACATGTGACACACTCCACCCAACAAAGGTGTTCAAAGGTGTTATGGGTTTCGTGACCATAGAAATTACAAATGCAAATAACTCAGCATTTTTTCTGACATTGTTCTTTCTATGCTAACTATGTATTCAAAATATAAAGTGATTCAAAATACCTGGATTTCTTTGACTGACTTTGAGATCATATTTGAATAAGATGATACTTTTAAAGCTAAGGCAAGATTTCAACGATGTATCAGTGCTTCTTGTTAAAGATGTATTGAGACTTATTGAGTGTGACTGCAGTTTATGCACTGGTTAGACGGATAAACTTGTACATCCACAGACCATTAATGCTTCAATCAGTTTAGCTAAAAGATAAATTTCTTGAGTTGTTTAGAGAAGAAAAAAACAGCCTGTGAGTCTGCAAAATGGTTGAATGGAAAATCTGGTGGCAGGAAAGGAAAGAATACGTTTATTTATTTATTTTTTTCATATTTTGGTGGCCTGGATGTGGTAGCTTGTGGCCAGCTGCTCCGCCCTAATTCCACCCCCTCCCTTCCTTCCTCCATCCCTTCTTAGTCCTTTATCGTCCCTCCCTTCGCCCACAGCACCAGTCAAGGGCTGCGTTCTTAGTGCAGCCAGGAACCACGGTTTCTCCCTGCTGAGGCAGTGAGGCTATGTGGCTCCCCTTCCAAGAAATGGGTAGAATAATGAGAACTGGTGGGATCAATAAAAGGATGGATTCCGATGAGGTGTGGATTGAGGTAGTAGATGTGTCTTTACCAGCCCTTACAAGGAAGCAGTCTGTCTGATGGATGCACAGAAAGCATGGGTGATCAACAGTGATGGAGTCTACACTAGCTAGAAATCGTGTGACCTATAACTGCACTCCCACGGGTGTATTTAGCCTGGAAGTGGGATAAGCTATGTGTGGAGAAGCAGAAATTCCTTTGATGTGTTTGTCATTTTTTTTTTGGTTTTTTATTTTATGGTTGAGTAGTCCATCTGTTCTGTTCTGGTAGCTCAGTGGTGGTGGGGGAGCCCAGAAACTATTTATGAGTCTTCCAATGCTGGGGTTTACAACAACAGTGATTCATGGTAGTTATGGGGCCTTTTTAAGCCTTGTTAAATCAGTAAGGCTGTTAATTAAAAATACAATTGCTTGGCTCCACTAGTATACAAGTGTTGATTGGTTGGTTGTAAAGGCAATAAATACAATGCTTAAAAGGTACTTAAGGGGCTCTTTGTATAGCTAAGGGTTCTTCATCTCCTAACTGGGGTCTTCTTTGATGAGAAAAAGTACTGTTCTAGGGTTCCACATAGATATTTTGGGGTTTCTTGAGCAGGCAATGAATCCTTAAAGGTTAGGGATTGTGCTTAGGGATTATGGTGCTAATTTGTTGGTTGGTGCTATTTAACTGTTCCTGTAAAATGTTAGAGGTTACAAAGGCGTTTAATAGGAGAGACAATTTTAACAATTTCACACTTAAGTGGTATTGGTTAAATTTTGCTGTTTGCTTCAAGAAAGAAAATAACAAACTGTTTTTAGTTCCTCACCATTTTTAGTGATATTCAATATCATATTAATGAGAAATCTAGTTTCGATGATGTGGAGACAGTAAACATTGGCGTAAAGTTACAGAATGCTATGAAGCTGTATGACTCGAGACAGGCAGAGATTCGGCTCGGTTAGTTAAGTGATTTTATGTGATGACGAGCAGAACGGCCTTGGTGGAAGTATCAGCACGAATGTTGAAGCTTTGGAACCTTATCTGTGGGAGCAGAGTGTACAGTTGAGACTAGAGCATCATTCTCTTTAGGCAGGAATAAATTCAGTATCAGAAGATAGCATTGTAGGAAATGCTTCAGCCAAAATGAAAAAAGAGCAACTTGACAATGAATGAAGTTTTAAACCAAAAAATCATATTTTACACATTTAAAGTTCACATTAATTCTAAACCTTGATAAGTCATTTCAATTTTGAGATAAGGACTAAGTATGTGCACTGCAATCAAACCACACTGTCTTGCTGTTTTCTTACACTCTCTCAATTTTCTCTTTCACAGGGATATCCGTAACATCGGCGTTCGCCTGCCAGGACACCTAAAACGAATCGCTTATAGTATCTTGGGACTTAAGGACCAGACTAGCACCCTGAGTGTATTTGCTGTATGAGGCACTTGACAAACATACAGAGCTTGCTACATGGACCGTCAAAACTCTCTAGCTGACTGAGAAAACTCAGAACTGAAAGCTACCCTGGGCTCGGGCTGCAGGGACAGCCCCACAACCTGGGCTCTACCACCCTCCAGCCTAACAAGATGAACTCTCATTGCAATGGAGCCTTGTAGTAAATTTGATATATGTATCAAAATTGGAGGGGAAGGGGGGGTAAAGTAAAAACATGCAAATGACATATCAGTCAAAATGTTTATATTTGAAATCTATTTTTGCAACACACATTGTTTTTTTTTTTTTCAAGAGAAGTAATGCTTACTTTGCAAGAAGCTATGAATCTAATCAGCAATCATGCAGTAGATCACAACTATCGTTCTTCCAGAGGTATAGCAGAGGTGGGCATGTGTCATGTCTGATTTTGATTGATCTTTCAGTTTACTTTGTGCTGTGGCATCGTGTCAGTCTCTTTTGAAAACTTGATCCTTCACATGCTGATAAAGATGAAGCTCAGTGAATCTGATGGTCTTCAGTCAGGTTGGAGGTGATGATTGCAGGACAGTCTATGAAAAGGGCCATACAACGCAGGACATAAAGGGTCCTGTTGTAGTGTGGGCTGGCCATTGGTTTGATGGTTAGAAGTAAGTTTGCAGTAGCTTTACATTTTAAAGAAAAGGCAAGGTTAAAGTTCAGTCTTAATTCACTGTGCTTTCAGCAAGCACAAGCAAAAATAGCACTTAACTACAAAATATTTCAGTGGAACTGATTCAGCTTAAATGCTGGGCTTTTCTTTATCCCATGTTACATTGTATGATTATGTAGATGTTTGAGGTTATAATTTAACTGCAGTGTCATATCAGATTGAATCGGTCCTGCTTGTATGATGTGTTGACCAAACCATAGTCCAAACAAGCAAAAAGAAACTGCAAGAGGTCCAGCAGGAGTAGTAGTAGTTGTAATATATAGAGATCAAGTTGTATTTTTGTATTTTGTACTCTTCGGCACATTCAAGTTTACTTTGTATGATAATTATAATGCAGATTTCCAGGGTTTTTTTTTTTTTTTAAATGGAAGCATCAGTTATAGAATGAAATGCTTTAACATTATTTGACTACATTGTGTAAGACTCTGCAAAACTGTCTTGTTTGGTTAAACTTTTGCTTTCCTTTAATTTCAGGATAGTGATGGAGATGGCCTTAGTATGATATGGTATATGGCCTTGTAGTGCCTCAATAAGGAGTTCTTTTAATTCCTAATGAATCTAGAAATTGAATGCAATGAATTTGGAGGATGGAGATGGCCTTAGTACGATATGGTATATGGCCTTGTAGTGCCTCAATAAGGAGTTCTTTTAATTCCTAATGAATCTAGAAATTGAATGCAATGAATTTGTTAAACAATTATTGGTTTTATTGCTGTTTATACTTCAAGTGTGATATCTGGATATTCACACAAACAGCAAAAGTAACTTCTTTTTTTGAATTATTTTTAATGATTAATATTGCTCTGTCTTGCTTTTATCCGTATTAATTTTGTTAAGAAAAGAAATGCCATTAAGAATATACAAAACCTCACACATTGGCATGTTCTCACTTAAAAGAAAGATTTGGCCAAATGTTTTGTACTTTATTTAATAGCATATTTATTTTTGTTTTATTTATTACCTTAAAAACATTGAGCTGGGATTTTTGTTGTAATTGATGATATCGGTCACAATAAAAATCTTTGTAGTCTTCTGTCATTGAGCGGTTTACTTTCTACTTACAAATTTTCACACCAACATACTGACAAAATAAAATATTTCTTTTAACGCCCTATAACAGCACTTCTTGAAGTGTTTCATTCCTCATATACCAAAGCAATTTGCTGAGGTCTACATTAAAAAAAAACCCAGCTTATCATATTCATTTAACCCTTTGTTGAAGTTAGTTTGTTAGTTTTCCTTCAGTTTTCTTACTCTCTTGGCTTTAATAAAATGGAAAAAATGCAGCTTGTCACATAACTGAGAAAGTGCAAGGTCCTCCACCCTGAAGGCTTTCTTCACTAGTGGAAAACTTAAAGGACCAGCTTTACTTCAACAAAGCTGACCCTGATTAAAGACTTCTTTCATTAAGCTTGAACATCTCCATACATTTAACTTCGCCAGAACAACACTTATAAATTTTTCTTTGATAAATAACAGTGCTTAAAAAATCTGTTTCACGTATACGTCTCTGTGAATTAGCTGTTACTATAGAAACAACAGCATATAATGGATAACAGGTTAATATATACCTGTGATTTGCCTTACAGCTGAAAGTACTTGAATGCTGTGTGGTTACAGGAATCTAAGCAAATCCTTCTGATTAATCAGATACAAGAATTCAACAGCGCTGTGCCATAACTGTTATGACTTTAGTGTTTGTAGTTCCAAGGTAATAAAACAACCTTGTTTAATCAGCTACTTGTGATTCATGTTGAAATGAGGGCAGTTTCACCTCCTCCAAGGTTAATTATGTCTGATTCTAGTCTGAGAAGGACTTTCCTGGTGCCTGTGTCGGGTTTATCAGCTGCTCTTGAACGATCTTACTGACTGTTTCACTAATGCATACTTCAGATAAGGTGAGAAATTCAGAGGGGGGAAAAAAGAATGTAAATATTTGGCTACATCAATAAGCAGGAAGTTCTAAAAATAATTGCAAGGACGTTAATCAGGTAGATGATGGAACATGGGAACAAGACGCCTGCTCCCCATTTCTCGCCCATTATGTCTGCACGAGCGTCTGTGGCTCTGTGATAGCTTCATTCATGTGCCCAATCTCAGGTCCCTAAAATGACTTGTCCTTTGAGTGGGAGACCCAAAACCAGAGCTATGTTGAGATTTTCCATCATCTGTTTTTCCATACTGTGTGTCTCATGTGGTTGGATGTGTTTCTGTTTGCCTATGGTTAGGAGGGGGAGTAAAAGGGGGAGCTAGAAAAGCAGCCAGGAGCCCCGATTTCCATGTATTAACCAATGAAAGCAATCAATGCATGTGTAAGTACATGTAAACTGAAGTCTTTGTGCTTGGCTGGAGTTTTAATGTCTGTGGGTTTAATGCTGCGTACTTTTCTATGACCATGTGGGTGTGTGCTTGCGACTCTTCCAAGCTCAAACTACTAGCCACAATAGCATGTGTGCCGACTGTGCCGAAGCCTGGGCTTGGGTGTCTCGAGTGTTGGACATATGGTTGTGCTTTCACTGCGGACTGGCTTGTGTGGGGCCTGAGGCTTTCATTTTTTTGGCTTTCCTTTCTTTCTTGTCATTTAGAAAACAGCCCTGCTATTGAACCTTGTACCGCTTTAAATGTCTTCATGCTACTGTACATGATTTTGTTTAGGTATGATTTTGCCCTTTTGCCTATTTTTTTCTGTTCTGTAGTACTCCTTTCTCACATAAGCGTCCAAAGCCAGCGGGATTGTGGAATTTACATCCCAGCTAAATTTAGAGATGGCTTTCTGACCAAAAACACATCCTCCAATTTGGGCCTATATTGGTCCTTCTTCTCCAAGCTTTTCTTCTTCCATTTCTCATTCTTTCTAGTTACAGTTCTCTTTAACCTCCATTAATCCTCAGTTTTTACTCATTTTCGGTGTTTTTACGTACCAAAAAATAGCATAACATATTTTAGTTTGTTTTATTTTAAAAAGACATATTTTCTCAACTTATATTAAAAACATACTAAAAAAAGACTTGTTCTGTCAATGTACATAGATATTTTTCAAAGGAACCTAAAAAGATATATTATCAGGTTTAGGTTAATGATCTATGTTATGACTGTATTATAAAAGTAGGGCAGTGTTCATTGGTAAATGGTGAATATGGGTACTGAAGGATAATATGCACACAATAGCTAGTTTGTTTTGTGTGTTTGTGTGTGTGTGCGTTTAGTTCCTATGGAGATGTCACTTGCTCTTTTATTGCACAGCAATTTCCATGTTAATGCACTCTAACTACAGTCTGAATGTGCCTTTGATAAGTTTATCTATTAACATGCCATATCTTATCTGCTGATTTTGCAACAGGGACGTTGGTTGGATTGATTAACTGCATGTACATTTCAGGTCTAGTCCTTCAGTAACTTTTTTTTACTCCCATGTTGTAGTAATCACAATTTGCTCATTCCCTAATGACCTGGATGTATGGTTGCATTCATTGAGAATTAGGACATTAATTAGCTCCACACATGTGTAGGTGTCATATTTTTCTTGGCCGTTTCCGCTCACACAATGTAAGCTTTGAATCTACAATGAATCAAAATGAGAAAACATTCCATAATGGTACTTGAGTGAGAAGGCTAACCAAATTTTCTCATAAGTATTTAGTCATCATATGGCTCACTAGTCTGTGGAAACAACAGCAAAATGCAGGATCATGGTTAATTTACTAAGCTTTACCACACTGCCTCAAGGGAACAACAAAGGGATGTTGATCCTGGAACACATTATACTTAAAGGAATCAAGTTCACTAAAATGTTAATGGAAGATTTGTGATGTCTAATTTGTCTGAAAAGCAAATGTTCACACTTTAAGTAGATAATTTTATTCAATACATTTAACAAAGGAAGACAAGTGTCAAGACTTTATTAGGTACTTGTGTTTAATATAAACTGGAGACCATTCAGTAAGCATCTTCAGTAAATGCTTTATCGTTATAAAGGTTGCAGTGGATATGAAGCTTGTCCTGATAACACTGGGCACAGATGGGAACGCAGGGCACCATGCACACTATCATTCAAAACCTAGGGGCAATTTAGCATAGCCAATCCACATATTGTATATCTTTTGGACAGTTGGAGGGAACCCAAGAACCTGGAAGAAAACCCATACACATATATGGAGAACATGCGAAAGTCCACACAGACAGTAACTTGAGCTCAGTGAAGTTCTTCTAGAGACTAGGACTCTCGTACTCGCTTTTGTTTTTTGCAGGTTATCCCGCACAGCCCAAATTCATTCATTTTCTTTTTGTCTGTGGTCTATTGTGTAATGGGGCAGTGGTGGCTCAAATGGTTAAGGCTCTGGGTTGTTAATCGGAGGGTCGGGGTTCAAGCCCCAGTACCACCGAGCTCCGCTGCTGGGCAATTGAGCAAGGCCCTTAACCCTCTCTGCTCCAGGAGCGCTGTATCATAGCTGCCCCTGCGCTCTGACCCCAACTTCCTCAGCTGGGATATGCGAAGAAAAGAATTCCACTGTGCTGTAATGTATGTGTGGTGATGATAATAAAGGCTTCATGCCCTTATTCATCTACTTTAATATATCTTTACTGACATACAAACACTTTCCTGTAACATTTAAATTTAATCTGGAAAATCTAAAATGTTGAAACTGACCCAGTAATGCAGAATTCATAAAACATATAAGCTAACAACATGTATAGACTTTTGCACAATACTGTTTTTACAGTAATTTGGTGCAAATAAAATGATGCTATTGTTTGATGAGTGAGATCTAAAATTGGTTAACAGACTCGGGAAGTGGAGCTCAGACTCACAATTTACTCAGAAATACTAGAACATGAAATCAGTTACTAAAAGCTGCTCATTTGGTTTTAACTTACAAAGTGCACACACAGGAGCAGATTGGAAAGTAGGAACAAAAATATATTAGTGCCTTTTTTTTTTTTGTTACCTTAAAAATGTTAGGCTCTGAAAGTTGGCCAGCGCACTATGCTGTAACTCATGGTGATATACTGAGAGCATGGCCCCTTGACAAGAAACTCCTGTCTTTATTTATATTTCTCTTAACGGTTTGGTTAAACAAAGCATACGGAAAGCCTGCAAGCCATTTTGGCTTTTAAAGTCATAAATTGACTTTTTTTTGTACACAGTATCTTTCTCCGGCTTGGTCTCTCGATCTGGTTTTGGTTTTCACGTCCCTGAGTCTGTGACAGTCTTTTCAAACTTTATCACTTCTCTACTTGCAATCTGCACTGGTTCTCTGTCCTTTTTTTTTTTTTTTTTGCTGTCTACATGTGTTTCAGAGGCCATTAATCGTTCCTGCCTTTGCAACGTGAACCCCAGCAGATAATTAGGGTAATTAAACCAATTAGGCTGCATATGGAAAGAGGGTTTTGTCTGCCCCTAAGGCTACCAAGGTCTGCTATTCATCCTGTGTAAGGACTGCAGCTGAGGTGGTCCCATCTCTGGTACTGCTTTAAGAAAGGGCCGGGGAAGTCGCTTCAGTCCTGTTTCAGATTAATGCAATTTCCTTTTAGTTGAGCCTTGAATAACCATGCATCCTGCAGGCAACAAATAGCAGTCCAAGTTTTGTGGACAGCGATAGTATGTGGTGCTCTTGTCATCATATGGTGCTGGATGGCCAGAGGGTGTTCAGCCTAGTGAACAAATAACCGAAAAAAAGAGGAAATGAAATGAATGAGGGGGAAAGGGTGTAAAACACATGTAGGAGGGCATGAACCACTGCACAGAATTTTTTTTTTACTATTACGGACTATAACATTTACCTCATGCTGTGTGTACAAAAGTGTGGATGACATTCAGCAGTCCCTTATTACTGTCACTTTAAAGGGTTCAAGTTTTATACTCTTAAATATACTGAAAACCCTTAAAATGTGTTTAAGGTACAGCTGTTCATTCTGGTACAGAAAGTTATTTAAACTGAACAATTCATAAGTTTTAAAGGTTAAGGTAAAGGTTGGGGTGGGATTTCATACCTAACATGTTCAACACGTTCATTTGTTTGTCAAAACTTTTCATTAAAGTAACTTCAGATTTTATAGAACAAGCGTAATAGAAAAATAATACTTTCTCAAATATAGTTGGTTGTGTCATAATTGCTGATAAGTATAAAATAGATTGGATTCTTCCAAAAATTACCATGTAACATTGTGAACTTTACTGTTTTAAAAAGACATTCCAGATTTTTATTTATTTATTAATTTTTTTTTTAAAAAAAGGTCCAAAAGGCACCACATGCAAAGTGAGCTAATGGGAATCTGGTCATTTTTATCTCTAAAAATCATTATCAAAATTTGTACTTAGATATTGCTTCTTAGATTTTGTTATATAAATATATTATATCCATATATTTGGTATATAAATACATATATGTCAAGGTAGAAATTTCACATATTACATTTAAAGTCCAGATTTTTCTTTTTTAATGAAATTGGTATATAAAATAGGATCAAAATTCTGAGAGTACTGCAACAACAAAATTCTTCCTGTAAGAACAGTGTGTAAATGTTAAGTCAGTCAAAAAAAATAAAAAAATAAAATAAAGCCCCATTCCTAGTGTTCACATGGCCAGTTCACAGAATCAACGGCAGTGCTGAGGAGGATAAAACTGTTACAGAAGCAAATAAATAAATGATTTTTCTCATCATGTATTATTTGTGAGCATGTTATTCTTATTCCACACCACAGACTAACACCCTTTATATTCATGTGTGTATAAACTGTAAGATGAGTAAAAAACAAGTTGGAAGGACACATTGCAGACTAATAGCCTTGTGCAGAATTAAACATGAAGCCTCAAGGACCTCTTTAGCCTTCAGTGCCAGCATGTCCTGCAATTACACTTTTCCTAGAATCTCAAGTATAAGAAGTACATGCTGAAACATGATGTCCACAAGCATGTGAATCAAGATTGGGCACAGCAATACCTTAAGGCTGGTTTTTTGAAGGTCTTATGGACATATTAGATGAGAGTATACTTGATGGAGCTCAGTGCTGAATCACTAATGGACACAGGGCCCCACTTTGAGTGAGGAGTCTGGAAGATGGAGAAGGGATGATGGTGTGAGCTGCTATAACAACTGGACCTATTCAGGTTGCAGATGGATTGAAAATCAGCTCTTAAAAACTCTTGAAATATTGGTACAAGAAGGGTCAGCAACACTGAAGAGGACTTTTAAATTTAGGCAGGACAATGCTCCACTGCTGCGCTAGCCAGAAAATATTTCACTCATGACTGAATTTAAGAACCAGCCCTGTTCCTCATCTGATTTACACCTAACTGAGAACTGTTATCAAACATGAGATTTACAAAAAAATGTCTATAAAGATTTAAGAACAGATTCTCTGAAGAGAGATTCATGGAAGATATAGAAGGATAATTGCATTCATTATTAAACACCCTACATTTTAGCATTTGTGTTCAACATGTCCTATTTGAAAATCTAACCAAGGAACATTAACTAAATCGAGAGTTGTAATATTAAATTACTGGGTTTTAATTAAATGTTAGAAATGACTTATAGAAATCATATAGAAATATTTTACTGAAAGCTCATGACAGTTATAAAATTATCGCTTTGAATATTTTTTGAAAGGGACAAAAAAAGTTGTTTGGTAGTTAATATATATTACACTGCTAGTCATAAGGTTTTGTTCATAATTATTGTTTAAATGACCTCAATTTAAATGTGAAGATTTTGATGTAAATATGTATGAAAAAAGTGTATTTATTAAATTGGAACATTCATATTTTCTCTTAATTAATCAGTTATTTTTTTTCAAATCTTCTTTCACTAAAAGTGTAAACTCATTCTATGAGTAATTATACTGAACAAGAACCTTTTGTTAATCACAATGAATCTTTAAATCTGCCCCCCCCCCCCCCCCCCCCCCCAAAAAAAAAAGGCGTCTTCTCCAAGGAAGTATGAGAATAATAGGTGAATTAACAACTGTATGGATTTATTGCTTTTTGGTCTGGGGAACCTGAGTTTGTGGTGTGTCTGTGGTGTGTGAATAAACCTGGATAATAAAGGCACATCTCACAATGCTTACTGGTGAACCAGATCAGGCTGCAGTGAAAAGGAAATGCACTTAACATTTAAATAAATGAAGTCATGACAGATAAGGAAGTGAAAAAAAAATGTGCAGTGACTCAATTATTATGAGTAATCTTTTTTTTTGTTGGGGGAAGTGTGCTAGCAGCCAGGTTAAAAAATCCCCTGAAGTTTCTCCGCAGAGCTGGAGATGGATTGGGGGTGATGTAAGAGACATGTGGGAACATGCTCATAGAGTGAATAAAATGGAGCTGACATAAAAGTGATTTCTCACTAGGCTAGTATAGTCCACATCCATTACCCTTATTCTTTCTCTGGAACTTTTTTTTTAGTGTGACCTCAAACCACAATTTTCTTTATCTGAATCATAAAACAGAAGCGAACGAAACATATCACAATGCACAAAACCTCCAGTTATTAATTCGTCACCTGTTTCCCATTTTACAAGCTTATGGCTTCGGTTTTCTTTTCCCACCCCTTCTAATTTGTCCCAGCTAGGTTAACTAATTTTAGAAGGCCCTTTGAAGTTTGATCCATTTTTCATGCATTCTTTCAGAAATATACGTTGCTCCATCACCTCTAATCTTCTGAGACAGACATGCTGCCATGAAACAGTAAAATACTTTTCCAGTGCTTAATGACAAAGAATTATTTTGACAGGGAAACATTACTTAGACAAAAAGTTCTCTGTACAGATTTCATCTTATTCTGTGAGGGAGTTAACCTTCTGCCTTTCACATGGCTTTTGGCTGCTGAGTTGTGTATATAACAGCCTCTCCGGAGTAATAACCACTGACACGGCCTTTAAAATGGATTATTGCTTCAGTTGTGTTATTTTTGGTGTCAGAAGTATGTAAACCAAGTGGGGACACAGAAGAAAGGGACTCTCCAAACCAGAGGCGTCGAACATGACTGCAGAGCATATCCTAAAAAGCAATCCCATTTTAGCTGTGTGGAAATGTTGATTATGTATTGTGGGTTAAAAAAGAGTTGGAAATTCTGCCGTGAAGCTTGATGGCTTCATGTAAGGGGGAAAGGTTATTTCTATAGAGCTATTTATTTGTTCTAATGATCCACAAACCAGGGAAAATGACGGAACATGTGCTTGCAGGAACATGTGTGGAATAGTTGTCTCTGTATAGTTGCCTATAATAACAGTCATGACTGGTCGGATTCACATATTCCTTCGGAAGAGAAGTGTTTCTCAGTGAGCACGTCCAAGTGTTTATCTAAATTTGCTATTTAGCGAAAAGAGAAAAACCCTAAACAATGGATTGCAGGTGTAGTACATGTTCAGACTAATGCTTGTGCACAGTCGCAATTTAGGCAATATTTACTACACCTTAGATTTAGTTACATACCCCCCAATTATGTGAAGTCATCTACAGGAAACAGAAAATCTGCTTTATCCTCCAAATGAATACCTCGGTGGGTTTTGAGCGGCGCTCATTTGTAAGCCGAACCCTCATGGTTGCCCACTAATTTTTTTGAATGACTCCCAAAAGAACAGCTATGTATATAATGTGGTTTTCTCATGTTTAGAAATGTGGAACAGAATTAACCGCTTAATAAGCTGCTACTAAAGTTAAACAATAAGGAATGTACCACTTATTAATAATTCTGCCCATGGTATGCTGCTGTATTCTAACTTAGGAAAACATAGGATTTGTCACTATATTGAACTGTAAACCTGTTGTAAAAAAAAATAATAATAATGAAATAAGAAAAGGAAAATTAGAGTGTGTTTTATAATTTGAGCCTCAAGGATCTTTGATGAATGTGATAACTTATGTCAGCACAGATTATGTGAAAATGCACATATAAATGCTATGTTATGAAACTGTATCTGGTTATTTACTCTGTCCTCAAGATACCACATTGCAAGTTACAGATTGAGTGAAATAAACGTAGTGAATTCTCTACCTACTTCCAAGCTCTTGTCCAATCATGCAAACACCATTTCCCTTTCATCTCTGTTTATCTATATTTTATGCCAAGATACCATGTGTAGGAGGATTTTTTTATGGTAGCAGATTACATGTATTCCGTGCCTGCTTGTGATTTCTTGCATTGCCCTGGGGATTACGACTCATACTGATACTGCCTTTCAAAGTCCGAAAATTCTTGTGGTGTTACTGTATCTGTTGAGGTGGATTACTTTTAATTTCTGTTTTGGCTCTGCCTTTTTAAAGTTACGCCTTTTCTGGGTGGAAAGATCCAAAGTGTCATCCTGACAGATTCAGAAGACTTAACTACATCTTTTAAATTGGTTCCTTATGTTTCATATGCCTTTAAACTTCAGTATTTCTTTAGTATTTGATCTTCAATGTATAATGCTGTGATGGTGAGTAATGTTTAATTAGAAACCTGCAACACTTTGGAAGGATAAATTATATGAAATAGGTCACAAAAAGGGAGCGAACAGGGAAGGAAGACTTCAGGAGAATCAAAGACATACAAAAACATACAAAGATTACATTCAACAAAAAAGATTAATGAATAAATGAACTAAGAGTTTTTAAATTGCAGAGAACTTACTTTTGTAATTTGTCAGACTTTCTACCAGATATAATTAACCTTCTCTCACCTCACCAAACTCTAGATGCCACTTATAGCTAAGATTGATGCATCTTCGGTGCCGCAGACCTTGTGAGGGCAGCTTTTCGGATTGCCCCTAGTGAGTTCATTTGTTTCCAGAGAGCTCATATTAGCTGCTTGCAGAAATATGCAGCATTTCTTATAAAGCAAGGTTACAGCTTGAACGTGTTTGCATACTCTTATTTGTTTGTTGGTTTAATATCTGAATTTATTTCACAGCAAAATACTGTAAATAATTTTACAGTATTGATTAAAGCAGCACATTGGGCTACCTTAAAATAAGGTTGTCCTTTTATAGACAACTGGGGATTAGTGGATAATTTGTGTGCCCTTTCCCCCCCTTTTTTACTGACTATTTTAAATGCCTACAAACCCTGTTTCAGTAGAAAATTTGATTGCATAAAGCACTGAAATTTATCTTTTAGTATTGGCTACTTCAGTGCTGGAGGTGAATTACTCAATTTATCAATGAATGAATCACTGAGTTACAGATCAGAGTTGTGTGTCATGTGCTGTTTCAAATCCCAGCATTCACCCATCTGCTCAGATGCATCCTACCTGAATTGTACGTTTTTTTCCCAGCTTTAGACGAATAATGAATTATGTGTTATTACTATGTGATATCTGCTTGCTCATTAGGGAGAAATATAACTTTAAAATTTAAACTTTATCATTTTTATTATATAATTATTTTTATATTCCTGTAAGACTTTAAAGCTTTTCAACATTGTTAAAATTGCTATTGCTATATTGTAATTCTCAATTCAATTCCAAAAATTGAATTGATTTGAGCATTACAATGCTTTACTCTAAATATGCATTACAGTTATTTACTGTAAATATAAAGTACTCTGCTGCCAGTAAATAACTGTACATTATACAGGAAATACTTTGTGTTGTTACAGTAATACAATTTATAACACAAGCAGCATTGTGAGCATTGATTTATTGATAAAAAATTGTTGTTAGTCTAACTAACTAGCTAACTAACTAGCTAACTAACTAACTAACTAACTGCTAAGCTAATATCAGCTTAATGAGCTTGCTAACCACTAGCTAATCACCACATGTGTTACTTGGCATAGTATCTGATTAGGATAAAATGGTTTCGGGTGAGTTAATGAATGAACAGTAGATATTTTATAGATTATATCTCTATAATCCTAACTATTTTTTTTTTTAAATCAACCCTCAACATCTCTGTCATCCAGATAAATAAAAAAAAAATCACATTGCCTTACAGAGAACTTTTATCTGCAATTCAGTATGTTTACTTTTATCTACACTTCCCGCTTGCATACTAATCAGTATATTCTCTCACCAAGAAGAGGCGTAAGTCTCAGGGTGGTTGCTATGACAACGCAGGAAAGGGGAAAAGGGCTTAGCAGTGTCTGTGTTATACCAACAGACTGTACAAAATACAATACAAAATACAACAGACTGAACAAAATAAACTTTTTCTTAAGGAGATAACATTTCAATCATAGAAATTAAGGGGTCACCTGTGTTGTTTAATAATTTGTGTGTATGTGGAATTTCTAATGTGATTTTTTTTTTTATGTTTATCAAATCAGCTGCAGATGGACGAAACGGAAACCCCGTACAATTAACATAAATCATTTCCTGAGTGAGCTTTAATTATGGCATTAGTGTAATCAGTGTCTCCTGTGATTGCATGAAAGTCCTGCCTGTTGCTTATCACTGGAGGGGAACTGGATATGTTTGGACCTAGAGAAAGTTTCATTGATTGTGCTGAATTTCTCTCTGAAGCATGAACATTTCCCTCAGAACATACACATGTATATCAGGTATTACATTTGTGCTTATATATCTATATAATCTCTTCTACTTAAGCTAGAACCAGCCAAAGAACTGTGCACTAGACACTAGAGGGCAGCAGGAAGCTGTAGATCAGCTTACCATCATTCACTATTCGTAATGTTTTCCACCATAAACATATTTAGTGTCTTCGTTTTGTTTACCTCTGTCCATCAAGGAAATCTTTTATTTGTCATGTTTACTTTCTAATGTTATTGGTCAACGTTTTAGGAATATGCACCCAACATGTTTTCTTTTCCAGGAGAATTTGCACTGCTTTCATCTTCTTGGTTCAGTAAGTGTGAGAGGGTCGTAATTTTCAGCATGTAAAGGGTGAAGGGTGTGTGTGTGTGTGTGTGTGTGTGTGTGTGTGTGTGTGTGTGTGTGTGTGTGTGAGAGAGAGAGAGAGAGAGAGAGAGAGAGAGAGAGAGAGAGAGAGAGAGAGAGAGAGAGCACAGAGAGGGGGAGGAGAAGGGGTTGAAGGGAGGGACAGTGAACAAGCAGGCAACGTGCACTCAGGTTTTTGCTCTTTTCCTCTCTCTCTCTCTCTCTCTCTCTCTCTCTCTCTCTCTCTCTCTCTCTCTCTCTTTCTCTCTCTCTCTCTCTCTCTTCCTTACTATTCCCCCTGCTTTTTAGCTCCATAGATGGCAGGAAGTGTTTTCCTCTATCGGGCAAGCATCAAGTTCTTTTTTGCCCTCTTGTTATCTCCATCTGTGCAGCGTTCTGTCTTGTCCCTAATCTTTCTCTAGTCTTCCTTCCTTCCATACCATTCAGCATGGTTAACAGATAATTACCTGTCTGAGGGTCACCATGGGCGCCTGCCTTTGCAAAGGTCATCAAGGTCAGTTTCGGTCTATATGTATGACTGTCTGATTGCTGTCATTTTGTTACGTTGTTTACTTTTTGCTTTATCTCCAAGGTATAAATTATGTAGAGGATGTGTGCCTAATTATTCTTTTGATGAGTTGGTCTAATAGTCTTGTGTGTATCATGAGAACTACAGACTATCACTAATGACACTTTATTACTGCTTATTGTCATATATTAGAATTAGGATTAATTATCTTTTTTTTTTGAAAATCAGTATATATCAGTGGTAGATATGAATCTTTACACAAACCATCACTTATGCATCATTTTTATGTCATCCTGAGCATAAGTGAATGGAAAGGAGAGAGACAGCAGGAGTGAGAATGTTGTCTCATGTTAATAAGGAGTGTTGCAGCAGCCTGCACTGTTACTCTACGACACTACAGTGCACCACCAGAAGTGTGGTTGTGTTTGTCTGATGAAGGATTATTGCCAGTAATTAAACTTGCAGAACTGATCACCTTGTTTTGTATGGGTAACAGCAGCGTGTGTTGTGATATCAGAGCTCCCAGAGCAGCTACTCACTGGCTGAGATAAAGGTGAAGTCTCTTTGGGTTTCACACTCAATCAGGATCATCAGATGATAGAAGCCCTCTGTTCATTTTTTTTTACATCTGTCTCTGTTGCACAAGATGGAAATCCTTTGAAATAAACAGGGGCGGGGGTTCAAAATGTCTATGTATCTAATAGCATTTGCGGATGTAGGGTCAGCTGTCTTGATGTTTTAAGTGTCTTCAGATTAAATGGTAGCTTTTGTTCCCTCAAAAGGTCTACCTGGAGAGTGTTTTTGTGTGTCTGCTTGTGCTATGGTTGAAGCAGAGTGCAGCATGCTAAATGCCAGGGTCACCACTGATGCATAATGCATGAGAAAGGTGGTCAGAGTGTCATGCTGACTGTACACCACTGCGCAGGCTACACATTGTGTCCATCAAGGCACCATAACGTACTAGTCCTCGGGTAGCACTAGGAGTCCGTGGAGACCCCAAGACAGAAATGAGACGTCCTTGATAAGGTCCTGAGTGAGTGAAGTAGGGCCGGTGTCGGGAATCAAACCCTGCACACCAGGGGATCCCCAGAGATGGGTTGTCAAGACACTTGTCTGTTGCTATGGCAACATGCAAGCAACAGGACTGATTCCCATCCATCCGCTTCAGTTCGAACTCAAAAAGGCGAGGAGTTGCGCGCACACTCAATGCATGCAAACAGATTAGAGGCAACTAACAACATGTTTGCTCTTCTGCAGAGATTCAAAATAGCCAGCAACATCCCATGGGAGAGCTCCAGTCTTGGACAGAAGGACAACCCATTGCCAAGGTCCGTCCACGTTTCAGCCTCAAAAGCAAACCCAATTGTTTAGGACGTTACATCAGTGAAACACTTAATATATATTATACAGTTCTATCTTTAATGTGCAGCTTGGCTCATCTTATTTCAATTCCTCCTTTACATTTGATACAATTTCCTTGCATGCAAATTCTCTTTCATTTGCACTCTAGAAAGAGTGTCTCATTATCACCTGTGATACTCTTCTTGAGTGGGTGTGTTGTTTTGGGTTGATATCACTTTAATATCTGTGTTTCTGGCTGTGTGATTTAGAGAGACATGTGCACTCAGCTCCAGAATTATTGACACACTATTGACAGAAATGAATGTCCAACAGTTCTATTAAACAACATTTCTATTAAAAAATATATATATTTTCTATATATATAACAAAAATCTTTTTCATGACAACATACCTTTCTTAAATAACACTATTTTCTTTCAAAACATGACAAAATTATTGATAGTTCTAAAGAATTCAATGTAAATATAATGTTAACAGTGAATTTTTTTAAATTAATATTAATATCCAGGAACTGTTGCTGCCCTTGACCAAAGGCAATGTTCTACACTGGCCAACTCAATCCCTGGATTTATTAATTAACTTTGTTGAAACCTTGTGGTCTGCATTTCCATATGCACAAACCTTAGATTCTTGTATTCTGTATGAAGGATTGTCTGATATCTCTCTGCAAGCCATTCTTTCAAAAGAAGAACAGGCTTACTCCTTATTTTTGAAGAGCCATTGTGTTTAAAAAAAAAAAAACATAGAGCATCCAGATGTATTACTTATTGTATGGTATTGATTTATTTTTTCTTTTCCTGAAAGGTGCCGGTTATCCTAGAGTTGGTGTATGGTGTGCTATAAACAATATACCACATTGTGCTCTTTTTTATTGATTTAGGAAAATCATCAGCCATATAATGGCTCAGTGACAGATAAGAAGAATGGCAATGGCTATAACATTGGGGAGCTGGCTACATCGTCTTTGATGGGTGAGAACCACATGGTGCACAGAGATTGAATCTGCTCGTGTCACTGCTTCCTTCATTTTTTTGTTCATCCTTCATTCATTTCATTCATATAAATTGGAAAACCAGTCAGTCTCGACCACAGACTGCTAATATAATCTTCCTACCAATTGCACATCATATTCATGAGCACAGCCTAGCATTTTTGTATCTTTCTCTTTGACTCCTGTTTTGCTTGATTTTTCATTCCTGCAGCTGAGAAATGTCTCATGGGTTTTTGAACGTTCAACCATTAAAGACTCCTTTAATCCTGAGTGTTTAATTATGGAGTTAATCAGGAGCTAATCAATATTACAAAGTAAAGGGCAGTAACTGAGAAATATGCTGTCTGGATTACGGTGGAATAAATGTCTCGAGTAAAAAATAATTGCTTGCAATAATGTGATTTAGAAATCACACATAAATAAAGGGAATCTCTTTCATCCGAGACACTGAATTGAAAGGGCTGATAATGACTCGTTTTCTTCGTATTTATCTTATTTTCCATTTCATATCTTTTTTTTACACTCCCCCATCACATTTCTTTTCACAAATTCTCTGTTCCCACATTATTTCGTTATACTACTCTGCTCAGGTCTGGTTGCTACTATTAAGGAGCACATAACCAAGCCAACGGCGATGGCGCAGGGACGGGTGGCCCATCTGATCGAGTGGAAAGGCTGGGGTGGGGAGACAACGACTGGAGGAGGCTGGTGTGGCTGGAGTAGAGATGGAGGAGGCTGGGGAGGAGCAGGGGCCATGCTGCAGGAGGACGAGCAACTCTACTCCCATCTGACTGATGAGATCAAGGAGGCACGCTTTGCTGCAGGTTAACACATCATACCTCATACATCTCTATTTATGTTGAATAGCCCATCCTGTCTACCTTATCATCCATGTTATTATCTCAGCATATAGGAAAATCGCTTCTATTGCAGACCTCTATTTTGTATATATATATATATATATATATATATATATATATATATATATATATATATATATATATATATATATATATATATATTGTTTTGTTTTGTTGTTTTTATTGCCAGATTTTCATATGCCGTCTATCAAAATGATCAAGTGGTATAGGATATATCTTAAGACACTCCATATGGCGTCTCTCTGTTTATGTTTCTAGAAACAGGGCTGTTGGAAAAAAAATCTTTCCGTTACAAAATATAACAACTCTATTCATGTTACATTTCTTCAGCTGTGTGTAACATGACTAAATAAGTTAAGAAGCTATCTTTAGAAACATTTCTTTCTCAATGTTTTGACTACTTGTGAGGGGAAACAAAGGTTATCTTCAAGTTGAGATTACTTATGTTTGTAAGGCAGCAGGTAAATGTCACGTAATAATATTGTATACAGCTTTAGTTTATGGGTTTGTTAGCTTCCAGAAAGGTCATAAACGTTCACTGGCCATACTATCAGAGTCTATTATGAAGTGGTTTTCTATTTTCTGGGAATATACTGTAGGTCAGCATGGATAAGTAAGGAGAAATCTGCAGATGATGGACAAAGGTGAAAAAAGATGAATAGTGTGCCTCTTATTTGCATGTGTATTTTTTCAAACACATCATCTGTTCATCTGTCCATTCACAGCAACATATTCAAATTTATAGTAGTTACATCCCTACTATCTGTCTGTCTATCTATCTATCTATCTATCTATCTGTCTGTCTGTCTGTCTGTCTGTCTGTCTGTCTATCTATCTATCTATCTATCTATCTATCTATCTATCTATCTATCTATCTATCTATCTATCTATCTATCTATCTACCTACATACCTACCTCCATCTATCTATCTAGTCTGAAATTAATCTTAACGCTATGTGTTTTTGTCTGCAGTATTTGAAACAAACATGCCATGGAGGTAGATATAGTAATCTTCTAACCTGGTATTTGTTCCTGATTTTGGTCTATTCTCTTCTTGCAGGGGTAGCTGAGCAGTTTGCACTGGCTGAAGCAGCAATGAATGCGTGGCCTTTGCCTGAGGTCACAGACCGAGCTACAGCAAGCACAGTCCAATTACAAGGTATGAATAAACTCTATACACCATGTCATTGTCCTGTACTACAGATTATGTAGAGTACATCTTCACAGAAGGATAATACTGAATTAACGGTCAGTACCAGAATCAGTTTGCACTCAGGTCTCAGCATAAAAATGACCTATTTTGTCATTAGAAGCTGTTTTCTTTATGTACATCTTAACATCCCATGGCCATATTATAGATAGATTTGTATTCTGTTCCTGTCGGAGACTGTGACACAATCATCCCATGATTCTAATGATGGTCGGTGTGAGGTATTTTGATGGGTAATTATGAAATATGACTTGTTGAAGCAGATAGACACAGGTACATGGTAACATCCTTTCCTGTTACTCATTAATTCACTGCCTGAATGAAAAGAAGGATAGATGAGGAAAATCTTCCTGAAAAACTCATGCATCCTCTAGAAGGGAGATGATTCACAGATGTAGTAGTCTAATGAGTTTGAGTGCAATTAGCTTCTTTATTCCTACTTCCGCTTTTCCTTCTCCAGGAAAAGAAGTGCTCTTGATGTGCATTATTTGCAATATTTTCAATTATCCAATTTGTGTGCTATTTCTCATCTGTTTCATTAAAGTGCCACATATGTGGAAGGGTGAAGGCTTTTAAAACATTTGGCAGACGCATTTAGAGCGACTTATGTGCTTTCTAGTCTACTTTTAAAATATGCTTTTATGCAAATGCAAATCAGCCAGGGTCTGAAGACATCCATAAAGGCAATGGCAGAAACAGTTAATGCTCAAATCTGCTTGAATCTGATTGGTCAGAAGGTGTTGATTATAATTTTCTTTAATAACACAGTTTATAGTCCAGTAGATCATATTAAAGTATTTGTTCTATTATGTTATCGTTTCTATTCTAATTCCTTACACAAGGACTTATAAGGTAGATGCTTCACAGAAATGGACTGAAAAATTAAATGATATTTATTTATATATTATACATATTAAATTTAGCACTACAGGAGTCTTTAGTGTCACCACTTTGTGCCAGTCAAATGTAAACTGCAACTTTATATTTTTAAAGAAAAAAACGTAAAGGCTGGTGAAAGAAAGACAGTTTATAGTTATTATATGGTAAGCATATTGCTTTGCGGATGTTCCTCAGTTTTAAATGGAACTATAAATCATCAAATGTCAAAAGTATGTTTATTGTTAGCACATTTGTTTGGTACAAAACATTTTGGACTATATTTGGCTTATGTTTGAACATTCAAGGGAAGCTTACATTATCACTAAGGCTCCAGGATATAAAAGAGTCTTTATGCTTGCATTCTTTGTGCCTTGATAATCTGTTGGTAGTGCATTTGTTTTTCTAACCTAGAGATACTTAAACATACTGTTTTGTTCATGCATTCTTTGTTAAAAGTGAACTGAACCTCCTACTTAATTTTTTTTCATTGATCTCTAGGAAATCATTGCTAAAAGCTAAGCAAGTTTCCTTGAACTATCACTCATAATACATGAATACATAAAGGTCATATAGTGTCACATTTTTAGTTTCCAGTCTCATCATGCACTTACGATCTTTCGATGCACTTATGATGCACTTCTGATCTTTCCGCAGGCCATGAGGGCCTGTATCTCTCTCAGTTTCTCATGGATGGAGGAAGCTTGGGTGTCCCACAACACCTGTACAGCATACACATGGAGGCCAATGCTGAAACCAGCTCTCTGAATACTACGCAGCCTCCTCAACCCTTCTTCTGTAGCTCTGTATCTCAGCCGGAATCACAGCGCTACCTTCAGGAGCAGAGGACAAGACCGGCCGACGGCCCTGTACGACACGCAGACAGCAGCTCTGAGGACGAGGTCTTTTTTGACTGAAAAACTGAATGCCAGCCCACACAAGGATATGTGACTCTGAAAACTGGAATAAAGTGGACATATGTCTTACCTCATATGACCTAGTCAAGGTTTATAAATGGTGGTATGAGCTGTAAAGTGTTTGTCTGTGTGGCAGCACCAGTGTTGATCTACCTCTAAAGAGGTCATTGCCTTACCCAGTAGATGTACATAATTCATATAAGTCTCCTTGCCATATCTTCAAGTGATATTTTTGATGCAAGTGCCAGTTCATAAAGCTATAATGATGGTGTCCTTTACCAGGATGAAATATTATTAACAATCTGTAATGAAAGATATTTTAAAGGAACTGAGTCACATCAATGGCAAAAAAATGTCCTCAAAAACCCACTAATGCATTTGAAAGTTGCAGTGGTTGAGACATAAGGGTCTGTGATATGCTCTCATTTTGAAGCAGCACCTGTAAATACCTGCTTAAAACCACTTTCAGATGAATTTCCATCTCATCTAAAAGCGGAAATCTGCCAGGGCTTTGCAGATGGATATAATGTGGACATAAAAAGACTTGTTCTCTTTAAGCCAGGCTTCATTCAGACTCTGAGAAACCCAGTAAAGAACGGCTCACAGAGAATATGGCACAAAAAGGCTTTTTGTGAGTGTGGCAGTTGAAGGATGAATACTGTTTATGCCTCGTTGCAGAGATGAAACCAAGGACTTTGAAGCATTTGGAGAACTCTAAGACCTGTGTCTTTTTCTCCTCCCCAAAAAAGCTTATCTGTGGAAAGCCTTGTTCACATATAGTCAAAGATTATAGAACAAAGATTATAGACAAAGATTTCTTTGTGTAAGTTCTGACTTATTTTTTGAAAAGAGAGATAAAGTCTTCTAAGAGATCTAAAAAAAAAAAAAAAGAGCTGCACTCTAAGGTGAGATGTGTTCTGTCAAAGCAGAGACCTGGAATAACAATGATCCACTTCCCCTTGTTGCCTAGTTGTTATTCACTCAACCGATAAAAGAGGTAGAGGAAAAGTAAGCAAGGGAGGGAGGGGTGTAGAATGATGGCGAGAGAAAAGTGAGCAACCTACACAGAAAGAGCGAAAGAGAGAGGAAACAGGTGGGAGTGAGAAAGGAAGGCGTGTGCATGTGAGAAAACAGAGATAGTGAGAGAGAGACAGAGAGAGAGAGAGAGAGAGAGAGAGAGAGAGAGAGAGAGAGATAGTTGGCGAGATAAATAGAAGAGAGGTGACAGAATAACAGCGTTTTAGTGTTATCTGGTTCCACCGTCTTTTAATAGAGGTTTATGTAGCGTAAACCAATGCATTGTGTTGTGGCGGCTTCTTTTGTGCTTCTGAATAGGATTTAATCGAGCTGCAGACCTCAAGGTATTGAACTTAATTGAAATCATGATGGCAAAAGGTCTCTCATTTAGTTCACCGACACATTTTACAGAGCAAAGCCCAGAGATATAATGATTTAATAATCATAAGACAGTTGAACTATAAGAAATTATAGGCAAGAAAGAAAGTTTAAGGTCAGACAGGAAAGATATCAGTATTACATTGTTATATGTTTTATGAGTTCATCATTTTAACATGAAAAAAGTTATACAACATTCTTCTGGAATTCAAATTGACAACTACAAGCTCACAAGCTGTTACACAATGCTAACAGTTATTAATATAATAGAAAGCCTCAAAACACTTGACACTGCTGTCAAGGCTAAGTGTTATGCTAGCCATATGGTGTCTCTTTTAGTAACTTACCAACAGATCTGCGGGAAATGGTGCTAGTTTTTTTCTTCGTTTCTGGTTTGGTTTGCCATTTTAACAGCTATATGTTAGCTAGCTAAGTCACCTTAGTTATTGTATAGCTTTACTTAGCTTAGACTCAGCATCTATATTTCCACACTGTCCAGTAAATGACTACAAACTGGGTCGTTTTCAAGGTGTTTATGAAAGGATTCCACATGAACAGTGCACTATGGTATCAGAATTGTGAATATTGAATATTGACACATCTGAACAGTGCACCTGAGGAAAAATCCTGACAGTTTTGTTTTGTGCCCACTGTACAAAATTTGCAAAAAAAAAACAACAACAACAATTTGCTAAAGCCATAGCCCTGGTTATTTGCTAGCTTCTTTTTCTTGTTCTTATTTCTCAGGTTTCTACCAAGAGTTGTTACATTGAAATGGAGTTGTGTCCACTCTGAGAAGATTTTGGCATATTTATGGCCTAATTGTGTGGCGTTTTTGACTTTCACAAATTGTGACAGAATGTTGATATTTCTATATATGATGAAACCTATGAAGGCTCGGTTTTAGAACTGTAATGCTATTTCTAGGAAATCTCTTCTTAGTGATTGAGGTACTTTGAGGTGTATTCCTGACAGCTGTTTTTCATTTTCTAGTCACTGAATTGTTTTGTCTTGATAAAATCTTAAGTAATCTCACAACTTTAACCAGTGAGCATATAATGCTTTCTCTTTCCAATGTTAAAATCACAAAGCTGACATGTTTTGTTTTTGTTTGAAACACAAGGTGTAGGTTGAGCCATACTCTCTCTGTATTGTGTTCTTTGTGAACATGTTACCTACATTCTGTCTTCATTTTAGCACGCGTTGAAGGGCACACTCATTCAGCCATAAACAAAATCAGTGTTATCATTTCGTTTGTTAGCTTAGCCAGGAGTGTTCATCCTATAAGAGTGATATGTCGAATGGTGCTCAGCGGCTGCTTCATTTAATTACACCTCCCTCATCTCCTCCATTAGAACTGGGTACACATGGCTGATTTTAATAAATCTTTATCACTTAGCCTGCCCTCAAGCCTATAAACAGAACACAGGAGTGAGACTCCTTAGTCATGGCATCGAATAAAGAGCTCCTAATGTCTCAGTTCCAGGAAGTGGCCTGCTGGCCAACAGCAATCTCCATGGATAAGCTTATTTGCATATGGGTAATTAGAGCTGTACATGAAAATGATCGTCACAACAAATCAGTGCTTGATGAAATATTTGAGTTTGTGATTAGTGGAAATGATCCATTTAATAAGCTATGAAGTAGTAGCATATGACATAGTGCTTATTATTCGACTGGGCATCAGATTTCCTTGGCCAGTTCTTCAATCATGTTCTTCATCTAAAAGAAATGTGCAACAAACATTACTTTATTTGCATTACTCACAGACTTGTTTTCTCAATCAGCAGTGTTTTTGTTTGTGTCCTCAATTGTGGTCAGTGTAATTAGGTACTGTTTGTTCATGATGAAGCCTATTTTTGTGTGTGTGTGTCTGGTTATCAGACTAAACTCATCACCTCTTTCCATGTAATGACACCATGCAGCTTTCCCATCTCTGTGACAAACACACACTGCTCTCTCAAAACACTCATGATGCAGTGGGCCTGGCAAAACACATTCACAAATGCATGATTATTGAATAGGAAACAGAAGGTCATGATTATGTCATCATACATACTGTGAAGGCTATATGAAATGCTAATGCCTGATACCTGCTTTACTGTAGTGTCAGGAGAAAGCTGCAGCTTAACAGGTTGAATAGAGCACTCATCCTCCAGACTTTTGCACAAATCCTATAAGATGGGTTTGAAATGTGTGAAGTTGTTATTAATTTATGGCTATGTTAGCATTTTACTGTATTTAAGCTTTTGAGTCTTGTTTGGTTGACTACTAAGCCCTTGGAAGTTTAGTTTCAAGATTAGCTTCTGATTAAGTGCAGCTTCTGTGTTGAATTTACAATCAGCTGCAAAAAATATAAAATAAATAAATAAATAAATAAACATTTTTTTTACTGGAAAAGACACAAATTTGTGTATAAACAAATCACAAGAGCATTTGTAACGAGAAATGTTCATGAAAACGTAATTCGGAAAACGTGATTAGAAAACAGTTTGCATCCTCCTGTTTGTGTAAATGTATGTATAATGAGATTAATGTGGATTTATACAAAAGCAGATCATAGCATGTGCAAAAAGATTTAGCACATACTATGACAAGGAACTGCTCTTTTACTGCTATTTTATTGTTTTTGCCTCTCTTTGAGTTTTGTCTTTTTTGGGAATCCTTATGTGTGTTGTGAACATGCTTGGTAATTTATAGATGATTGAGATTCATCAACGTTTGTGTGTGTGTGTGCATGTGTGTGTATGTGTGTGTGTGTGTGTATACTAAGAAAATCACAGAAACTTTTTTAGTTCTGTTTGCCCTACAAACACCTTTACACACAACTTTACGAAAACATTAATAAAGTCCCAGAAATGTTAATTAATAATAAATGTCCCTTAATTAATATCATATTTTCCTACAAATTTTGTCCAGTCCTCATGTAATCTGAATTCATGAGACTCTCTTTACAGAATCATGAGATCAACCAAAACAAAGCATTGCTATCCAGGATGGTTCATCCATCTATGACACAAACAAATCTGACAGCCAGAAAGGAAGTGAAGCCTTTAATTTTTCAGCATTTTAGCGTATATCAACAAAACCTAATGTAAACGCAAGCTTTGATTTCATTTGCAACTTGGGAGGGTTACGGAAAACAGGTCATGAGGATTTTTATCAGCAATGGTTTGATGTTTTGCTTCATGTTTTGTATTATATCTGCTTGGGTAAAAGCTTGAGGTTTCCAACAGCTTCATCACTTAAAGTTGCGGCCAGAAAGGGATGGGGCTTGGCGCCTTCATTACTGTTAACAGCTATATGACTTGAGGTTGCAGTCATAAGGGAATTTCCTGCAGAAATTATGATTAGGAATAGATTTTTGCTGGGTACGTGCTTCATCCCATCTCCAAACTATAAGTGACTTTCCACTCAACTTCTTTTGCACAACCAACCACAATTAAAACTGCATCAATCATTTTTAACATGTCTGCACAATTTTTAGTGCAATCCTGGAGAGCATTTCTAGTTACTAAAGCCACAAAAGCAACAGGAATTTGCGAAATGCCTATCGGTGTAATTATACTAATAACAATTCTCAGCATCCGCCCTAGATGTCTGCACCTATTGCTGTAAAAGGTCAGCTTTTGCCTCATTAGCCTGTTGCTGTCACAATGCTGTCAGTATGTCAGTAGGTAATTAAATATCAGGACTCTGAAGCTCAATTTAAGCCAGAAGAGCTAAACGTTCAGCTTTTGCATCATTGCACTGCCAATTGCAAATACATTCTGCTGGTAATCAGTGCAGCTTTTTAGACAAGCTGGATATGTGAAGCAGCACTCAAAAATGCAAAAGGAGCAATCTTACCCCAATTTTATGTATATTTCTAGCACCATGCCTCTAAAAACATATGTATGAATTTTAAATACACATGAACTTCTTGACTTGTGTATGCTATTGACATCCATTTTTTCATGCCACTTCTAGTGATTTCACTATATGATATCTATAGATAGTAAATATATTGGAATATATATTCTCTACTGAAAATCAAGAGGAGACATCTGACATTATTGGGGTATTTTGACTAGAAAAGTACTAGAAAAGACTAAAAAAAAAAGAAAAAAAAATACTTGAAACAGCAAATTCTTCAAATTGTTTCAGGGTCTAGAAGAAACTGTAGGGATAAAATGAGAAAATTTGTGAAAATCTTCTCACTAATATGTTAAAAAAAATAATGCAGTAAAATGTAGCTTAATATAAAATATGTTCACCTACTGTGTCCCCTGAATGTAAGCACGGTGAATAAAATGTGTATGCAGACATTTTTGCCAATTATGATATGACACACTGATAGATTTGATCAGGAAGCTCTGTATTTAAGGGCTTATTAAGATAATTAATGCTTGTTTAGATGAAGAAACTTTGGTTTTACCAGAAATCTGTCCACATTTGAAACTGACTATGATGAGAGACTTTGACTACAGAGGTGTTACAGTTACCTCACATTGGTTTGAGAGCAGGAAAGTCTGCAGTTGTGCTCTCGTAACGGTTCCTAGAAGTGTGAGAGAGTCTGGAAGACAGATGAAAGCAGGTGACTACCACAGATAAGCTATTAATCTGACTCAGGTCTCCCCGAGCAAAATGTAACTTTAATTGTGCTTCGACTGTGACATTATCTTGAGCGTGCTGTCTTGACTCTTGCTGTTTGCTGTCTCATCTGCTTCTGCCCTATATTGTTCTGTGACTGTCATTCCAAATTTGCATTAATCTTGATAAATAAGGGATTTGTCAGACTCACCATGTGTGTCAACTATGGGGAACTCGTTTTCTTTGCTGGAGTTCAGGACATGCTGTACTCCCATCACTCCCTCGGCTCGTTGAAGCATGGCCCCTACTGGCACAACAAACTGCCTAATCTGGATCGAGGACAGCCTTCAAAGTAATAAACCACCAGAAATATGAGACTCTCTTTACAGTGTTGTTTTTTTTAAAATTTTATTTCTTCAGGAATTTATTCTTATCTTCTGATTATAAAAAACAAAGAGAAGCTAAATTGCCCTTTGCAGGATGAGTTACTCACTTTGGACAGGCTCTGATAAGAGAGGGCAGGTGCGGGAGTCTCTTAATGAGCGATATACCATCATAAAAGGAGGGCTGATGCCTAGAGCGTGCCAGAGCATTGGATATCAGTGTAGCTGTCAGAATAGGGACAACATGAGTGGACTGTCCAGTCAGCTCCAGAGCACATAGAGCAGGTGACAGAGTGTGTGTCGCAGCCCCTGCAAATGCTGCTGCTCCTACAAACACACACACATACAAAGCATAACCTTCAGGCCACCCAAGGCTGCCCAGTACTGAGTCACGATCATGACACATTGGCACTCTGTCTCCAGGAAGATGGCAGGATAAAATGTTTGTTTACCCACTAAAGCGTAGCCCCCTGGGTTTATCACACTTAGCCTCTCCCCTGATGAGATTCCATCTGGGAAGAGATAGGCCAATCCCTCACCCAACAAACGGCCTAAAGCAGCACCTTCAACAGACATGAACTTTCACAACAAATCTGAGTGAGACTGTGATATATTTGTTTACACACTGCCTCGGTTACAAACTGCATTCATGATAAAACTGTTTTTGATTCCAGCAGAATGCTCATTTACTCACCATAAATAAAGACAGGCATGAAGTAGCCAGCAGGCAGGGGTAAGGTGCAGGCCAAGACCAATAACCAGAGCTTAGGACAAAACAAAAGAGTAGAGACCAAATAACTTAATGCAATCATGTGAAACTTACATTTGGTATGGTCTGATTGTAATCAACATTGGTGAGCACCTGAGTGAATTGCAAATGATCATATAACAAAACCCCTTCATCTGGTGAACGCAGTGAAGTGATTGCTAATAGAAATTGAAGTATAGTCTCTGAACCTGTAGCCTGGTTATTTAATTAATAGCAATTATGACTGACACCAATTAAAAAAGTAATGGACTGTAGCAAGCTACGGCATAACAACAAATGCTATTATAATTATGATATATTTAGTTAAAATGTCAAAACCATCTGGAAAGTATAGAACTGTAATGCATCGAAATTACGCTCTCAATTCCATTTGCAAAAATTCTCTTACTAATAAAGTAAGCAATACAAATAAAATAGCCTATACTTTATTCATCTTTGTTGACTGCTTTATCTTGACTAAAGTCACGGTGATCTGGAACCATTTGCAGGAACATTGAGGGAACACAAGACGGTAATATAGCCTGGATGAGATGACTAATGCAGCACCATCTCAAACCTTTTCACACCAATGGGCAATTTAGCATAGTTTCAAGCCTCAGTGCTGCCAGGCTGCCACTGTTGGGCCCTTGAGCAAGGTCCTTAACACTCTCTGTTCTAGCGGTGCTGTATTATGTTTTTTAAGCTGGGATATGCAAAGAAAAAATTTCCCTGTGCCATATATAAGACAAATAAAGGCTTTTCTTCTTGTATGTCAGATTCTCCACTGTGACTGTTTGACTGTTTCTAGCTGCTTCAACAAAAAAGACGTAATACAAAAGGAAGTAACTTTTGTAGATGTTACACTGCATTAAGTGTAAATATAAATGGATAAAAGCATGGAATGTCATTCATTAATACATAAAAAATACATTCAGTATAGAAGGAACAAAGCATTTTAGATCATGCTGTTAATGAAAATAGATCATTTTGATTTTAGATCATGCTGTTCATAGGAAAATAATATGACCAAAATAATAAAATCTGGTAATAGTTGCTTCCCTGCCATGGATTATTTTGATATAATTGGTCTTATTCCACAAACTTGCATAGGTCATTTCACCTTAATGAGAATGAAGCATCCAAGTGTGTGATAAACACTGTATCCAGGTGGACTCCACTCTTGCCAAAGAGAATGAGGGGCTTCTAGTGCTAATGTGGCATTTTGGGAAATTAAGTTCCACTGAGTGCTATCTAGCAGGGAGGTGATTAGCTGCTTCATCGTGAGCTGTAACAGCAAAAAGCGAGAATCTGATTGTTATAAAATATACAATTTATTCAAATGCAAGCTAGCCATCGTCAACTTATATTTCAACTGCATCTTATTCCCTTTAAGTGCTCACAAGGTTACATGATTATGTTTATATTACAAGCTTATAATAGGGACATTAATAAGGCAATTACATGTTATTTCTTTTGGGAATACTTTACTTAAGGGTAGTGCTTATAGGGTTACATGCCACCCACATGACGATGTCGCCCTTCATGATAACAGAGATAGACATTGGTGTCAGGCTGATGTAACGCCTGACATAACTCAAGCTGACATATGACAGACATACCAAGAGCACACTGAGCTAGAAATGTGGTTGTGGCATGAAATTGTAAGCCTACTAGATGTCAAAATACAATTTTATATCAATAGAAATCCATCATCTGACTCAAGCTGATATCAACATCGACTATCATTCTTTATACCAGCTGTTGGAGTAATCTTTATAAGTGTATACACAGGCATGTCAGCTTTATTCATGTCAGCTTTCATGAAGCATTTAAGTAGGTGTCATGTAGTGCCATTAAACTGCTATTGAGTACCACATTTTAAGAAAAATGTTACTTTCCTTGAAAAAGGTTACAGCAGTCCTGAATACCAGGACTTGCTCTAATGCTAAAGATGAGTGCTTTCTTTACTCCCAAGTAGCTCATCCTACATGCATTTTGCACTCATTTCAATAAATTAAAAATATGTAGACAATGTTACATTAGTACCAACGCATGTGTAGAATCCTCACCCGGGAAGCTATGAAAAAGCCTCCTGTGTGAGGGAAGGTCACTGATGCCAGGAGGAATGCTACGGTTGCTGAATATAACGTCTTCCTAAATAAAAAGCAAACACAAATCCATCAGAGACTGAGGACATGCAAATTAAGATCATATCTCATCCAGCACCCTTAGAACTATTATTATTATTGTCAGTAGCGCTGCAATTATCAGCACCCCATGCCATAAGTTATGAACACGACTAGCCTGTGGTACTGTATGTTTTATTGAAATCCTCTTTAATTAAAGCAGCTGTTTTTCAGGACTGTGACTGAGTCATAAACCGAAATAAGGAAAATGGTTGCTCACTCTGTTGCCATAAACCTGCTAATGAATTTATTTGTTCTGACAAAACGGAGAATCCACCGGTGACTGTAGAGATAAACACAGCTTATAGCTCCACACAGCAGTCTGAAGAGAGTGAGGAACAGAGACAGACAGCAGGAGATGAGCTCGTCCAAATGAATAAATATTAGCACTTGTAATGAGGGGAATGGGTTATGAGCCAGACAATCACACAATTAAAGAAAATTATATCATATTCAGAAGTCTGCATGTTTAATTCATGCTGACTATTAAAACCTGACAGTTACATGGGGTAGTTAGCACTCGTATATTGAGTAAATGGTACTCTAAGTTGACATGACTAACAAAATACTCTAAGTTGACACACTAAGCTAGAAATGTGTCAAATTAGGTTATGGTTAGAGGTCAGATTATCATTTATATATCTCCATAGATACTTTGCTCAAAGTTGACTATTTTCTCATCAAGTGGGTGTATATACATTCACTTAACCACTGAATAGGAACACTTGGAATGTTGGTCATCCATTTTTTTGTGTACTGTTTTGTATAAACTCTCTTTGGCCCAGCCTGTGTGACACCACCATGTTCCATCATTATACGTGTTTCATGTGAACATTATCTGAAGCTCTTGACCTGCATTATTTTATACACTGTGCTGCTTTTACATAATTGACTGTTGAATAATTGCATGAATGAGCAGATTCAGGCATAAAGGCATTTCCATTAGAGAGTTTGGTGAGTTTATATTATCTATAGTTCACTTTTGAATCATATTATTCAGTACTTAAACTGAAACTAAGAGAAAAATATATAAGCTATCAACATTGATGAAGTTATTAAAGGTATGGATTTACAAACCTAAACTGAAAACTTACCCCAGGAAAGCAAAGATCAATATTTCAGGTGGTTGGTATGGGAACTCACTCGGGAAGCTGGTCTTAAACACAGCTTGCACTGTTTCTGCAAGCAGAGAAGGGAAACATGTTTTTTTCTACACACTGCACCTGTCTATTTGCATAAAACTGTAACAAGTTTCAAATTACATGACAATGTCAATTCACTGGAAAATAAATTCAACCTGACCTGGACTTATAGTATTCAATTAAGCCTTAGGGGAAATTGGACATTTAAATTGTCATGTGTAAATGAGATCATATTGAGGCCTGAGCTCTGCCATACTTTACGGGGTGTCATGTGCAGTATGTGGATACATTGGTTCTTGCCTTGTTCTCTGCTGCACACTGAGAGAAGACGGTACGTGAGTGAGCCACAGACTGCAGCAAAGAAACATGGACAGTAATCTCGCACGGAATAGTGACTGCCCATGACTTCAATACTGAAAAGCACTCCTGAGAGCAAGAGACAGAGAGAGGGAGAGGATTAGTATGGAATAGAAGGAAAGAGGGGATCAATTTTTTACTTCAACTAAAAGCTGATGTTCTAGTCAGATACATAAAAATGAGATTCTGTAGGATTTGCAGCTCGGTGGATGCCATGGTGATGATTAGCATCAGCTCACCGCTGACTGGAGCCCCGAAACAGCTGGCCACGCCCACCGCTGATGCAACGACCAGCATTTCTCCTTGAGTTCTCCTCTAAACGCATGGACATACACATTCATATATATAAATATATATTAAAATGCTACACTCAATTTGGTTTGCCTGTGAGTACCTGCTTATCACCACAAGCAGAGGCATAAAAACGGTACAGGTATGCTCCCAGCATATTTGACAGATGGACAAATGGACCCTGTATAGGTTATTGGGTGCAGAAAGGGAGAAAACATGTGAGTCAATAAAGCTTCAAAGATGTGCCTCTAATTATTACCAGTCAGTATTGCTTATTGATCAATATGTCTTACCACTTTTCCAAGGAACACAGTGCTACCTGCTGACAGTGTGCTGATAAGACCGATGAGCTTAGCAAAGAGATTTGAGAGAGAGAGATAGTCTGGCAAATGCACACCGGAGAGGATGGTCCTAATCTCAGGCAGACCTGAGCCTGAGTCAGAGAAAAACAGGCATGTTGATGGAATGTAAAATGGAAGTAGCTTAGAGAGAGAGAGAGAGTGATAGATAGATAGATAGATAGATAGATAGATAGATAGATAGATAGATAGATAGATAGATAGATAGATAGATAGATGGATAGATCCCCACACACACACACACACACACACACACACACACACACACACACACACACACACACACACACACTCATGCTTAGGAGTAGTTTAGTCTAGCCAATCCACCTACTAACATGTTTTTAGAGGTTTGGAGGAAACCAGAGAACCTAGGAAAGGAAAGCCACATGGACAACAGTTAAGTGGACATTTGGTCCACTTTCACGTCAGGTGAGCCACTTTAACAAAATCTTTTAGAGAAAATGACTAAAACTTTGCTACAATTTGATATTTATATCATTAAATAATTTTTGCCACAAAGAATTTTTGAAGCAAGTAATGAAAGTAAGATTACAGATGGCATGATACCTGCAGACTGGGGGCAGATGCTGTGAGAGAAGCTGGTTGAGAGAGCACAGAGGCAGGTAGGGTACAGAGTCCAGCACAGGAATTGTAGCAGGACGTTACCCTCCAGACAACCATACAGCCACTGGTGTCCTAGCAAAAAACAACACATGCAATGTTTTAGATTAGCATTAAATTTTTTTTTTTTTAATTTCCTTCATTGTCAGGTTGTTCCACCCTTTCTAGGGTGATTTTAAATTTGCATTATGTAGGTTTTAATGAACATTTGTTACGAACATATTCAAATTGTTAAACTAGTTGATAGAATCGTTCACTTTTTAGCTGCAATACAAATTTCAAAAACGTATTCCAAAAATGTAATAGAAAATAGCAACACAAGTACACAAGGTAAATTTATTTTCTAGACCGATAAGTCAAAAAATTATGTTACTAAGACATTCATAGAAGAAACATGACTTAATTCATGTGTCATCATAGAAGGAGGCATAGGCACAGTCAAACAGGAAGTTTGTCTGAGGTAGAAAATTACAGTCTTTGACAGGTTATGAATTTGTAATGAGTAATTTAGCAAATATTACTGATGCATATATATTTAAGATGCTGTTCTGTAACAAAAAGTAAGCATTAGCTCCTTTTAGAATACAATATAAGTTGTGTACGTTTTTCAGGAGACACCTTGTTCACATTGAAATGTTTGTTTGTTTTATTAAAAGGAAGGAAACTTGTGTAAAGGCAAAAACTGTCCCAATATATCTGATTTCACACTGCATGAAGTTTTACTGTACAGATCACAAACTTCAGTTTGAATTTATAGTAAAACATATTTTTGTATATTATTCTATCCATTTTTCTTCTTTACTTTATATATTACATGAATTTACTTTTACAGCTGAAAATTTTGTTGAATATAAAATAAAATTGTGGAACATACGATGAGACTAGGCTTTAGTGTGTCCAGAGTGATGTGTGTGTTATTGAGAAAAGGTTTACCTCGCAGGAGCTTGGCTATCGTCAAGTCCATGCAGAAGCTCATGAGAGCGGTGAGGACTCCCAAGGCAGCATAACAGTACCACTCCAACCCAGCCAGAGAGAGCATGGCAGTCTGAATACGCGTTATACACGCTGTATGACATGGTATAGTTTTAAAGTTTAAATTTTATTTAATTTCGGATGAAACTTTAATTATAGCCATATACATGTAGGAGTGTCTTTGTGATGAATAACTTATGAATATGATCCAAAGGCAAAATAATTACAAGAGCAAATCATTAAAAAATTAAGTAAATAAAATCAGTCTTCACCTCTGATCTGTGATCGAGCATGTTGCCATGGTTTCCACGGGCTTCCATTAGAGATAATTATCTTCTCCTGGGATTGTTTTTCACAGGCATGCTGTCCACCATGTTGCTCATTTTCACCAAGGCTTGTGCATCTTACATAAACATTCTGCATAGTCTAAGAAGGGATTGAGACATTATTACAGCTGTACTAAACTTTTAGCACTACTAGACAAAAAGCTTTTGTGTCAAGATACACAGTGTATACTTCACAGAAGGGATTAAGAAAGCTTACCATTTCAAGAAGAAGGTACAGTCCAGTTTTCAGCTCTCTCACAATTCACGCGTGAATTCTCAGACCTGGAATGAACCGAGAAGGAAAAAGAGAAAGCAAGTTCAGCTCTAACTTATTAATGGTGCATTGGTCCTTTGTTGCTAGTGCCTTAGGGTATGCGCTGAGTTGGAACAATGTGAGATTCAACTTTCCTTTATTTTTCTATTAAATTTAATCAAAAAATCTCTAAATGTCATTCAAAGACATGGCCTTTTAGATGTTTAATGAAAGTCTCAACTGTGAAGTGCTGGAAGTCAATCAGTAAGAAGTGAATTCAGCTCACGGGAAATGAAAGAAACCCGCCGACCTTCAGAGAAGGTCTTTTGTGTTGTGTCGATTCTGAACTTTGGGAGCAAGCTTGGCCTGTGCAATTGAGTGCTATTCAAAATTCTTGCATAGCGCTGACCCTGAAGGTGAACACAATCTTTTTCTCAGACACATATTTTTTTCTGGATTTTCTTGTGTATTATCCCTATTGTGTTCTCCCAAACAGATGATGCTTAGCTTCAAGAAATGAATGTTTAAATCTGGCACTGATGGATAATTCATTAAAAAACATATACATTGTAATATGAAATAATATTTATTCAGGCATTATTTGAGATACATTTCATGCAAATTAGTCACAGCTCCAGGAGGCTATTATTTTTTTTTCATCTTTTGTGACTTGATTTGTCAAAGTGCTTGAATAATCACACGGTTTACCTGTATTAGTCATTCTGTCTTTGTTTGTAGCCCACAGACAACTGAAAAGCCCAGACAGCTGAATGACTGAACAAGAGAGCAGAGGTGAAATTGCAGTTGATTTAAATTAAATCAGTAGTGAAAATCTCTGTCCCCATGGCAGAATCAATCTGCGCTGGCTGAATGGTGGACGGATGAAGTGGCTCGTGTGCATGGAATACCATATTCTCTTTCCACTCCATGACTGATGAGCTGCTGCACTTTTTCTCTTTTTCTTTTTTTAGACCTCTTTTGCTATCCATCTACTTCTATTTGTCTTGATGTAGAGGGTGAGTCAAATTTGTAGAAAAATCACTAGCAATTTATTTAACACTGTAGGAATTCTTAGTTCAATATTTAACATGGAATTATTAGGGTGGTAAACCAAGGCTTCCACAATTTCATTTCTTAATGCAGTGATTTGATGTGTGATAATACACCTCTGAATCTGCTATGACACAATACCTGACCTTGAGGTGCTGTCTGTGCATGTTCTCTCCATGTCTACGTGAACCTCTACGTGAACCTCTTGGTTCTCCAAATTCCTTCCAGTGTCTTAAAACATGCAGGTATGTAGATTGGTTACTCTAAATTGCCCCTAGGTATAAATGTGTAGTGTGTCAATGTGTGTTTGTGTGTGCTGCCCTGTAATGGATGAATGAATGACAGTATATACTAGATATGACTTGTAATATACCACATACTTACTTAATGTGATAGATTTTTAGTTAGATAGGTTGTTAGTTTGTGTATTTTCCTCTAATTGACCTCTACTCTTAGTTAACAACAATGAAGTCTGTAGGTAGGACTTTATTGGCATGACTAAATGTTCATTTCCTGGTTGTTATTAAATAATACGTCTGTTACTTGCCACAGTAAGAAGTCAGTGATAAAACCAGAAAAGTTACATATGAATAATCAGGTCAATTAAATTGCATTTGCACAGGACTTTTAACAATAATCATCACAAGCCAGATTTACAGAAATCTTTATCTAGGTTTAGAATTAGATCCTTAATGAGCGACCCAGAGGCAAGTGCAATGATGAAAACGTCCCTGAAATGACATGAGGAAGAAACTTTGAGAGGAAGCAGACACAAAAAGGAACTCATTGCCTTCTGCGTGGCACCGGATAGTGGGATTATACATCATTAATCTTTGACAACTGTATACTTTAAAATCAAAACAGTATGAAGTATGTTGAAAGGATACCTGGATTTTACATATGTGGTTTTTAAACACTTCAAATTTTATGTTTCAGACATTTTTCATATGTGGACTTTTTACTTTTTAGTGCACGTGTTTGTTTTTCACATTATTCACATATTTGTGTCATACCGTGATTTTTTTAAGGCATGATTAATTTATTTCCAAACGCACATTTTTGCATGTAGGTCATGTGGATTTATTTTTCATGTTGTTCACCTCTAAAAGTAAAAATTAACTATTAAACGTATACTAGACATTCTGATGTCCCTTTCATAAAGAGGTAATGGAAGGATGTACTGTTCAGAGGTGGAGCGATGTGATTATTTCCATCACTGAAGTGATTTTCTGTTGACTTACAATACCGTCTAAGAGAATCACTTCAAGACAGCTTTAATGACACAGAACCAATAAGAATTAAGTTCCAAAACTAAGCTGACTTCGCCGGACTATTTAAAAAGGTGACAGAAGAAACGAAGCAGAAAAGAAAAACACATTAGTAATTTAATGGTCATGAAAGCACATCATTTCACTGCTTCACAACAACTACTTTTTTGTTTTGGGGTAATGACTCTAATGTTCTGTGAGGAATATGTGTGATTTGTCCATTAAGCAGAGATTTTGCTGAAAGAGCAATAAAATAAATGCACCAAGAGCTTTAGTTAATGTTCACATCAAACATCAGAATGAGGAAAAAAGTGTCAGTGACTTTAGCCGTGGCATGGTTGTTGGTGCCAGATGAGCTGGTTTGAGTATTTCAGAAACTGCTGATCTCCAGGAATTTTCACCCACAGCAGTCACTAGTGTTTATACAGAAATGTCTGAATATCCAGACAAGCTGTCAGGAAGGTTATTATAACGCAAATAACCACTCTTTACAACCATGGTAAGCAGAAAAGCATCTCAGAATGCACAGACATGTGTTATTACATAATTTCACTATTGTTTTCTTTTTAGATATTGCTTACTAGGTAAGATAAGTAAGATATTTCTTACTTATTTCTTGACACGTTGCCGATAAATATCCACTTATTAAGAAAGTGGCACCAAACAATTCATCAAAAACTACATACAACCAGACAGTTAGGTTTCATTATTTCCTTTATTTGTTTGACAGTACAGATCTGGGTTTGGCACTTAGCAGAAATCCCTCTCTTAACTATAAGTGTAGCAGTGTTGTGTGTTACATACTGCTGTTCCTGGGTTTCTGTCAACTGACCACTAATAGCATAGTCAGAGGCAACACGGGACAAAGCTAATGATAGATTATGTAACGTGAAGCAGCTGAGAAAAACACAGGCACATGGACAGGAAAATGGCTGTGCTTGTGTCTGCTTCATTTCTAAAACAAACTTTTTTTGTTTTCTGTACATGTGTTGTTGTTTTTTTACAATAATGTGTTAAGAATTTGGTCTTACACCTGTATTCCTGTGGAAAAACAAGTAACCTACAAGGTCATTCAATGTCATTTGTGAAGCACAGGCATTGTGGAGGTGGGGATGAGGGGATCTAGACTCACTTCGTGATCCAGCACAGCCTGTGCCGAGAGTGATTAAAATGTAAACAGCTGCAATCTCTCTCTCTCTCTCTCTCTCTCTCTCTCTCTCTCTCTCTCTCTCTCTCTCTCTCTCTCTCTCTCTCTCTCTCTCTCTCTCTCTCTCCCTTTCTCTCTCTCTCCCTCTCTCTCTCTCTCGCTCTCACTCTCTCACCAGAATAGAAACACTTGTGTGTCCACAGTTCTGCTTTGGTGACGCATGTTTTAAGAGAAGTGGTGAGTTGCTGGGCTGGATTTAGCCGATTAGTGAAGGACTTTGAAGTTTACTCAGACAGAGACAAGAAACTGAACCTAGCTACTTGAGTTGCATGCTAGAGAAAAGAATAAAAGTGACCTAAAATCAGGTCAAAACAAGGACAGAGATAATTAGTATATTTCTGTCAAGATAATTGCCTGTATCATTATGTTATTCTGCTGTGTGCCCTTTAATTTCAAAACAAATGAGTTTTCTTGACATATGTTCTTGAGAAATGAGTTGCCCCCTGTATCTGTGCATACACCCATAAAAGATTATGTGTTCCCTAAAACAAACGAACAAATGTTAACTAATCCCTTTTCTTGACGTCATTTATCCTTTGCAGTCTCTCTGCATTCCTTCCATGTTTCACTGGTGTCACGATTTGTATATGTAGTGGTGTTTGCTCCTACATAAAGCTCAAGCAATATATCACAGACTTTAAAAATTGCTTTCTATAGTAAACTCTTTGCATATGACACCTGACATGATGGTAAAAAGAAGTTAATAAAAAAAAACACCTGAAGAGCTAAGAGGCATTTTCAGGATGTAAGAGTTTGAAATGCCAACCATTGACCCTTTTGTCAGGGACCCTTTCTTAACCTCGAGCCCTCACCACCCAAAACTTTTCCGACCACAGACCCCCTCTCTTTTCCCTGCCTCACAAGATAAATATAGCACATAGTCATCCCGCACATCTTGTGTGTACATACACAGACAAGAGGGAGAGAAAAAAAGCCTCATAGTTCAAACCCTGAATATAAAAGCCAGTCAGACTGAGAATACCCACAAACCACCGTGGTCCACTAGTGAGAAAGAGCAGCACAAAAGAGATAACCAGTAGAGGAGAGCAAGACAGAGGCTGGCTCCAATAATTCAGACATTGTTTGGACAAGACCTGCCTAAAGCCACTTCTGTATTTCCCTTTATGACCATTCTGGTCTCAAGCCTTGCTCTGTAAGAGGATATCGATTTGCTGCCACTGAAACTTGCGAACACTAATGAGCGTGAGCAGCTCTTCTGCTTATCGATCGGAGCACAGTTTCCACCAGACGTCCTCATCTTCATCTACATCCTCATCAACCCCATACATGGAGAAAAGCAGGGGGATATTTGCTGAGGACTTTGGATCTTTCATGTGCCCCAAGGATGCAATGGGCTTTCCAAGTGAGTTGTCTTACTCTCTCATTCGCTCTGGATTAATGTAGATTCACTTTCTCAACATTGGATATGCAGCTTCTATGCAGTTCCTTTTCACTAATTGAAATTGTTTAAATTAGAGATTCATTTCTGAATTTAATCACAATTCTAGTGCTGTATTGATTCAGAGTTTCTTTCCACTTCATTACTGCTTGCTCTTCTATAGAACCCAGAAAAAATATGATTATATTAGATATATAACAAACATATCCCTATTAACAATGTATAGAAATCAGGTCCTGTGTATTTGCATATAAGTTATAAGTATAATTAGTATGCTAATGTGAAGGTATGAGTACTCTAGGATATTTCTGTGGATGTCTGCTAGGCCACAATGTCCTTTAAAAGGGTCAAGTGGCATTGGAGGACAGGTTAGGTGTCAGAACTTTGTGGACCAGGGCCAAGGACGTGATTTCACCAATGTGCCTTGGGGGAACAGTTGGTCATGTGTTGCTCAGTTACAAAAAACACAAAAGGGACAGTTTGGGACTCATGCAGACAAACTCACAACAGAGGCACATTTATGCAGAAGAATTTTATTTACACTTTAGTTGGGCTTTAACAAATTGGTAGATAAGAGAAGCACCTTTATATTGACTACCTTCAGTAAGATTCATTTAAATCCATTGAGGAAAAATTACAAAAAACAAAAAGCTCTAGATAACTTATTTAATGTTTACTGTATTGAATGTTTATGTCAAATGCGTGACTTATTTCAGGTTTGACTGGGACACCGGGAAATATTAAAACTCTTGGTGACACCTACCAGTTCACAGTAGACGTCTGTGATTTCTCCCCGGAGGATGTGATTGTTACCACCTCCAACAACCAGATTGAAGTTCGGGCAGAAAAGGTGATTCAAATTCAATTTAATCAAAGATCTGTAGATTGAGACTCCATAACTCCTTGAGATTATAGAAAAGGTATAGTGGCATTATAAATCGTTACAGTTGCAGAAGATTAAAGACAAGCAGTATATTAATGCAGTGAATTAGAGTCCGGGGATAAACACAGGACAGCGTTTAAGAACACAGCAGCAGTAATTATGTAGGAATCTACAGTATCCAGGAAAGATTATCTATTTAAATAAAGCTTGAGCCTATCCAATAAGAACATAAACCATTTTTTGGAAAGTGCGCAACTTTAAGGTGTATATTTGTGACCATTCACAACAGCAAAAGCTCCAAGCAGAAACTTTTCATCTGAATTCTGCAAAGTTTTATATCATTCATTGTCTGTATTTTGTTGCACAGCTTGGCACAGATGGCACGGTGATGAACACTTTTACCCATAAATGCCAACTACCAGAGGACGTGGACCCCACTTCTGTGACATCTTCCCTGGGGCCTGAGGGGACGCTCACCATCAAAGCTCGAAGGCATCCAGCTAAACTGGAACACGCCCAAACGTTTCGCACGGAAATCAAAATTTAGACCTTCATTACATTCAGAATTTTATTGTGATTCCATGTCAGAGTTACACTTCTTTTCTTTATACTTATGTCATCCTTTTTGTTTTCACATACTTCTCCACAGTAGGACTATAAATAAACAACCACATGGATTTTCCAGCTTGATCTCATCAGAAATTTGTAAGGATGTGAATAAACGGTGAAGGGTAATGTTGCATTTGGCTCGATTTCATGCAAGTAAGAAAAGCATATGGTACAGATTTTCAAAGGCTGAGATTATGTTGGGATTTTCATTGTAATTAAACACACAACAACAGTTATGATGAGATTTGTTGTTAAATTATAGGTCATACTTTTGAATTTTAGAATGTAAATGTAAAGACTGCACAAACCTGTGTGTGAATAAATGTATATATACGTCGAGCTGGTCTATACAAACTCACCACTGTTTGGAATAAAAAGCACATCAAGTCCGTGTCTGTAGCACATTTTCATTTTCATGTGAGTTGATGATCTGTTATGTGTCTGCTGTCACAGCTACTAACAGACAGTGACTTACTAGCCTATTAATAGCATTTGCTGTCATTAGTCAGTCTTTGTAACTAGGCCAGCCTTTATTCCTATGCTTTTTCATTTTGTGTCATTTGTGCGGTTCATTTTTCCATTTTTCCAACATTCTAAAAAGTGAACTAAAATGTAATTATGTATTTAAAGGTTAGAATATAGTTTCCATTGTAGATAGCCTTAATGTATTTACTGGTAAATACAGGCATAACATATTGATTAAAAAAAAAATTATTATTTAAAAAAGGGCCACAAAACCAGATGTAAGGATTGAATTAAATGCTATTAAATAACCTCTGTAAAATAACCAGTATCCTTTATAGATTATTCAATACCACTTTAAACTTTAGTTTAAGAAATGCAAAGTATAACAAACATAATTAAAAAAAATAATAAAAAAATAAAATAATAATAATAATAATGTGAACTACATTCTAAAATTAAAATTCTAAAAATCTTAATTTTAAACAGTGAACAATATAACAGAGGACTTATCACAAGGTCAGAACATGTCAAAAGGTCAGAACACAGGTAATTTTACACCACTTCTTTTGTTTTTTAGCCTACATTAATTAACTCCTATTTACAAAGGTATGATATGGATTCACAATGGACGACACGTTCAGAGAGTTAAGGGTTTCTAGCTTTATGAACCTTTTTCAGGGTTTCTGAGAATTAATATAGAACCTTTAAGGTTCTATTTTTAAAAACAGATGCAATTTTTGCTCTGAGAATTTTGATGGAGAAGTATAGGGATGGTCAGAGGGAGTTGCACTGTGTGTTTGTAGACTTGGAGAAAGCGTATGACAGAGTGCCAAGAGAAGAGCTGTGGTACTGTATGAGGAAGTCAGGAGTAGCAGAGAAGTATGTCAGAGTGGTGCAGGACATGTATGAGAGGAGCAGGACAGTGGTGAGGTGTGCTGTAGGTCAGACAGAGGAGTTCAATGTGGAGGTGGGACTGCATCAGGGATCGGCTCTGAGCCCCTTCCTGTTTGCTATGGTGATGGACCAGTTGTCAGAGGAGGTCAGACAGGAGTCTCCTTGGACAATGATGTTTGCAGATGACATTGTGATCTGTAGTGAGAGCAGGGAGCAGGTGGAGGAAAACCTGGAGAGGTGGAGGTTTGCGCTGGAGAGAAGAGGGATGAAAGTCAGTCGTAGTAAGACTGAGTACATGTGTGTGAATGAAAGGGAGGGAAGTGGAACAGTAAGGTTACAGGGTGAAGAGGTGAAGAAGGTACAGGAGTTTAAGTACTTGGGGTCAACAGTCCAGAGTAATGGAGAGTGTGGGAAAGAGGTAAAGAAACGAGTGCAGGCAGGTTGGAATGGGTGGAGAAAGGTGTCGGGAGTTCTGTGTGATCAGAAAATATCAGCGAGAATCAAGGGGAAGGTATACAGGACAGTGGTGAGACCGGCCATGCTGTATGGTTTAGAAACAGTGTCACTGAGGAAGAGACAGGAGTCAGAGCTAGAGGTAGCAGAGCTGAAGATGTTGAGGTTCTCTTTGGGAGTGACAAAGTTGGACAGGATTAGGAACGAGTACATCAGAGGGACAGCTCATGTTGGACGTTTGAGGGACAAAGTTAGGGAGGCCAGATTAAGATGGTTTGGACATGTTCAGAGGAGGGAGAGTGAGTATATTGGTAGGAGAATGTTGGACATGGAGCTGCCAGGCAGGAGGCAAAGAGGAAGGCCAAAGAGGAGGTATATGGATGGAATTAATGAGGATATGAAGCTAGTGGGTGCAAGGGTTGAGGATGCAGAAGATAGGGATAGGTGGAGAGAGATGATTCGCTGTGGCGACCCCTGAAGGGAGAAGCCGAAAGAAGAAGAAGGTTCTATTTTTAAACATTTTTATCCATCTCTTCAAAATATACAGATAAAATACAGATAAAAAAAAAAGTCTTAAGTTTTTAAAGGCCTGTATGCCTGTGTTGTATGGTTTCCATACTATGATATATAAATTGAATTAATACAATCATAAATACAGGCATACTATAGAGAACCAACATGGGCTATTGATAAAAGTCAAAAGAGAACAAAACCAAGGTTGGGTTTTAATAAAAAGAAAAGTGCATGATATAAAAATAAATTAAAAAAATTGATAAGTATGCATGTTTAGTTCATTACACTGAAATTTTATATCCCAATAGACATGTATTTAGAATTTCTAAAAACACAATTTATAATTTTACATTTTTTCCCTAATGAGAAAATAGTTTTTAAGACTGCTATATCATATTTGTATTATACTCTTTAAAATGTATTTTTATACTCGAATGGCGAAATTCATTTTTAAAATCTCAGCTTTCCCATTCAGCAACAACTGTATAAACTCATCATGAACAAGCAGATGTTGGTAAACAGCACCCTTATGTGGTCACCTAGTAGAACTGCAATCCGGCGCATGCGCAAAGACAACCCCACGAACCCCACTCGGCCACTATCAATCGATCAGAGAGCGGAAGATGGCGGAGCGTCGAGTCTGAGCAACGACATCGATTGCCGGATAACTCGATTGGACGCAATCGCTCGAGTGTGCGAAATTGATCAAGTACGTCCAGATTTTGGGGTAAAACCAATGGCGATAATATGAACATTTAAACGGTGTTACTATGGGCCGATTACGGGTGTTACAACGCGTCGTTCCTGAAGCAAAACAGAACAGAAGCTGAGGACACTTTCAGCCCGTCTCCTGTCACCTCCATCTTGTTTCACAGCTCCAGCCGCGGCCAGGCACGCTGAATTAATCCCGGAGCCCGAGAACAGAGGACTCCTAATCAATCCGCATCATCGTCAACCTGCTAGTGGAGGGATAAAAAAGGCCTGTGTGCCTGAAGTGTATGTAGGTTTATTTTCATGTTTACATGTCATACAGTCATTCATACAACAAACACGCGTCTTATCTCAGTGTTTAATAAGATGACGAGTCAAATATATTCGATAAAAATGAGGTTGTGCATGCTGCTTGGACAAAATTCGGTTCAAATATGACCGAAAAACACTGTTTGGCAGCTAACTATATAACTATCTGTTTACGATGCAACACCTGAAGCCACGTTAACTGCACACAGTGTCTACCAGAAGCGTTCAGTTTCTTTAGGGAAGCTAACAGAGTGACAAGGAAAAGTTTTAAAAATGAAATATTCTCTACTTAGAATTAAGTAAAATTTATTAATCCTATTAACATAATAAAACAGTGTCAAGTCAATCATGAGCTGGTTTTATTTTATTCCTATTTCTATGTTGATTTGATTGTAACAAAAGAAGTTTTTTCTTGTTAAAATTTGTTAATAGTTTGTTTAGACTTAAGAACATTAATACTGATAATGACTGAATTTTTATTTCTTTTTTCTTTTTTTTAAAGAAAGTATTTATTGTGGTATTGGTGTTATTGAAGCCATGATACTGGTGGTTTAGCTGTAAATATTCAAAACATAAACACATATAAAGGTCTGGTCCATACAGAGCTTGCTTTTATAGTGAGTTTATATCTGGTCTTTGCATTATCACAGTACATGGTAATACAAATATTACATATAAAAATGTAATTATATAAGATGTTATTATAATAAATTATATAAAATTTAACTTTGATGCACATTTGACCAGGCTAACTGAGTGACCAAGTCTGTAAAATGTTTTATTCATTATATCATCATGCGATTCTCAAAAGCTGATACCAACTGGGGATGTTTGGGGGATATTTCATCCAGAACTGAGTTACATTTTTATGCATTTACATTTCTGGCATTCGGTAGATGCCATTATATTATATTATATTATATTATATTATATTATATTATATTATATTATATTATATTATATTATATTATATTATATTATATTATATTATATTATATTATATTATATTATATTATAAGGGGGGCACGGGCTTAGTGGGTAGCTTAGTGGTTAGCACGTTTGCCTCACACGTCCAGGGTTGGGGGTTCGATTCCCACCTCCGCCGTGTGTGGAGTTTGCATGTTCTCCCCGTGCCTCGGGGGTCTTCTCTGGGTACTCTGGTTTCCTCCCCCAATCCAAAGACATGCATGGTAGGTTGATTGGCATCTCTAAATTGTCCGTAGTGTGTGATTGCATGAGTGAATGAGAGTGTGTGTGCCCTGCAATGGGTTGACACTCCGTCCACGGTGTATCCTGCCTTGATGCCCAATGACGCCTGAGATAGGCACAGGCTCCCCGTGACCCGAGAATAGTTCGGATAAGCGGTAGACAATGAATGAATATTTATTATATTATATTATATTATATTATATTATATTATATTATATTATATATTTGAAGCATTTCAAAGCACCTTTGTACGTCATGGATAAAAACAAAACTCAGTTTTGGATAAAATATCCCCCAACAACAAACATCTCTAGTTGTTTTCAGCTTTTGAGAATCTCATGATGACATAATGAATGAAACATTATTTTAAACCTGGTCACTCAGTTATCCATTTTCATTCTGAGTAAAAATATCACTGTTATTTTGGTGGGGTTTTTTCTCCCCTTCCCCTCATAAAGGCTGCTCTGCTGCAGGTTTGATACACAACTTGAAATCATGAAATCAGTCAAAATGCAGGCATTTTGTTATTTGCATAGTGATTTTGTTGAATAAGGACTGAATGATAATTATGTCTTTTATTAACTTGTAGGCTTTAAATCAAGCAGCAGTTATTGCTTTATTAAGTTGTCAAAACTTTAAAAAGCACATACAGTAAATTATTACAATGTATAGGAACATTTTTGTCTAATTAATATCACCTATCATGACAGGATTATCCAAAGCAAGAGCCTGACATATCCCAGGTGGCAGTCATGGACTTCCCATGGCACAGCGGGAAGGTTTTAGAGCAGCTGAACCATCAGCGTCAGCAGGATCTCCTGTGTGACTGCACGTTTGTCGTGGATGGAGTAGATTTCAAAGCCCACAAGGCCGTACTGGCAGCATGTAGCACTTACTTCCACGCTCTCTTTCTTGACCAGAAGGATGTTGTGCATTTGGATATCAGTAATGCTGCAGGTATGCAATCTGTCTCTTACATCTGCTGCAAAATCTGGCTATCACATCCTGCCTGAAGTTACAGTTCAACAGAAAAATGTATGAGTATGAAACCGAGCACACTAAATGTCTTGTTGAGATAAAGTATATTTCTTCTTGTCCTGACGGTGTGCAAACTGATGCACAGAACTGTACATTTTCTTGACTTGCTGCAATTTCTATTGCATGATCCTTTCAGGCCTTGGACAAATCCTTGAATTTATGTACACGGCTAAGCTGACACTGAACCCTCAGAATGTCGAGGATGTGCTGGCTGTAGCCACTTTTCTTCAGATGCAAGAACTTGTCAATGCATGCTCTGCTTATAAGTCACTCACAGGACCGTCAGTGATAAACAATGGTCAGTAGTGTCCAAGTTTTTTATATATTTGTTTATTTGTTTGTTTGTATCTTATACTATTGCCACACCATGCTTTATTTGTTACTTTTATATTTTTATGTGATATGTCTTTCACGGCGATCCTTTGCTCTTTGCTTCATATCACAAAGCCGTATCATGTCCATCTGAGCAACATGAGAAGCTGGTTAAGGAAGACAGTGATGCTTCCATTGAGCATCAGGACAGTCATGTCTCGCCTCAGAGCGACGGTCCTGAAGCAGATGAAGCTCCTTCATCATCAGTGACCTCAGAAGAGCAACAGGCGAGGTGCAGCACTACTGAAAAACAAAGTGTAGGAAGTCAACGTGCAGGAGTTAGGGTAGGAAGACCAAACAAGCTCAGCCAGAACTCCAAGCCGAAGGAACAGGAGGAGAGCTCAACAAAGGATGCCATGGAGTATCAGGATGACCTGTCTGATGCTGATTACACACCCAGTCAGTCTGTCCTCTTTGTCTTATTGTTTCTTCAACTAGGATGACCTTCTTTAGCACCCATTGTGTATGAAATCCTCTGTTCTTCTTTCAGAAATATCACAAAGAGCTGTGACTACGAGGTCTTGCGTAAGCACACGGAGAAGCAAATCAAAATCTATCACTCGCTGTGTGTCTACTTCAGGTAAACACTCACCTCTGACATGCTAGATCTGCATTCATGTATATTTTCACTTCCAGTGATCGCTTTGTGCTTTTGTTGCTTGGTGGCAGATGATGGAAGCGTAGAAACTTCGTCAAAAACCACGACCGAAGAAAATGTGAGAGAAGAACAAGAACAGGAAGAGGAGGCTGAAGAAGAGGAGGAGCATACAGAGCAGGAGGATGAAGGAGAGATGGATGTAGATGATGCAGCAGCAGGAGTAACAGATGAAGGAGACGGAAAGTGTCTAAGGTCTGGGGTCATTGCTGAACGCAGTGAGTCCCGATCGTACGGGTCCATCACACACAAATGTGAGGTGAGAGAGGCTTGGCATGTTTATACTCCATGCGCTATAGAGTAAATTATATCTCCTGTTTTTTTTTTTACTGCACACATACAACTATGCTATAAATTCTTATCTTTAAAAACTATGCCTATCACTGAAATGAAATTTATAATAGAAATAATTTATATTTACGTTTATTGACTTCAGTACAGCTACCCTTAGACTTTTTCTGTAAGTTTTGGAGTAAACAAGCTTTCTCATTTTTCCACAGACAGAGAAATCTGCTGAACTTAAACACACATCAGTTCAGTACAGCAGTAGATCAAAATCAAGTTGAGAACACTTTACTTATGTAACACTGACTTATAGCCACCTCCAATTTCAGTATGCTCAATTTGATTTTTTTTCCATAGACATACAGAATTTTGGCAGTAGTTTGCCTGGATTTAGTTTATGTGAAAACCACTTCCATCCTCAATTCTCCATGGTCTTGATGGCTTTTGCAGGACTGTGGGAAGAAGTTTACCCACACTGGAAATTTTAAACGACACATGCGCATCCACACAGGCGAGAAGCCCTTCTGCTGCAGGGACTGCAACAAGGCGTTCTCTGACCCAGCCGCCTGCAAAGCTCATGAAAAAACCCACAGGTACGTTATCTTAGTGCCAACAGCGCCATACGTGTGCTGCAGTGTGGGTTGGAACCAGATGGTGACGGTTGTTATAGGTGCATGAGTGAGTCACTGGTAGAATTTGAATATGTGTACTTAAAACTATACATACTATTCTTTGAGTGTATGATAAATTTGCTTGACCATGTCATACATTTTGATGCTATTTAGCTGAAGCTGAAGTAAATCCAACTGCCACACTGCTTAAAATAAAAATCCTATTAGATTAAAAAGGACCATAGTTGACCTATAAGCACTTGTACACTTATTTTCACCTCTAGCCCTGTAAAGCCCTACTGTTGTTCTACATGTGGGAAGAGCTACCGGCAGATCAGCCTGCTGAATCTACACAGGAAGCGGCACACAGGAGAAGCACGCTACAGCTGCGATGAGTGCGGCAAACTCTTCACCACATCGGGTAACCTGAAGCGCCACCAGCTGGTGCATAGCGGCAAGAAGCCATACCACTGTGACTACTGCGATCGTGCTTTCTCTGACCCCACGGCCAAAATGCGCCACCTGGAGATCCACGATACGGACAAGGGCCATAAATGCCCACAATGCGACAAGAAATTTAATCAGGTTAGATAAAGGGCAGAGAATGCAAAACCCTAAAATGTTTGTTTGAAACATACCAATTAACAAAATCCTTTTCAGATAGGAAACCTGAAAGCTCACATGAAGATCCACATTGCAGACGGACCTCTGAAGTGTAAAGAGTGTGGGAAGCAGTTCACCACATCAGGTGAAATGTCTACAGAAAGAGGTGGTAGGAGCGTGTATGAGGGTCTGCGAGAGTGAGTGTGTGCGTCTGTGTGACCGTGTGAGACTGTGAGTGTGTCTTGGTGTATGTGTTTCTGTATATATGACTATATTTGTGCAAGTGAGTGTGTGCGTGCATGTATTAGAGTGCTTGACAGTGCTCTCTTTGTGCAGGGAACCTGAAGAGGCACTTACGAGTTCACAGTGGAGAGAAGCCCTTTGTGTGTATGCACTGTCAGAGAGCTTTTGCTGATCCGGGTGCATTGCAGAGACATGTGCGCATTCACACAGGTACTTCACTCGCTATATTTCCACCTCTCACAGGGCTTCTATCTGCATGCATCGAGTTTTGTAAAGCAGTGTGTGTGTGTGATTGCAGGGGAAAAGCCATGTCTTTGTCTGATCTGTGGAAAAGGCTTCACACAGGCCAGTTCACTGATTGCTCATGTCCGACAACACACTGGAGAGAAACCATATGTATGTGACCGCTGTGGCAAAAGGTAACTGATATACATGTGTATATATTTCTAAGCCTGTGGATTATTACAAATAATGTTATTAAGCATAAACATGCTGTTATTAAACATTTTTATAAAATGTTCATATGTTATAAAATGATTTGGATTATTTATGGATACTATGTAATTGTAATGTTGTAACATTCAGGTTTGTGCAGTCCAGCCAACTGGCCAATCACATCCGCCATCATGACAACATACGACCCCACAAATGCCAAACCTGCAACAAAGCGTTTGTCAATGTCGGAGACCTCTCTAAACATATCATCATTCATACAGGTACACAAATAACAGCTGAATAATATTTGTAAGCTTTAGAGTATTTCATTTTTCAGAATTTCAGCAACTCTGTAACTCCAATCACAGGTGAAAAACCTTATCTTTGTGATAAGTGTGGGCGTGGGTTTAACCGTGTAGACAACCTCCGCTCCCACGTTAAAACCGTTCACCAGGGTAAAGCAGGGATGAAGAGACTGGTTGTGACAGACGAAGAGAACGAGGAGGACAAGCTACTTCCTGCAACTGCCTCTGTGAACGAGCTTGACGAGAACGAAGTCAATATTGTTACAGTCACCACAGATGACATTGTGACTTTGGCTACAGAAGCATTGGCAGCCAACACTGTCGCACAGCTGACTGGTAAGAGACAACAATGAGTACACAAGATATAATGTGTCTGAGATATTTATTGGCACAAATAGGAGGTAATTGTTTTATTTGTTTGAATGCAAAGATGACGTGTAGCAGTTAGTGGTGATGAGAATGGTTTCTAACATTCGTGTTCGCTCTGTTCTGCAGTGGTGCCTGTTGCAACATCTGTGTCTGCGGATGAAACAGAGGCTCTGAAAGCTGAGATCACAAAGGCAGTGGAGAAAGTCCAGGAGGCTGGTGAGTCAAAACACATATATTAGAGACCCATGTTCCAAAAAACTCATTGTATATGTATATGAGTGCAAAATATCCTCATTTCCCTAGAACAAAATATCAGTTTATCCAAACAAGACATTTACTGTTTTATGTTTAACAGACTTTACCTCATTTTTCAAAAGACAAGGGCCTAATGGTGTATGTTATGTTGTAAGGGATGTCATGTATATTACTTTCTTCAGATCAGGTCTTGCAATCAAAAGTGTCATGATAAATAATTTTGGGGGGGGGGGGGGATTTTAGGTCAATTTGTTTTTATTTAGTATATATGTGCTAGATGCATTATTTTAACTTCTTAAAATTAATCTTTTGTAGATACATTTTAAAACAGAAATGCATGTACAGTTTTCTCATGATTTTTTGTAGCAGTTTGTCTTAAAGGAGCAGTTTGTAATGGTTCGAGTCCTGCATTGACTGTGAGATAATTTGCAGTTGCAGTGAACAAACAGACGATCCCTCCCTTTCCACTCAACTAACCACATTCCCTCTGTTGAAATCTGAATTGCTTTGACATTAAGCTCATTTCTGGGCCAGGAAATGTCTAAAAGTATATAAACTAGGTAGCCATCATATTATAATCTGAATGCTAGTATTATGATTTTACAAAGTTTTCTTAAAATGAGATAATTTATCTTAGCTGTAGAAGCACTTTTAAACATCACAAATTGCACCTTTAATCTCAGACAGGTAGACAATGCAGATTATTATAAAACCGTGCTACAGATTAAGAACTAATTAACCCTCCTGCCCCTGTGTACTTCATTTCTTGTGAGAAGTCCTTCTCCTGAAGTGTTTTGTCTCAGTACCACCAGTACAGAATGACAACATATTCCTTACACCCTTCATAAATGTCGAACCAGTTCACATCATCTTTTAAAGTCCATTTTCATTCCCAAACTTTGTAGATCCCAACACCCAGATTTTATATGCATGTGACTCCTGTGGTGACAAGTTCCTGGATGCCAGTTCTCTGGCCCAGCATGTGCGCATCCACACAGCCCAGGCTCTCGTCATGTTCCAGGCCGACTCAGACTTCTACCAGCAGTACGAGGCGGCGGACGGCACTTGGCAGACCACCGAGCAGGTCATTCAGGGAGAAGAACTCCTCTTCAGGAGGGAGGGAGAGGAAGAGGCTAATGATGGCACCCAGGACGAAGAGGCACATAATGTACCTCAGACTGAGGAGGAGGAAGAGGAGGCGGAGTCTCAGGCTGAAACTGAAGGAGAGGATGTACAGATTTGCGAAAGTGAGCCACAGTGATGCTATACTGAGCGTAGAATCCCAGAAATATCATTGTAGTCGAGGAGATATTAGATATTACTTGAAATGTTACGATGTTACTAGTTCAAGTCAAATGCTACAGTTTGGGCTTGTATTTACAAATTGGTTGCATAGCACAAACACAAACACATGATTTAACGCTTAGGCTGTAAATAATCCTTTTAAAAGGAGTCATTTGTTTTCCAACATGACTGCTAATTCTTGCTCAGTGCACATTTCTGTCTCTTATGCTGTATTTTTCTGATACTTGTCACACAACACAGAAGCAACTATAATCTGCACCTCTCACTTTATATGGTTTCTTTACCAGCATCTACATTCTCAGTCATGCACTAACACTGAGTATTAAACGTTGCATACACTGTGCATAACATTGTAACCTGTGTTCTGTCACGGTCTTATATGTTTTATAAAAAAACACCCATTTTTCCAACTTCTATTTTTGTCTTAATTACTCAGGATCATGTTCATTTAGCACATATATAACATTACACAAAGAAGCAAACTCTCGTGAATATGTGAAGCAATATATGCATATGAGTGCAAATGTTTGCATATTGAAACAATGACATTTAGCATACATTTATTGTATTCTTATTGTGTGAAGTTTCACGTCATTTATTCATTATTTTTTCATTACTTTAATTTTCCTTGCACCTTTTAAGATTTCCTGCTGTTTCATTTTTTTTCTACTTGTCAAGTTTTGGTGTCTGTTTCTTTCATTTCTTATTTATTTCTGACTTCACCATTGATTGTGGCAACATTTAACCCTTTGGTAGTTTTTTGTACTCTTCTACTCCGGTGTGGGAAAAAAATCTCCTACTGACTCTTAACTCATCTGCTCACAGTAATCTTTTCACCTTGGTGTAAACGAATGAGCTGACTCAGTTGCTGAAACGTTAAACGTTAACAGTCTTTGTTAATAAATTGTAAAATAGTGATTGTAAGAAACAGGTATGTATGAGTGAAAACAGAAAGATTGCATCATTAATAATAATAATAAGAGGAATAATTGATCTTGATTAAGCGTTTTATCCTGATCAGGGTCGCAGTGGATCCCAGGGAAATGGTATCCATCATGGATCAGCATGCACATATTCACATCTAGGGGTAATTTAGCATAGCTATGGCACTACCAGGCAATGTTTTAGATTGCTGGAGGAACTTGGAGAACCCACACTGTTGTTTTTTATTTTGTTTTGTTTTTTTGGATTGGCGGTAGCCTGATCTCAGGATCGAACTGTGGACCTTGCAGATGTGAGGCAGAACAACTGATTTATCACCACCACTAAAATTAATAACAACAACAACAATAATAAAAATAATGTTGCTTAATAACAGAGCCTCTTCAAATAAGGTATTTCCTATAAATGTATTATATGAAATAAATAGCACTGGCTTTAAGGCTTTTAAAATAAAAAACTTAGTGAACTGTTGATTTTGGGTTTTAAAAGGGACAGTTTTGAAAACAAACCCTTTTAAAAAATAAAAATAAAACAAAAAATATTGGAACAAAAGTAAGCCATTTTGTACTCCTGTGTAGTACAGTGGTTGTGTGTGATTACTGTGTAGTATATTTTAGCAGCACTTCAGGAACATTGTTGAGTAATCTCTCTATTACGAATTTCAGGATGTTTAATCCTTTCTCGCATTTATCATTGAAATATCACTGTTTTATCGGTCAAATAAACGTAAGCACACGTTACATATTACAGTGAGTACACTTCGGCTCCGGTTCCTCAGTAGAATTGGTCCATGAGGCGCCACATGATTGGCTGACAGTGTGGGTCAAAGTTCACATCCCTGTTAGCGCTGACGTTGTCCAAAGGAGGAAAATGGCGGCGGATGGTTTAGCAGTGAGGGGCACAGGCTGCACTGTAGCATCAAGACGCGAAAGACGGGGTGCCAGCATGTCTTCATCACAGTTAGGGGGACTCGTAAGAAATGCGATGTTCGTTTTATCCGCCGCTTTGTTGCTGCAAGTGGTTTCTGGAGACGGAAAGACCCTGGTCCTGTTGGACAGCCCGAACATCAGAGACACCCATTCAATCTTCTTCCGCAGCCTAGCAGGTGAGGAGATCAACTATGTTTATCTGTTTATCCTGATATCTTAGACATACATTAAAGATGGCAGATTGTTATGCATTTCTTTCTTTATTTTGTATATTTAAGTCGAGTGTTTGCACATATTTAGCTCGTGCATAAGCATGCATGTGAACGCCGCTTCCTGGTTTGTGTTCAGGAATCGTGAGTGCATTATACTCCAGTGCACAATACAGTCCTGCTAACTATTACTGCTTTCCCAGAACGTTTTGGGAATGTTTATTTTTGGTTCTTGTTAACGTTCTGATAATTAAACGTCTTTTTTGTTGGGGTACTAATGTGCACTAATTACAAAGTGAATACTCAAAGTATCATTTGGCGAGTGTTCTTGTCGGTTTTCATATAAAAACCATTAGAGAATCTCGCTTTTTGAGGCTGCCAGAACATTCCTGAAACAGTTTGTTAACCAAAATACTATGTTTCCAGAGTGTAACGACGGGCAACCAAATGCTAACATTAGTTCTGACTATTGATCGGAAGGTTGTGAGTTCGAATCCAAGGTCCACCAAGCTACCACTGCTGGGCCCCTGAGCAAGGCCCTTAACCTTCAATTGCTCAGTTGTATAAAAATGAGAAAAAATGTAAGTTGCTCTGGATAAGGGTGTCTGCCAAATGGAAGAAATGTAATGTAAATGTGTGTCTGTTACAGGGTTTTTTGAGAAGGTGTGGTGAAAAAGCAAAGTTACAAATTAAGATCTAGGAGACAAAAGCCTGGAAAAATTTCATAAAGAAAAGCAATAACATTGCAGTATTTCTTATCAGGATGCCATTTGTTATGTAAATTGGAATACATACCTTTGTAGGTGCAATTTTGTAGCTTTGCCCATGGAAGTTCCTTAGTTGCTAAGTTTGGCTTCATACTACTCGCAATTAAGTCAAACCAAGACGCAAAAAAGGCAGTGCTGAGGGTTGAAAATAGAACATACTTAAATACTCGAGTATATAATATATTCCTACTATTAAACCTCTTTTGTTAATTAGTCTTGCATGTTGTGCTTCAGTTTAGTCTAGTCAAAAAGCTTTGTCATTTCAACCACATATAGCAGATGCAGTATCTAGTGAAATGAAACGACGTTTCTCCAGAACCCTGGTGCTACATAGACAACATAACAACATATAGCTACAGAACAAAAACAACAACACAGAACTAAGGACAGAAAGTTTGTCCTAGCAACATAAAGTGCAACCAGGTGTGTGTCCAAAAAATACTGCCTGCAGAAACATAGCATGTTTGTTTGAATTCCTGCAGCATTGTCAGTTCAGAGTCGAATCATGTTCCCACTGCCCTTAAACCAAACTAGAGATCACTTGGCACGCCTCTCGATCTCAGATGGTGTCAGATTGGAGTTTGCTTCAGACATACTAAACACAGAACATGTGAAAGCACCTATAACACCAGAAAAATAATCTGTTAATTTGCTGGCACCAGACCTGATTCCAGTGTTAATCCTTTCTTGCTTTTTATCCTCAGATCGTGGTTTTGATCTCACATTTAAGACTGCTGATGATCCCGGTCTCTCCCTAATCAAGTATGGACAGTTCCTGTATGACCATCTCATCATTTTTGCCCCATCTGTGGAAGGTAAAGATCAGTTTGAGGCTCTGCAGTAATTCCTCAGTAGATGTGTTCTTGTATAACTGTATTCAGTCTGACTATACCATAATGTCTGTGTTTAAGATTTTGGAGGAAATATTAATCTGGAGACCATAACAGCCTTCATTGATGGTGGGGGCAATGTGCTGGTTGCAGCCAGCTCGGATATTGGTGAGATTTTAATAACATTTCAGACAGAGAATGGAAAAGGCCTGTTTTTTTATTATTATTATTGTTATTATTATGATATATGAGCTTTATTATACTGTGTTGGTTTTGTCTTCCTGCAGGTGACCCGATACGTGAGCTGGGCAGTGAATGTGGCATTGAGTTTGATGAGGAGAAAACTGCTGTCATTGACCATCATAACTACGATAGCTCTGATCCTGGCGAGGTGAGCGGATGTAGGAGGTTTTGTATGCAGTGTCAAAGTGCAATATGCGCTCACCATGAGTCATAAATACAACTTTAATTAATCTATATATGTAATATAAAATATATAGAAATAGAGAAATAATTTCATATTTAATTACTTCAGAAGGTTCCTTCTGAACTTGAAAACATTAAGAGCCTGGGCTATTTTTTTTCCTCCACTCAGTGACCTGCACAACAGGTGAAGATCCACCATTATGCCAAAGTCCAGTATCTCTGAGGCATATTTTAATGCACTGTGATGGTTTCAGCTCCATAGGAAGAGTTGATTTTATTATTTGGGTAATGCAAATGAAAAACAAACAATGACCTTCACTAATTTTTCAACATTTCTGGAGCTTAACGGTTGTTGGTATGTGGTACAATGAAAATCGACAAAATATACAAAAAGAAACAATGCAAATGTGATGATTGCAGAGACACGGGGTACATTAGCACCGCCTGGAGGTGATACAGTAAAGTAATAGTTATAATCTATTTGTCATAGATCAGATGATCGTCATAGTGATCATCTAACTTGTATCATTTACATTCCCAGTTGGATAGCTAGCCGGTTTATTATGCGTCCACTCCTGTTTGCATTTTCTTAATATTTGTTTCCACTTGTTGTTTCTGCAGCACACCCTGATTGTTGCTGATCCAGAAAACCTTCTTAAGGCCCCCACTATTGTTGGCAAGCCCACTGAGAACCCCATCCTCTTCAAAGGTGTTGGGTAGGTGATCCTTCTTATGTTTAACTGATGATACTATATATATATATATATATATATATATATATATATATATATATATATATATATATATATATATATATATATATATATTATATTATATTATATTATATAATATAATATAATATAATATAATATAAGAGAGAGGGAGGGAGAAATGTCTTAATACATTGGTACCCTAGTAACTTTTATGCAGTAATGGCAGTTATGCAAACATCTGAGAGTATGCAAAATACCTCTAGATAGAAGTATTCAGATAGATGGTATTGTTTGATGTGTCAGGGAGGCAGGATTGTAGCTTGCTGCTCAGTGTTTTTTGCAGTGTACGTTGCTGTGAACAGGACTGGGCTACTGTTCTCCTCTCCACCAAATCTAGACCAAGAACTGAGCCTACTTATTGCTGTTAGTGTCTTTAGTATGTTGCCAGATACACCAAAGCACCTCAGCCTCTTTAGAACAGTATAGTATGCTAGCTATGATGGCTAAGTCAATTCTTGTCCATGCTATCCATGTCTGCTTGTCACTCAGGTAAACACCCTGGTACATAGACTTGTGGACATGTACCACCTCAGTGTTCTAATTCTGGATTTGTCTCCTTCCTCTTCATCGCAAACGTGATGATATGCTCTTGTCAGATAACATTTCATGTACGGACATATGATTGTGGATTTATTTCCTTCCTTATAGTTCTCTTCTTTTATTTCCAGAATGGTGGCTGATCCTGATAACCCTCTTGTTTTGGACATCCTCACAGGCTCCTCCACTTCCTACTCCTACTTCCCTGATCGTCCTATTACACAGGTGAGTGTGCAGTCTGAGCTTTCAGATATGGAACGTACTTGGGAGTGCTTCAGGATATTTACATTGAGTAGATATTCTGAAAAATTAAAACCAATGACATGTCTAATTCTACACCTCAGCTTCACTGCACAGGTACCAGTTACCTCATCCACACATACTCAGCTCTTTTGTACACATGCTCACATGTCAGTCCACTGCTCTCACTGGATGTTTATTTGCTTTTCATCTCATAGTTGACTACAGTTATTATTTAATATTAAAATAATAGAAGAAGAGAAGAAGAAGAAGCCTTTATTATCGCCACACATACATTACAGCACAGTGGAATTCTTTTCTTCACATATCCCAGCTGAGGTAGTTGGGGTCAGAGCGCAGTTACAGGATAATGATGAGGTTTATTTCTGCATTTACTTTTCCACACAGCAAGGTTTTGTTCTTATAACTTGTGTTCAATCAGAGTGTCCCAGTGTAACGGTGTTATTATTGTCACCCCTATTATTAACTCTACATTGATCTATATCACAACCATATGTGGTTCTTTCCCAAAGTGAGTTGGAAGCACGCAATTATAAAGAATGTCTTTGTATGCCGAGGTATTTGAGCTTGCATTTCCTGCACAGAACTCTGATCTCAACCCCACTGAATACCTCTAAGGTGACCTGGAACAGCACATTAGAACTGCAGATTAGACCTCCTCATCTAACATTAGTGTCTGACCTCACTAATGCTCTTTTGGCTGAATGAGCCCAAATCCCCATGGACACACTCCAAAATCTAGTGAAAAGCTTTCCCGGAAGATTGATCATTCTATTATTAGAACAGCAATGGTGGGACTAAACCTGGAATGGGATGTTCAACAGCACAAGGTGTGATGGTCAGGTGTCCACAAACATTTGGTCATATATTGTACAATAACTAACCACTTTATTAGGAACATCAAAACTGGACATATGAATGTTGGAAACGCATCCCCTCAAGTCTTTTTTTGCAAACTTCATTTGTTCAGTTTGTGCCCAGAGTAGCCTCCAATTCCTGTTCTTGCCTGACTGCAGAGGAACCTGATGTATTCTGCTGTTGTAGCTCATCTGCTTTAAGATTTGATTTAAGTTTTTTGCATTCTGACATGCTTTTCCGCTCACCATGTTTGTAAAATGTGGTTGTTTGAGTAAATGTAGCCTTTCTGTCAGCACAAACCAGGCTGGCCATTCTCTCGGACCTCTCTCATCAATAAGACATTACTGTTTGTGGCTGCTAACTGGATATTTTTTTCTGCAAGTTTCTAGGTAAACTTTATAGATCTTAAAATCCCAGAATGCCAGCCATTTCTGAAATACTTGGTGCAAGTCATTGCAATCAGATTTTTCCCCATTCTGATGTCTGATGTGAACATTAGCTAAAGCCATTGAAATGTATCTGTATCTGCATGATTTTATGCATCATGTTGCTGCCACATGATTGGCTAAATGGATAACTGCATGGATGATCAGGTGTATGAGTGTCCTATTAAAGTGCTCAGATTGTGTATACCTGATTACTTCAAGAAAAAGTTGCTTCCGGCTGCTCCATGTTCGGGGTCGCCACAACAGACCAACTGGTCCGCACAACAACTTGGCAAATGTTTTACGCCGGATGCCCTTCCTGACGCAACCCTCCTATTTTTCCGGGTTTGGGACCGGCACTGCATCCAGTGGCTGGGGTTGAGGCATTGGCTGGGAATCGAACCCGGGCCTTCCACATGATAGGCGAGAAACCTACCACTGAGCCACCAATGCCCTATACCTGATTACTTCAAGATGTCTCTTAAATAACTCTTAAATTTCCTCTGCTTGTATTTCAATAAGATTAAGCAGGTACACTCCCTGGATTGGGAGCCTGGACTTAACATTCATTCATTATCTACCGCTTATCCGATCTACTCTCGGGTCACGGGGAGCCTGTGCCTATCTCAGGCGTCATTGGACATCAAGGCAGGATACACCCTGGACGGAGTGCCAACCCATCACAGGGAACACACACACACTCAATCACACACTACGGACAATTTTAGAGATGCCAATCATGTCTTTGGACCGAGGAGGAAACCGGAGTACCCGGAGGAAACCCCCGAGGCACGGGGAGAACATGCAAACTCCACACACACACGGCGGAGGCAGGAATCGAACCCCCAACCCTGGAGGTGTGAGGCAAACGTGCTAACCACCAAGCCACCGTGCCCCCCCTGGACTTAACATTTCATGTTTATTCTATTCACAGTACCCTCATGCAGTTGGGAAGAACACCCTCCTGATTGCTGGTCTGCAAGCGAGAAACAATGCACGTGTGGTCTTCAGTGGATCCTTGCATTTCTTCAGCGATGCTTTCTTCAACTCCCCAGTGCAGAAAGCCACCCCAGGATCCCAGAGGTTCGAAATATCATGCCTTTTTTACCCCCATCTTTTTAATATCTTACATTTTACTACTGTCCATTCATCCATTTCTGATCAATCAGTTTGGAGTTGTGCAAGGAAAAGATTGAGTGCAAAAGTTTCTGTCGCTTTATACTTTATACTACAACAATTCCTAGATCTATAACAATTCCAACATGATACCAAATATTACAAACAGCAGGATATAAATATTCCCAAAATATTTTGTATCACATAGAAAAAGCTATCTACAAACTTTTTAATTGATAATCATTTAATCATTTATCTATTGTTGAAGGACTGTGTGTAAAATGTAACACTAACATTATGCACATTTGTATAAAGAGTATAATCATAATTTGCTATCACTGAGCATAAAAAGTTATGTAATATAATATAAAAGACTATAATGTATACCTGGTATTTTAAAAGCAAAGCTCAACACAGAAAAAGGGAAAATGCATAAAATTCTGATAGTCTGTTATGTAAAGATGTACTGAGCTTGTATGTTTATTTTTCTTAAAGTGATGTTTGTGATGTTTTAGATACTCACAGACAGGTAATCAAGAGCTGGCTGAGGCTCTCTCCCGCTGGGTGTTTAAGGAGGCAGGTGTCCTCAGGGTTGGGGCTGTAAGTCATCATAAAGTGGGTGAAAGTGTACCACCTGCAGCCTACACCATTACTGACCTGGTGGTGAGTTTTATTACTACTACAGTTTTACACACTCCTTTTCGGACACATTTCAAGAAAGTGGCGTTACTGAAAACTAAGCCGTATCCCAAATTGCACTTACTGTGTACTATGTACTCCACCATCTAGTGTGTGAATATTAGAAGGGTAGTATCATCTCAAATGGAATATTAACTTTTTTTTTCTTAAACACACTGATGATAAGCATTAGCCGTTTCCCAGTCGAAGGCAAGGCGCACATGACGTGATACCACTAGGTTTCGTAGAATGTTGTTAATTTTTTTTCAATGTTGAATACTAAATCGCACAATGTGGACTTATTTAAAGAGAGACATTTGTAATATGTGGAATGCCGTTGACCTTAAATTGTTTCTCGTGGTAGCCCCGCCCTTCTACCACTGCATAAGCAAAGCTGCGAGTGTTGAGTGCATGAAGTGTCCAACATTCCACACTTTTTTCAGTTGAATAAGTGAATCTGACGGTGTGCTGCTTTTTTGAATTTTTAGTGTGGACACTATTTACATTACACAGTGGTATAGAATAGTGCATAAGTATGCGAGTTGGGATACACCTCTGATATCTTTATTTACATGATTGATTACAGGAATACAGCATTGTAATCGAAATGTTGTCCGAGGGCCGCTGGGTGCCGTTTGACGGAGACGATATTCAGCTGGAGTTTGTCCGGATCGACCCCTTCGTCAGGACCTACCTCAAGAAAAACGGTATCCACAAGATTTAGCCTGCTTTCTAAATCGTTGATGCAAAACTTGAATATGAAAATAAAGACGCTATGAAATTATACATATGCTTTGTCTGCACAGGTGGCAAATACAGTGTCCGGTTTACACTGCCAGATGTGTATGGTGTGTTTCAATTCAAAGTCGATTACAACAGACTGGGCTACACACACCTTTACTCCTCCACACAGGTAAGTGCATTTGTTTTTAATGCTGCTTTTTCTCTTCTTACATTGAAGGCATACTTTCTATTAACTTCTGACCCTGTGTCACAGGTGTCCGTGCGCCCGCTGCAGCACACGCAGTACGAACGCTATATTCCCTCTGCTTACCCCTACTACGCCAGCGTGTTCTCCATGATGGCTGGCTTGTTCATCTTCAGCATCGTCTTCCTCCACATGAAAGAGAAGGAGAAGTCCGATTAAATAGGAGAGGAGTAGGAATGAAATCAGATTGGGTTGAACAAGTCCCCTTGTTCAGTGGTTGAGAACAGGACTGCACTTGTGTAGGGTCCCCCCATACCCCCCATAAGTCTGATGTGTCACTACAGTTTTATGCAGAGATTTTCAACCTGACTTTAAATGCTCTTTTGTATAAGTTGAGTTTCTTTTATTTTCTGTAAGAAATCTTCAAGGTGGTTTGTCATTTTATTTAAATGAAACAAAAAAGGGTCCCACAATGTACACCTAATTGCAGTCTTGATGAATAAATGCACTGATCTTTTTGTTCTTGAAGCTTAAATTTGTAATGAAAGATGTTAAAATTCTGTACCAAGGTTTATTAAAATGGTCCACAATCCCCCCACTTCATAATTCTTGTCTACTTTTTTTTGGGTTGTTTGTAAGTATGTTTTTAGAAGCGTGTGTAGATGCTCCTTTTTTTTTATTTTTTTTTATTTTTTTTTATTCCTTTTTCTATTTTGTATAGTTCAGTACATGGTTTTGAGGGTCAAAGTTGATGGATTAAAATGTTTTATCTAAAATCTTCATTATAAAAGCTTGTGCGTTTGATGATGCACACAAAACATGGCACTTCTTCAAACATTACAGCATAGCTGGTTTATGACAACATACTGTGGGAAGAACACACTCATTTTGAAGCTTTCATGAGATTGTCAAACATGCAGTGTAAATAGAAGTTGAGGACAAGGGCCAAATGATAAGATTAACTCGTTCAGGTACATCTCTTTTTAACCAGAAATTACTGGAGGTCTTATCTTAATTCATCATTTTATGTTGACAAACTCACTCTTGCTGATGACTGTATCATTCTGAGCCGTACAGGCAAACACTGTCAGCAAACTTTAACCATGGTTGATTTAGTGTTTCATGGAAAATGTTTGTGTGATTAAGCCAACAAGTTAGTAGCATTTAATATAACATATTGGTATTTCTCTAACTGTCAAGAATACTTTATTATATATATATTATATATTTATATATATATAAAATCACACAGAGAGAGAGATTAGGCATAATATTATGACCACTTATCTAATATTGTGTTGGTTCCCCTTTTGCTGCCAAAACAGCCCTGACCCGTTATGCACTGTGTATTCTGACACCTTTCTATCAGAACCAGCATTAACTTCTTCAGCAATTTGAGCAACAGTAGCTCATCTGTTGAATCGGATCACCCGGCCAGCCTTTGCTCCCTATGTGCATCAGTGAGCCTTGGCCATCCATGACCCTAATAGATACTGACCACTGCAGACCAGGAACACCCCACAAGAGCTGCAGTTATGGAGATGCTCTGATCCAGTCATCTAGCCATCACACTTTGGCCCTTGTCCAACTTGCTTAAATCCTTACACTTGCCCAGTTTTCCCTCTTCTAACACATCAACTTTGAGAACAAAATGCTCACTTGTTGCCTAATATATATATATATATACAGACTTCACAATCACAAATACAGGCTGCTAAGGTAAGGTTGAGGAGTTTAGAATTATGTGTAAGCATAGCATTAATTGGAAGGTCCTCAATTAAAACGAAGGTGTGTGTGTGTGTGTGTGTCTGTGTGTGAAATACTTTGACCCATTATATTTATTAGGTCAAAGCTTTAATGTCGAGCCATTGATAGATTATTTAATATTCATGTTTTTTATTTTATTTATTTAATAATTAGCCTATTCGCTATAACGTAGTGCAATCGTTTTATTAGTTTAAAAAACTGGCACATTAATACCGAACGTAATTAATGTGGCGCAGTCACAGGTGTGTTTGAAATTCACGACTTTCAGCCAATCAGACTTCAGAACCCAAACTACGCGTTTTTGAGATAGACTTTTATTTTGACACTTTGCATTTAGCCTGCTTCATAGTGTATCGTCAATATTGATTATTTATTAGTAGCTTGTCAACACAACCTTTACTTAATTAATTTAGCCAGTAAATAATAGCTGAAAACTACGCACTTGTTTAGCAATTAAAGTTAGATTTACATGCCCTATTTTAGGTGTTCTGGTGTTTTTATATTTAAAAGTTAGGGTGTAGCGCAGTGACAGCTGTGGATCATGTGATAGTTTCTTATTTTGCTTTTAATGTTAGCTAACTAGCACCGGAGCTGTGCTAATAGCTGATTACCTCGTATTTAAACTGTACAAGCCGCTCGGAGAAAATGAAAATGCTACACGGATAGCAATTTAGCAGAAACTTCGGTGGTTCTTTACGAAACAAGACAGGGAGGGATCTTTTAATGAGGATTTTTTTTGATTGTTGTTAAAAGATTTAGTCTCTAGTCTTCATTCTCATTATTATTAAGCAGGAGTTTCTTACTATATCGTTATTAAACCTTCGATAACCTTAATATTTAAAAATAATTGCCTGTTTCAGCAGCTAATTATCTACTGAGAGCTAATTATCAGCTATTTGGCTAGCTAACGAACAAACAAACCGGTTTCTATGACTGATAAAGCCCGTTAACTTAGCTAGTTAGCTTAGAAAACCTAATAAGGTTTGAAGCTTGACTTTTAGTCCGATATGAAACTGATAGGAAAATTATTTCGGATAGTTTTATGCACCTAGGCGAATGTGGAGGCTGTGAAAGTGGCCTGTAGTGCCGGGCGGGCACAGAGCCAGAGTGTGCACGCTTTTAACGTTAGTGACATTAGAGTGAAAGCGGTAGTGCTAGCTAGCAGCGGCTAACACTCCCTCAGCCCGCATCAGCTGACATCCTCGGGTGAGTACAGGAGCAGAGCCAGCAGCCATGGATCAACTCAAAGTCAAAGACAGGATTCTTGAAAACATATCCATGTCTGTAAAGAAGGTACGCTGCTTGTACATGACTTTTCAAAAGACACAGACATTTATTTAAAGTAATTTAATGGTTGTTTTTTTGGTTATTCGCTGCGTCCGAATTTGAAAACACTTGGGCCTGTCGATTCTGATAAGCCGCTCCAGTCATCATGAGAAAATCATTTAATATGTCGTATTTAACGGTAGTTTATTAACTGTATTATTTAGCTCAGTGCATATTAGTTGTGTTTACACCACCATGTCTTGGCCATGTGTCTTTCATACATGTGAAAGGAGACTGCGGCAGGAAACATATAACAATCTCTAACGCTATAATATAAATACAGCACACATTATTGATTTTAATAACTGTTATATTAAACTAAAGGCCATGTGAGAAGATCTCTGCGCCATTGCTATTGATTTTGTACAATTATATATACTTTTGCACCCAGAAATTCATGTATTGCAGTTTCTTCTGTCATTCTTATTTGTCCAAATCTGTGAACAATGCCTGTACACAATCCGGTTCCTGTCGTGTGCTGACCCAGAATTGCAGGTCACGTGGTCATCAGGTGCTTGCTATTAGTATAGCTATGATTTAGATCTTCTTAAGTCCAGCATAAACACTCCAAAAAAAAGACGAGATTTAATATAGGCAGACCTACAGACCTAGAAGAAGAAAGTTGTATCAAACTGTGTCATTCTGTCATACATTCATTCATTGATCTTCACTATGTGCTTTATCCTGGTATGGATACAGTGAATGAAGTGTTCCCTAACCACTTGGCAGGAATCAGGTATACGCCCTAGACAGGGCACACACATATTCACACCCTCGCTTGCATCTAATGACCATTTAGACATCAGTTGGCAAAATCCTTTGGCAAGAGTAATGCCCTACACCTACTCTATCATTATATTTGAAATAACATGTTAAGCTATATATAGATGTAGTCATTGTGTAAGTAGACCAATGACCTATTTATATGTCCTATTGACTAGTATGTAAAGCTTATTTCATTCACAAACAGGTGATTGTCATTTAAAAATTGCTTGTGTATTTAAAAATTTGTTCTGTACTAGTTTTCTATGCAGTAATGTTTGTGTTGACTGAATATGTTTTGCTCTCTTATGATGTTCATATAGATTTTTTGCCTATTTGTGTTTTTTGGTACAATTTTTACACATACTTTTAAATTAAATAAGTCGATCAAGGCTCAGGCATTTTCTCTATTAATATTTATTTAAGCTATACATGACAGGTAATTTCTAGCATTCTAAGAGGTAGGGGTGATATGAACTATATGAAGGATTTCTACGAGGATTCATTTTAATTAAATGACCCCTTTTGCCATCTGAATTTGATCTGAACTATCATCATTGTATAATAATTAAGATTTAAAATTTGAAGCATACATGTATGTTTGTTAAACACCGTCACTACAATAGTATTTTTTTTTTTTTTTTTTTAAACCCCTAGTTGCAGAGTTACTTTGCAGCTTGCGAGGATGAGACACCGGCCATCAGGAACCATGATCGTGTTCTCCAGCGGTTGTGTGAGCACCTAGACCACGCTTTGTTATATGGGTAGGAAGTGTGTCCTTTGGGTTTGCATATATTTGAAAATTACATAATCATTAACATAAATGTAAATATATACTTTGTTTGCATTGTAGGCTACAGGATATATCTTTAGGTTACTGGGTAATTGTCTTACACTTTACACGACGAGAAGCCGTTCGACAGATTGATGAACTTCAGCACATAGCCACAAACCTCGGAAGAAGTGAGAACTAATTCATAAACTCTCAATCTACTGACTGCCTTGGTCCATTTGTATTTGTAGATAGTTGTAGGCTTATTTTATGTTCAGTTCAAGCTTATTTCTATCGCTGGAATATAATCTGGAGCATTTTTGTTTTTCCATAGGTCGAGCATGGCTGTACCTGGCACTCAGTGAGAGTTCTTTAGAAAGCTATCTTCGACTTTTTCAGGAGAATCAAGCACTTTTGCATAAATATTACTTCAAGTGAGTGTGATATTACTGTAGTGTAATTTGTCTAAAAGTCACCAATATTTAACATGGTCTATCTGTTTTTTTCCAAAATGATAAAATGTTTAAATAGGCAAAGATACAGTTGATACTACTATAATATACACTGTTCCAATGCAATGTGATCCAGTATGGAGGCCTGACTAGCACAGAGGTCACGCCTCCTTCTCTAGGATTAAGTAGTGCAGAGGCCCCACCTCCTTCTCTAGAACTGAATAGTACAGAGGCCATAACTCCATCTCTATGACTGATTAGCACAGAGACTATGCCTCCTTCTCTCTGTTTGACTGACATGTATCAGCTGTTAACAATGCAAGGATGCCTGCATCTGTTTGCTTACATGTGCCTTCCAACTTTTGTATTCAAACATTTTATACCCCTAGAGTTTTGGCTTTCCTTTTTGTAGAGACAGTTAGCGATGTGTCCTTTATTTTCTAGGAATGCCTTGGTTTGCAGCCATGACCATCTCACTTTGTTCCTGACACTCGTTTCAGGGTTGGAGTTCATCCGCTTTGACCTTGAACTGGTATGTCCTTTTGGGGGGGGCATTAATAACGGGAAGAAAGAAGTATATGATTCATTATCATTCTCTTATGATAATGATAAAGTATTGGAAATTAGTGTCTTTTTCTTTCAACATATTTATCTGTATGGTGACCATTACATATAGTAGGAGAGGTTATTTGACAGTACTGTGCTGCAGTTTTATTTTTTTATTTTAAGTTTCATCAGTGTTTCCAAATGCTGCTGTTTGTAATATTTTGCTTACTATTAGGATGTTCCATACCTGGATGTGGCACCTTACATGCCAGACTACTACAAACCACAGAATCTTTTGGATTTTGAGGAGAGATTGCCCAGTTCTGATAGCTTATCTCTGCACTCATTCAATTCAAATAATCTCGAGTGGGATGACAGTGCCATTGCCCCCTCAAGTGAAGGTAAGCTGTTTAACATGGCTGTACCTTCTCCCTGATCTTTCTCTTTTTTTCTTTTCTAGTATCCTACTGTGTTTTTTTTTTTATGGCTCGAATAATACTGATTTATTCACTAATATTACATTTTCTAGATCTGAAGATGTATGAAGGATGTACATGTCATCTAGTATCAACAGTTTCACCTGATATTTCTCACATCTCTGTATATTTCATGCTTTTATTTTGTATTCATAAACATATGTGTTTTTTTTTTTTTTTAAATCTCGTTCCCTTTTCTATCTGGTCATTTTTTTTCTGTCTAATGTTGCATATTATCCCTCCTTTTTTTAGATTATGATTTTGGTGACATCTTCCCTGTGTTGCAGTCAATGCCAAGTGCAGACTGGGAAGGTGGGACATGGTTATTTCCCACACCCATCATGTCTTCTTCCCTTCCAGTTCGACATGAAAATTTTACACCAACTTGCATGCCCCTTTTCCAACGTACTTGGCTTAAGATGCATGTCTGTGTAGCTTTGTATTGTTTACAGGACCGCTATAAAACTGCTGGGATTTTACGCTAGCTTTTTCCCTGATTACTACTTTTCCAAGTTCTTCTGCCAAACAAAAAGCAGAAATTTGTTAAATTAAAGTTGTGGTTCTTCCATGCTGACTGAAGTAGGGAACGATCAAATATGATGAGGGAGTAGTTGGGTACTAAGTTTTAAGCTATATGATTGAAGAGAGAAATCATCTGGGATGCTTATACTGGATTCTGTGCTAAACCGCTAAAGCCTTTTTGTGTAAAACCTACCTTGCCTGGTGTTGGCTTCTCTTTTCTGTATTTAGCAGCCTTATGTGTGTGGCAGTTATGCATGTCTGTGGCCTGGGTTGAATCAATTTTCTTAAGGAGCATGATTCTATTCTTGAACTTTAAAAATCTAATGAACTATTTTACCGTTTTTCCCTTTTTAAAATTTGGTCCAAATGGTCCAAAAGGTTTGCAGAACTTAATACTGTGCTAAAGCTTGCTTTGCCTTTCTATTTTTAAAGGTGTATTTTTTTTTTTTTGTGTGTCTGTCTGTGTGTTTTTGTCCTTGGAATTCAGCAGCAGTGCCTACAAATGCACTTTCATGCTATTGCTACTGGAGTAATAGAAGATCTATTGCTGCTTAATATTTTGCTTAACTTTTATTTTGCTTATTTTTCATTTTTTTTTTCTTTCTGTTCCTGGCAGAAGGAGATCTAACTGACCCAGTCAGTGGTCCTCGCTCCACAGCCTCAGACCCCCAAACAGTTATTGCCGACATTATCAAAACAGCAACAACTCCAGTCGGCAGTACGTCTCTATCACGCAGCCCTACGTTTCGCTACAACCCCTTTAATGAAGACTCGGACACTAACACCTCAGCAGATGTTACACCGGTACACACAGCCAGCCGCCGTGATATTCCTGCTGGTGATGACACAGAGAGCACCAGCACAGAGCTGGAGGTCATTAGGTGTGTGCCAGTTTTACTGACTGAAAGGGAACACTGTAATACACACCATGCTGATGCTGGAAAATTAGATCTTTCTGTTCGCCTAGCAATGCCCAACATTCATATAAAATAATCATTATTTTTGTAATGTCATGAATCAAAAGCTAGTATACTGAATAGCAAAGTAAATATGTACAATATAAACTAAATCAAAATAATACACAATGTATGAGTAACAGTATTTATAACTGTGTATTGTTCTTGATATGCGGTTAAGGACAGGAGAATGCAGTTTGCCTAATCTGTTAAATTCTCAGCAGCGAAGATCTGTTTCAGCCATCTGCTTGGACATTTAGTTGCAAGAAAAACAGCAGATGAGTAAAAGTTGAGTAATAAGGAGCAGATGAACAGAAGTTAAGCAATGACTCAACTGTCTGTGTGTGTTTTGCCTTCTTCTGTCTCCAGCTCCTGTTGTTTTTTCAGAGATCCTTTTCCTGTCAACCCCCTTGCTGGTCCTGTAATGGTTATGGTACCCTAAAATGCTGTGTGTTGGGCAGCAACCTATGCTCTAGAGCATCTGTTGATCAGCAGTCGGCATGGTGTGTCAGGGCCTCAGTACAGAAGTGTGCAATTCAGATAGTGTCCAAAATATCTACAAAATTAATTACAAATTGCTATTCCTATTTGGGTTTATATTTTATGTTCTTATGGTTCAACCAGCTTGAAATTTAAGTTAAGGTAATGGTATACATGCTAAAAATTAACTGAATAATAAATGTATTTATTTATTTATTTATTTATTTATTAATTAATTATTTTTAAAAAAAACTTATTTACTATTAGGCTGGGCAGAAGAAGGAAACCAGGTAAGAAACGCCGAGGGAGAGGATCAACTGACTCTGTCAGCAGTGGCCATAGCATGCCGTCCCCAGAACAAGCTGAAATGGAGGAATCCCTTCAGATCAACAATGAAAGGATGAATCTAGAGGACGGAACTGTTGGGGGTAGCATTAACTCGCTGGATGCCCTGGGCGGCTCAGCACGAGCAGCCACGGAGAACGGTGTGGACCAGGAACCCGAAGCACTGTTGCGGCTTCCTGAAATGACGGACACCTCCATGGACAGTGTAGGCCAGCCACTTAAAGAGGTAATGGACAGATTAAACGGGGCTCTGGATAGAAAGAGCTGGGACGGACAAGATGAGGAAGAGGAGGCAGAGAATGGCATTAATCCACACACATCTTCACTTCAGCATCAGCCCTTTCGGGAGGACGAAAGCGGAGAGCCTCCTGATCCAGACACGCAATCACGCCTTATGGCCTCAGCAGCTCCTGCACACTTCTACTACTTTGCCCCCCACAGTGCAGATGCTGCTGCCAAGAGTGGTAGCCACCATGACCCTGCAGGGAATGGCCAGTCGCAGACTGTTTATGGTGGCCATGAAGATGAGGGAGAAGGAGAGACAGCAGAACAGGTTGCGTCCTCCAAAATAGTTGAGAAAGATAGGGGAGATGTTGATATTGAACAACCAAATGGTCTTGCTCAGATTCAGTTTGAAGGAAATGAGGCAGAAGAAGAATCTGGTCCTGCAGAGAGTTTCCATCCTGCAGAATTTAGGTAACATGAAAGGCAGCAACTATTGTTTTATGCCATTTGTCCATCCTACAGAGAATAAATTAAGATAAAAGTAAATCTGTTTTATCTTTCATTTATTTTCAGGGTTGATAATAATCATTTGCTACTTCTTATGATCCATGTCTTCCGGGAGAATGAGGAGCAACTCTTTAAGGTATGTCTAAAAATGGTTTAAACATACCCAAGATGCAATAAAAAAAAGGGCTTTGAATTCTAAAATGTCTGACAGCTTATCCAGATTTTTGGATAAAAATCTAATACTTTACATTGGCAAACACATGGTATAAGCTCTATGTTCCAGTAATAATTACAAAAACAGTCACCCCAAAAGGCAGGTTGATCTCTCGCAGCCTGTACCAGTTGGAAGATATCAAAAAGTCAGATTACTGCACCTTTCTTTTGCATATATGTGGAAATGGGGGGAAAAAAAGCACACAGGCTTGTTTAAATGTTATGGATGATACAGTAGTCGAATTTCAGTTGATTCCATTAGGACAAATCCAGTTAAAAGTCAGATTAAACAAATCCATTATATTAAATGTTGGGGTAAATTTTGGTTCATTTTCTTTAGATGGTGAGAATGAGTACAGGCCACATGGAGGGGGACCTGCAGCCTCTCTTTCTGCTGCTGACAGACTATTATATTTACCTGTTGCGAAAAGGTAAGTCTGTTATCCTTGACCTAATGAAGGAGACAGTCAGTGTGTTCTATCAGCTAAAGTAGTATACATGGGCTTTATTGTACAACTGTGCTACAATTTCAGGAGCAGCAGACAAGCCATACAATGTAGAGGAAGCAGTGTCCTATAGTGAACTAGATTACATTTCTGTGAGTTAATGTCTGTTATTTAATATGGGAGTGCTAATTTATATGCAGTCTGTCTTGCAGTGTTTATTTCTAATGTGTTATAGCGTAAATCTGTTTTGTTCCTCAGGTGGGTTTGGACCAACAGACAATCACTCTGGTTTGCACCAACAGAAGAAGGCAGTTTCTTCTGGATACTGCAGATTGTTCACTCACTATGTTCGTCTGTATTATGCTTTGTTATTTCAGTTATCTGTTATTTTCAGCCTTATTGTTATAAATGACAGAAAATACTGACCAAATCCCAAGCAGAGGTTGTTGAGCTTCTGATTGGTGCTTTCTCTGCTCTAATGCACTTGGTAATTTACTGATGAGTCGAACTGGGTGTATTTTAAGTAAAGCAATAACTCGGTGCTGGACAGTCGTACATTCAATACTAGAGTTTAGCACTATTGAGGTAAAGTGAAAATTGATGGTGTATATTAAAACAATTCCCTGTTCTCTTCCATTCCCTTCTCTCTCCACATTGTAGCTGGTTCCTAAGCATGCTGAAGTCTTCAATGATGAACGGCTGCAGTGAACTGCCATTCCCTGCTGTCTTGACTGATGCGACTATGGAGAGGCTGGCTCTGACTAAGTTTGTGTGCCAAGAGTCACACTGTGAGGTATGTGGAGCAGTATTATTTATATAGATTTCTATGCATTAGTATATTATATGGAATGTTGCATACTTAATCTGTAACATATTCAAAGCTTCTGCCTTTTACTATCTCTAAAATAGTACTTTAACCTGTAACAATGGTGGAAATTAACTAATTCTGTACCTTCCTTGAACATTTATGTGTTACATAAATTGTATTTCTATAACCGCAAATGGTGGAATATTTTAACTCCTTGTCATCGCTACACGAAAAAAATCCAAGAGGTCCCACATGCGGTACCATACACTCCAATTGTATATTCCCCTGCACAAACAACATAGAGCCTGCTAATTCTTTCGAGGGCTTTGGAATATTGCCATATTAATGCTTTTTTGTTTTGTTAGTGTTTAGTGTTCACTTTTCCTGATTTCAAAAGCAGGCATGCATTTCCTGTATGTATGCAGGTATCAGAGGTCAGTATTCGACTCTATTCCCTCGTTCACTGGGAAGACCCTATGGACATGGGTTTGGGCACTCCTACCTCTCCATCAGGTTCAGAAAAGTCCAGTAGTACCAAGGAGGGGGCACTTCTATATCGAACAGGGACTTCATACCTGGGGAAGGAGCTGTGGAAGAGTTGTTACCTTGTTCTCAGGTACAGCAGCAAAGGCCTTTTTAACATAAAATACACATTATCCCAGTGAGTAGACCTCATGTCTGTTTTAACACATACTTAGTATTGATCTGAACAGCAGTGGCATCCTTTTCCTGTATGCCGAAAGGACTGATGTCACTCCATTGATGTCAATTACTATGGGGTAAGCATGTTTAGCTGAGACAGTAGTTTTACTTAACTGGTTTTCTCAGACACATGTTCCATAGTCCCTGTCCGTGGGTTCTGTATGTGTGCGCACTGCAGGGGTGAACACTGTGGAGGCTGCAGACGCTCAAACAGCACAGAGAGGCCACATGCATTCCAGGTGATCCTGACTGCACGTTCTCCTCTGGAGCTGAGTGCAGAAAATGAGCTGGACATGGCAGAATGGATGCAGCTCATCTGTCAGGCTGTGTCTAAAGGAGTAAGTTTAGACTTGGACTCATGCTCCCATTAGGCTTTTTGACTACTGGTCTTATCCCATCAATATTATACCAATTATTATTCTTCTTCTTCTATGGACACTTCATCTTTTTGTTCTTTTTTTTATTTCTCTTATAGTCCAAATTACTGCATATACTTGCATTTTATTTTTTTGTCTCTCAGGTGATTCCACAGGGAGTAGCACCAACACCTTGTATCCCATGCTGCCTTGTTCTCACCGACAAGAAGTTGTTGACATGTCATCAGGATTGCCAGACAAGTTTTTTCCGTTCACTTGGTGCAGCTGATGTCAGTGACATCACGGCTGTCTGCCTCGAGGAGAATAAGGAATATTGTGTTATTGTAAGAGAGAACAGGATATTCACACCATCTCATTTAGAGATTTTTATTAACTAAATCTCACTAGAGCAATAAATACTAATGAATCAAACATTCTACTGGTAGTATTGTAGTGACTGTTCAAATCTTCATGCATGTCATTTATTAGGCAAGTATAGATACAGAACATTTTTGAGTTGATGTCTTTTCATTGTCTGTGTGCTTTTTGCCTTTTATGTAGGAATTTGCGGCCGACCGCTCTCAGTTCCTTCCTCCATGGGTTCTTTATTTTAGTGGTTGTGGGGAGAGGGATCGGCTCTTGAAGGAACTGGATTCTGTGTGGAAATCTATTTTTCAGGTAAAAATAGATGCTATATTTTTGCTATTCCTGAAATAAGTGCTTGTCAGTCATGTTGGTATCACAGGGGCACATTGCTATCATAGTTCTCAAACACACAGGTTATAATAGTCATGTTTTGCTGTTAGCACCATGTATAAAGGGCAATAGCTGTTTCTCCTCACTCACCAGTTTCCAGTGATGTTGATGTCATATTAATAAGAAATCCATAGAAGTAATGGAGATGGCCAACATTGGACTGCAAGTTCCATGGTGCATTTTGGCTGTACGTTGCAGTTTTACCAATTTGTAGAACAGGCTTTTCTCAGCTAGATAGCAAGCTGTGAAATGGCCTATGTAACGGCATTGATGGCAGTATTGATGTAGATTTGAAACTTATTTTTGAGCAGGTAGTTGAATGGCATTATGGGGAATGCAGGAAATGGTTACCAAATGTGAAAATGGACCATCATGTTGATGAAAGAAGTTAAGACAAAAATAAGTTAAAATAATTAAACTCAAAATTTCTTTACAAAATAAATCCTGAAGATCGCAGAAATTATACAGGTTAACATGCCTGTGTGTATATAACAGGTTAACAAGTCATTCAGGTTGGACTTTCCTTTACAATTTTAAGATATGTCAAGATATTTGCACAAGTTCTTTTCTAATCGAGATTGTTTTTTCTCTGATCTGATGTTTGTAAAATCATCTCCTTTTTACTGTTGCTCAGGTTTCTCTTACTCGGAAGAGAGTATTGGATGAGCTGGTGCAGAAGAGGTGCAGGGAGGCACTGGAGCTGATGAGGAGCGCCTGGCAGAGGAGTGACAGTCTACACAGAGGGAGGTGCCAAAGAGAGCCATGGTGCTGAGAGCTGGTCAGTCACCCCAGAATAGACTGGGGGCAAGCACTTGACTCATCTTCCTGCTATTAATGTAGGTGTGAACAGCAGGCAGTGTGAGGATATGTACAAATGTTTGAGTTATAGTGTACTAAGCCTTTTGACTTGGGCAAATGAATGAGAATGAGCTGTAAATACTGTGCATGAGGTAATTGGATTTTCCTTAATGACATCCATTTGTAGCCAGACACTTCATCACAAATGTACAGTTTGTGTAAAGTGTAAATACAAAGTGCTTAGTTAATGTTACTTTTCTCCTTGTAAAGCTCTTTTTATTAAATACCTCACTAAAACTCTTACGTATGCAAAGGTACTTTCAATGCTTCACTGTCTTGATTGTCGTCACTGAAACATCACATGGTTATTTTCTGGCTGCTAAAGGTAGATGTCTGTTGATGCTGAATATATGTCAAAGCCACCTCTGCATATTCAGCAATGCACAACAAGAACGAAATGAGGGAGCGGGTTAAAGTGAAAGAGAATGCTTGTTTGTACCAGAATGCAGGATTGCACATTTTTAGTTTTTTAGTTGTTTTTCTACATTTCTTTTACTAACATTATCTGTATGATTTTACTAATGGATGAATGTAATTGCTGTGGGACAATTAATCCATCAACCTGGATGAAGCTGTTGTCTGGATTTTTAAAATGCTCCTTTTTATTTCCCTCCATGTGTAGTTTCCTGTAAAGCCACTTTTTGTTTTCTAAGACACATTCTGAAGAAAGTCTAAAAAACACCAACATACACCAAGTTATGTATGTTTTTGTTCCATTTCGCATTGTGCGACATCCTAAAAAACCCCTGTACGCACATAATGGTACGTCATAATATGCTTGAATGCGGTATAATGCAGCGGGCAGAGAAACTGTAATGTGAAAATGTCCAAGCACAGTTTTGCTTCCATTTCCATTTGTTCTTTTTAGCATTGTTTTTAGCCATACTGTTCGCAACACTTTCTTCATTACTAATGTATGTGCCTCTGCACTTTTTAGGATCTAACTCTTCTTTGGAAAGTGTAGCCATGTAAGCCATTTTTATTTGCAATTTTGCATTTGCATTCATGTTGCATTAGCCAAACCGTGTTTAAGGCTTGGTTTGTGAAAGTGCATCACAGATGAGTTTGCTTGACTTCTACACAGCCACTTTGTTTTACACAGACTTTTACACAGATCCACGTATGCTTGATCCATGTAAAACAAATATCCAAGTATGCAAGTGTACAATTATGCTTGAGAACATTTTTCCAGATTTTTAATGCTTTCCCTACATTGTTTAATTAAAAAATTTCTTTTTTTAAATTGATTAGCCATTCCATGACATTGTAATGAGGTATGCTCTGGAAATACTTTCAAACTGTAGGTTTATGGGTGTACCTTTTAAGGATGTTCCACAGACTGTTAGGAGTTGATGTGATGAAGTAAGTTATAGAACCTCAGGTGTCATGAAGTTTGTCTGAATTAAATGTAACCTGTATATTTGGACATTGCAGGGCAATGATGGATTAGAGTTGGAATGTGGAAATTGTATAAAAGCTCTTTTTTTAATGTGTTTGTAATGTATATGTACATATTCTGTTGCTTGTTTTATTTGTATGCTTTGGCATTATTTTGTTGATAAGGTAACCCAGTCTGTCCTGATACTTGATACTACTTTTAAACACACTAAATGCTGCATGTTTTGTTCCAGTTGGATTTTTCTTTTTTAAATTCTCATTAACCCATTTTTTTTTTTGTAAATGGGAAATAAACAAATACAAAATATATCTTCAGACTCATTAATGAAAACCAGAAGTGCTTGATTCAGGTATATGTTGAAGATTAGACACGCAGATTACAGCAGGTCTTCATTTTTATTTTATTTTCCCCACCAAAATCATTGAACATATCTACAATACTTCCACAAAAGTAGATGGACATCTGACCATCGTACCCATACCTGGTTCTTTCCCAAACTGTTGTAACAAAGTTGGAAGCACATAATTGAGTAGGATGCTTTTATATGCTTTAGCATTATGATTTCCCTTCACTGGACCAATGGTGTCAAGCTTAAACATTCTAGCATCATGCTTATAAATGCTCTTCATGAATAAATTAACACAAATCTCCCCCCCCCCAAGTCAATTCAACTCTTTAATATCTGACTACTTAAAATGTCAAATCGGTTTATGATGGTTTTGTTTTGCTCTGTTTCAATACCTCAAAAGTATGATGTCCGGCATTGCTGTGTGTTATTCCATTGCAGTGCACTCCATTATTGTTTTTTTTTTTGTTTTGTTTTGTTTTGTTTTGTTGACACGGTACTGTCACTGACCCTCTGATTAAATTTCAAGGCTGTTGGAGACTCACTGGGTACTTGTGCAAGGTTGACAAAACTAATTAAACTGTCACTAAATACAGAGAAGAATTATTCCATGATTTCCCTTATGGGAACTTAACTCGAACACCAACACAGAGCTGTGGCATTAATGAGCAATATCATAAAACTGTAAACCATTAGAAACCACCAGAATTTGTAAGAATCCCCTACCATGTCTGATTAGGTGCATTTGTTTTCTGTACAGTTATTATGTGCTACCACTACAGTCAATAAGAATGACTGGTCTAAACCTTTAATAAATGGTAATATGTTTTTTTTGTCAAAACTTTGGTTTTGATAGCATCTAGAGTAAGACAGTATTCTATGTGAAATACAGTAAATGCTAGTGTGTCACTGCTGAACAGAAACAATTTTTTAAACTGGATCAATTAGCCTTCATTGTACTGCCTTCAGAATTCATTCATTCATTGTCTACTGCTTATCCAAACTATTCTCGGGTCACGGGGAGCCTGTGCCTATCTCAGGCGTCATTGGGCATCAAGGCAGGATACACCCTGGACGGAGTGCCAACCCATTGCAGGGCACACACACTCTCATTCACTCACGCAATCACACACTACGGACAATTTAGAGATGCCAATCAACCTACCATGCATGTCTTTGGATTGGTGGAGGAAACCCCCGAGGCACGGGGAGAACATGCAAACTCCACACACGCACACACACGGCGGAGGCGGGAATCAAATCGAGGTGTGAGGCAAACGTGCTAACCACTAAGCCACCATGCCCCCCCAACCCCCCCCCCCCCCCCCATGATAATGGTCATTTGACCAATATTACCCAGGAGTGATTTTTTGTTTAATGAATCTTTGTAAAAAATGAATAAATAAATAAATAAAAAGTTTTTTAAAGTAAAATAAATTACAAAATGGATCACTGGCAAAAAAAAATAAAATAATAAATGTTTTTTAAAGTAAAATAAAATACAAAATGGATCACTGGTAAAATATATATATATATATATATATATATATATATATATATATATATAGTGAATAGGTAAAATATATATATATATATATATATATATATATATATATATATATATATATATATATATATATATATATATATATATATAGTGAATAAAAAATAAAATGATCAATTCTCAATGTACTGCAGTGTAGGGATTTATTTTCATATTTGCAGTTCTCTAAATAACCCTGACCTGGAGTGATAAATATACTGTTTAAAACCCATTATCCATTCGTTCTAGTTCCATTGTTGTCTCTTGGCCAGTAGAGCTTATTTGCTCTTCACCCTATTACCAGCCAGCATTGAAGACACCTCCCACTACACTGCAATACTGCAGTAACATCACTGGCAAGAGTGAGTTATTAAGACATGGTGAGAGCAAGTGTGTGGCGTATGAGATTAAATGCAACACGTAGAAACGTATGATGCCAGTAAAACAGCAGGACGTGTGGAATGGGATGCTTGTGGAGATGAAAAAGAAACAAAGACTGAGGTGCAGTGCAGCTAGATGATGGCACAAATAGAAATGCAATTGCACTGCAACTGAAACTGTGTTGCAACTTCTTCATTTCTTTCTTTCAAAAGCCAGAAATTTGAACGATTGCAATACTGTATATACTGGAATACATAATATATACCATGCAGCACTAGTATAAAATATTTGATTTAATATTTGGCGTGCAGAGATCTTTTTCCCTTTTAATAATAATAAAAATAATAATGCGCATATCATTGCACTAACATGGCTTGCAGTAGGGTTATGGTATAGCATTTTGCATGTTTGGACATTTTAAATCCCTGTTAATAAGAGGACATGGTGCTTCTGTTCTAGGAGAGTTATGGTATTTTGTTGCTTTTGTCTCCCTCCCTCTGGAGTGCTACAGAGACAGAGGGATGCAGTGAATGAGAGCCTGCTGCAGACTACCCCCCCCCCACCCTCAATCTCTCTCTCTCTCTCTCTCTCTCTCTCTCTCTCTCTCGCCTCCTCCTTCTTCTTACCTTTTTCACTGAACACACTTAGTGTGCATCATCCTCTGCTATCTGCTTAGCTTTTCCCATGAAGGAATGCATCAATAATTTGATTTCCCACATAATTCAGTGAAATGGTTTATGTAGAAGTGCCTACTCTGGAATATGTAACTAGCACCATACACTACTATAGTTGGTGTGTATGTGTGTATGCAGTGTTTGGGTTCCGCTGAGCTTCAGAGTTCCTGCGTCTCTGTTACTGATCTGGTGAGTTTGACGTTACTTGATGCTCAGGAAGAAGGGCTCAGAGCTTTCCAAGGACCGTGAGGTTCTGCTTGATCTGGAACATACTGGAGAGTCGTATGGCGCTGAATGTTATGGAAGCTTGGAGAATGGGGGCTTCATTCCTCCTCGATATGTAAGTGACTTTTATTAATCATTATTGACTTCATCCACTAATGTAGATTTCTTATTAAAGTATTATCATGTCTTCTGTGATGTGTTTTGCTTTTTTTTTTTTTTTTTCCCACAAATTGCGCTTATGCTGTACTCCTTAAACCATTCAGTGTTTTCTCTGGTGCTGTATTAAAACACTGAGTGCGATCAGTGTGGAGTGATTCAGTCTTCTTACTAAAGACTCTGTCTAATTATACAGCCAGTATAGTTTATTAGATTCTCTTTAAGTAGATATTCTTCAACATTTATCCTCCCATCTCTTAACTCAGATGTTTGTCACATGGTCTGCTTAATTATCTCCTGCATTCTCAAAACTCATGCTTGAATAAGTCGCTAAGGAGGTTTTTAGAGATTTATATTAGCATCCTTCTAGCACTTGTTTCCACAGTCCCTTTGGATTTTTCAGGATCATTAATGGGAAATGTATGCTGATTACACAACCATGTTATTATCAAGCTCTTACATCTTCTCTGCCTGTTACATGAAACCAGCTGAATGCTGCTTTAGATGACAGCAATGATCCAATCTATGCTCAGTGTGAGAAGACAGCCACTCCACCAACTCGGCCTCCGGGTAACTACTTTAGAGATGGCCAAACTAAAATAGGTAAACATGATACTTACTTTATTTATTTGCAGAAATCTAATACATAGGAATGTCAAACTTTAAGATACACATTGTAATGTTCATCCAATTCATGGCACCTTTTGTTTGATCCCATACAATTTTCAAGTGATCGAAATTTTGAAAATATTGAAAACTGTGACCCACAGGTATTTCTTGTTTCCCAAGTGTTACCTCTTAGATTGATTGTTTAAATATTTAATAACCCTGAATATCTACTTTTGGTTTGAGCCCTAGTGAAGACCTGTGAAGAATGTGTTTTTTTTTTTGTTAAAATGGATAAACCAACATGAAGACCAGAGAGCTGTCTACGGGAGAAATGCTAACCATTCATTCATTCATTGTCTACCGCTTATCCAGTCTATTCTCGAGCACAGGAGCCTGTGCCTATCTCAGGCGTCATTGGGCATCAAGGCAGGATACACCCTGGACGGAGTGCCAACCCATCGCAGGGCGCACACACACCACAAGCTGCAAATCAAAAGGCCTCACCACAAGCTGCAAATCACTCAAACAAATTAAATTTGCAAATAAATACAGAACCTAGCCACAAATGTTGTGAAAACAGAATGAACCTCTACCAAAGTGATGGAAAAGCAAAAGGGTAGAGCAATGAAGGATCTGCTAATGATCCAAAGCATATAAACTCATCTGTCAAGCACAGTGGTGGTAGTGTCATGGCTTGGGCCTGCATGGCTGCTTCTGGAACATGCTGATTAACTGTTATTGATGATATTACTCATGATAGTAGCAGAAGAATAAACTTAGAAGAAACATTCAGAAACATTCAGCCAATTTACAGAGAAATGCATCCAAAAGAATTTCAAAAGAACTTCATCAGAAAGAGAGATAGAAAGAAGCTGCAGTAAAGGGCTGGACAAGCATCACAAAAGAAAAATACAAGTTTGGTGATGTCAGTGGGTCATGCAAGAAAGAAATATACAACCAAATATTAAGTGGTTTTTACCTTAAGCTAATCTGTTCCGGCCTCGTGGTGGTCCAGTGGCAGGATCCTGCACACTTATTGCTGCGGCCTGGGTTCAATTCCTGGGCAGGATGCCAACCCAGCCACTGAAGAGTTAACTGTCAGTGCTGGTCCCAAGACTTGGTTAAATGGGAGGGTTGTGTCAGGAAGGGCATCTAGCGTAAAACCTGTACCAAATCGAAACATGTGGACCAAATGATCCGCTGTGGCGACCCCAAACAGGGAGTAGACGAAGGAACATCAACACCAACTTTACTAAACTAATCTGTTCCAATATTAGATGCTTTGCCATCCAATTTCTTTGTGACATGATCTAAGTTAAACGCATTTAGATGTAAATATTAAGAAATGAAAGCTGATCCAATGTCTCATAGTTATCTTTTGATCCCAAACCCAAATGTATTCAATGTATAGCAACAACAAAAAAAGGAAAAATAAAAGAATTGGCCTTGCCTCAAGGGGAATGTAATTTCAAAGATACCATAGAAAAGTTATAGGAAAATAATTCTTGAGGTAGTGTGATATGTAACTTAGAGTCATTATGACCAGTTTTGATTGAAGAGTTGGTTGATTATAGCCAGTGCTAGAAATGTTTTATTTATTTGATAATGATACCTGGCTTGGTGGTTAGCACGTTTGCCTCACACCTCCAGGGTTGGGGGTTTGATTCCCGCCTCCGTCGTGTGTGTGGAGTTTGCATGTTCTCCCTGTGCCTCGGGGGTTTCCTCCGGGTACTCCGGTTTCCTCCCCGGTCCAAAAACATGCGTGATAGGTTGATTGGCATCTCTAAATTTTTTGGAGTGAATGAGAGTGTGTGTGTGTGTGTGTGTGCCCTGTGATGGGTTGGCACTCTGTCCAGGGTGTATCCTGCCTTGATGCCCAATGACGCCTGAGATAGGCACAGGCTCCCCGTGACCCGAGAATAGATCGGATAAGCGGTAGATAATGATACCTGCTTTTTTGTAAATCTAATTCTGTTAAATGTCAATTATTTTGTCTCTTATGATTTAGCAGTCTTTCCCACAACAGCCATAACACAAAACAAAACAAAAAAAAGCTTGATAGCACACCAGCCTGTGTCTGATTGTATGTTTTCCTTTTATGAACTCTTGCTGTGTGGATATCTCAGATTTTGTGCTGGTGTGGGAGGTGAAGTCCCGCAGGAAGCGGAGAGTTCAGTGTGAAGGCTCAGCAGAGCCACAGGGGGATGAGGAGCAGGTGATTCAAGAGGAGAGCAGATCTGAGAAGAGGAAAGCACAGCTGGCCAGATGGAGGGACAAATTCATACAGAATCTACAGAATGCTGGGCTTCTTTTAGAAAAGGTCTAACTTTGCAGCATCATCTTTCTCTTTTGAACCTGTACTACAGGGACTTGATTAAATTCTGAGTTTTGCTGTTGTTTCTATTACCAGGAGGAATCATCCAGTGTAAAAAAGACAGTACACTATTTGAAGCTCAGTGCTCCCTGGCAGGTGCTGGTGTACTATGCTGAGGAATTATGCCTCAGAGCACCGCTACAGGTCAGCTATTCCTGCTACCTTTTCTAATTTATTCTTTTTTTTCTATTACAAAGCCTTTGTACGGAATCATAATTTGTCTTCCCACAGGCACAACCGCATCTGGATTTTAACACTTCAGCACGGGTTCTCCAAAAACTCTGGGTGCCAAACATCATGGCGGACTCTGTGCCTAACAGGCCAATGGATTACTACACATGTGCCTTCCGCAGGTCCAAGATGGAAAAGTGAGGGCTGTTTAAACCATTTTTGTTAATATGTGTATGTGTTTTTTTTATCTGTAACTGTGGCTGATGTCATTTGTTATTCTGAAGGTTTCTGGGCTGTGAGGATCATGAGAATTATTTCACCAACACACAGAGACACCGCATTGTGAGTGCACATTTTTGTCTTTTATTTTGGCTTTAGATATGATTTTTATTGTGTTTATAATATAATGATTATTTTATTATGTAGTTATTTAGTAATGAGTATGTTCTTTTTATATAGAAGAATAATCAAAGCTACCAACATACAATATAACCAACACAAAGCTGATTATTTCCCATCCAGCTTTTGAATCAATTTATAGCGACATGTATTATTTTGTACATTTATTATTGTGTTTAATAAGACAAAAACGCATCTTTCATGTTACAGAGAAACTGCAAGGCCCTCTTCTGTCAGAAAACTTTGACAGAGAACAAACAGAGAACAAACTTTGAAATTTACTAGTCATCACACACATCGTCAGTTAATGATAAAGGTCTACCACATAAGCCCTTGTGTATGTTGCTGCTATAGAAACGGTAATTTATATTCACAAGTGCTTTAATATAAACCTGTGATTTGCCTTGCAGTCAGAACTACCTTCTGAATTGTTTTAGAGAATTCATTTAGAGAAAACACCTTCAGACCAATCAGGATCAAGAAATGAACAGTGCTGCATTACAACCTATTATATAACGTATCCAAATCCAATCCAAGTGTTTCCTATTGATACTTTAATTTAAAAGGCTATTATTATTGGTGATTATTATTGAAAAACAACAGTCAACTGGTGTATAAAAAGTAATTCATATATTTAAATTGATGTGTAAATAATTGAGTAGGCTCGGAAGGTCATTTGCCCATAACTCTGATATTTAAATACTTTTTAAATAGTTTAAATAGTCTACATCATCATCATTCACATATTACTGACAGGACTACAGCAGATTCTGAACAAAGTTGATAACTTATTAATCAGAGGCTATTAAATCATATCGTATTGTAGCTGATTCAGTGGATTTGTCAAATATTGGTCCCCCTTTTGCTGCCAAACAGCCCTGACCCGTCATGCACTGTGTATTCTGACACCTTTCTGTCAGAACCAGCATTAACCTCTTCAGCAATTTGAGCAACAGTGGCTTGTCTGTTGGATCGGATCACACGGGCCAGCCTTTGCTCCCTACGTGAATCAGTGAGCCTTGGCTGCCCATGACCCTGTCTCCGGTTCACCACTGTTCCTTGCTTGGACCACTTTTGATAGATACTGACCACTGCAGCCCGGGAACACCCCACAAGAGCTGCAGTTTTGGAGATGCTCTGATCCAGTCGTCTAGTCATCACAATTTGGCCCTAGTCAAACGCTTGCCCATTTTTCCTGCTTCTAACACATCAACTTTGAGGACAAAATGTTCACATGCTGCCTAATATATCCCACCCACTAACAGGTGCCACGATGAGGAGATAATCAGTGTTGTGAGTGCTCATAATGTTATGCCTGATGTGTATTTCAGAACAAACTCACTAAAACAAACTGCCTATTAATTGTACCTATACTCGATAATAATGTTGTTGAATCTTGAGTCATGTCATATAACTCATTTTCAGCACATGTACTAGGATGTAATTACCTGTGCAGGTGAATGAAGTCTTAGCAAGGACGGCATATGGCAAACGGAAGCGTGCTGAGGTTGGAGTGGCTCGACTGTTAAATGAAGGTGCCTTCAAAGCAGCATTTCCACTACATGATGTAAGAGATCACATGATCTGTCATGCTCTGCCATAGCGATGCATTTTATTTAGTGTACATGTGAAAATGTTTTATTTTAAATGACTGTGAATACTTATACAGTATGTACAGCAAATGTGGAAAAAACAGGCATAAGCCAGTAATTGATTCTATGATCCATATTTGGGCAACTATGAGAGCTATAGGGGTATATTTACTTACTTGTGGTACATCTTTATTGTACAATACATTAATTTCGTAATAGATAAATACTCAGTAATTACACGTAATGTGAATAGATACCAGGTATAAGATAGAAAACTGATGGCATTTACTTTTAGTTTCATTTTAAGTTGTTGATCGATTAATGTTGAATAATTACATAATTATGAAATATTACATAATATCACAGAAGTTGCTTCACATTTGTTGGCTGTGCAAACCTACACAATGCGATCTGCAAATATTTACTGAGTTTTAGTAGTATGTAACATAGGCGATGAATTCTTACTATAAAATAAAAATAAATACCAAAATATCGCAGTGAGGAAAGGAGCTACTTTCATGCATATTAACATTATTGTCAGTACTGCCATACACCCAAGTTTTGTTCCTCATGAGTTACTTTGTACTTAGATATTTAACATGAAAAATAGGCACTAACTATTATTTGTAAGTAACATTATCACTTAATAAATAAATAAATAAATAAACAAACAAACAAATAAATAAATAATTATTGTAATAAATGTTTAATATTACAATAATTTGCTGTACAAACCTGGTAGTTTTCACATAAGGTACTTTAAAATATTTTCAATGAATGTTCTAGAAATTATTTGTAATTGTTTTAAATTAAAGTGTTTCCTTTTTATTCCCAGGGTCCCTTTGAGGTACAAGGAGAAGAGATCTCTCCTGATCAGTTAAACAGGAGGCAGGTCCTGTATCACTACTGGGCTCGCTGGTCCAAATGGTACAAGTACCAGCCTTTGGATCATATACGGGAATACTTTGGGGAGAAAATAGCTCTTTATTTTGCATGGCTTGGTGAGCAGACACTTCTCATTTGGTGTATTTTGATGATGAGATTAAGATGTTAATATTAAGAGCAAACAAATAATTCTTCGGTGACATCATACAAATGTTCTGTTTGGTCTATACAGGCTTTTACACAGTGTGGCTCCTTCCTGCAGCTATAGTTGGGACCGTTGTGTTTGTCTCAGGCATCATGACTATGGGATCCAACACTCCAGCGTCAGTATCATACCCAAATGCAATGCTCCTACAAAACTTTTCTGAAACTGTCTCTTTCTGTTTCGCAGGCTACTGCAGCAAACAGTGTACTGTCAGTGCATGTCTTTTTTTGCCTTTAATCTGTTTCCATGGAAACAATTGGCCAAAGGTGCTTCAAAAGCGACTGCTGGGATGGGGGTGTTTGCAGCAAAAGCACTAAACTGCAAAGACAGGGAACGAGGCATGAAGCTGAAAACAGATGAATGTCTGACTCTACTTTCTGCATAGTCACTGATGCAGCATCTCATATGTTCACCATATAAGTGTTATTGATCCACAGATAAAACTAATGTACTCTATCAAGCCATAAGACACTTATGTCATTTTCAGAACAGCTCATATACTGCCTCATTAGCTCTTAATATCTCAAGTTAATGTCAAATTGTGTGAAAGCAGATTAGGTAATCACTGTGATGCTGCACCTTCATCCAAATTATTTTGGCTACAAAGTGTTATTACTTTTATTGCTTTTATTCCTTTTCTCATGTCCTCTTATAGACGTTTTCTGTTCGGTAACAGTTTACATATGGAAGGAGGGAGGTAGTTCCTAGTAGTCATATATATTTTATATAAATAAACATTTATATTCAATCCCATGTATTCATTCCTGTTCTGTTGTCGAATTATGGGTTTTTTTTTTTTAATTTGATGATGGGCACATGTTATGCATGATATTTTTGCATTTCTATTTCCTCTAAAATAGATAAATAGCGAGGTTACTATTTTTACTATTTATTACAGCCTATAAGCATGTAATATAACTGCAATTACAATGTTATTACCATTATGTGTCTCAGCCATAGCTCCAAAGAACATCAAATTGGGCAGACATCACTCATTATTGGTCAACATTAACATTAACAAAAGTAAAAAACAAAAGACAGCTGAAACTTGAAAGAATAAGCCTTTATAAATGTATATGTATGTTTCTATGAGCTGTTAGGAACAATGCATGGTGGCATGTACCATTATGGCCCTTGTCTGTGATTAACTTTCAGTGTAATGTATTGTTATAAACGTTTACATTTATGGCATTTGGCAGAAGCTTTCAAGTCTCTATTAATACATCCTAATACTGTTTTACTAAGAATACCACCTTTGTGCCATGACAGAGAAGAGTCTTTATACATGGCTTTTAAGTAATGTGTTAATTTGAATTCTTTATGTTATAAATAGGAAAGAAATCTGTGAAAGCGGGGGCCACTACCTTATGTGCCCTCTCTGTGACACCTGCGAAGCCTGGAATATATCTGACATTTGCCCCATGGCTAAGGTACACAGCCTAAAGCTTTCTGCAATCCACTGTGGTTTACTGTAAAGTTTTCCCACATATTTTAATTGTAATTTCCCATTTTTAGGTAGGTTATCTGTTCGACCATCCTGGCACAGTGTTCTTTAGCGTGTTCATGTCCTTCTGGTCTGTCACCTTCCTGGAGTACTGGAAACGCAAGAACGCTACTCTGGCTCATCACTGGGATTGCATGGACTTTCATGAAGAGGAGGTGAGGCATAGAATCCTGCATAGAGTGATTAGGGCACTGTGGCAGATTATTATTATTATTTTTAGAAATGTCTGGATCTTTTAGGAGCCTCCACGGCCGGAGTTTGCCGCAACGGCCCCTGCGATGGAGGAGAACCCTGTGACTGGAGTAAAAGAGCCTTACTTCCCAGAAAAAGCCCGTATCTCCCGTATGTTCACCGGATCAATGGTCATTGTCATAATGGTGAGCCTGGGGCCTGATGGGAAGCAATTTTCCCCCTGACTTGATAAAGATTTGTCTGTATCTTTGTTTGTTTTTTCATATGGTTGCCTCTTCTGTCCCTCAGCTATGTGTGGTGATGATATTCTTAGTGACTGTCATCATCTACCGCAGTATAGTGAGTGTGATGATGTACAAGACAGGGAGTTCCATGCTGCGCACTGAGGCAAGCACTAAGCGAAACGGTTAATTACGATCCATCTCTCTGCATGGTTTATTGCTACAATCAATGCTGCTGCCTGCAACTTATCTTAAACTGTGCATCTTCTCTCTAATTCTCTCTAGGCTGGGAACATTGCCAACATATCCAGCAGTATGGTGAACCTGGCTCTGATCTTGCTGATGGGGCAGGTGTATACAGCACTAGCAGAACGACTCACAAAATGGGGTACGCATTCTGCTGCTGACTCTCGAGCCTGTAAACCAGCACAGTGTGCTTTAATGGGCTTGGATTAAGAATGAAAATCAATAAGCCATTAAGACTTAGCCTTCTTCACACTTCACACTAGCTTGTAGATATGACAGCATTATATCACATTGTAGTTATTACATGCCATTATTTGTTATAGATATTTATTGTATAGAACAATGCTGTTTTATTATCCACTTGTAGTAGATTAAGTTCAATACTGAAGATCAGAATTCTTTTTCCTTTGATTCTTTTTTGTACAGAAATGCACAGGACACAGACACAGTATGAAGACGCTTTTACGTTTAAGGTGTTCATCTTCCAGTTTGTTAACTTCTACTCCTCCCCTTTTTATGTGGCCTTCTTCAAAGGAAGGTATGATGATAACTGTTTTTGCTTTAAATTAGCATTTTTAAAAGATAATAATAATAATAATAATAATAATAATAATAATAATAATAATAATAATACCAATAATAATAATAATACTTATTATTATTATTATTATTATTATTACTATTATTATTATTATTATTATTAATTAGTTAATTATTATTATTATTTTTTTTTTTTTTAACTTTATTTATATACAAGCAGTGAACTGGACATCCCTTGACAAATGCAGTGACTCGAATAAATAACCAAAAATAATATGAGCAGATAGAAAAAACATATACTAAATAAATAAATTAATAGATAGATAGATAGATAGATAGATAGATAGATAGATAGATAGATAGATAGATAGATAGATAGATAGATAGATAGATAGATATAACAACATATTAAATATTAATAAACACATGGAATAAGTAAAAGTTCCTTGTTGATCAGTTAATTTTCAATGCATCAAGATACATAATAATAGGTGTCCACCTTTGTATGAAAATGCCCAGATTCAGTTGGAGTCAGACAGTCATATATTCCAATTTTTCAATCAACTGGGCCATTTTTGGAGGGTGTGGCTTCATCCAGTTAATTGTTATTGTTTTTTGTGCACTTAATAAGAGTACATGTAGAATATATAGATTATTTTTCTACATTTATTTCAGAACACTGGTTGCAAAAAGAAAATTACATATAAGGACAAAAGTTGCACTGCCTCATTGTTTTTGAATGAGTGACAATGAAATGTACCTCTACAATTTACTGTAACATGCAGGTTTCAAGTGTGTACACTCAACCTGTTATTTATAGTAATAGTACTCATTGTCCATGACAGTATTCGATAACAGGATAAATGCAACTTAGTGACAAGGACATCAAGGGTGGCATTTAATTCATAATACAACTTCACACTGAGGCAATGGAAGAGTGGAAAATGGAAGAGTTTAACTAGACAAACTAACTGCAGGCTTAACAGTGAACTTATGAAAACAATCAGGTAACACACCATTGCCAGGACAGGATAGAACACAAACCAAAACAGTGGCACATGGCCATGACATAGGCATGATGGGATCTAAAAACATAACAGACATGAGTTGTACTCGTCCCACTGGGAACCATGTCTCATACTTGAGAAGAGGAATTAACAACTCACATTTATAATCAATTTACAAAATATATACAGTTCCACAATGTGACTCAAATGCTGATGAAATTATACAAACAAGGCCAGTGCTGGGGATGCATGATATTACGGTTATGGTACAGAAAGAATAAGATTTAAGCAATGCAATTTAGTTTTTTTTTTTACTTTTATCTTTCATCTTCATATATTAGAGGTAGAAAGAATGTGAGGCACTGCCATGTAAAAATGCTTCTACTGTAGTTATAATTCATTTAAATAAGTAAAGGTAGTGATCAAGGAAATTACTTCAAGGAAGTAAGAGTAAAACAATCGATTGTTGAAAAAACTACTTGAGTAAATCTTTGCAAATTGAATTTCACATGTCCACAACTAATCATCTGAAAAAAAAGCATGCTGAAAAATTAATTGCACTATGCTGAATGACCACCACCTCCATTATCAGCAAAGCTTATGTTAGCAGATGAGCTAACTTAGCCAAATGCTGCTGGAGTTTGAGTAGTTTGTTAGGTTTGTTAGATAGCTAGCTCATGTTAATTTATATAGCTAGCAAAGATACTCTTTACATATTACTCTGAGCATTGCCTATAGTATAACATTAAATTGCATACATAAAAGTTGAATACAGAGCATGCTGTAGAACATCAAAAGATCTAGCTAGCTAGTTTCCATAGGTTTGGCCTCCCATCATTTGCAGATCAGTTTCCTTTTCCTTCAAATACGCAGATATCTGGTCAGTTGAGCCAGAGCATGTTCTTTGTCATAATGGAGGAACTCATACCTATAGGCATTACAAAGCTTTGCACTCACTGTACTGCATCTGCCACCATGAGTTTCTCATGTTCAGTAGTGGTTTTGTAAATGCTCCTTCATGTCTTTCCTATCGATTCTGCTCTCTAAACAGATTCGTCGGTTACCCTGGTCACTATGGCACTTTATTTGGAATGAGGAATGAGGATGTGAGTTCTGTACACTAACATGTTTCCATGAAATTTCTCTGGCTCTTGTGTATACATTAGTGCTAAAAACATCTTCAAAACTCATTTGCTCAGTGCATTTGTGAGTGTTGTGGTTAAACATGTGGTTTGTCCTTCTTGGGTGGGTGGAATGCAGTGTGGTCCAGGGGGCTGTCTGATCGAGTTGGCTGAGCAGCTCTTCATCATCATGATGGGGAAACAGCTCATCAACAACATTCAAGAATTCGTCCTACCGTACGTTCCTGAATTCTGTTCCCTTCATAATGTAATACATTTTTGTGTATTTTTATAATTCTTTAAAAAAAAATTGTTTTATAATATTTTGATAATTTCTTTTGTGTCATTTATAATTCTTGTCCAATGTTCCCCAGTGTTTTTAGTAATAATTATTACCTAATAAGTCTGAGTATTGAATTCGCTTTATGCATTGTGTTGAAGTCCGTGAGTCAGCAGTGTGAAGATTATGGCTGAGTGTTGCATTATGGCTTTCTGCCATGAGGCAGTAACTTTACTACTGCTGAACTCAGCAATGTGACCTTACATGCTGTGTGTGAGTGTGTATGTGTGCGTGTGTGTGTGTGTGTGTGTGTGTGTGTGAGAGAGAGAGAGAGAGAGAGAGAGAGAGAGAGAGAGAGAGAGAGAGAGAGAGAGAGAGAGAGAGAGAGAGAGAGAGAGAGAGAGAGAGAGAGAGAGAGAGAGAGAGAGATATTTCTAAATTGGTGAATGCACCAAAACAGGCTTGTGTTATGAATAAAACACATTTTTCCAATTATCAAAAAGATAACATTGGGCACAAAGATTAAAGGTTGTCCTGTGCTTTAGCAGAGCTTTCAATGTTCTTTTCAATAATGCATCATGATTCTCCATGCAGTTTCTATTTAAAGCTGTGGTCTGTCATATTCAAAAGTGTTTCTAGCCTATATAACTCAAATCACTTTATATCACTTTAAATCACTTTATATAGAAATAATCAAGCAATTACAGCAATTACATACACAGAGATGCCAACGTTTTTAATATGTTATGCAATTTTTAGCGTGCATTAATCGTTGCTGTGGTGATACACTATCCATTTGAAAACTGCACAGTGATAGGAAAGGATGGATGAAAAACAGGAAAAAGGAACATTTGTCTCTGCTAACAGCTATTTTCACTTCATGGTGACTTCATCTTGCTGAACGTACATCCCTCTAGCATGTGATAGAAAGTAACAGAAAGCAATTGGGTTTGGACTGTGGATCATTTTGTTTGGTAAATAAAATGGAGGAGCTGCTGAAGTATCTGGAATTTTGACTCTATTCCATTTTATGCTTTGCTCATCCAACCGCATATGCTTTGTGGTGAAATTCTGTTCTTTCTATTTGCCTGTTAGCAATGTTGCCACCTTTATGTACATTTTGTATACTATTTTTCCCATTGCCCATTTTTTTTCCATTGTCTGTACCAGCTTCTCAGCTTTGCCCTGTTTTTATAAAAAGCAACTGATGAAAAACAAGCAGATTTAACAGAGCGATAAGAAGGATTGAGAAGATGTCAGTGTTGTCTCATTGTGTGTGTGTGTGTGTGTGTGTGTGTGTGTGTGTGTGTGTGTGTGTGTGGGGTGTGTGTGTGTGTGTACAGTAAAGTGAAGGCATGGAGACAGAAAAAGGCCCTGACATCAGTGAAGAAGGCTCAGAGAGGCCGGGCGGCACAGTGCTGGGAGGAGGACTATGAGCTAATCGAGTGTGAAGGATTGTTTGATGAATATCTTGAGATCGGTAAAACTCTAAAAGATCACTGAGCCTTAAACACAGTGTTGATTTTAAAATGTGCCAGAATGGTATTATTCAGGAGACATTGTGCATTCATTGCAAATTGAATTTTCAGGCCCAGTGCCTTGTGATGTGTGGTGCTAATTTGTTAAGGAACTGATTAAGAGATTGGGTTAGTTTTTAATTAGTATATATTTTGCACAGTGCTGCAGTTTGGCTTTATCACCATCTTTGTGGCTGCGTTCCCACTTGCTCCACTCTTTGCTCTGCTAAATAACTGGGCTGAAGTGAGACTGGATGCGCACAAGTTTGTGTGTGAATACAGGCGGCCCGTGGCTGAGAGAGCACAGAAAATCGGCGTGTGGTTCATCATTCTTGAGGCCCTTTCCCACCTCTCTGTCATTGTGAATGTGAGCATCAGTCTCTTACATGGGTATTTTCAATTTCTGACAGCTGTTTTCTTGGTTGCCAGGCTATTAAAAATGACTTTTTGTCTCCTAGGCTTTCCTGATTGCATTCACTTCTGATTTTCTGCCTCGGCTGCTGTACCAGTATAAGTTTGATAATGATTTAAATGGTTATGTGAACTTCACACTGGCGTATGCTCCACCCAATTCCTCTCGCCATGACATGTGCAGGTCAGTGATATCATAGTACTAATAATAATTTTAATATAATATTAATAATAATAATCATAAAAATAAATAAATAAATAAAAATTATAATAGCAATAGATTTGAATGAGTGTTTGCATGTTTTTATGGTGTCCTCCAATGGATGGTTGGACCATGTGACCCATATACATACATACATACATACATACATACATACATACATACATACATACATACATACATACATACATTGAACTATGTTCATCAGGATCAAAACCAGAATCATTTTATTTGCTTGCCGTTTGGTCATAACAGGATAAAACCAACACACACCACAGACAACACAGCACAATTACCATTCTAATAAACACTGCACCTGATATACAAATATTACACATTAAGTGTAAATGATAGACTCGGTTGAAAAATTGGCATTATATTGGAGGTAGAAATAGCAGCTTAATGCAGGTCAGGGTGCATATAATAACTGGGATATACAGTTAAATAAAAAAATAACTATGATATATAGTAAAAACATTTTTAATAACATATTTAATAAATAGTATTATTTACTAATACATTTTAAATTAATAGTTTTAGTTTTAATATTAATAATATTTAATATTTAAATTGTAACAATTTTAAACGTGTAAATGAAATAATAATAATAATAATAATAATAATAATAATAATAATAATAATAATAATAATAAGCTACTTCCAATAAAATTTGCCTCAATATTAATTGCCTCTTGAAGATGCTAGTGTTGACTCTACCTTCTCTGCCATTAGAGGGAGTTATTTTGCCTGAAAATGAAGCCATGATTCTGCTGATCTGTAAGAGTTTGTACTGTGCTTGTGTGTTGAATCAGATACAAGGCTTTTCGAGATGAAAATGGAAAGTACACTCTAGTTTACTGGGAACTTCTTGCAGTCAGACTTGGCTTCATCATTGCATTTGAGGTAAGCACTCAAACTATACCTGTCAACAAATGTGGAAACATGTTTTCTGCTCATTTCAGATGTGTCCTATCATCAGTACTATCCTACTGGATTTGTATTGCTGTTCATTCTTTAAAAATCTGCTTAAAACCCATGCTCATGTTTAGCATGTGGTATTCTTTGTGCTGCGCCTGATTGACTGGATGGTTCCGGATGTACCGGAATCTCTGGAGCTAAAGGTGAAGCGGGAGCGCTACCTGGCCAAACAGGCTTTGGCTGATAACCAGGAGGCGCTGTTGGTAAGCGACAGAAACACACCAGACTCAGACCATACACATACACATGATCATAAGCTTTTTTAGACATGTACTATCTTCTAGCATCCTTTGACCTGTCATTCATATGTCTGAAAAGATGCTTTGTACTGTCATAGCAACAACTTGGGTTGGGCAGCAATACAGTAAAATGAATTTTGATACAATATATGTAGGTGTAAATGTATTAGAAGAAACTGTACAATGAAACACACCTTTGTGTATTCTTGAAATGATAGATATACACTTTTTAAAGCTGGTCTTTAAAATGTGGACCTTCTGATGGTTTAAACTTTGTGAGCTAATCTGGACAGATCTGTTGAGAGGATTTTAATCCCACAAATGATGTTGATCTTTAGCTTGCAATGGGAAATGCTGGTACAAGAAAGTAATCAATGGCATGGTGGTGTGACATCAATTACTGTCTTTAAATGTATTGAATTATTAAAAGTGTTTTTTTTTCCTGTAATACCACAGCAATTGTCCAATTATTACAAAATTTTAATTAATTGTGTACATGGTGGTACATTGTGCTTTGTAATATTTTTTTAATATTGATCATGGGGAGACTTTCAGGGGACAAAACGAAAATCAGTTATCAAAACCAGAAAGTAGATTGAGAGCTGCTTTCATATACAAAATACAAAAAGGCTAAACTCGGAGTCAGACTTCGCCATGTGTGTTTGTGAATCTGTATAGGTGTGTGTGTTTCATGAGTAAATAGGTAACCTTGAACATTAAATCGACTTTGTGTGATGGGAAATGGTTTGGATCAGCCATGTTGTGATGCTGTGGTAGATTCTGGGAAAATCTAATTAGGCCGAAGTGGATATCATAGGGAGCACTGGAGCTTTAACATGCACATTTTGGGTGGGAGCAGATTTCTCTCTCTCTCTCTCTCTCTCTCTCTCTCTCTCTCTCTCTCTCTCTCTCTCCCTCCCTCTCTTTATTACAATTGCCTTTCATAACAAGTCTTCACTAATTACAAATAACACTCATCAGTGTTATATTGAATAATGAGTTTCAAGTGATATCCTGTGATGTCTTTATTTTCATTGTTAGACACAAGATTCAAAGGTTATAAAAATAAACATACTTCCAAATTAGTTCCACATTTGACCTGATGGTGGTGCTAGAGCATTGGCTTTCCCTATCAATGTGCCAAATTTAAACACCTTTTTACCAGATGGTTATATGGGCTGCCATAAACAACCCAGCCAGAAGAGGAAGAAGAAGAAGAAGAAGAAGAAGAAGAAGAAGAAGAAGAAGAAGATTAGAAGAAGAAGAAGAAGAAGAAGAAGAAGAAGAAGAAGAAGAAGATTAGAAGAAGAAGAAGAAGAAGAAGAAGAAGAAGAAGAAAGAAGAAGATTAGAAGAAGAAGAAGAAGAAGAAGAGGAAGAAGAAGAAGAAGATTAGAAGAAGAAGAAGAAGAAGAAGAGGAAGAAGAAGAAGAAGATTAGAAGAAGAAGAAGAAGATTAGAAGAAGAAGAAGAACTATCAAAATAAGAATAGAGTGCCTGTGCACCTTCTGCGTTCTGCCCCCTAAAAATAATAATGAAAAAGTTCACTTATTAACTTCTGTACAGGACAGAAGGGTAATAACACACAGTGTTTCCTTTTGGAAAGAGAGGTTTCTTATCTGTTTCAGGACTTTTACCACTGCTGTTAGACTGGAACACTGAAGACATGTCCTGAAAGCACCTCTGCTTATCAAATTATATAAGCTGATAAATCCAATTTATTGCCACAGCTTCATTAACTTAAAGGAGTTTATTATTCCTACAGCTTAGATTCTTTGTAGAATATTCAGCAGTACACAATAACAGGTTTCTAGATGTCATACAGTTTTTTCCATTCACAGTGAGTCTGAAATCTAACTGATCATGGAAATGGAGCTGGGCCTGTTTAGTTATTAATCTGGATTGTTGAGTTCAAAACTGCATTTAAACTGCTTCGCTGATGTCACAGGTGGACATTTCTAACACAGTTCCAATGGCATTTAGGTAACACTTTATGCTAACAGTACACAAATAATCATGCTCTAATTCCTGAATTAATACTTTCTTAAATATGAACTAATGATGAGTTAAGGCATATACTAATCATGAATTAATGAACTAACTACCTAATGAATTAACTAATGAACTATTTAACTGTAACTATGATGTGAGTTTTACTCATTCATTCGTGAGTAATGACCGCCTTAAGTCCATGTTAGTACATGTTTATTAACTAATGTATTAATTAACAGAGGGATAAACTCAGACATGCTCCTATTTTGTAATTTCTTTCCTTATTTCCTTATTTAGTTCCTCATTATTCTATTTTTATATTCTTATTTTATCTTAAATTTTATTTTTTAAAATCCTTATCTTGATTTATTTTATACATGGACATGGACAGTTGTAAAAAGCAATTCACTAGACGTCGTACTGCGTATGATTGTGTATGTGACAAAGAAAATGTTCATTTGAATCTATAAGAAAGAATAGGAATTAAATATGCATCATTTGAAATAGGGGGGCATGGTGGCTTACTGGTTAGCACGTTTGCCTCACACCTCCAGGGTTGGGGGTTCGATTCCCACCTCCCCCATGTGTGTGTGGAGTTTGCATGTTCTCCCCGTGCTTCGGGGGTTTCCTCCGGGTGCTCCGGTTTCCTCCCCCAGTCCAAAAACATGCGTGGTAGGTTGATTGGCATCTCTAAATTGTCCGTAGTGTGTGAGTGAATGAGAGAGTGTGTGTGTGCCCTGCGATGGGTTGGCACTCCGTCCAGGGTGTATCCTGCCTTGATGCCCAATGACGCCTGAGATAGGCACAGGCTCATTTGAAATATATTTAACATATTGATTATTTCTATAATTTGCCATACACTATGCAGGTGCGTACAAAAACACTGGATAGCGCTGGATTGCTTTCATAATTTACACTGGTCCTCCTTATCGAATGTAGAAGGACACACTAATAACAAACACCAGTAATTCATTTTAACCTGTTTTGTGTCATTCTTCATCCAGGTGAACACTTTAAAATGATACAATATTGAAATTCATATTCTTTATTATAGAGCAAGTTTGATTTAGTTTACTCCTATGTATTTATCAAAACTTTAACTAACAAGCATGTACTTAAGGTGGTCATTATTCAGGCATGATCTCACATGACTCATGTTGTAGTTAAGGTTAAATCTTCCTTACTAATGTCACAGTACTCTTATTGTAAAGGTTTACCAGGATTTCATAGGAGCAACAATGTAAATGATCTCAAACATTAAGGATAATAGCAAGATTTCAGGCACTTTTTTCTCTGTTTTGCTAGTTAGCTGAGCGTTATGGATTAGCATATTAACAGCATATAAATGCACTGCTGCAATGCTCTCTTTAGAAATAGATGTATTCCTGGTGGTTCAGCTGGAAATCAGATAGCAGTGGAGTAACGATTAGCCAAAATGAAAATAGACCTATTTGACAGTGAAAGAAATTTAATCCAACTCTGAATTTCATCATAAATATATTTATATGCTAGTTGTTCAAGGTGAATTTTCCTGTAGTGTTTTTGTCATTGCTGTTAAAGACTTTAGTTTGACTGAAATGTTGTTGTCCTGAATGCTTCCTTTCTTTTACGTGTGCTCATGTAGTCACTGTAGAAGTACAGTGTCACTTTTTCAAAATAGAAAAATGACTAAAGAGCAGAGAAACATCTGATCAGTATTAACGTAGTTTCACACTAATATGTTCCCACTCTTTTCCTGTTTTTCCTTTTTCTCCTCTCCTTTTCGGTCCATCTTCCATCTGTTGTGCTCCTTGAAGCAAGCGACACGTCTGGCAACTTGAGACGAGTCTGCAGGGTCTGAGGGTCTCCAGGAGAGGGTGCACTTATAAAGCAAGGGCTGGACCCCATCAATAATCAGCACACAGAAACCGACTTCCCAAAAAAAAAAAATTAAATAAATAAAAATTTGGAGTTTTGGACTGTGTGATGTTTTGGTGAGTGTATGTTTTCAGCTGTTTTCATTGGATGGTTGTGTTTGTACACATTTCTGAGAGAGCATGCCTGTTTCATTTAGTCGTTTCCATCTGGTGCACTTGTAATGGTAAAACAAAACAAAACAAAAAATTCCAAAACTATTATGCTTTCAAAACGAGGCTTGAGTATTAGACATTCAAGACAGCTTACATTCCATTATACACTCCTTCATCAAACTGTGATTAGAAAAGAAATGTGAGATGTTTTTTTCTATGATATATATTTGTACCAAGGAAAACATGTACCTTACAGCGTATAGAAATGAAGTTAAACTGGAGTTCATCCTGTACTGGTGTATGAATTGCTTCTGTGTGATAAAAGTAAACATTCATGTTCATTCACAATTTTTTTTCAAATAAATTATTGATGAATGTTAACTCTCTTTAAGTTTCTGTGCTTGCATGTGAAATTCTGGGATAGGCTGATCTTTTTTTTTTTTGGAGCAAGAGCCATTAGAGATAAATATGTTCAAGCAAGTTTGGGAGCTGAATGAGATGCATCTCACACTGAGTGTTTAAACGGCATATTTTAGAGCTGGGGATCAGATGCCAGTTGGCAGTAGCGCTGGAACGTTAATCTCGTGTTAACATGTCCTTGAGAGGACGCATGTTGCTTTCATTTCACTTTTTTAGTCTTGTGCACTCCCTTGTGATCTCCTGCTCTCTTAATTCAGATCATTAATCAACCTACAGCTCATTGTGGTTAGTCTAGCTGCGTATCACCTGCTCTAGTGAATTAATTTTACTCTTTACAACCTTGACCTGAAGAAAGCACTAATACAGAATTAAGAAAAGGAAGCGAAATGGAATAATATTGATCTGATTTATTGGAAGTCAGCAGCAGACAGGTGTTCTGTTAATGATTTCCCAGACTCACAACTCCAACTTAGAAAAAAAGCAAATGTAAAAAGAATTTACATGGCCCAAGGCTCTTTGACACTCTCTCTCTCTCTCCCTTGCTCTCTCTCTCTCTCTAGCTCTCTCTAGCTCTTTCTCTATCTCTCTCTCCTTCCCCCTCTCTCTCTCTCTCTCTCTCTCTCTCTCTCTCTCTCTCTCTCTCTCTCTCTCTCTCTCTCTCTCTGCCTGTTCCTGCTGAGGCTTCGTTTTGATTGTTGTGATTGCAGTGCGTTCTTGTGCTGTTCAGCCTGAAGGAAGAGTGCGTTAGTACATGTTGAAGCTCTGAAGTATGCGACGTGGACAGCGGCCATCACGATGCAGTTGTGCACAAACTGGAGCTAAACAAAGACAAACACAGTGTTGGCAGAAAGATGCATGCTTCTTGATTTTAATACTCTATATACAGATATTTGTCACTTCCAATATAAAGTAGCATAGCTATAAAAACCCACAACACACTTACAAGAGTCTACAAATTAGACAAGGTCCTGATGTTTGATTGTGGATGTAACTTGCTCTGTAATATTCGGATAAAGACACAGCTTGGTGGCCTTGCAGTTCTTGTTTACAGGTTTTAATAATGGTGTAAATTTGTGTACTCGTGTTTGTGTAGATATGATGTAGTAATTGTGAGACCGAGAGAGTTAAATTCAGGAGATTTGAGTTTGAGCATGCCTTCTCAGCTACCCCGCTTTCTCTCAAGTGATACTTACTTAATTATACACACACGCATGCACACACACACACACACACACACACACGCTTGAACGCATGCATGCATACTCATATCTCCTCTATTCTACTCTTCTTTCTCTCTCTTTTGCTCGCTCTCTTTCTCCCCCTACCTGCCTGCTATCCACTTGCAAAGAACTACTGTTGACACACAGGAATCCAGACACCCCCCCACCACACACACACACACAGACCAGGAAGATTCTCCCCAAACACAACGACAACTCACTCCTCTCTCCCTCTGACTGAGAGAAAAGGAATCCAGAAACACTGGACTCAAGGACTAAGCTTCTTTCTCCCTGAATTGTTTTTGGTTTTCGAGAGGGAGAGAGGGAGCTAGGAGCAAATCGAGGGAGGAAAGCTGGAAGAAGGCTTTGCATTTTAACTAGATTGAACAGGCAGCAGTTGTGTTTTCCATGTTTTATATCTTTCCATGTGTGCTGCTGAGCTGCAGAGCAGAGGTTGGGAATTTTGAACGGAGGATCTTGACTTGCTTCCAGCGTCTGTTGCGTGTATATGGAGGACGGTGGTAGTGTGTGGCAGAGGAGGGAAAAAAGCCCAAACTGAGAACACGAGGCAGTCATGGACACCACTGTGCTTCAACCGGATACTTCAATGGGCTGGATTTGCACGCTGTCGGTGGCCAAAGTCCATTCCAGGAGTTACTGACGGCTTTCAGGTAAACCCTTTACATCAGTCAGTATAACTTTTCCATCATTTTGTTTTCCATATTGTATGGTTGTCCTGTGATTATTAATGAATATATTAATATCATACTCTTTTCATTTTCATCCAGTGGTGCTAGTGCAGTTTTAGACTCTTTAGACATCTCTAAATTATTCCAGGTTAAGGTTATTACCTTTGCTTATTACCCACAAGACTTGGGCTAAGGTCCAGTACGAGTTGCTTGGATAGCAAGCAGAAACACTGCCATTCAGGCCTTCAGCTCCACTAGCGCATGCAATCAGACGCCAACAAGACAGCTTGTAAGCTTGTTGTGTTTGCATAGCTAATGATGTGTCGGCTATGTGTGATGTGGAGTGCTGAGCAGAGCTGGAACAGCGGGTGTGCAGCTGGAGCAGTGGAAGGCAGGTGAGTGCATGTCCAGGACACACAAAAAAGGAGAGCCGTAAAAAGAGCTGAACATAGCTGCGTGGCAGAAGAGTCTTGAACTTGCTCTTTGTGTCCACTGACTTAAAGGAAGACATGTCTAAGGGTTGTCTTTAGTGGTCTTTGCTTTTTTATTTTGCTATTTTTAGATGCTTGTTCTCAGTTACAGTTAAATGGCAGTTTAAGCTGAAGTGTGTAACTATTGTTTGATGACTGATAAATGAGTCTAAGTGAGAGAACTTGTGTCTGTAGGAACTAGTACATTTTGAAGATCTGCAAAGATCGGCTGAGCTGAGCTCTATTTTTACTATCTGTCTGATGGATTGAGAGACATGTTTACTTTCAGGTCTGTTTTGTCCGTGTGCTTATCTTGAGTGGATGATTGTAGTGACCTGAAGGAAAGGTTTATGTGCTGCTCCTGCTGCTGGAGGCTGAGCGAGCATTTTCGAGTGACGCACTGTAAATTACAGCTATGTGAAAACTGTGGCACTTCAACTCCCTTAATAATTCTTGAGTGCAGCTTAATGCCTTTTGACTTCAGCTTGGAGATAAATCATTTCTGGCTTATGTTCAAGAGAGGACAGGAAGTAGTATGACACAAACAGTATCAGGTCACAATAAAGTCCTATTCATCCTCTTTCTTTGTCTGTATTACTGCTTTGTCATATCATAGCCACTGTAAGAGAGATCTCCGTTGCATTTCTGGCTGTATCAGCAACTCTGTTTGTGTCCCTGCTGAATGGAATGATATCAGGTGCCTTTCGGGCTCCCAGGCGAGATAGGCCATGTAAAACAGATGAATTGTGTAATGATCCCGTCTTTCAAACCACCCCATCATTAGAACCTTGCAGACAGATAAAACCACCTATAAAGAGGTCATCTGAGATGATCTCATTATGTGACCTGGACTGGGGTTAAGGAACAAGAAGGCAACTTTCTGAGAAATATCGGATGGATCCCTAAGGTGTGCTTACTTTCTTTTTTAATATAAAATCCTTTATTCTTATAGACTGTAAGGGAAGCTAAGACAGCTTAGCTGTCTCTGCCAGTTTGTGATTGTGTATGTGACTCAGAGAAGACTCAGCGCCTTACACTGTTTACTCACTCTCCCATGTGTTTGTCTGGCATACAGTAATGTCCTCTTCAAACCCAACTCATTACATCTCAGGAGCAAATGTGGGAAGACAACCGTACATAATGGACAGGTGTCTTCCCAAAAGCATGAAGCTCAGACATGACTTTGTTAACACGCAATGCATACCCTCATGTGGCCCTTCATTAACTTAAAGGTGTAGTTCAGCCAAAACGTATTTAATTGAACAGCTAAGACTTTTTAGGGTGGGTGATACAGACATTTATTTCTTGCTAGATACATCCCTTGGAACAGAAAGTTTATTAATATATTCCACATTGTAAAAAAATGAACAAAAATAATTTACAACATTTAATATTCAGAGTTGTCATGTAATAACCATATGCATCTCAATGTTTTTTTTTCTCTAGTGCTTGAATACAAACTATAAGGCAATATTATGATCACTGAAAATGTTGAAGCAACAATTCTTAACATGTTAAAATATTTATAAAAGAATTGCAGCATTTAGAACTCTTCTGCTGGTCAAAAATTGTTAGCCAGAATTAACATTAACATCAAACCAAACATGTCTTAGCTAATCACTCCAAATCACTCACTTTTTGAGAGACTTCCTTTACTTGTTATTTACTTTAGTCTTCCAGCACTTACAAAACTAAAGAAGCCAGCTTCAGACACCAAACTTCTTTTTTTTAAATCAAATATTTTAAGTGGTATATACACTTGCGTATAGAAATTAACAGTATTTTAGCCTTATAGCTCCAGTACAGAACTAAATATGCAAACTTCATACACTAAGTCTGACTGATTGATGGTAGATCGATCCGTTTAACACCTCTTGGGCTGACATAGATGTCCATTAATTGTTAACTACTATTTTAAGCCCATAGCTGTTGTGCAAAGCTAAAGAAGCAAACTTCAGCTGCCAAACTTGATTTATAGTCATGATCACCCCAAATCACTTTTAGTGACATAGACCAGTTACTTCTTCCATTATATTTCCAGTGAAGAAATAAAAAAGTAAACTTCATACGTTACTGATCAATTTACATTCATTCTTGGCTTATCTATTTGGCTTAATTTTGTATCTCCACCCTGAGTCACTGCATATCCTGTGGCAGTTATTATGACTGTAGGAATTTGCTTTTAATGCAGCATGTCTGCTTGGCAAGTCCTGTCTGATTTACAGTTTAATATGCCTCCCTGTTCTCCCCCTATCCCTCCATCTCCTCCCTCCTCTTCCTTCATCTCCTCCCCTTGTGGACTCACTTTGGAGCACCTGCCCCATCACCTGTCAGTCAGAGGAAGCAACCCAGCTCTGGATCTGCACCTACATGTACTTGGGCTGCAGATTTGCTTAAAAAGGACGCTGTGGCTTTCTTATGGAGCCTCCACCCTTCTTCCCTCCCCCTCTGTCAGTCCATGATTTTTGGGTCAGTGGGGCTACAGAGACTGAAAGAGGCCCTCAGGGGTATCTGGCTTTGTTGCTAATGCCATTTCACTCAACTCTGTTTGCCAGGCTTATTGTTAATAGCACACACAGGCTGCCAGAGCTCACCTGCAGAATGAGTAGATGGTGAAGGAAGAGGAGCAGGGCCGTGGGGGGTTGGAGGGTTTGACCTTCTGAAGCCTCACCTGAGGCGAGTTGCTGTGGCACCAGCGACCAGGATGTAGCCACACAAAACGGAGTCTGTTGTTCTGTTGCATGAGCTGAGGCACACAAGGCTCTGTGTTCGTCTCCCACCGCAGCTTGCTGGGCAATTTGAGTGGAATGACAAGAGCTTAGTTATTTGGGGAATGCAGAAAGTGTCTGCATGTCTGAGACCTTTGTTGGGAGCAGGGCTGGGGACGGGGTTTCGGGGTTTCAGAGACTGGTCATGGAAATGAACTTAATTTCTTGCTATAACCGTCTTTCTGTCTCCATTGTTCTGCAGATGTGCCAAGATTCATGCATCATTAAAAATATGCCTAAAGAACATTTTTTCCTAATAGAAACAATCAAATAAGCCTAGCAACATGAATCTGGTTGATTGATAATTACGTAGGAGTTTTGATCTCTCTGATGTTGATACTGATAACTGATATTGATAACAGACACTTCTTAGAAGCCCCTCCCCCTCCCCTCTATTAAAACTTTGGCTAGTGCTCTCATCTCGAGTCGGTTTTCCTGCTTGGAGGATTATGGTTTGAGGTCAATAAAGGAAATAAAATCTATGTGTACGATTGACTATGTTTGAAGATACTTTCGGGTTTTGGAGGAAAAAGGGAATAATTGAGTCTAAACAACTGTAAAAATGTATGCCCATTAACAAATCCTAACCTAGTTCTCATCTGTGTGACTAAACATTATTCCTCTTGAGGCTTGGCAGAACTGCTCATGCAAAAAAGTCGCCTCGGCCCAGATTTTCAATATTTATAGATTATAAAGCATGAGCTGAGTCGTTATTGCTCCCCATTTCTTGCTATTCAACCTCTCATTAAACCACATGCAGCCAATCTCATGCTCCATTGCTGCAACTGATGTGCTTCATTTGCACACACACACACACACACACACACACACACACACACACACACACACACACACACACACACATATACACACACAAAGGCAGGATGAGAAACCGGCATTTTCTGTTCCCTCCCTGTACTGACCACTATTTAAGTGAATTTCTTGTGAGTTTTTTGTTCGTGTGTCTATGTGTATGGGTTTGTCTTTGAAAAGCGATCCACAATAAGCCTGCAGGTATGTGTAAAAGGCCCATCCCTGGCTCACACCTGTCTAGCTCTGCAGCCTGCAGGCTGTTTCAGGCTCCCATTTGGCCAAGTCCCATCACATCTAATATGATACCGTGCAAGCCTCGCTCAGGCACTTACCTCGGGAATGACTCTGCACAGAGAACATGCAGCTAGCTCAGCAAAGCCGTTATTGTATAGTCGGCTTTCAAGAGGCTTTTGAAAGACCTGCAAGTGTCACGCACTGGTCCTTGTTTAAACATGAAAAGCCAAGGAGACACTATTTTGTTTTTTTTAACGACAAACAATGTTACCAACACAGAACGTATAGAATAGGTCATAGTTGTCACATAGTTCCTTTTTCAATCTGAAACATGTGTGTACTTATCTTGGATCATCTTTACTGAATGTACATACACTTCTAAAGAAGAGCTTATGGGATGGTCAATCTCAAGGTGGTTCCAACAAGCTGATCACATTTCAAAACAAATAGCCGTGTGTGGCATGTTCTTACCTGCCTCTGTCCTTATAATTACCTGCAGGAGGAGGGAAAATTTTGACTCGCTAGCAGAGTTGGTAGCAATAATAATACTCATAAAAAAGGACACTGAATACAAATGAATTCATCAGATGTGGGTCATTATCTCACTTTATCACAACTTTGGCTTTCTTTGAGCAGCCTTAATCTAGTGAACATCTGCAGGAAGCTTCAAAAGCTCTCATCTACAGTAAAGATGCCAATAATGCAATTAGAAGGAAGTAAATTAAGTAAAGTAGTAAAAAAAATTTCATAGGTGCCAATTAAAGACGTTTGGGACCATAGTGTTCAGACCACCTGGATTCAAATACCTTAGTTTAACTACAGTGTTTATAAATCACCTTAGGTTAATTAAAGGCTTGCTGTATGAACATGTTTGAATTTATTAGGCTTATTCAATATCTGTGCAGCTAAAGGCTTTAGGAGAAACACAACTGATAATCTGAGCTGCTTAAATTGAGGCATCACTGACTAAAAAAATTGTACTTGCAATCAAGCAGCACAAAAAAAACTAACAAAAAGGTAAAAAAAAAAAAAAAATCAGGAACTTTAACATGTTTAACATGGGATTTAAGACCATTACACAGTATGTGTTTAATCAATGAACATTTGACACTATTGGCAATGAATGTATCACTGTATCACACTGCAAAACCTATTTTTCTGTGTTTTTTAAATTATTATTTATGTTCAATTCACACAATATTCATAGAAAAATATGTTTCTGTTGCTCTTTCTATTCTCCAAAAATTTGGGGGGCCATAACAGTGCTTTTTGTTCCACTTTCTATCAATAAAACAGCTAAAAGATTGTCTGTACTCCTCACCATGTTCAGGTATTAATCATCAAAAAATTGTGTTTTTGTTTATTTTTTTATGGCACATACACATCATCTGTATGTGTTTTTTGGAGGTTGAGGGTATTGGTATTGCTTGACTCTGCATTGTTTGTCATCAAGATTTATCACATATAACATTTAAACAGATTTCACCAAGGTTGTTTTAAAAAGAATGGACATTTCCATCGAATTATATTACTGAAGCTTAGCTCTGTTGCTGTTTACATATACTAAAGCAACAGTTTTGCAGTGGCTTTTTATGATTAGTACTTTTCACACTGTATGAGATGATCCCAATACTTCTATTTCTATTTATCAATTATATTACCAATCAGATTGATCTGGACTTGTACAGAAAAGTGGTATTGCATTCTTGAAACTTGAGGTAATAAGGATATTTTTGTGTCCATAAGTAAATTTTGGCATTGCCACTACCGTATTTGTTGCCATCCCATGATTTCCAAGTTTTGTGTCATGCTCTATAAATCTCGTAGCAGTGCTCACACTGAGATTTTACTTTAAAAAGACATGTTGCCTTCATCTATCTTTGGTCACAATGGCACTGCAAAGATGTTTTATTATATTAGAACATTATCATGGCATGGATCAAATTTCAAGTACATTATTGAGCAGAAGTTGTCTATTTTGACTTCCAATGCTATGTGCAGTGGCTTAGCGTTCCTTTCCTGGGTACTGAAGTTGCCAATCTAAACATTGTCAAAGCAGTGAAGTAGAAAAACAATGCCCACACATGCCTTAGGTCATATAAATTTTCACTAAACTATTTACCTGCTCATTTGTTAATTAGTTTTTTAAACTGTACTTCACATGCTGTGTGTGTGTGTCCTGTGTAAAAGCCCAGTCTAATCTGAGAGGGAATTCCCAGCACAGGGATGCAGAAAAGCAACCACAGCAGTCTTTGTGTTTACGTGCCGTTCTGGCCCAGAGGACTGTCTGAGTTTGTTTAATGATGAGGTCATTGGGTCAGCAATCATCGAAAGTGGCTGGCATGGACATGGGAACACCAAGGCATGTTTCAATAACCGGACTGTCTCCTTTGGGCAGAATCTGTCTCTCCATCTCTCAAGTGTTACAGGGTTGTGTGAGGGTGATGCTTTATAAGAGGTTAAGCCAGGAATTCTGTGACTGTCATGTTTGAATAAGTAGAGGAAGGCCTCAGGCACTAGGGGAGATTCTGACCCCCTCCAAAATGTAAACATAGCGAACTAAACTCCCAGCTACTCCTGCTCACCCTGTGAAGTAAAGTCTATACCTGCAGCGACTAAAATACACTTCTCTACTCTTATCATAGATAAAGTTGGTTCCTTATTTAGCTGGAGAAATACTTTTCTTATGATTAGACATATGTTAGTCACATTAGGAGTGCATTCGATAGAGTTGCTTATTAAGCTTGGACCAGGAATTCCAATTGTAATCACCATTAAATATTAGCTTTTGTGGAAATATTTTTTCCTGACCTGAAAATATTGATTCAGTCCAAGCCTGAAAAATATTAACCCCTTACTATCCAAACATACAATATTATTCATTAACCACTATGAATTATTTAGTAACTATCATAAAATAATAATAAATTACTCATTTTATGGGGAAAAGAAGTACACAAGTTTAATCATCCTGTCACTTGTCTTGCTGAAATGTGTGTAGAGACAGCTCATCCTGAGCAATGTGCTCTGTGCAAGTGGAGAAGATTGCTTCGAGCTCACTGACCACCCGGACCCTGGCCAATTAGAGAAGCTGTGTGAGCTTGGGCCTCTGCAATATAACACACAAACAGAAGCCTGTGTCACCACACTGTTATACCCTGGAACTCAAAGAGACACTCATGATGAGGGAAAATCCCTTAAAAAGAGCAAAATAGGAGGCAGGAAGTTTGGAGATTTAACCAAGGATTAAAGTCCTGGAAGTGGTTTATGTGCCCATTTTAGTTTGTAAATAGTAGATTTATTCATTTTCCTCTTTCTTCCTTAGCCTGCGTATGTGCTTTATAGACTAAAGATAAATGAAATTGGGAACACTTATACAATACAATAAGGTTCCCTAACCCCCTAACTATACAAGAGCAAATTATGAAATATTGAACTAATAACTATTTGAAATGAACAATGCAATGCATATTTCATTACGAATTAATAAATATGAGAAGGAATTATGATTCCCTCCGGAATTACCTTCAAACAACATAAATGAATATAGAGATACTACTATAGTAATGACTAGGAAGAGCCACACTAAAACATCATAAGTGGCCTAAAAATTGCCTAAAGTCTACAGAATAGACTTGGAGACCAACTTGTAAAGAAAAGACTAGACAAAATATTATAATTGACTAATTAAACCTAGTTTAGGTTCACTTACCAATTATACAAAGGTATTAGCTTACATAATGGATCAGATGGTTCGGCAGCAGAACTGTATATGGAAGGCATACTATGTTTAATGATTTATTCTTTTGCTTTGACTGTCCAAACCTACACTAATATTTCGCAGGAAGCTTGGCTTGCAACTACTTCAACTATCACACTGTTCAATTATTCTTTATTTTAAACTTACCATTAGAGTTTTACATTATTCATTGCTGTCTTACAGATTTTAAAGTTACAGTAAGTTTCCTGATTGATTTCCCTACAGCTGTGTTTTCCCCCCAAGTGGTATTGGCTTAAAAACCTTATGTGACCTACTGAAAAGATCCTGTGTCATTCGCTTACACAGAACATTGGAGTCATTATTTTAGAGAGAGAGGGAGAGAGAGAGAGAGAGAGAGAGAGAGAGAGAGAGAGAGAGAGAGAGAGAGAGAGAGAGTGAGTGTACTCAACCTAAGAATGTGCACAAGTTATTAATAGGAGTAATGTGTTAATACTAACACTTAGAAAGTGAACATTTCTTGAATATAATTAAATGAATCCAATATTTCCTATTATAAGATGCATTCAAATACACTTTGTTTTCAAATTTCAGGCTTGAAAAAAGGTCCTGTTAGAAAGCAGTTACTTCTAGAAAGGTAATTTCCAGAAAATTAGCTGCAAATGGAACAAGCTGAAGCTTGAAATGAGTAAAAACAACTTAAAAATGTCTGAATAACATTTTTCTAATTTCTAATTTTTAGATTTGGAAATATTAGCTAAATCTGACCATATTCAATATACTTTCACTTGCTAACGTATGATTTTCTGTCATGTTTCTTTAAGTAAAGTGGAAAACTATCCTTCATTTAGTACTAACAAAAACAATTCATTATTCAGTTTCAGATATTTACACAATTAGCTCATGATTTGCTTTTGCATAACTGCTGTTATTAATATAAAGTGTTACCATTGAATTTATATTTCCATATCTCCATAGCTGTACACTGTGAAACTGTACACTGTCCCATGAAAACCCCATATAGTGTTGTGAATAATGCATAGTTTTAAATGCCAGAGTGACAATGAGCACTCATTACTTTATCGAAAATTGCATAGAAACCGACGGTATTCACAGCTGAGAGATCACACCAGCCTTAACTGTCTGTGTACGCTTATGCGCCATGTTAGAGAGAAGAATTCTCTTCTTTAATCACAGCCATCATAAAAGGCCTACCATGTCTCTATTCATTTAGCACGCAGACACAGTGACTTAAAGGAGCCTAGTGAAATTACAGGGAAAATGAGAGCACCAAAGAAACATACGCAAATAACACCTTCAGAGTAAGGCAAATTATATGTTGTTTTCTTTTTTATTATTATTGAAAACTGTAAATGACACATGAAATTAAACTGATTGTATGGAAAAGGTGTAAGCTAATGGGCTGTAATGTTGCGTGTAATGGAATTCTTTTTGCTGTGAAGGTTATGGACAGCATTAAACCATTATGTAAAACTGTAACATTCTGTAAGATTTGTTTTCACTTTATTGCATCTCACTATATGCCAGCTTAGTGGTTGTAAGCTTTCTAGAGGTTTAATAATTAAAGAATGAATAAACTTTGGAAAATCATATCTAAAGTGTATGCAGGCATGAGGAACCTTTGTACTCTAGTAATCTGTGTAGTTGAGAGGGTTTAGTTTACTGATCAAATCTCCATTCTTTTTAAATTGTGCTCAGCTTGTGTGTGTGTGTGTGTGTGTGTGTGTGTGTGTGTGTGTGTGTGTGTGTGTGCACAATCCCAATCTGTTCCCACACCCTCTCAAATCTCCTGTGCACCTAACAGCCCTCTCCATCTGAGAATAAAGAGATCCTTTGTTTGGCATAGGGAACAGGTAACCATTTGTGTAGTATGTGCTCTGTGTTGTGTGTATGTGTGATCTTAATGTGTTTGCTGTGGTGGTAGAGATGGGTTTTTAATTGGCTATGAATGTGTTTGAAGCAAGTGGACTATATTTTATGCTCACCATGCCAAATTTGTCCCAGTGGTACATTTGCTTCAGTTCCTGTGAGTAGCACAACTAAGATTTCATTCCTGGTAGAAACAAAGCCAGAGTCGAGAAGAGAAAGAAAATGCTCTTCTAGTTTCTTTGTGTGTAGGAGCCGAGATCTGTCTTTTTTTTCTCTTCAGCTTAAGGCCCAGTTCACAACAGAAATTCTGTTTATGTACATAATGATTATACATACACATCTATTTTACAGTGTTAAGATGTCCCACAAACAACCTAAAATATAAAGCAAAATCAACTGATGAATAGTAGTTTGGAATCATTTAAAATGAACCTAAAAACAAGATATATACACAAAAAGGTGGAAGGCAGTTAGAAAGAGAGATGCGAACTGATATCAAATTGATTACTTATATTATTTGATTTTTACTTGTGTTTGTTTGCAGTCAATAAACACAGTGAGCACAATATTCTTCTCAGTATGATTGTCCCAAGGTTTTCAAAACATCGTTTTTTTGGATCAACAAAGTCCCAAGGAAAATTTGGGTCAATTACAGTGACACATACAGTAATAGCCAGGTTTTCTTTAGCCAAGACACAAGTGGTAATAAGTGCAGAAGCTCCACTGACCTAGTTTGTACAAATCAAGGGATGTTTGTGGAGAAAAAGAAGGGTAAGTAGAGAGTAACAGATCTTCTAATAATGAGATGATTCTGACACACCCTTCAATTTGTTCAGTAATAGCATTCTGGACTCTGGACTTCTGGATGGAGTCCCTTGGCTGTGAGCTGGTCTAGTAACACTGTCTGGGATGAACGTGGCAGAAGCAGAGGGAGGGGGATAAGTACAGGGGCTGAGAGCTGAGAAACCACACTCTTTAATTAAAGGAGGAAGACACAGTGCTGAAGCTCTGACAGAGCCCAACCAAGCATAGGGGGAGGAGAACAGTCTGCTCTAAAGTTAGCTTTACCCAGCAACACCAGGATGTTCACTGACAGATGGATGAGGCTTTGGTGTGTCCAAGCCTGCTCTGGCAAGGGGAGATTATCTAGATAAATATTCTTCTGTGTATGAGAAAGCAGGTTGATGTTCATATACACACTTAAAAATGAAAGGTTCCCTCTAGGACCCAAAAACATTTCTCAATGTCTCTCTGGATTTCTATGTAGAGAATTTTCCCAATTTTGCAATTAGAACCCATTTATAAAATAAACAACATTCCATAGAACCATCACGGTTTCCGTTTCCTCAAGGGTGAGACATTCAATCACTGAACATTCCAGTCAATCTATAGGAGAATCTGAGGAAACACTTAGCAGGATGTTTTATCACTGTTTTGGAAAACATTAGACCTTACAATGATTGATTCTTTATCTATATTTCAAATTTCCCTCACAGCTCCCATATGTGTCATCTAAGCCATGCTCCCTGGCTATGGATTCTCTCCTCTCCCTGACTTCCAGCCTCACCTCCACCCATTCTGTTGCCGAGGGGAGAGCTCTGCCATGTGGATCCCTGGTTCACCGGAGTCCCAGGCTCTGAACAACTCCCAGGAGAACAGGCCTCTCCTGCGCCAGCACATTGCCGTGTGTCAACAGGAGACACTAGCCTTCATCGACCTTCAGCAGCCTAAAACAAATGGCTTTTGTTCCTCAGCATCATTGGGAAGATGTAGTTCCTCACCATGCTTCTCTGGCTCACCTCATAAAGAACCTTCTTTAAACTTCTGCCAAAATGGAGAGACACATGCAAGCATAGGCCATGTGAACCTTAGCCAGGATGGACATGATGTGGAAAAAGTTCAGGATAACATCAGTGCACCCTGCATGGACTCATTTAAAAAAGACTCTGAAAAGCTCTTACCACAATGTACTTCCAAAGATCTGTTCCTTCCCTTGTCACCAATGTTTGTGCCCAGGAACAGGGACTCTGTGGACTCTCAGCAGCCCAGCTCTCCCTGCTCTTCAGGAAGCTCAGAGCAACAGAGCCATGATCAGTTTCGTCTACAGAGACGAACATCACAGGGATCTTCAAAGGAGAAATCTATACGTAAGTGGCACCGTAATTTAGCTATTTAATGACATATTCTTGTCTTAAAAAGAAACTGTAGGTTAAATGGTGTAATGCTTTAGTCACATTTATGGCCTACTACATCTAAAGTAAGTATAGCAGATAACAAATTTCCACTCATTATTTACACACTTACAATTGGAGATATTTTTTCCAGACATACATCACTGGTAAATTGTGAATACTATGAATTCCAAAAATTAAGAGCTTATTTTGTTTAGTTACCAATACTGCACCTTGTCTATCATGTGACAGGGCGGAAGATGAGGGTGTACTCACCTGACAGTGTAAGTGATGACTCTCTAAACAGTCCAGTGCTCGAATGTGACTACCTGTTCCCTGGATCCTTTGAGTCCTTCATAGAGGGAGAGTTAGGATTAGTGGGCTCCACTGTTCCCACATCCCAGAGCTCCAGCTCTCTGTTAGATTTAGATGAAGAACTCACTCTACCTTCCACTGCTGCCCCATCAACGCTGGCTTCGGATCCCCTGACCGAGGATGCAGCATTGGGGGAAATGGCAAGTGAGGGAGGGATAGGAGAAGTGGACTTAGGGGATGGTGGGCCCCTTCAAGGGTCATCCCTCTTAGGTGGGTGCTCCCTGACTCATGTGCACTCCCACCCCATGCACCTACCCCGATCCCGTTCCTCAGACCATGAACGCAGAAGATTCTCAGCATCCGAGCTCATATCACGCCTACAGCTTTCGCAAAGGAAAAACTCGTTCACCCTAAGGCTGGGAAAGTCTCTGTCTGCCCGTGTGGCATCCCGGGATCGTCACCAATCTGTAAACACTGGATCAGATTGTGAGTGCTTTCAAAAATTCTTATATCATCCATCTAAACTAAGGCCTTTTAGAAAGACTTTGTTAACCATTTAATATAGCAGAGAACCTGTGTGTCCATTCTCTTATGGTCAGAGACCCTTTCTGGGTTTGTCATTCTGATAGATGTTACTCACCCTTCAACCAATTTCTTTATTTGTAGACAAACTGAACACCAAGCAGCGCCTTTCAGCGGGCTCAAGTGACAGCACACCACACAGCCCGGTGGGAACTGCACCACCACTGCCCTCTGCTGACAGCACTCTGCCACAGCACAGAAGGAGCTCCAAGCTCAGGTGATCATCCTCCTCAGCCATCATTCTTCTAAGTATCTCAACCAGCAGACTAGAATAACATCATTCAATTTAATTGTTTTTTTTATTCTCATCTGCATAGTATGAGAAAAGATTCAATCGATGAGGATGCAAACACCCCACTTCGAAGTACCAAACGTCTGTCACGCTTTCTGCCTAGTTGTAAGTGTGATCTTATGGAGCATTAAAAAGTATTTGTGATAGGTTAAAGTACACATTTCCTTTATCCTCCATTTTTTCTGTGTCAGTGGTCCTGTATCAGGAATACAGCGATGTGGCAATCAATCGTGAGATCCAGAGGCAACAGGGAGCTGAGCCTGGAATGGAAGATGACCGGGCTGGGGACAGTGCATCCCCCAGCAATCTCTCTCCCTCCAGCTCCTTTCGTTCATCAAGGGGTTCTGCCTTCTCCCTCTGGCAGGACATTCCTGATGTGCGCAGCAGTGGACAGCTGGACAACTTCAGCAATGAGGAGCGCAAACTGCAAGAGGTAATTCCAGGGATGTACTCAGCTGATCTATGCACCTCTTGAGTTTACTTAACTTGGTACATACTACTATCCACCTTATCTCTCACTTCAGGCTAAGTTTGAGCTGGTGACAAGTGAAGCTTCTTACATACGCAGCTTGACCATAGCAGTTGACCACTTCATGATGTCTTCAGAGCTGAATGAGTGCTTGGGGGCTCAAGAGAAACAGTGGCTTTTCTCCAAATTGCCTGATGTCAAGGACGTCAGTGAGAAGTATGTAGACATGACAAATTAAATAAACATGGTAGCTGTGGTACCTATAATGTTTTTTTTCATTTTCTTATTCTCTTTCACTCTCTTTGCCTTTGTTACTGTACTTCCTCTTATTCTTTTGATTTTTACTATTGATTTTTCCACTAGATTTCTACAGGATCTTGAGCACCGGTTAGAAGCAGACATCTTGCGATTTGATGTGTGTGACATTGTCCTGGACCACTGCCCGGCATTACGGAGGGTCTACCTTCCTTATGTTACTAACCAGGCCTACCAGGAGCAGACGTACCAACGGCTTCTGTAAGCAGTTTTACTGTTTGAACACTATTTATATACAGTAGGGCCAGTAGGGAATCCATTTCATTGTCATTGTGCAGGGCTTGGTGTTGACTGATCTTTGGGTAAAATGCCTTGATGAAGGATAGAAAGTTACTGGTCTGTGAAAGAGGACTTTAGCTAGAGCACTAGAGCAGAGCAAGGAGCGAAGTAAGTGATGCTCAAGTTGGGATTCAACCAGGAAGTGACGTTTTTCCTTTTTTTCGCAGACAAGAGAATCCTCGCTTCCCTGGAATCCTTGCCCGTCTGGAGGAGGACCCAATATGCCAGCGCCTCCCTCTTACATCATTCCTCATTCTGCCATTTCAAAGGATCACACGGCTCAAAATGCTGGTCGAGGTGGGCAGCATATCCACTGACCAACTATTGATCATTCCTCATTATTAAATCCAGGGTATTTTAACAGAATGGTAGATATTCCATTTACAATTTTACCAAATCACTTCTACAGACCAAAACATAGGACTGATTTAACCTTGTTACAGAACATTCTAAAGAGAACAATGCCTGGTTCGCGAGATGAGGACACGGCCACCAAGGCGTTTAATGAACTGAAAAAGGTACAAATGCTATAATTCTCTTTTATACATACAGACATATGTATCCATGAATCCGTTCTGATATGGACAAAGTAAGAATTCATAAAACAGATATTTTAAATGTCTCCTCATGTGCTGATGCAGATTATAAAAGAATGTAACTCCAGTGTGCAATCCATGAAAAGGATGGAGGAACTAATTCATCTAAACAAGAGAATACACTTTGAGGGAAAGGTACTACAGGATATTACTATCATAAATTACATGGGTAATTTTGGTGCTTGTTCAAAGTTAATTATTGTGTGGGTGTCTCTCTCTCTCTCTCTTTTTTTTTTTAAGATTTTCCCTCTCATCTCTCAGTCTCGTTGGTTAGTAAAACATGGTGAGCTGCTAGAAGTGGACACACAAACCATGAGCATATCCGGATCAAAGTTTAAACTGCCTACGCGCCCAGTGTATCTGCACCTTTTTAATGACTGCCTCTTACTGTCCCGAAGAAAAGAGTGAGTGAATAATGAAAACGTGGCAGTGGGGGAGAGCATGGGAAAGTTAGTAAAAGAGATTTACATCTGTTTTTTTCTCTGTTTACATCTGTTTTTTCCCCCCTTACAGTTGGACGGTTAGAAAAAGTCAGCATTTTCTCTAAGCCACTGATAAAGTGCTGACTGGCAACAAGCTAGCCATAACACACAGTATAGTTTCTAAATCAGGATGGTTACACAGTGCTGTTGTTTCTGCTCCCTTGTAGCACATGGAAATTTATGGTGTTTGTGCATGCTAAGATTGGCGAGCTGAAGGTGAAGGACTTGAGTCAGAAGCTTCAGGGCATCTCTGGCTTTATATTCCTTCTGCAGCTGTGTGAAGGCCAGCAGCTCAAATATCAGATCCTGCTCAAGTCACAAACAGAGTAAGGCCTATATTCCATCAAACTCACAACCAAATGTTTCTCATGCCTTGAATACTGTGAGCTAAACTGATTATTTGCTTGTTATATATAGTATATCTTGTCTTTTAAGAATATCCAGAATCTCACAATCTTTCGATTTTGTTCAGTAGATAACAGAATTTAACAAACAAACAAACAAACAATGAAGCAAATGAGTAATTAGAAACCAACCAATAAGCAAGCAAACAAAAAAACACAAACAAGCATGCAAAAAAACAACAACACAATGTTGAAAATTTCAACCTAAATTTTTAAGGTCTAAATTTCAAATAGAGAAAATACATTGAAATATTTTAAAATCTACATTGAACATTTTCAATGACATACCAGTTTTTCCTTTCTCACATTACAATTTCAGGTTAAGCTGCCGCTCCTTTGCAAGCTTCTCTAATATTGTTTGATATTGCGTTAATTTCTGTGATCACAAAATCCTGAAGGGACTGATTAAAGTTCTATTGATTTCTAATTTTACTCTTATCTTCTCATAGAACCCAGTTGCCTTTTTCTAATTTATACCTTCTGATTTTATTTTAACTGATGGTAAATTATCGACAGATTTCTATCAACAGATTAGAATTCTAACTCCGGTTTCCATACCATTTAACTGAAGGTTTATGTCTAATCTGTCTAGCTTATCCTAACATCCTGACTGGATACAAAGTGCCTAACTTTAAGACTAATGGCAAATTTGTTTAATAAAATGAACAGAAACCTTGTTAGCTCCTGAATATTTTTAGTAGGTTTGTTATTTTGGATCCGTCCTACCCGTATTTCTCGCTGGTTTTATATCCTTTCCTTTCTTAACAGGAGTGGCAAACAGCGATGGATCACAGCTATGATTCCTCCTGATCCAACTATAGTGCACACCAGTGAAAATGAGGGTAAGGTCACTTTTACACTTTATCAAATAAGAGAAAATGATTTATTATTAAAATTAAGATTTCAGATCATGTGTTATGTTTGTACAGATTTATCTCAGGTTCAGTGCATTAAGAGCTACCAAGCCCAGGAACATGATGAGCTCACACTGGAAAAGGCAGACATCCTTCAAGCTAAAACCATCACAAGTGATGGTAATATATTTGGATATTTTTATATTTATTAGATACTTGTTAGTTAATTAATTTAATATTATTCTGCTGTAATTTAACAACTGGATGATTTTGACTATTTCCACTGGATTTTCATTGTTTTTCACTTTTCTCAGGATGGGTGGAGGGGATACGGTTGTCTGATGGAGAAAGGGGCTGGTTCCCCAAAACATATGTGGAGGAAATTACGAGTCGCAGTGCTCGTCTTCGAAACCTTCGTGAGAATATTCGCATCAAGTGCGTCACCCAGAAACTAGAGGGTGAGCCTCAGTGAGGGCTTGTAATATAATGCATCCTTTTATTTAAATCCTTGATTTATGGAAAGAGAAATGCTTTATTCCATGTTACATTCTAAATGTTTTCAAAGAAAGACACGTGGGTTTCCACAGTGACCTTTGATTTCCACAATGGTAGGCACATATTTGCAATAATATAGTTGCACATCAAAAATTTTAACAGTATCGACTTTAACATTTCTTTCTCGTTCTTTGTTGCTATTAGCATTTGTAGATATGTAGCATTTTTTAAGGAATGGTTTGGGGAAATAAAATTGATTTGCTTCCACTTCCATACACCTCAATTGTAGCTAATCGGACAAAAGAGTTAAAAGTTTGGTGTTTAATTCCGATTTTTTTCATTCTGCCCTGGAGCCATGAGGCTAAATCAGCATTCACATTCACCTCAAATAACATTCTTTGGCTTTAGTTGGTTGAGTCATCCAACTGGTACATAGACAAAAATCTCATTAAGTAGCAGAATATGCAAACATTTAGATATTATAAATCTATAAACCAAATCAAATGATTTCCAATTAATGCAACTAAAGTTTTCAGTGTTAGAGCTTTGTTTATTTTAGTAGATAACAGAACCACTACACGATCAGAAACCATATAATAACGTGTATTTGAGGTCACTTCATAAAAATACTTCATGACACAGATATGACAAAAAAAAAGGCTTATTAATTGAGCTTGGCCTGGATTGTAATACAATCCTGGTGTTTGAATTATATACAGAATGTGTCCACTGTGCCTCAGCATAATTTTGGAAAATGAAACAACAACCTTACTTCAACATTATAGAACAGTTTTTCGTCATCTAATACTCATCCTTTTAACTGGAGTTTTTGCTTTCTTATGGAACTTATGAAACCAAATGTAGAATTTGCTGCTGCAAATGATTTGTGTATTGTTTTTTTGCCCTCCTAATTTTGAACATTATTTATGATGGTAAGACTTTCAACAGGCAGGTGTTTATGTGGATATTTTTGTAATTTCTGTTTGGACGAAAGACACAAAATAATTATGCTGAGCATGGTCTATAAAGAGCATTAGATATCTATTCCTGTGTCTTGCATCTCTGTACATGTTTTATCTCTAAAATAAATGCAACTCTCACTAACAAATATTTGTTTCATTTTGAACTATATTTTAGGCACAGAGTGTAGCGCGGGCACCTCACCAGATCTTGAGTTATTATCTGTGTGGAGTTTCTGGGTGTGATCTTTCTAGTTTCATCCCACTGTCCAAAAACCTGTAGGTGGGTGAACTGGCTAAAGATAAATTGCCCCTAGGTGTAAATGAATTTGTGAATCTGTGTGTATGGTGCCCTGAGATGGACAGGTTTCTCATGTAGGATTTAATTCTGCTTTACATCTGGTGTTCCTGGTATAGTGGGATAAACTCCAGAACAGTGACCCTGACCAGAAAAAAAAAGTAAGTCCACTATAGCTCAGTTACTTTCCTTGATGTTCAGATGTATTGCTTTTAATAAAGGGTTTGGTTCCAAAGCTTGCATCCAGGCAGGGAGTCTGTGCTTGCATTCACTCTAATGTTCACCTCATAAAGATGACTTTCTCACTTTCACTTGAGGCTATACTATTCCAGATCAGCTCATATCTCTGGCCCACAGGCATGAACGAGACAAGGTATGAGGTAAACTGAATAGCTTTATTGTGACAGCAATACCAAAGAACGTTGGACTTCGTTTCTCCAGGTTTGTGACTGTTCTAAATCAGAGTAGTGATGGCTGCAAAATAAGAGCTGAGCTTAATAAGATAAGAGAGATCTACTGCAGCAGCTCAAGAATGTGCATGTAATGAAAGTAATTTATTACGCCTCAGAGAAGCATTTTGTTTTTAGAAGAAAACAAAGCTGTTCAGAAAGCAGGCAGCTTTGTGGCTTTGATCAGTAAAGGCACGTACATGCATTTCGCAAGAATTCACTGGTGTAATAATATGTCTAAATAAATCTAAACATTTTAATTACGTTAAGATGAAAAGCATATCTGTACAAGCTGCTGCATGCAAATCTGTAGGACAGAAACTGTACATGGCAGAACAGATTAAAGTAACATAGTTCTGTTTAAAGGTAATTTGAAGAAATAAGTTTTTTTTCCCCCACAAAGTCCCCTAATGCAGACCACATGTTCCCAGCCACTTGCTACACATGTTTACCCATTTAACAGTCCCAAATAAGTGCAGGTAATTATATGATTAGTTGAATTTGGTGTGTTAGAGCAGGATACAGATGCTACTCCAGAAACCAGTAGTAACCTCTGGGAACCTGTGCAGTGACTGTTGTATGCCTTTAATTTTTGACATCAGCTTCTGCGCTTCTTCGGTATGAGAGGTGGAGGTGTGTGATTAGGAAAAGCTTGTGCCTTTTCAGGCTGAAAGAAAAATATGACACATAAATCAAATTTCAGCTTTGCAAGTTAAATCAATTTGGGGTTTTGATTTTGTTTGATTTTGCATTTTTACCTGTTGTAATTGGAAAATCCAATTCTGGTAGTCTTCTGGGTAAGTGCATGAGACCAATAGAGATTCCATCAATTCTCCTTAAAAAACAAAAACATTTAACATTTATCTTCTGTTATAATTTCCTACTTCAGATGTAAAATATTCCCAGGAGGATATGTGCAACTTCCTTTTCAAAACAGCAAAAATGTCCAAGCCTTTTAGTAATCTATACTATCACAATTAATAATAATATTTATTTATTTATTTACTTACTTAACTTACTTATTTTTTATTATTATTGTTGTTGTTGTTGTTGTTATTATTATTATTATTATTATTATTATTATTATTATTATTATTATTATTATTATTATTATTATTTTGTCCTAATGCCAACTTACAGAATTACCTGTAAGCTCAAATTCAAGTCTCCCATGCCGGGCAGATTTCTCCAAAGCCCTGATACTCTTCCTTGGCAGGCGACCCTGTAATATGAACCTGTAATCAGTTACCAGTAACGAATATGTTGTTGCCAACAATATAATGCTGACCAAAATGTACAGTGGTCCGGAAAAAACTCTTATCAATATGATCAATATGGCTGAGTTCTGACAGTTGGACAAAAAATTCTCTGCCTATTACATAAGTCATACTTCCATTATTAAAAATATTTCACAAAAATGATGATGGAAATGTTTTGATTTACTGTTTAGACGTACTTTTTAATCTTTTTAGTCTTTAATCTTCCAAGAAACATTTCAGTTCAAGAAATAAATGTTAACATTTAGACATAAAATTTTTAACCATGTAAATGCATTATCGCAGGCTACCAGATAATCGTTAATTCAACATATTACAAAAACAGAAACTGCTTTTTTTCCTTAACTTAATCGCTCATATTCTCTCACCTCATATTTAACCCAGAGCCGCTGACTGTCGACAGATAGGATAAGGAGATCCAGAGGAAAGAGCACAAAGAGACGCTCCTGAGATCCCTGCAAAAGCAAACATTCACTTTGATAGACAATGTAATTTAACTATAAAATGAGTCATGTGTATTTCTCTGATTACTCTCACTCACCTGTTTCTGTGTATTGCTGATGTGTACCAATGAGAGGTAGGCAGGTTGGCCCATGTGCTGGATAGGGGATCCCTCCCATTGCAATATGGTAGACCTCTGCAGATACCGCTTTAACTCCTCCCTCTTCCAGTTTTCATCACATGGCAACTGAGAAAGAGAGAAAAAACACTGCTTTTTTTAAAAAATCTTTCTCTGGTTAGGTTGAATAAATATAACAAAGAGCAATTTGCTAAAGTCTGGGAGTACTCAGTATCCTGATGTGGGGCATTTTGTCCTCATGATGGCACATTTGAGCCAGTTTTCTCAAGTACTTCATCTACATGTAGAGAGCAACAGTAATATTTATAATCTTTTCCAGAACATCTTGTTAATAACCCAATTTAAAATAATCATATCTATCTGCTTATACATTTACATTACCATTAACCATACATACACAGGTATAAAAGTTTGTGAGCTCGAGAATTTTTTCAGTGACCTTTTATATTTTATATCTTTTGTATATAAAATGTAATCAGCTTTTTATTTAACCAACAAAATAACACACAGATATTATATTTATCACCTCATTTATCGAAGCAAATCAATTAAAATTAAAATGCCCATCTAGCAAAAGTATGAATTTTCGCTTTTGTTTCCTGACTTTAAAAAATTCAGAAAGCAGGACGTTTATGCTGTGTGCATTGGCAGGATTCAAACACACATTCAGAGCACAGGTCAAACATTTTACCACTTAACCACTGAACCACCTACAAACATCATCCTCACTATAGTCTAATGTTCACTGGTTGGTTTATTGAATCAAGTTATTTTTCCACATGTTTATTAAAGTTTGCCTCAGTAAAAAAGAATTGAAGTCCCTTCTCTAACTACAGTTTAAAATGTCTGATAAAATGTACTTATATTAAAACTGAATAATTTAATGTGGACAATAATTAAGTTTATCTTAGCACTTGGATAATTTATATACCCTTAATGCTACATCTAAAACTAAAGTAATACTTCTAGCATATAAAAAGTATAATAAGACACTTCTCTTCAAATGCTAGCACACTAAATTTACACTCACACTTCTCTTCAAATGCTAGCATACAAAATATACACTCACACAATTCTCTTCAAATGCTAGCATACTAATTGAACACTCACACACTTCTCTACAAATGCTAGCATACTAAACGTACGCACACACACTTCTCTACAAATGCTAGCATACTAAATGTATGCTCACACATTTCTCTACAAATGCTAGCATACAAAATATACACTAAAACACTTCTCTTCAAATGCTAGCACACTAAATATACACTCACACAATTCTCTACAAAAGCTAGCAAACAAAATATACACTAAAACACTTTTCTTCAAATGCTAGCATACTAAATGTACACTTACACACTTCTCTACAAATGCTATCATACTAAATGTACGCTCACACACTTCTCTACAAATGCTAGCATACTAAACGTACACTTACACACTTCTCTACAAATGCTATCATACTAAATGTACGCTCACACACTTCTCTACAAATGCTAGCATACTAAACGTACACTTACACACTTCTCTACAAATGCTAGCATACTAAATGTACACTCACACACTTCTCTTCAAATGCTAGCATGCTAAATGTACACTTGCACACGTTTTTCAAATGCTAGCATATAAAAAAGTACACTAGTGTATTGCTTTCCACAGCAAAAATACATTCTTCTCAAATTCACTCTCCAAATATACTTAGCCATGCCAGTATATCAAAAGTGCATCTCTACAAATATTTGCTTGCAGGAAATGTGGTTCAGTAAACCCACACAATCAGAAACTACAGTATGAGATTGAAGCGCCAGAGGAGATCATGGTGCCTTTTCCCCCACTATTTTTTGTAATCTTTTTGTAATCTTCACAACCTTCATTTGATTGAGGAATAGCAAAAGCTTACATACTTCTACTGACAACATTTTATAATGGAGTATATGGTCAGAAAATTCATACGATGATATGGCATTTGTGCACTATTTCTGTTCATAACTTTCACGTTTGAAAGTGTTGTAGCATCAAATGTTATTACATATTATTAAGTTATCTACTTGACTCTCAGGAAGTAGCAGGTTAAACAAATGGGTTTTAGGGGCTTTATATCCTTCCCCAGTTCTGACATGCTTGTACATGTGTGTGGTGTACCAGATAGGAGAGAGCACTATGAGAAGGGCTGAGCTGATGTCTGAGGGACTTGCATCTCCTGTCCTCTATATTCTCTATCCAGATCTTTCGCTCAGCAGTACTGGCACACTTGAAAATCTTAGAGTCCACCATGGGTCCTGTGCAGGACAACAAAGAACAAAAAAGTGTCTATTAATCTATTACCCAGTATATATATATATATATATATATATATATATATATATATATATATATATATATATATATCGTTTTTGTTTTGCATTTTGTGACAATGCTCTTAACACAGGAAGACTAACTAACCAATGATCTCGAACATGTGTAGAGTGCAGTGGTCCTGCTGAGAAATCACTTTCACCTCAATTGCTGACAGAGGAAGTATGCCCTGCACACACAGTATGATCAGAGTGTGCAATGGAGTGTGCATACAAATAGAAATCTTCCATTTCTCTCAGTCACACTGCATGTAATACACATACCGTAATGTGCACTGTTTATCAATTAGAAATGTTACATCAATTCTATCACATTTGCAAACACTACTGAACATGTTCCTTATGAAGTTAAATAAGTTAAATAAGTTAAATTATCTACAACACTTCATTTAAATACGAATTAACCACTAATTTAACTTATCCTGAAATTAAAATACTTTTACTTTGGCTTTTATTGTGTAAATCCATTTAACTTTTTATGTCTGAAACATTCTTTTTCATGTTATAGGTTATGAGAAACTTTCATTTTAGTGTCCCAGACCAACCCTGTTACCTGAACACATTCACCCCTAAAAAAAAAATATGGACTATTCCAAACAGGAAGTTGTGTCATCTGAATTTCCTGAAGCTCATGAGAAGACAGAGGGAAGTAAGTTTTCTGATCGTGATATTCTGATATGGACTTATTTACAACACTGCAATCCGAATTAAAAGTCATTTTTAAAAAAGCCAACATTTTAAGAGTAATAAATAATTGTTAAATCCAATAATACTCTCATGCCATTAGCATGGATGTTAGTTAAACACATTTTTTTGTGTTTGCTAATTCTTTGCTAAAAAAAAGAGAACTCAACCATCACTCATTATATAAACAGTATAACAGCAAAATGCAGCCACTGTCAGCAAAAACCTTGTAAAAATAAAAGAAGGAGAAATATTTGTCTCCCAGTTGAATGTGTGTTTGCAAAATAATACAAACAATTTTATAAGTTACAAGGGTTTCATGGTGGTCCCCCGGTCATATGATCAGTTCCTGAATAGCGCTGTAGTGTTGAAATGCCTGACTGACTCAATTCTATTCTGCATCTTACACATTAATATTATGTTGCTAATAGGTATTAAATGAAGTCTTATAGCCAATCACATGATCAGTAATGTCTTTCATTATTCATCCTACTTTTCAGTAACTAGTTAGTCAGATGACAGTAAGGTTGGTATGATATTAACTGACCAATTTATTGGGAACACTATACTAATATGGAGTAACTCTGCTCTCAAAACATCCTCAATTATTCATGGCATATGAATTCCACAAGATGTCCTTTTAGATTCTGGTCCATGTTGACGTGATAGAATTCTGTGATTTCAGATGCACATTCTTGCTATGAATCTCCAATGCTACTACATCCCAAAGGTGTTTTACTGGATTCAAAGGCTTTAACTGTGTAGATTACTGAAGAACACTGAACCCATTGTCATCTTCATGAAACCAGTTTGAGACATCTTTTGCTTTGTGACATAGTGCTTTATCATACCAGAAGCAGCCATTAGAAGATAGGTAAATTGTTGCCATGACTTGGTATTAACAGGCCCAATGTGTGTCACGAAATCATTCCTCACACCATTACACCACCTCCAGCAGCCTGGCCTGTTGACACAATGCTAGTTTGTGGGTTCATGCTGCTGCCATATTTGGACCCTTACTATCTGTGTGCCTCAGAATAAATCAAGATTCATCAGACCATGTCACGTTTTTCTAGTCTTTAACTGTCCACTTTTGGTAAGCCTCTTCCCACTGCAGCCTCATCTTTCTGTTCTTAGCTTAGAGAAGTGGAACCCAATGTGGTCTTCTACTGTTGTAGCCTATCTACCTCAAATTTCAATATGTTGTGGATTCAATGTGTTGTAGTCTTTTTTCAGTCCAAACTGATCTGTCTGTTCTTCATTGACATTTCTCATCAACAAAACATTTCCTTCCACAGAACTGCTGCTCACTCTGTTTTTTTCCCTTTATTGCACTATTCTAGGTAAACTTTGCAGACTGTTGTGTGTGAAAATCCAAGGTGATCAGCAGAAATGACCCCAACAATCATGCCACGGTCAAAATCACCAGGATTACATTTTTACCCATTCTGATGGATGATGTGAACAGTACTCGAAGCTGCTGGCCCGTACCTGCATGAGTTTATGCGTTGCTCTTCTGTTACATGATTGGCTTATTAGATAATGCATGGATGTGTAGGTGTACAGTTGTTCCAAATGAAGTGCTAAGTGGGTGTAAATCTTTGTTAATGAGAGAGTGCTGACATTTATTTGATGTTTGTGGTAGAATACAAAGGAACCTTCATTATCTAGTATAGACTCCAGTGTGGTTAATGAAGACTATTTAGTGTTATCATTATCAACATTATCAAATGAACTGACACCACCAAAACCTCCTATAAAACCATGTTTTGTACAATTTGGCCTAATATTCTGTCTAGTTCTACTTAACATTTTTAGTACTTTGTATTATTTTGTATTAATTATTATATTTTTTCATGAATTTTCCCAGTGGGCTCCCAGTTCTTCTTCAATTCCCTCGCTAAACAGTGAAAATTGTTTGCCGACGTACATATAACTTATTGCATGTGCACAAAGTATAGCATAATGTAGCACGTGATTGGTCTTTACAATTCATCAGGCGATTAGTACAGTAACAATAACTGTACAGTCATATGAGGTCATGGTTTTTCTTTATGTTCAGTTTCTCAGCCAAAATCTGATTAAGTGTATTTGTGGTATTGAACGTTTGACGTATAATAGCTTCAACAGAAAATGTGTAAAAGTCTTGTGGATTGTAGATACTTTGTGCCTGTAATATTAAAAAATGTAAAAAAAATTACCTTCATACTATAACATATGTGAATCACATGTTTTTGGAGATGTGCAATTCATATTGGTCAAAAGGTCTTTCATTGCAATCCCCTTTGTGAGTAAATGTAGAGAAAACCAAATCATTCTAGACAGGAAGTAGTCATGACTTTTAGATACTTGGAAATAAGATACTTTAAATTCTAGGTATCTGGAGGCTTTATGCACTGACGGATTTGCTTTCAAATACCTTAACTGTAACAAAACTCACTATAGTTTAATACAGTGACATTAAGGACAACAGACTTCTTAGAGCTGGGAATCTGCTATCTAGAAAAGGATTCATTGCAAAGGCACCATGAAAATACCATTGTATTGTGCAACCCAGTAATGGTTTTAATGTGTGGTAGACCAGTGTTTCCTGAATTGTTTGGATGAAGATCATTACTTTTCACTTTGTGCCACTTGATAGCTCTAAAACAGGACTGCGGCAATTGAATCTAACTGTTTAAAGGGAGATTATGCCCTGATTATGTCTCTGATTTTCCATTTGAATGTGTCTCAATAAAGAATCAATTCAATTTCATTCCAATTTGATTAGTGTAGTGCTTTTAGCAATAGACATTGTTACAAATCAGCTTTACTGAAATCTAAATGTTCAATTAAAACTATAATGAGTAAGTCAGAGGGAATCATGGAAAGGAATGAGTCCCTGAGGTAACATAAGGAAGAAAGTTCAGTATGTGCATTCTCCATGCTAATTCACCTGTAGTTCTATTGTTTTATAATGTCTCTCTGATATAAACTCTTCTTAAAGAGGATTATTTTGTGTTAGGCATTCTAAAGAATTGGGAGTCTTGAGAGAAAGCTTTGAATCAAAGACTACGGTGATTATTATATACATGTCAGCCTCAAGAGACAGAGCTGGCAACCCTTCCATGTCTGTAGTAGTTACGTAGAGCCTACAAAATATTGGCTGTTAGCTGTTCATTAAAAATAGCAAACAGGAAGACATGGTAAGTTACCTGTGTGAAGTGCAAAATAAAGGGACAAACTTTGATAACAATAAAAGCAACAGGATGTTAGAAGGTGGTTTTGCAAGACCTACCTCATAGATGAACTCATGAGTTGAGTTGTCCAGGGCAAGTATTAATAAATGAAAAGAAAAAAGGACCAGATATCTTTCAGTCAGAACCTGTGGAAAGAAAAGATCCATTTTTATCCATCTCTCTCTCTCTCTCTCTCTCTCTCTCTCTCTCTCTCTCTCTCTCTCTCTCTCTCTCTCTCTCTCTCTCTCTCTCTCTCTCCCTCTCTCTCCCTCTCTCTCTCTCACACACTCACACACACGCACACATTTACATCATGGAAACCATGAGGTGTGTAGCCATCATGCAGGATTTGTCTTAGACTGAATATTTCCAGGGGGCATGGTGGCTTGGTGGTTAGCACGCTTGCCTCTTCAGGGTTGGGGGTTCAATTCCTGCCTCTGCCGTGTGTGTGGAGTTTGCATGCCTCGGGGGTTTCCTCCAGTTTCCTCCCCCGGTCCAAAGACATGCATTGTAGGTTGATTGGCATCTCTAAATTGTTCATAGTGTGTGATTGTGTGAGTGAATGAGAGTGTGTGTGTGTGTGTGCCCTGAGATGGGTTGGCACTCCGTCCAGGGTGTATCCTGCCTTGATGCCCAATGACGCCTGAGATAGGCACAGGCTCCCCGTGACCCGAGAATAGATCGGATAAGTGGTAGACAATGAATGAATATTTTCAGTACTTCACAGATGATATGTTTGGTAGTTATTTTTACTGCATTTTTCTTTATTTGTTCATTTTGATTAATTTTCCCAAGCATATTAGCTAACAGAAACTACTTGGTTACCTTTGTGTAGCTGTTATGTAGAAGCACTAGAGAAGAGTAAATGATGTCTCCATAAGCGTGGAGCTCTTGTCCCTCCCAGTCTCGGACTGGACGCGTATAGAGCTTTTGGTGTAGCTCCTCTTTAGTCTGGCCCCAGAGTACCATCTTACAGTAAACAGTTACAGCAAATTATTATATATAGGAACACATGACTAAATTATTATACCTGATACTTTAATACATTTATATTAGGAATAAAAGACAATGGGGCTGTACTTTTATAGGATAATAACCAATGACAGTGTGCCTGAAAACATAAGCTTTAGCTCTGACTGTTACAAAGTACTGACACTAGTAACTGCTTCCAAAAATACTAAATAAACAGAAAAATTACTACTCCTACAGATTCAAAATTCACCATATCAGCAATTACGCATGGCTTTTAAATTTCTTTCTAACCTTCCCTGTGTAGGTGCAGTTATAGACAAAACAACGTATTGGAACAAGCCCAATAATATAAACCTTGTAACTGAACTTCTCACAGCAATGCTGTTATTGAAAATTAATCGACACCTTCTGAACGATCAGATTAGAGATTTGAACATGCTGTTGTTCAGCTCATTTACAATCAATTTATGATATAGTGATTAGTTTATATAGAGCAGGAGAGACGTGTATACCTGGCACGATGCATGTATGTATTAAAATTGCAGACATACCTGTGAGATCCTTTTCTGAGCACACTGCTTCACAGGGATTGGATCTGGGGCCTTAAGGGAAAGAAAAACAAAGAAACATAGTATTATATCATAGCATTATATTATAGGTTATGTATATTATGATTCTGAAAGCAATTATAGGAATATATATACATCACATAAGCGTTCCTCTTTTGTAAGATTCCTAGCAGGTGGAGAGCATGGTGCAGTTTCATCTGTCTCATTCTTTAACGAAACCTGCAGCTTGCATTCTCCTAAAGTCCACAACCTAGAAACAGTAGATAATTGAAATGCTTAAACTAGCATAATACAAAATAATGAAATAAAAATAAATGGGAAAAAGATCTTCCTTTATGACCTCCCAACAGTTTTAGACTGATAGTATTTTTAGCCCATGGCTTGTTGAACCAGTATCGATGTATTCACTAACAGAGACTTCAAAAGCACTTGTGTAAGTAGCTCTGGGTAAGAGCATCTGCCGAATGCCATAAATATAGATCATAATATATACAACTCCAGTTTACTTAAGCAAAATATTAACACTTCTGTTAAGAACCTAAAGTATTTATATTCATATTTCCTTAGCTAATATGAATAGCTAATCCTTAATAATAACTAAAGCATTAATAAACATGTGTTCTTTCTGAGGTGGGGGCACAGTGGCTTGGTAGGTTAGCATGTTTGCCTCACACCTTCAGCGTTGGGGGTTCGATTCCTGCCTCCATGATGTGTGTGTGGAGTTTGCATGTTCTCCCCGTGCCTCGGGGGTTTCCTCCGGGTACTCCCGTTTCCTCCCCCAGTCCAAAGATAGGCATTGTAGGTTGATTGGCATCTCTAAATTGTCTGTAGCGTGTGTGTGATTGGCCCTGAGATAGACTGGTATCCTGTCCAGGGTGTACCCTGCCTTGTGTTCGTAGTCTCCTGGGATAGGCTCCAGGTTTCCTGTGACCCAGTAGTAGGATAAGCAGGTATAGAAAATAGATGGATGGATGTTCTTCCTAGGTTTTGATTATTTAATGAACTAAATTAGCCTATGCTTTTTCTGTCATTCATTAAAAATAAGCCTTATATTGTCATACATTAAATGACAATATTTCTAATAATTGGGTTAATAATTGAACTTACAGAATGTAACTGTTTGAACTTGCTGTTTAACACGACTAATACATTTCATGAAATAAGCATTAATTAACTGTTGTCTTAATTATTTCACATTTGAACTGCTTTTAAATAAACATCGGTTAAAGCAAGTGTTCATTACTTATTTAACGTTTAATCATAGGTCAGTCAGTAAATTAGTTACTCTGGTACCATGCCTAATGGTGAATAAATACATGTAAATTATTGTATTATTTAATATCAGGGAATCTTAATGTTGAGCATTAACAAGGTCCTAAATAAACAATTTGATGCTTTGTGCATGTTCACTTCAGAGTCCTCTGCACCTTTACCCTCTTTATGGCACACCCAAATATAATCCCTGAAATACGTCACCATCTGCATAGAAGCATAGAAGCAGATTTATTCATAGTATGAGCAGGGTTGCTAGGTTTGTGTCTTTTCCTGAGGCATTGGGCTGTTTGGGGGACATTAGTGCTGCTATGGCTTGTTTTCTCACATGTAATGTGACTGCATTTTGTCACTGAATTTGCCTATTTATATAGATTTTTTTTAACAATATACTAAATACAAGACCATTTTAGGACCTTGGTAAAAAGAATTATTCAGGAACATTGCATGTTTTTAATACTTTAAATAATTCTTGTTAATTCGGTTGATTTTGAAGGACCAATTTTGTTAACAGTCTGGCCGCCCTGAGTAGGAGTATCTGAAATGATATCTCTGAGATATCTCTGACTTTACCCCAGTCTGATAGTGAGCTCAGGTCAATGTCTGTGCTGTCTGTGTTCTCTCTGTGTCTGGGTGAGTTTCCTCCACCCTTTTCCACCAATCTTCCAAAAACATATCAATTTCTGGATCACCGACTCTCAGTTGCCCCTAGGTGTGAATGAGTGTGTGTGTGCCTGAAATCACATCCATAGCTGTTCCTTAGTGTTCCTTGGATACACCTTGAATTGCCTGGCACCCTCATCAGGATAAACAATTAATGAAGGTAAAAGAATCAAAAGTGTGTTCGCCCCACACCTGCCAATTTCATCAGTTTAACATGGATATGATATGGTACTTAGCACTATAGAAATTATCAACCACTTTGTAGTACCAGCTACATTCTTCTACTTAATGAAACTTATTTATACCTACTATCAATTTAGGGAAATGCTAGGTCAGTGCTTAAGATGTTAGATTACTGCTCAGTTGTATAAAAATGAGATAAAACGTAAGTCGTTCTGGCAAAATGCCGAAATGCTGTAAGTGTAATCCAGACCATAAATTTGACTACTAATGATATAAGGTTACGTTTACTAATTAATTGTCTCATCCTGAGCTACTTCCTCTGTGCATCTGCTTTGCACATCCAGACGGGCCTCTAAACATAAGCTGATTATTGGAAGAGGGCAGGGAGGGGTAAATAGTGACCATCCTACCCCCACAGGCTCAGTATCTCTGCTTGTAAGCAACAATGTCACAACAACAATGAGTTCTTTTTCTGGAGTATTAGAGCATTCCCTGTCATCTACTGGTTTAAGTTGTTCAGCACATATATTAAGTGGTGTTGTATTGCCTCGGGCATCCTGTCATGATGGGTGTGGGATTTTTTGCTTAAGGTGCTGCTGTGGTTGATCCCTATCACTCTAACAGTTTGAACACATGCATTGTGTAAGCCTCTGATTACCTCCCAGCTTAATCCCTGCAGTTTCCTAATGAGAGGATTGATGCACCCAACCCTGTGGAGTACACTAGACTGCTCACAAATGCTTTACTCTTTCAGTTAGTCACACTATATTAGTGCCGCTTCACAAGTTGCAGAAGTAGTTCTAATTAGGTTGACACAGCATGGTTCATACCAGTGGTGCAGCCTGATGCCATACACCCACACACATTTTTATATATTTAAATGCAAAAGACTAGATATTTTAGCAGGGCATTTTGTGTACTTTCAAGGCTTTAAAAATTGGTGTAAGTACCTAAAACAAATGGTCTTTTGCTAGATTATTAGTATGTCTGTCCTCCACATTGCCAAATGTTCACTTTTGCCTGATATCATCTAGTGTATTATTTTTCATGTGCTATGTAGCAGATGATAAAAAGGAAATTCAGTTTAGTGTAAATGTTCTCTAACCTAAAAATCTCATAATATTAATGTATGCAGAGAAAAAAAAAGCTAAGTAAGGTAGCCAAGACTAAATAAACAATTGCTGTATTTACACCATGTAAGATTACATTTGGACCTATTTATTTTTTTATGTAAATTATTTTGATCAGATTATTTCATAGTTGGAGCACAAACAATAAAAGTCCGTAGCCTGTGTGTGAACATGTTCTATTTAATCACTCACAGCTGCTAGATCTGATAGCTTTCCAATTATTTTATTATATTAGAACCCTTTTAAGAGACTATGAATCTTAATTAGCTAATAAAACATTAAAGAACCTTTATATGTTGTATAATTATACTCGGATAATTAAGGTTCTTAAAATATGATAGGAAAACACTGTTGTTGGTTTCTCTGTAGAACCTTTATGGCTTCCTGCTTGAATTGTCTAAACTTCTTAAGAGTCTGCCTAAATAAAAGGAAAAAAATTGAAATATATTTATAATGTGGTCTAATTAAACATTATGTTCGGGTAGGAAAGATCAAAATATTCGTCCTTTTCAGAGCAACCTGGTTGGTTAAAAAAAAACATTCTGAGCTTTGATGACTTTACTAACAGTATGTAAACTGATGAACAGTATGCCAACTAATTCAGACATGTCCTTTTTAACCTCAACAGTAGTAGGTATATTTAAAATGGCAGACGCATCTCTGACTACCTGTTTAAAATCATTACTTGCAAATATGATATCCTCTGAAAAACCCTACAAGTGAAAGTGGAAGTTTGTTTAGGAATTAAATGATGATTTTCAAAAATGCAGCTAGCTTAACTTTATCATTAAGCAAGGTTAAAAATCTTTAATATACAACACTTAAATAATAGGAGAAACTGATCAAGCAAATATTCTTTAGTCAATTTTTGAACTTGTAATTTTCCCTGCAGATAACAAAATAAGTCGTTCTCCTTGATACATCGACAACTGTCTAGTCTAGACAGTCTAGACAGATTTCATTATTTTAAAACCTCGCTGGCTGGCTTTGAAGTGCATGAAACATTTCCAAATCAGGAAGTACAGTACAACATGATGCACAATCTGACATGTCTGGGTAAAAAAACTCATACGCTTACCCTACTCCATCAATCTCCAGAAGCTCGATCTCGTCTGGACCCACGTCATCGATTCCTTTGGTTATCGGGGTTACACTGCAACATCCCATGTCTGCTGAATCCTCTCTCCTTTTGTTTTCACTCCACTCTTCCACACACAGTGGCTTTTCCACTGCACTACACACCAAGAGCCATCTGCCCCTGTGCCCCAAACACCCCAAAAACCTCTCTCAATCCCTGCTACGTTACCAGCCAAAGAGAAAGCAGGGCAAAAACAGCTTGGATAATAGGAATAAATAGGGATTTAGGCTAGGTCTTGCCACAAAGCCTTTCTGTGCCCAAACAAAAATGGGGAAAAAAAGAATGTCGATGAATTCTTAAGAGAAACAAACACATGTATATGGCAGAACCATGTGGTGCATGCTTTCTTCCTGTCAGTTTGCGCAGTGACGCAGCTGTGGCTAACACAACTTCCTCATCAGGTCTTTAGCAGTTTCAGCATAAGCTGTCTAGCTTCTGCCTCTGTTCCACACTGTTCCACCTCTACTAATGTAACCATTATTTAAATCCAGTGTGACATGTGGAGGAGATATACCTTTATGTACAGCACTGCTCAAGTAATACCAAGATCAAATGATTACATGTTGGAGAACACAGACATTTGTAGTCACAACAACCTTAACCACAGCTGAATGATGAGGTGTATTTACTGTCATGTGCTTGGCAGTATGTGATGTTTAGTGTTGAATTTGTTTGTCACTTAGCAGAAGAATAAAATGGGTCAGTGGCAACATGTGGTTATTGTCCTGCTAGAGAATTATTATTTAATGAATTCATCAGACTGTGAGCTTCCTTTATTGACTATTTAGACCTGTAATACAGTAAACTAATAAACAGTTTAACCCTTTACCCCACATTCACACTCAACAGTGACTAATCTTATTCTCATGTGTATACACTCATGTGTAACAGACATTGGCAAGCCAAGCCGTTGGACTGAATGATTCCTGGGACTGATCCTATAATGTTTGTGGTTTAACATTTCTTTAGTTCCCCACACACACAACTTTACTTCCTACCTGCAATTAGTTCCCATTTACTGTTTGATGTGCAAACATGGAAGAAAAACGTAACCTTTTCCTGTCAAATAGATATATTATACTAAAATAACGCGGGGAACGAAGTAACAGAAATTGTTGGTGTCTCTAGTGACTATTCATAGCCCGTATGTTTAGCTCACTTTGCTAATCTGCCCCAAACTTGTACAAAATGTAAGTAAATAATAAGAAAAAAACAACTTCCACACTGATAAGTGCATTATTTAATATATGTTTAACTAGGTAAATATAGCTAGCATAAACATAATAATAAAAGGTAAAAAATAAAATCTGGACAGTGTACCCCCACAAGAATTGTTCACTGCATGTCTATGAGGGACAGCAAGTTGAGCAACATGCTGTTTTCTAGCATGAACATAGGGTTAGTAATAGTCACAACATGACTATAATGAGTAATAAGAACAGTGTTTGTCCATTGGAATGCTTTTGATAAGCTTTATGTCAAGCCAGATCTGGCAACCCAAAATATCAGGTTTGATTTCACCTTCTCAGAAATAATTTCATTTACATACACAACCTTTCACATGATTGTTTATATTAAAAAAATTACTAAGGCGAGTGTTTCTAAGACAGCATAAACCTAAAGCATAAAAAGCTGACATTTGACATAAATCTACATACACATTTATAAAGGCTTATTCCAGAAGGCAGTCAATCAAAGTTAAGTGAGATCCATGCATAAATATTCTGTACAATTTATCCTATACAGGGCTGCAGGGACTCAGGACAAGGTGGGAGACACTCTGGACAGGGTTTCAACCAATCACAAGACACACTCACGTATCCATTCACATACTACAGACAATTTAGAGATGCCACGCAGCCTACAGTGTATGTTTTTGGACTGGTGGAGGAAACTGGAGTAGCTGGAAGAAACCCCTGAATCAGAGAGAGAACATGCAAACTCTTCACTTACAGGGTGGGGTGGGATTCATACCTCCGACTCCAGCGGTGTGAGGCAAATTTGTGCAAAGCACTAAGCCACTGTGCCCTTTCAAAGTGAGAAAATCACCTAAAAATAGCTCAGTGCACTTATGGTATTTCAAAGTCATGTTTATTTATATAGGTTTATATCAGTTGTCAGGAAGGCTTTAAACAGGCATGAATGGTATCCATAAGTGTTATCATGCATCTTCAACTTCATTCCAGCAGCTCCTCTTTCTGAGCATCCATTTCCTCTGCTTGGCCAGCATCAGTTATAAGCTTGCCCATGATGTTGGAGTCATCATTCAGCATAGGTCTAGACAGAGATATAATTGCAGTTTTTGCCTTCACATGTTCTGACTTGTTGAGGTCCAAGGTCACAGAGGTCACTTCAGGTTGCTGCCAGGTTTTATCCATGTGTGTGGCAATGGCTTTGCTATATTGCAGCTGGCCTTGGGTAAATTCTGCAGATTTTGTATTTTGAGTATCTTGGGCTGTTTCTAAAACCTCACAGTGATCAGTGTGTGAGGAGGACAGGAGGAATAAGGATCCTGAGAAAGGCGCAAGATGGCTGGCTGAAGTGAATGAGGTAGCTTGTTCATTAGTTAAATTTTGCCTTGGCTGTAGTAAAGGTGGGCTGGTATGAATGGAAGCATCTGGGGTGTTGGATGAAATATTCAAAGAGGGAGATGGGCATGTATTAGATATCCAGCTACAGCCTGAAATGTTTACAGCTTGCTGTGTTTTCTTAGATCTGGATCGTTGTTTGGAGCATGCTGTTCTGAGAGGTCCTGCTGTTCTGCTTCGCTGTTTGGTGACTAACACACCCACAGTGTAACCACAGTGCAGTAACACGAAATCTTTCTGACAGCTCAGAGGCAAAAGCTTCAGGCCACAGCGACATTTATTGAAGATCTCCAGGGTCAGGTCTGAAAAACAGGAAGAATGCAATACTGTGCAGCTCATAATGGCTAGCTGATTTTGACAGCTGAGATAAATATGTATTATTGCACCAGCTGGCGTGTAATGCACATTCTCACCCAGAGTTTCCTTAACTGTACTGGGCACCACATCTTTGAGCACTTCACAGTTAGTGTGAAGAGCAGGATTACAGTTCATCTCTAGTAACCAGACCTGCACAGAAAAATACATACACAGGAAATGGTACATACTGCTAGTACAGTACTGATTCTTTTTTTTTTTTTTTTTTTTTTTTTACCAGTTAATGTAACATATCATTTTAAGAAAATATAAGTATTCTAGTAAGTATGAAAGTCTAGAAGTATGAAAGTTTAACCATTAGATGGCATCCTTTCCTCGCTAGTCATAATTTCACTCCATTTATATAGAACAGAAAATAAAATATCAACCCATTGGGTGAAAAAAAATCAGATAAAGCAAAGCAATGTGGGTTCAAAGCTTAACTGTAAGGTCGATTTTTATATGAACTTCCTGATTTGACAAACAGTCCAAACACAAATAGAGCATATTTCCTGCAGTTACTTCTTGTAGTTACTTCTTGTTTAAAAATGCCGTTGTACATATTTTAGTTAGTGATTGAGTATAAGTATACTGTGCAATCAGATCATAAGCAACAGTTGTTGCATCAAATGCAGCAGCCATGCACAACCTCTGATAATCTTGGGCATGATAATATCGCATAGCAAAGGGGAACTTAAATTATGTTTTCTGGACACATGTTAAGACTTTAGTCTTTGGTAATTTTCCACTGAAAATAGATCAGGACATATAGACAGGTGACTATTTAAAAATAAATGTGGCTCTGTTAGTCTGTGAGGACATTTTGCTGGAATGGTTTGCTTTCACTTATCTCTTATCATTTCTTCAGACTGAATATCCTGTGATAAAAACCTGGTCAGATATCCCCCCATCCCTTGCATAAGGTGGTGCGTACCATCATAAACTGGTGGTGTGAGATCTTAACATAATTGAAAACAGAGATTTTGGAGCAAAATGTTCTCCATCATCATCATCATCATCATCATCATCATCATCATCATCATCATCAACACACCAGTTGAGGGAGTATATTTTGAGAAAAAGGTGTTTATTATTCAAGTCTAGTTCCAGAGACATGTAGAATCAATGCACTGAAGATGTTCTGGTTGCTTGTAGAGGCCAACACTTTATTGGTCTTCCTTTCAATATGCCCCTCATCTGTAGAACATCACCTGCTGTGAATACACACTTAAATCCTTTTCTTTCTTTGCACACATGTGAATGCATAATAATCCAATGAGTGAGTATCTTTGGCCTGGGGACCACATGTTTACTGCTGCAGGAACACGCGTTGCCTGGCAACTGCTTGGCACGGGTAAAATTTAAAATACACCAAAGGGTGGGACTGAGTTTCAGTGCACCAAGATGTCTGAGATTCATTTTGGTGTTAAAATACTAAAAAACAAAACATTTGAAGGAACTGAAAAGATTGCCATATCAGTTTTAAGACCTCAGTTACCTGTTTATTTTCAGTCCACAGGGTTGCACATTAGACACTAACTGATGGTTAATAAATGAGAACATACTGTAGAAAAAAAATCAGTGGTTATTTGCCAACATTGGCAACTTAGCAGTTTGTTTAGTGTTCATATTTAGTGGGTTTAGTGAACATTTTATTAACTTCAGTCATTTCATGTTAATGATCTAAAAGAGAGCAATCCAAAACAAATCCATTAACGAAGACTAGCCATTCACTTAGGAAAAAAGAAATGGTGCCTTATAAAAGGCAGAAGTGTGTGTGTGTGTGTGTGTGTGTGTGTGTGTGTGTGTGTGTGTGTGTGTGTGTGTGTGTGTGTGTGTGCGTGCGTGGTAGCTGATGCACTGCATTGCCAGAAGATTTAGTGTACATTGCACTTAGGAGGCACTGTTTCACTGTTTAGTCCTCATTTTGTTTTTCTAGCTCAGTGTGAGCTTTGCCTTTTATATTGTTTTGTGACTGTCACTAAATGTGTAATTAGCCAGAAGTGAATGTGCTTGGTAATTTACAGGTTATTTCCATTTCTCAACTGAAACGTTTTTTAACATGGTAGGAATTTTTTGTTTGGTTTGTCATATGAAATATTTACACACAACTTTATTAAAAGAATGATAAATTCGTTAGAGTTATTAATAATGAATTCATTTATTTTGCAAAAGCCCCTTTTACCCACTGGGACTAATTTCCATGTTTCTGTCTTCTATAAATCTCTGTGCGGGTATCTCACCTTGAAGTCTTCATCAATCAAAAAGTCACAACCAATCAGATCGAAGTAGCCCAGTTTACACTCCAGCTTTGATTTGACAGCCAGAAAACAGTGAGTCATTATCTGCTGCATTCTTCTCTGTGGATACACATATATGTACATACATGTTTGTTTTATTGTCCTTGAGGACCTTTCATTAGCATAAATTCATTGAATCTGCATCCAATAATAATAATAATAATAATAATAATAATAATAATAACAATAATAGTAATAGTAATAGTAATAATAATAATAATAATAATAATAATAATAATAATAATAATAATAATAATAATAATTATTATTATTATTATTATTATTATTATTATTATTATTATTATTAAATAAAAAAAATTAAAGCTAGTATACAGGATATACAGTAGCCAGGATACCAGATTATTCATATATTACTCTAAACTAAGATTAACTAGTTATTACATCATTTGTTAATGATTGAATTACATTTCCTTGAGCAAAAAGCAGGCACATTATGCTGTTCAAGCGAAGTGAAGAGCTACATCCATAAGATGTTACTTCATCTATTCTTTTGTATTCACCGAAAATCAGTTTGTTAGCTTATTTGTGAATTGGGAGTTGTTAACATGATGACATGAACTAATTTATTTAAAGATAATGAAAAAACTTTACTAAAACGCACTGTAAAAACATTTAAAACCCAATCTCTCGGCAGACCCTTTGCCACCATAAACTTCTCATTAATGTAGCTGTTGAAGCGCTCCATGGACCAGACTGTCTCCTCCTTCATCATGCTGTACAGAGGATTCTTCTTCTGCATATACTGCGTTTAAATCACAGGCAGTGATATGATCAGAACTCAGATCAGAGAGCATTTCCAACATCTTGTGTCTGTGCAAACCTGATTAGAGGTATATTATGGGAATAAATGAGAGCTTACTTGGTTGGTCAGGTGTGCAGTGAGGTTGTTAGACTTGGGGTCGTAAAGGTCACAGGTCAGCCGAACGTAACCATGACGAAAGAACACCATGTACGGTGAGGTGCAGGCGATAAGAAAGTATGATCTTACATCAAATTTTTTGCCTTTTAGAAGCAAAGGGTTTTGGATGTACCTTCAAAAATGAAACATGTTTTAATGTCATTACAGATCTAAAAATGTTTATAGTTACTATAGACTTACTATAGGTTTAAATTTACTATAGCTACTATAGGTATTAGACCTTTTTAATACACACCGTTGAGCAATCATTGCTTTTGACATACTGAAAGGAATCTTCTTGTTTGTATTGCTGCCTGCTAAGATCTGCAACCTGGCTCTGAAGGCTGCAATATCCTCCGGCGTGTGCAGAAGGAAGATGCCTCGGCCCTGGTTCAGTCCGGTCGGCTTGCAGATCCATATTTTGCTTTTGTCAGCACATAATCCTTCATAAGGAACAGAACATGAATTGTTTTATGTAAATATGACATATTGGCTGTTTTATAGTCATTGATTGTGTTAACAAATTCACCTGACATTTAAAGTCATATAGAGTAAACTTCTCATTTTGTCCAGAATTGTTCCAGTTATTGATGCTAATATGATTATTTGTGTGCTAGTCTGGAAAAACCTGTTGTAAGTTACTGTGGCTGAATTCTGAAAAAGGACAAACATGATGAAAAATCAACCCCCCTATTACTTTTTTTACATGTCAGTGATATATTTTGATAAAATCTCTACTTAAAAATCTAAATATATTTGACCAAAATATCATGAGAATAGATTTATTTGTCTATGTGCCATAGCAAATGGATAGAAGTCTAATCAATTTAGTTTATTAATCCGATACAGGTTGTTGAAATGTTCATGATCCTCCTGCACTGTTGCATCATCATCCAAACAGAGAAGAGCTCTTACACACTCTGTACACATGATAAAGGCTGAAGGCTGTTTTAATTACCTAATGTACATATTAATATCAAGAAATTGAGTTATCAGACTGATTCTTTCCAAATCGATGATCATCGAGAAAAGAATCAGTTAAAAATAGAATGCCGATGAGGCTCGTGTTTAAATACTGCTCAGGTTTAAATGCTCTTTTGGGGGTTAAACAAATTCATGCAAAAGAGAATCATATTTCAGTCTAGGAAGCCCATAGTAAAAGAAGCTTCATTAGAAAGTTTTTAGTATATGAGTTTTTCCAAGCTGCCAAACGTTTGGTTAGCTACTGATAACAGTCTTAGTGTACCCTCTTGCTGAGAAAAGAAAGCTTCCCTCTCAACTTTTACATCCATACGGAATGTGTCTGGAATAAACTCGGACATCTTCAGTCTCCTGCAAGAAATAATACATTTAAATTCAAAGACCTTCCATCAAGAAAAACCTAGCCAACATAATACGTTTGTTATATATATATATATATATATATATATATACACACACACTGTACATATGCAATGCATACTCATATACAGGTACTTTGACATTGACATTAAGTTTTTTACAGTAATTTACTGCCAATAAAATACTTTATTAAATACTTATATTTTTTACAAGACTATGTGCGTATTCACACAGTATTTTAAAAAAGGACATAACCCAGTTCATTTGTTTGATGCTTTTTGAGATTGCAGCTAGCAATTGATGCAAAATACAACTTAGCTGAAGGTTAATGGTCTTGCTTAAAAATCTTTTAATACAAGTTAATTCAGTGGTAGAAGTGGTTAAATATATGCAAGCTAGTTGTGCTAATTGTGGTGGCTCAGTGGTTAAAACTTTGGTTTTTTTCTGAACCTCAGAGGATCAGATGTGTTCAAATCCTAGCAAATCTGCCATGGCTGGGTCTTTGAGAAAGACCCTTAACCTTCAGCTCAGTTGGTTCCTGCATCAGCTGCTATCTTACAAAGCATCACCAAATAAGCAAATCTGCTGAATTATGTATGTGTTACCTTATTACAGTACTTTACTATACACACACTGATCAGCCATAACATTAAAACCAAATGCTCAATATTGTGTAGGTCCACCTTGTGCCACCAAAACCCTGCTGCATATGCAGCAAACTGTGATGCACTGTGTACTGATACCATTCTATCAGAGCCGGAGTTACATTTTTTCAGCAATTTGTGCTACAGTAGCTCTTCTGTGGGATCAGACTTGATGGACTAACCTTCATTTACATTTCTGGCAATTGGCAGATGCCATAATATATCTCATGTTATACAACTGAGCGATTGAGAGTTAAAGGCCTTGCTCAGGGGCCCAGAGGTGGCAACTTAGTGGACATGGGATTAGAACTTACAACCTTCCGATCACTAGTCCAATGCCCTAAGCTACCACAAGCTACCACATCCCCTTCATGCCCCACATCACTGAGTCTTGGACGCACATGACCCTGTAGCTCGGTTCACTGAATGGCCTTCCTTGGATCACTTTTTGTAGGTACTAACCGCTGCATACCGGGAATACCCTACAACACCTGCTGTTTGGAGATGCTCTGATCAGTCATCTAGCCATCACGATTTAGTCACTCAGATCCTTGACATCCTGCTTCTAGCATGTCATCTTTAACAACTGACTGTTCACTTTCGGCCTAATATATCCTAACCCTTGACAAATGCCATTGTAATAAGATAAACATTTTTATATGATATATTATTCAGTTCACCTGTAAGTGGTTTTAATGCTATGGCTGATTAGTGAATGTTTGAATTACTGTAAAGTTTCCAGTCTTGTTGCTATAAGTTACATTCCCCTGCCTTTTTATGCACATTATTATAATATATTATATTCTACTGTAGTCAAATAATTGACCTGTGTCCTTTTCCGTGGTTGATCTTGCTGATGACCCTGTCATACTCTCTGAGACTGTTCAGAAGACCTATTTTAGTGGTCAAGACTCTGTTGTTTGGGATCTGGTACACCAACTGCTCACCTTTGGTTAAAAAGACAAATCATAAAAAAAATTACCCAACTGAAATGAATTGATGCAAAAAAATTGCATTGTTGGTAAATCACCTGCTCTGAAGTGGTAGTAGGTATGGGAAGATTTCAGTTCACACCATTTCAGTCTGTAATTGAGTCGGGTTTTGTTGTAAATACGCTGCCAGCCTTTGCTCTCACAGTATGGAACAACACTAAATAAAATACCAAGTGTATACAGATTTAAACAGCTCTGTGTATTTAGGTTCTTTAAACAAATGGTGAGATCTATTTAATTAGCTGTGAAAAAGGAATATATTGTTGATGAATAACGTTTCACAAACAAAATGTACTAATATAAATCAGGTTATTTATTATGCTATTTCTTAATGAAGCAGTGCTGATGATAACACAAAAAGACGTAACCATGTCATAGCAGTTTATGACAAGCTGTTTGATGCCATGACATTAACATTTCTGGCATTTGGCAGACGCTCTTATCCAGATCGACTTACAATTTATCTCATTTTATACAACTGAGCAATTGAGGGTTATGGGCCTTGCTCAAGGGTCCAACAGTGGCAGCTTGGTGGACCTGGGATTCAAACTCACAACTTTCCGGTCAATAGTCCAACATCTCAACCACTATCTATCTGTGATATCAGCTAGTGATTCTGGTGGGGAAGTACAACAGCAATAATGATATATTATACTTAAAGGGTGAGCTTTTTCCCTCAGGCTATCAGACTCTCTCTCTCTCTCTCTCTCTCTCTCTCTCTCTCTTACTCACTCACATGGATGCCCCATTTCCTCCTCCAAAATAAAAGAAGGGTCCAGGTCCCTGTGGCTCTTCTGGGCTCTTGTCTCTGCTCCTCAGTAGATTGTGCACCTGTACAGTTTGTCTCTGGTGCTTTACTTGAGCTCTCCTACTCACACACACACTCCGGGAGCGCTCAACCAAGCAGACAGAGTCTTGCTTGTAGTCAGTTGTGCATGGGGGGAAAAACGACAAGAAGGTATGAAGTAAAAACAACTAGCAATCTAGCCTGTTATGTAAGTATGTGCACAGGCTCTGTGCCGTGAGCAAGAAAAAGAAACCAATTCTATTGTGTTATCAGTTAAAACTCTAATTAAGGTGTGTCATCAAACATGACTTGCAGAACAGATATGCTTCCATTTTAACCAGCTTTTGAATACGAAGCAGCTTTTTAAATAGGCCTACTTCACTGAATGGTAAATGTTCTGGAAAAGCTTTTAAAATGGAATATGACATTGAAATGGGGCTCCCATGTGATGCAACAGAAGACCTTTTCCCACTATTGTGTTGACTGTGAAATTGGCTGCACTCTTTGGGTGGGAGGGACAGCATACTTTCTCTCCCCTGTCAATCACTGTAACAATAGCCAATCACTGGCAGGTTAGCTTTCACTCTCCTGGTTTGGTAGCTGTTGTATGATTGGTGAGATCAAAATATGGAGGAAATTGGTTTAAAAATATGAGAAAGAATTTTAATTTCCAAAGTTTTTCATTTTCAATAATTAAATGATTAATGGTGCCTTGAAAAACTAGCAATGTGAATTTGGTTAAACTGATTTTACTCATCATATTTAGGTCTTTGTATTGTGCGGCTGTTTTGTCATTGATGCACAGTCACAGTAATATACAAGACCGGAAAAATGGTTAAATATAATTTTGTTACAGTATGTTGGATTAAGGATGAAGAGAAGAGTAGTATCACAAAGGACACTGAACTAGATAATTAGAGAATAGACTACACATACAAACTTTGGACAATTCAAATCTAACACATACTTAGGTATTAAATTATAAAGCAAATACACTGGTATTTCTCACACAGCTAGATAATGTCCACCATATCTTTCAACCTGAGAAATCTTGCTTTACTTCATAGCAAACACGTTCTCAGGTAAGACCATGCAAATCTCAGGAGACTAATTAAACATTTGGCTTAAGCAAGCTAGTAGAGCATACAGTAGAGCGACCTGAGTTAATGACAGTGTTTCCCCTCTCCCCTTTACACACACACACATCCACACACCTGCTGCAGCGCCATCTGCCTGGATCACCTGTACTCTATTCGTCCCCCGAGCATCCCGCCTTCTCCCGAGAGACTTCTCCACCTCCGTCCTCTTGTGCTGTTTATCTTTGCCCACAGGCTCCAGTGTCACTGTCTTTCCCAGAACGGCTGGCAGGTGTCCCTGCTCTTCATCCTCAGCCTCCCCATGCCGCTCCTCCGTGGCTTTTGGAGAGTCTGTGCAGACACGATCCTTATCCTGCAGCTCCTCAACACTCTGAATAACCTCTTTTATGCTCCCAGCTGACATCACTATCACAACTGCCCGCTGCTGACCTAGATTACTGAAGCGGAAAAAGTATTTTCCACCTGCCGTGTCACGAAGACCTTCCCACCTGCAGCATGTGTGGATGTTGGGAACAAATATGCTGAATAAGTGAAAATGTGAATAAATGTCAGTTATTATTGAGCTTTTGTATGTATAAACAAACAAATAAAAGATACAGGCGTGTAAAAAACAAGGATTCATACAAAAAAAATTTTTCACTGTGAACACACTCTTCAGATAAAAACAGTTTGTTTGAAAATAACTTCTTTTTTTGTTTAAGAAATAACCGCACACTGTTAGAGAAAAAAAATCAATCTAAAATCAATGAAACACTTTCCAGAATTTCTTTGTAATATCTTTTTAATTAGTTTTAGAAATAAGCGTATAAAGTTTGATGAATACGGGTCATCTAGAAACTGAGATTTTTGGTTTGGAATTGATTAAAAAAATGAATATGATTTTAGGTTTCCAAACAACTAAGTAAAAACAAAGCATTTTAGAACTATATATATATATATATATAGCAGGAAAGAAGCATGATGTGATTATGCCAAGTGGGTGGAGCTAAAGCCTCACTCCTGTTACCGTTACTACATAATTGCTGAATTGTTTACATTTTCGTTTCTACAGTGTAAACAAGTGATTGACGTGAACCAAACTGTCATTTCTACCTGTAGTGTCTTGCCTAAAATAGTCTGTAGTCACTTTCCCAGACAGGTACAGAAATGCTACATTAATAACACAAAAAAAATGTAATTCTTTTTTACCTCAGTAAAAGAATCAATGGATCTAAAGTGAGGTGAAATGCTTGCTGAGGCTTGCTGTTTTTACAGTCGTCTCAAACACCGAAAGCAATGAAGCAGCACACTGAGTCTGCTGAACAAACTAACCAGAAGCAGAGTAAACAACTTCTGTGTTGCCTGGGAACTTGGTTTCCTAGTAACTGTCGTGTCATTTTGAATGGGATTATAGGACAATAGAAGTATACTGAAGGAAATGATGGCTTATGCTCTCCATACCAACCCCTAGATTTAAACACATTCAGTATTAATTGTCAGAAGGGCCGCCAGTTTTAACGCACCAGTAATAAGAGAAGGCGTCAGTCATAATAGATTTGTGTGTTGGGGAGTTCAGGCTATTGTATTCCGTAGTTCCTCGTCTACCATTCGTCATAGTCTTAATGGGACATTTTGTGCAACAAGAAGCTTCTTCTAAGAAATGGAAGAAAGACTCTCAGCAATAAATATATCAAACTGTAGTTTTCCTTGTGACTGGATGGTAACATTAAAGTTAGTATGTTCTTATATTAGGTATTTAACTGGACAGAGATCATAACTGGATCACTCATGTACTTAAATTTAAGCAAATTGAAAGTACACCTCATGAGAGACCGGTCATGCTGTATGGTTTAGAGACAGTGTCACTGAGGAAGAGACAGGAGTCAGAGCTAGAGGTAGCAGAGCTGAAGATGTTGAGGTTGTCTTTGGGAGTGACAAAGTGGGACAGGAAGGTAGGAATGAATACATCAGAGGGACAGCTCATGTTGGACGTTTGGTTAGGGAGGCCAGATTAAGATGGTTTGGACATGTTCAGAGGAGCGAGAGTGAGTATATTGGTAGGAGAATGTTGGACATGGAGCTGCCAGGCAGGAGGCAAAGAGGAAGGCCAAAGAGGAGGTATATAGATGGAATAAATGAGGATATGAAGCTAGTGGGTGCAGGTGTTGAGGATGCAGAAGATAGGGATAGGTGGAGAGAGATGATTCGCTGTGGCAACCCCTGAAGGGAAAAGCCGAAAGAAGAAGAAGAAGAACAAAGTACACCTCATGCACCCTCCCAGGTAACAGGTACATACTAAAGGTGCACATGATGGCACCAAGTAGGAAGGCTACAGAATGGTAGTTATTTCTGAGAATGTACAGTTGTAGTGTAGTCTAGATGTGGAATCTTAAATCTGGCACTAAACTGGAGCTAGAACTCATACAGTGCCACGCACACACAAAAGTCACATGAACTTCATATGATGCAGGTGAAAGTTATATACGTTTTTTCATACTTTTTATATCATGTGATTTCTCACTCTATTCTTTTATTTAACCATATGCCCAATAAATAATAAATGATCACATGCAGTTTTCTTACTTAAATAACTATTTTTCATGTAATGATCACACAGTGTAAATATACAACATGGTAAAATACGTCACGTGGTGAAATACACAACATGGTGGAATACACCATCACATTTTAATCATGCAATCACAGTCACATACAGGGAAAAAACATTAAACAGGTGTGAAATGTATGTGGTTTTTATGTAAAGGTTCCTACAACCCTACAATTACAGAAGCCATAAGAGGCCATGCATTATAATTATTTTTCAATCGAAATTTATTTGTATACTGCTTTACATTTACTGTTTACAAGCTTTACATATAAATTCAAAATATAAATTCTAAATTTTTATATTTTAATGTAGCCTTAATGAGGAAGCCAGAGGTTTTCTTGTTTTCTTGTGATCACAATTTAATTCTCTCATGATCTCCACATAACAAAAGCTGTTATCTCTCAAGCTTGACATAACCAAAAGCTGGCATATTTTCGTACAACCTAATTTTATCATGAGAAAATATTGTACCTTGTGAATAGGATTGGTGTTGCGTGCATGTTGGTGTCTTCGCAATTGGCTGGCAATGAAACCGACAACACCTTCAGGGTTTTCTTTATCTTTGGCATTAAAGTTGTAGACCTGACAGCATCCTTCTCAAGTGTCAGATACGAATGTGGAAGTTGTCAATCACTTGACAGACAGGCCTGGATCTATTTCAGCTTGAGTGAGTCCCTGATTAAAGTCAAAACTAAATTGTTTATCCATGATTCTAAGCTGTTGCTGCCTCCAGAACAATGACAATGCAATGAAAGTTGTTATCACCTGAAACTAAAGAAGAAAATAATAATGCATTGCTTTTTAGGGCATCTGTTTAAAACAGAGCATTTCTCAGTAGAATTCTAAAGTAGAAGATCTAACACCATTAAGCATTTACAGTTCAATTCTGTTATTTGGCAGATGCCCTTATCCTGAGCAACTTACATTTTTATCTCTTTTTTTTTTGAGTAATTGAGGGTTAAGGGCCTTGCTCAAGGGCCCATCAGTGGCAACTTGGTGGACCTGGGATTTGAACTCACTACTGTCAACTTAGTAGTCCAATGCCTTAACAACTAAGCTACCATATTCCCAAAGAGCCAATGAGAAACTCTCTTTTCTAAAAGTACATACACTATATTGCCAAAAGTTTTGGGAAACCCCTCCAAATCAATGAATTCAGGTGTTGTTTTTCAGGTGTTGGGCTTGGCCCCTTAGTTCCAGTTAAAAAGGAACTCTTAATGCTTCAGCATACCAAGACATTTTGGTCAATTTCATGCTCCCAACTTTGTGGGAACAGTTTGGTGAAGGCCTGCACAGAGTACTGACCTAAACCCCATTAGAACATCTTTCTCTCGTACTCTCACAGCTTCTGGCCATACACATACACATCCTATTGATTTCTTTCCAGATATTGAATAATATGAATTCTTGTGAATAACTGAATAATAAACCAGGGTTTAAGAGGATTTATTCCACTTAATATGACATGCATATTAAATGGAATAAAAAAGTAAAAAAAAAAATAGGATAATCAGTGATTATTGTAAAATAAATAATAATAAAAAAAAAGACTAAACAGCCTTTCTTACAAATACTTTTTTTTTTCTTTAAAAATTTTTTTTATTTTTTTATTTTATTTATTTAGTTATTTATTTATTTATTTATTTTTTACAAATACTTAGTTTTATATGTACCTCAAACCTGAAAAATTCTAAGCATGTTTCAGGAATCTAAAACATGATCTCCAATTTTAGGCCATCTGCCTCTCAGTGTACAATCCAGTAATTACTGCTCAGCGTAACAGTTGAGTTAAAATGACACACCCAGAACCAACTGACGGTTACTGTAATCTCATTCTCCCTGTCAGTACACACACACACACACACACACACACCCTCACCTGTTTTGGTGTTGTTAATGGATGACGTAGTTTAGAAAGATCTATAGAACAAGTTCATCTAGCATGTGCAGTATATTCTATCATATATTTTATTTTTCTGAAGTTATGACTCTGACCAAATAAAAATTCTGTAGTACCTTAAATGACCTTAAAGTACCTTTATTTCTTAACTGAAACAGGTTCATGGGTTTTCTTTCTTTCTTTCTTTCTTTCTTTCTTTCTTTCTTTCTTTCTTTCTTTCTTTCTTTCTTTCTTTCCTTTTCTTTTTTTTAACCACCTTGCCAAGTGGAGGTGTATATAGAGGACAGGCTTGTTTTACAGCCATGTATCCTGGCTCACCATCTGTTTGTGTGTGTGTGTATGTGTGTGTGTGTGTTAGAGAGAGAGAGAGAGCGATGACCTAGATGAAGGTGAAAATTATGCTTCTGATCCTCATATACTAGGCAGCAAACAACCTGTATTTGTAACTTGGGCCTTAACTTGTAACCTGTAACTTGGGCCTTATTATCTTGCTGGGGGATTGATGGGATTTGAAAGGGATTGTCCATAACTTTTTTTTTGGTCCAAAAGGTCAATTTTCTATGACTTCCTGTGTTAGGATTACTATGTCACCTATTAGACATAACCAATTATAAAGAATTTACTACTCTGCTGAAAAAACTCTTTGACTCCTATAGATGATACAAGCATCATAGGCGCACAAAAATGCTTTCTTAAAGATTGTACCGTGACATGAATGAATTTACTGCACTCTTTAGTCCTGCAAAAGGTTTTTAAACAATCCAGGGAGTTCCCTGTGTGTGTAAGTACATAATCTCCAAACAGGTATGTCACAACCGTCTTACAGAACACAGCCCACATGTTAATCTTAACTTCTTCCATTTCATTTACAAACCTAGTTTGACCTCACCCAGTAGAGTGAGGAATCTAGTTGGACTGCACTGAGCGTGCACAGACCAGCGCTGGATTCCTCCATGGCTTTCTGTGGTGATGTCACGAAATGGTAGGCTACTATACTGCCCTCGCTTCAGACAAGCCTGTTTGTTTTTATCATGAGAGTTTTTGATCAAGTTTACATGAAATTAATACAACAAACTCATTTTCCTTTTTATATTCTCTTAAAAAAAATTTTTTTTAAATACTAATTCATTTTTTTTTACATATCGTGTTAAATTTGATGTCTAAAATGAGTCTCCATTCAATAAAAAATATCAGTGATGATCCAGATTGTTTGTTAACTGTCATCATGCATGATTAAAGACAGTCATAGTAATTTTTTATTATAAAGCCATTCATATAGTTTTATACACAAGGGAACAAAACTCTTGGCTTGATTTGTAGTTTAAAACAACAACAACCTGGAAAATAAAAATAAAGAAACTTGAAAATTTAGAAATCTTCCCCAAAGACACAAAATAATATCTCTTAAAATTGGTTGCAAATTATTTCTTGTTATTCTGCTCTGGTTAATAGAGCTCACACACCAACAACACCAAAATTCAATCCAATTCAATTTATTTGTATAGAAACATAGAAAAAATTATAAAGTTCAAAGTTACTGTTTATTCCTAAACATTTATCCCTAATGAGCAAGCCTGAAGCAAGGAAAAATTGGTTTTATTTGATACTCATAATTATGCAACTGTTACATTAACATTATCTTGCGGCTTAGACAAGCATTCAAACAAGCTGAGTGGTCTGAAGAAGAGTATGTGTGAACATCAACTTGACCAGACAACTGAAAAAGAACCTTTGACCATGTTATTGATATTATATATATATATATATAATATATATATATACTTCATATGCACCTGCATGAGCATATGACATGAAATGGAGCTGTAGATTCCCTTGTGTCTATGTCAGATAGATGCACCGTTGGCTGTGTGGTTGGAGGATAAACACAATGAGCTTTTGGCAGAGTGGGAGAGCTCGCGGGTTAATTGAGGTTCTTAAAAAGGGAGCTCTGTTCACATGTAACCAGATCTGTTCTCCATTAGAGCCAGGCATTCCACTCTGAACACAATGAGCAGGCGAACAGGCCAAGATTTACTCACACCTTTTAACATATAGCTTACCTGACCACACGTAATGTTGACTAGAATGGAATTAAAGAAATGCTACAGACATGCTCATCTTGATTTTACATCTATTTTATTTCACTTTTTTAATTTTTTTTAGCACAATACATACCATGCATTCACAATTAAACCAATGAACCCAGAAACTGCAGAGGAGACAATCATTTGGGTTATATAAGTTAGTAGTCAACATATTAAGCTGTCTTTTTTGGGGGGGACCTGGTACCCAAGTGGAATTCAGTTACCATGACAACATAATGAGAACACGCTGCTGAGCGTTCCTCAAACAACTAACACTTATTTTTTGCTACAACAACCATAACATTCATATTTATCCAAATATTGCTCAATACGAAGGCTACACACTTTATGTAATTATATTGTGAAAGGTACACAACTCTCAACACACATATGAAGACAGGATGATGGATGACAAACATGACTCACAGTTCTCATGAAGAGGAGGAGAGAAACTCTGACTCATGACACATGGAAGAGAATTTTAAATGGCAGCAGTCTTCCAGTGTTGGGTTCATAGTTCCTCATACAGATTAAACCAGCACAGTCTGTTCTATTTTAAAGGCCTGACTAAACTGGCAAAATGATTCAGGACATTCTGTAGCTGATTCATTCTTATTACTTCCTTAATAATAATAATAATAATAATACTAATAATAATATTAATTAAAAAAAAAGTAAACATTATCTGGCATAATAAGCAGGAATGAAAATGACATCCTAGGAGCATCTTCCCTTTCTTCTGTCATCTGGACGCTGATGCCATGTAATGGACGGCATTACCAGACAGTATTAGACACAATAATCAGATCTAACCATGTCTGGTAAGACGCCAATTAGCAGGCTTTAAAAAGATATATCATCCACTGGGCTGAATTTAGTGTACTAGAAAGTAAAGCAGAAATGAAATACAGTGCATCCTGTGACTGAAGAGCAATAAAACCATCTGTTGTAGTCATCCAAATTATATTTACAATGAAGTTTGAAAGAACGGAGGGGAAAACAGGAGAACAAAAGAAGAGATGAAAAGCCTGAAGCCTGAAGTACTGCCTCTTTATGATGGTAAATGACATGACTTTGTAACACGCACTTACAAAAAAAAAAAAAAGGCCATGAATAACAAACATGACTCAGTTTCATGCATGTGTGACACACATAAATGAAAAACTCCACCAGATGGGCAAATATGGGCATGGTTTAATATTTGAGACTTCCACCTTAACCAAACAGTATGTTGTAAAAAGCTATGTTAGACATTATATGTGTTTTTTTTTTTTTAAATCCTGATAAAAATCAAAGACAGGTAAACAGTTAAATATAGGTTATAGATTAGTTCCACTAATCTGTCAGTTTTACAGTGTTGCTTTCCCAAAGTCTGATCTATTTGTTATGATGTGTTTGCTCTGCTCGGGCACTGAACTACACGTAAATGTCTTATACTGTCAGAATATAGTATTTAAGAAGATATATGAGCAGAACCAGGAAATGGGAAGAGGAGCAGCAGAGTGTAGGGTGTCGGTAACTCTATTTTTATCATGTTCAGGTGAGCTCATATGTCAGTTGCAGGATGTGCCACGCAGGTAAAACGAGCTTGTCCAATCACAGCTCGGCTGCCATCACAAAAGGCACCCAGAACCCAGGGGGAGGGGATGAGGAAACAGCTTTCAGCACGTCTGGTTTAACAACCAACGGACCAGTATTCTTTAACTAAAGCTGGGTGGGGCTGAGCAGACAGAAAAAAGAAGGATGGGGAAGTGAATAAAACAATGTCAAGCAGCGTGGACTCCCCCTCAGCCACCCCCACCCCCAAGTTCTCTCTCTTCTGATTATATCTTCCTAACTGAACATTAAACAATGCCACTCATCCAGCCATGTGACACACGCTTTTCCTGGTCTGAACTTTCATGACATAATAAGGAGTAATAATATTGCACCCCAATAATATGCATGTGCTACATACCATTCTACAAATCCCCATCTAGTATTTTTGACATTATCCCAAAGGCACCAGGTTGAAAAAGTTTCATTCTGAAAATCTTCCAAGAATTGTCTTCGTATAAACGTTACAAGGAATTGTAAAAGCTAAGATTCCTGAAAAACCTGTGTGTGTATTGCCAACATAATAGAAAAACCCCACCTGCTCTAAACTGCATTTTTCTCCTAACAGTTAAAATAAAGATCAAACAAATACTATGAAACATCATGTGGGCATCAGACAACACAGTGCCAAGTGTTTGTTTTTTCTCTCTTCTTTTGGGTGCCTAGCAATGGCAACAAACCCACAAACCTGCTTTCAAACATAACACGCTAAAACAATGAGATGAGACCTGGAAAATGTGGTTAGATAAAATAAAATAGAAATTGTATACTGCTTACTTGACATGCTAAGTATGTTACCTATGATAAAGTGGTGAGAGAATCCTTTGCAGTCATTGGGTCACCCAACAAACATCGTTACCAGACAGTGTTAGAAATCAGATACACAGTCCAGCACTGTCAGGTAAGATGGGTGCTAAGTGCCATTGGTCAACGTCAAGTGGCTTTGGTTTGGAGGATAAAACACATAAAACTCACAGATTACCGCCTTAGTGTGTGCTGTGGCTTCTTCTGGAGTCAGCGGAGAGCCATCATCATCATTACCAGGCAGTATTAGAGAGAGTGATGATATCCAATGCTGCCTCGTAAGATGGCGAAGACCGTCCAAATAATGCTTGGAATAAGAATGAGAAAAAGTGTAAATGATAAAAGGCAGTAAGTGAAAAAGGCAAAAAGCCTTCTGATGGCATTCAGAACCGTTGCTGTTAGGAGCCTGCTGTGCAGCAATTGTTACCCTGGTGTTGCATCAGATCTGATAGTAGCCATCATAAATGAGTAAAACTCTAGTTCTGATGAGCTGAGCCTGATAACGCACACACACATACACACACAAACACACACACACACACACACACACACACAGTAAACCTGCTGCCCTGAGGCACTGCAGAGGCATTGAGGGGGATATATGCCAACAAAACGGCTGCTTATGAAAACAGGTAGAGCTAGAACGAAACATGCAGTAGACTACTTTGTTCTTGGTGCTAAAGCCACACAGCTGAAGCAGAGAGTGGGCCACGGAGACAGTTAATAATTGTCCAAACCTGTTCCAACGGGTCTGATTCGACAAAGTGTCCAAGCTGGGCGAGCTTACATAGAAGACTGAGTAAAGACGCCATCGCGCTACACTATACTCTGACAAAGGCCTGACTGGGTGTTGCTTCATCGTCTGTGGGAGAAAAAAGACCCTTCCTTTACTAGAGCTGCTGACTGTTGGAAAGGCTAAGGCTAACCCTAGGCTAGGCTAGGCTTTCTGTTTCACTGTGAGCAGTGACAACAGCGTGGAGGAATGCTGTACCTGACAGACCTGTGGCCAAGTTCTGTGTGTGGAAGGTCATTTCACACACACCTTTCATTTACTGAATAACGTCTGAAGTTTAGAGCCAGGCAATGTATGGCTGATCTCTAAAGTCTGTTCTTTTTTAGTAATTTTACAGCTTTTGAGAAAATATAAAAAATAAAGCTACATTTACAGTGTTCAATAATATGAAAACTACTTATTTTGTTCCCCAAGGCTGTATAAAAAAGCAAAGTAGACCTCAGAAATGGGTATTTAAATAGTATTTAAATAACATTAATAATTACCTAACAATTTTCATCAGGTCAACATTACAAGGGAAAGAAAAAAGTGTGAGAGAAGAAAGCAAGAATTAAAATGAGGTGAGAGAGTGGAGTAAAAGCTAAAAGGGGTGAATTGAAGAGAAAAAAAGCATGTACACGAGGGAGAGAAGAGAAAAAGAGAGCAAGAGAGCAAGAGAGAGAGAGAGGGAGAGAACTTGTAACCTTACCGTCGTGAAAGGGACTCAGGTAAAGAATGTGACAAAAAAGGGAGTAGGGGCGACAGAATGAAAAAAAAATCTCAAATTTCTACTAAGCGCCTGAGAAGGCTCCGGCTTCCTCTCGCTCAGTCAGGACCCATGAAATGAAAACCCCAAGCAGACCTGCTCTCCCAGACTGCAGCCTCTATTTAGTTAATCATCAGCATTATAAACCAGTGCGGCAGGCCTTCTGAGAAAGAAAAAAGAGGGAGAGAAAGAGAAAGAGTGAGAAACTGAATGAGAATAAGCATTAAAGTCAGCAGAGTGAAGTAAACAACAAGACATCTTTATACTTATTTTATCCTTAACCTTTAGCAACGTGTTTTCATCAATTCAGGGCAGGTGGTTGAGTCGCAGTCAGGTGCAGCTTGAACTTTTTCCCACTGCCTACACGGATGAAGTGTAATCGGGTATCTCCTGACTGGAATGTGACTCCACATTGAAATGAACAAGCTGAAGAGTAAACCAGGCTGAACTTAATCAATAATTTGTTAGCTGTGTGTAGAAGGGAAACCCAAATGCTTATTTAAAGGACTAACAGTGCCAGCTCTAATTGTGCTTCAATTTTAATGACTCTTGTCTGTTTTTATTATTATTATTATTATTATTATTATTATTATTATTATTATTATTATTATTATTATTATTATATTCCAAGCACTGCCATACCCAGCAATGAAATATTAATGAATTAACCTTTAACTCTATCATGCTAAGACAGTCTCGCTTTCTCTAAAGTGTTTAATGTTTGAAACGAGTCGACCGGTGTGATGGTTTGTTTTGAATCTTTCCTAACCACTCACATTTTTATGGGAATCTTCCATCATCTCACTTTCTGGCTGGCAGGAAGAAAAGGGTAAAGCATTTGCATGAAATAAACCTGTTTATCAAGACATGTTGCACTAAATGCAGAATGTAATTCAAAAGAGGAAGTAACAAAATTTCATAAGTTTCATGATTTTAAAGGAGCAAAATAATTCAAATGATGTCAAAAGCAAATGTCTATCCAGAAGAATCCAAAATGGCTGACTGAATCTTCAGCAGGATAAAACATTCCACACATAAACTTAAAATGAACTGAAGCAGACTGCTTAGTCACACAGATTAAAATGGCTGTCCTTAAGCAAACAACGCCAGTGTGCCGAACCTCTCTGACCTCTCACCTGTGCATAGTAATTAACACTCCATTTTCCTGTCCCTACCCTCATGAAGGAACAAACACACACACACACACACACACACACACACACACACACACACACACACACACACACACACAAACACAAACACAGCCCAGCTCCTGCATTTTCTTTGGACTCAGCATCTAGTATAATCTTAATCTAAACCATCATTATGTTTTATCACCACTGAGAGCTGGTGTTGCCAAGCTTTATTCAACTGTAGGGAAACTGCTAAAGCTTTTCCTATGTTATAAAACTGTGACAAATGACTCATTCAGATGAAAGAATGAAACCGAGTCATATTCCTCCTCCCACCAATCAAAATCTTCCACCTCACTATGCATCCATTGTGCTGCCTGGCCGACATTTTCTCTTTGCTCCAGACCACCTCTCCGATATGCAGTTCCCTCCAAAAAACCATAAATATCTAATTTGCTGCCTGCTTGTTCAACAATTTGATAAACACCTCAGAAATGACTACAAAAATAACTACAACAGAGTTTAAAATAGAATCACTAAAGTAGCCAGATTCCAACTTCTATTAATGATTTGTTACTATAGCCTAAAAATTGCAAAAAAAAAAAAGTAAGAAGAAAAATATGTTGTTGTTTTGTCTCTTCTTAAATATGCCAAAGAGACATGTAAAGGCAAGCCTAACTCCCAGCCATTAATGTCTCGAAAGAAAAGCTGAAGCAAAAGCGAGGCTTGAATGTTCACGATTAACATCATCAACATCTACCAAATCTAAAAACAATGTTTTTGACTTTTTAATACTTTTAAAATAAGTAATGAATTAAAATGATATCCTTTTTAACACAGCAACATTTCCAAAGGCTCTGTGTAAATCATTGAACCCATTATATAATGGTTAATGATTCCAAGAGGCAATTTCAGATACGTTCCCATGTTTTACAGACATCTCAGAGTTTTCTTCTAAAGGCATGCTATCAGGCAGGAGAAAGCAGCTAATGCCCTCGTTTCATCCCCATTGACAAGTCTGGCGGTTTGCCTCTACCTGCCCAAACTGGTCTATCCAGTCAAGGAATGAGTGTTTGTGTCTATTGTGTTCTCTTTTTCTTTCCATTTAAATAGGCTGGAATCTGATACAGATTATGATATGACCCTATTCAACCTAAAAAGTCTTCCCTTAACAAGCTAACAACAATTCTTCTGTAGACTCTTTGTCTGAAAACCAACCTATTAATACGCTCAACTTCTAGAGAACGAAAGTTATGAAGTTTACTACAAAGCATAAAGCGAGAACTAAGGATAGCACCAGGAACAAGGAAAATACTTATTTGAAGTTAAAAAAAATTACCCGTTTCTTCCGTAGAGTGGTCCCGTGAACTCGAAACCAGATACCATTGTCGATAAGTCAGTAGTGCCGCCTCGGAGACTTGTCTTCCTCTTCCCTCTTCTCGTCGTTCAACGCCCTGCAGAATGCCTCACTTTCAGGTGGAAGGAGACCATCTTGATTTGGGGACCGACTGCATCCCATCTAGAAGGTAGATGCATAACTAGAGCAAGGTAAACATCAACGGTGAAGCCTCTGTCTCTTGAAGATGTCAAAGTTACTGGAGGAGTTGTGACCTGTTTAAGCTCATGAGCGGAGAGACAGAATTTGTAAACTGCTTGGTTTACATATAGTAGCTTCCCCCACCCCCACAGGTGTAATTTTCAGGCTGCAGCCAATCCCCTTTAGCTAGAGCACTCACAGGTGTGTCTCTGGCCCTGTCATTAGCCAATCCTGCCCTTGAGGAGGATGGCCTCTACCTGCCCCAGCCCAAGGTGCTATGCGAACGTTTATGACGTCAGCTCAACTTTGCGTGTGTGGCTCAGATGGGATTTAGAAACTGGCTTCTGTGGTCAAACAAGACTATTGCATACTAAATGAAACCCAAACCCTATATTGAATAGACTGGCGCTGTAAATGTTTGCAGACACTGGCCTGTCTTTCACCTGTCTGAGTGAGATATTGAACAAAATGCCCTTTACCCCTTTCCGTCTAAGTATTCTTACACCCAACTCATCCATACGTAATCTATACCATAAAACTGACAGCAGGTAAACTGAAAAGCGGGTAACACAAGTCTAGTCAGGAAACAGGACTTATTATCTGTTGGGTGTAGGAGAGCCTGGAGGCATCCCCTTTAATCCCTGTCTGCTTCAGGCCACCATACTGGGCTGCAACTCTTGCTGTAATTGTCTGGAATAGTTTAAGCAGTGTGGTTAAGGCTTTCATATTGATCTTATGTCTAAGAGTTGTAATCAGTTCAAAGAGAGCAAAATAACCTGTACACTATCAGAACCAAAGAGCAACAGGTGAGTTGCATTTTTTATGAGCTTAGCCATGGACATGGTGTTTGCTCAGGACATTAAAACAGAGGTGACTTGGTCATGGTTTTTCAAAAGTAATTTTCTGTTGATTTTTTCTTATCTTTTTTATTGCTGTCTTATTATTTAAATTATTTGTGCATATATTGCATAAAGCAGCTTTCATTCAATTAAACTATAATTTAGACAAATTTAGGCAAAAACTATATAACTTCATGCTTTATAAAAGTTTTGAAATGTCATGCTGTGCCACACCTTTGAAATAGTCCTGGGTATTTTTGATCAAATAATTAGCCTCTTATGATCGCAATGCCAGAGAATGGCCTATATGGCTTATGGCCTTACGGCTTTAATGCTGTTAAAGACGCTAACGGCCAGGTGACTTCTCCATCGCCGATTGTGAATGAATATTATACCAGAACAATAGGTTGAGGTTTTTCCCATGACTACCTGATACTCAGAAGTGTAAGACACAATGGCCTAGCTCACCTATGTAATTAATCTCGCTTAACTAAATCCCTTTACCAGCACAGCATTGTCTTTAGGAATTGACAAATATAACTATTATGACTGAGAATCAGTCATTCATATGGATGCAAAAATGAATTTATACAAAGAAAATAAATGTAGAAAGTATTAAAGGCTTGTATTTAGAATATATTGAGGCACACCTTTTCGTTTAGCCCATTAACTGCAGATTATTAATTGAGGTTAATTAAGGAAAAATGCTCCTTAGAATGGTTTAAGTTGCCCCTTAAATACACTTTCTTTATTCCTGGAGATTCTGAATATTGTGTGTTCAAGAAAAGTGGAGTCTCGAGTACTTATTTGGGGGTTTACATAATCTGGCCTCTAGTTAGCCATTCACTCTTGGGAATCATGAGGCCTAGCATGCTGTGCATCCTGATCACTGAAGCAGGAAAATGTTCATCAGAGGCACTACAGCAGACAAAGAGACGTTTCCATTAGCTGGGTGACTGGATGAAGCTCTTCTCCTTCGCTGTCCAAGAGTGGAGGCCCCTACTTTTACTGCCACTGAAAGAGGCCAGGAAATTGGCCTTGCTGAAAGGTGTGCTTTGTTTAGCATCTGCTTATTTGCATTCCAAATGAGGGTTTGGAGTGAAGCGGTGGAGCACAACCAAACCTCATTTGGGTAGAGATAGGTATCAGCTGCGGCTGTCACGCAAGGCCAGTGCAAAAGGACATTCATCACTAGCCCAGTGCATTTCCAATAGGTCAAGGCCTCGGAGTGAAGATGCCGACGTTGACCAAGAATGCTGCAATCAGAGCTGTGCAATCCTCTCAGACAGCACCTGCATTCAACTCACTGTCCAAGCTGTCAATGCACAACATCATAATCATATGCAGCGACAGAGACAATGATTCTCTTTGTGATTGAAATGAATGCATATAAACAGTATAAATGCTTCATGGTATGCTGCTGTTCATATTATTTTGTATTAAATGCACACATGGTGCGTACGAAAGCATTTGGTTCATTATTTGCATGTCTTTGCTAAAACCTTTCACAAAATTTATATTTCTACTGTCACCTATACTCACCAGCCACTTTAATAGGAACAGCATACCAATACTGGGTAGGACACCCCTCAGATCTTTGTTAGAAACATTTCTGTGAGATTCTGATTCATGTTTATATGATTGAATCACACAAGTAATGCAGATTTGTCAGCCAGAGGTTCTACCACATCCCAAGGATGCTCTATACAGACGTGGTGACTGTAGAGCCCATTGAAGCACACTGTCATGTTCATGGAACCAGCTGAAGATAATTTGCATTTTATTTTATGACATAGACATTATCATGCTGAATATTATAACCTATTATAAGACAATTATTGTGGCCATAATGGAATGTACATGGTCAGCAACCATACTCAGATACTCATCATGCCATTCAGATGATGCTTGCTTGGAGGCCCAGCGTGCCAAGAAAGTATTTCCCACTTTATTATACCACCGCCAACTTTTGACACAGGAAAGCTTGGGTCCAAGCATGCAGACTATATTTTGCATCTACCATCTGCAAGTTGCAGCAGAAACTGAGATTCATCAGACTAAGTGACATTTTCTGTGCAGTATTTGCTGAGCGTTTGCCCACTGTAACCCCAAATTCCTGTTCTTGCCATTAAACATGCATTCTAAGATATTTTTCTGTTCACCAGAATTGTAAAGCGTGTTTTTTTTTATTACCATAGCCTTCCTGTTAAATTGAAATCTGGCCTCTCTCATCAAGGCATTTCCACCTACAGTACTGCTGGTCACTATGTGTATTTTGCCCCATTCTGTGTAAACTCTTGAGACTGTTGTATCTGCAGTGTCTTAAATACTCAAACCAGCCTGAATGATACCATTTTACAATACCTAATTTTACATATTAGATGCCATACAGTGTCTGAAAAGGTCATGATTACACATCTACTTTTCTTTTCCTGGTGATTTTGCTTTATGTGATGAATTGCTGTTTTTGTCATGCATCATTTTTATATAACTTTCTTCATTTTTAACATGAGTATTTTCCTTTATTCCATTATAGATGATGCAAACTATTAGCTTAATCTAGGCTCTTTGGTTCAATGTTAATATATGGGCTCAAAAAAAATTCAATGTATAAAGCCCAGTTTATGTCATGCTAGGTATGTGAGATGTACTATATATATATATATATATATATATATATATATATATATATATATATATATATATATATATATATATATATATATATATATATGCACTAAGATGGACATAATTGAGTTGTCCGCAGTATTGTCCTTACTAACACCTTTTAAAAAGGAGGCCCTTTTCACATATGCTCACCTACATCTGTCTTTCTATCCTTCACAGGTGTCTGTCATTCCACCTGCTTTGCTTTTGTTTCTTGGGTTGAGGTATATCCTGGCTAATTACAGAGATTTGCATTGTCCTTACAGAAAATGAGAGCTTAGCATTGATGGGATGAGAAAAGAGCTTGTTGTAAGAAGGAAATGATGGCACATGCTTAGGTCTGAATTAAAATGGTTTTAATCAATACAATATATAATTATAACGATTATGTGTGTTTTGATGATATACCAATGATCTCTAATCAGTGCCTTTGTGTTGCATTTAATTTCTTAAAGGCTCATGTGTTTAAAATCCTTTAAACAAAGTATTTTTAAAACATATTTTTAAAACATTTTCTTCCAAAAATATAATTGCTACAAGCTGTACAAGCATAGCGGCAAACACAGCTCAGCTCCATATTGTCACCTCTCACCATCATCAAGTAATTGGCCCCTAGAGTCTGTCAGGGTAGTGTGTGTTTCTGTCTGTACATGTGTGTGTGTTAGTGAGTCTAAAGGTCCCATTGGAACATGGTTGCCATAGAAGAGAGAGGAGTCAGACATAGCAATTACTGAAGATCCTTTTCTCCAAAACAGGTTATCTAACAAATTAAACACAGCTTTATCCATAAGGGCAATGTTAAATATTTTTTACAAACATTATTGCAGCACTTACAGTAACAGAGATGATGTGATTTTTTTTAAGTTTAGATGTTTTGGTTTCATTTTCCCATGTATGTAGAAGGTTGAGGTCTTGTATGCTTGTATGTATGCCTGAGGTTTTAATTTTCATGGATTGCAATAGTAACAGAGAAAACACATCTCAAATAGGGACAATGTATCATGAACATCTTTAAGGTACTTGATAAATTTGTAGAATGCATACACAAACTGCAGTAGGCTAAAGGCAAATCTATGGAAAACGTGTGTGTGCGTGTGTGGGAGGAGTGTGTGTGGTGTTGTTGCAGCCAAAGGTGTGATATATAAGCCATACTGCAGATTGGGCTAAATACTTTGAAATAATCAAATACAATCCTGAACTAAACACTGCCTTACTGAACTCCAAAATAAAACTTTATATCTAACTCATGTCTATACAAACTGGCCCTCAGTTCCTAAAAGAAAGCTGGGTTGATTTGTAAAGCCATTGCTCTTTATTGTTCACACAGACCACACGGTGTGCACAGGGCAGCGTCTGCTGGGGACTCCAAAATGTAATATTAATTCATTTTGACCAGCATCAGCACTGCATCCCAACTCTAAAGCTGATTAGTGTGTTTTTAGTGACCATTTCTGATGTTGGTTATATGTAACAAACCCAAAACCTGAATTAAATCTTATTAAAAATGTAGATATCATTAAATAAGAATTTTCTTCTTCTTCTTCTTCTTCAATTCCATTGTCTACCGCTTATCCGATCTATCCTCGGGTCACGGGGAGCCTGTGCCTATCTCAGGCGTCATTGGGGCATCAAGGCAGGATACACCCTGGACGGAGTGCCAACCCATTGCAGGACACACACACACACTCACTCAAGCAATCACACACTACGGGCAATTTAGAGACTCCTATCAGCTTAGAAGCATGTCTTTGGACTGTGGGAGGAAACCGGAGTACCCAGAGGAAACCCACCAAGCACGGGGAGAACATGCAACATGCCGGGAGAACCCAGGACGCTGGAGGTGTGAGGCGAATGTGCTATCGACTAAGCCACCTTCTTCTTCTTCTTCTTCTTCTTCTTCTTCTTCTTCTTCTTCTTCTTCTTCTTCTTCTTCTTCTTCTTATTATTATTATTATTATTATTATTATTATTATTATTATTATTATTATTATAATTATATGGCTAGGGGGCACAGTGGCTTGGTTGTTAGCACGTTTGCCTCACACCTCCAGGGTTGGGGGTTCGATTCCCGTCTCCGCCGTGTGTGTGTGAAGTTTGCATGTTCTCCCCGTGCCTCGGGGGTTTCCTCCGAGTACTCCGGTTTCCTCCCCCAGTCCAAAGACATGCATTGTAGGTTGATTAGCGTCTCTAAATTGTCCGTAGTGTGTGAGTGAATGAGAGTGTGTGTGCCCTGCGATGGGTTGGCACTCCGTCCAGGGTGTATCCTGCCTTGATGCCCAATGACACCTGAGACCCTCTTGGGTCACCTCCGCGTGACCCGAGAGTAGATCGGATAAGCAGCAGACAATGAATGAATGAATATTATATGGCTAATGTTTGTCAGGTTTTATCAGAAGTTAAGTACATTATTTCTTTATTCCATTGCTGATGATGTAAAAGTTTACATAAGCCTAGCCTCTTTGTTTCTTAGTTAATCTATGATATGGGCCCATCCTGCAAAAAACTAACCTTGAATAGTTGACATTAATCAAACGGTAATATTAATTAAGAAATTAATATTGCAAACATTAAGGGCGATATGGGTAGTACACATCTGGTCTTAAATGAGAGCAAGAGGCCATTTAAAACAATCAACCCACTGAGGGCTGGATTCAAAATCACAAGCAGTCATGCTGGTGGATGTCGCAGGCAGAATAATGTTCTCTGCGGCATCTCCAGACGCTTTCATGCCTGTCACATGTGTGACACTCAGTGTGAACCTGCTCATCCATGAAAAGAACAGGGCGTGTGGTGTACCTTCCAATTCTGGTTTTCTCTGGCAAATGCCAATCGATATGGACAGTGCTGGGCTGTGAGCACTGTCCCCAGTAGAGGATATCAGGCCCTTATGCCACTCTTATGGAGTCTGTTTCTGACAGTTTGGTCAGAAACATGCAAACCAGTAGAAGTAGCAGTGCTCCTCCTGTTCCTCCTTGCACAAAGGAGCAGATACTGGTCCTGTTAGTGGGTTGTTGCCCTTCTACAGCCCTGTCCAGCTCTACTCGCATAATAGCCCATCTTTCAGTATCTCCTTCATGCCCTTGAAGCTATTAAACAGACCTAACCTCCTTGTGACAGCACATATGGATGTGTCATCCTGCCTGTGCAACCTGATTGGGTTGCAGGTACTGCCTCATGCTACAAGTAGTGACCAGGGCCCTAACCAAACAAAACTGGAACACAAAACTGGAGACAAATCGGCCAGGAAGGATAAGGAGAGAGCAATTGTCTGTGGCAACCACCTGCAAAACTATTCCCTTTTGGGGGTTGTGTTGCAGTTGGCTCTCCAGTGCACCTGTTGTCACTTTCATTTGCACCAAAGCAGGTGAAACTGATTCACAATCACTTAAGCTTCCTAACTAGATAGATTGCTGTCCCTGAAGTTTTACTGATGATATTATACTATGATGATTAATTGTTCCATTAACTGTTTTGAGCAGTTACAAAATATTTTCATGTACTATTTCTTATACTTGTATACTTGTATCATACCCAGTACCTAATAATAATTATTATAATAATAATAATGCAGGGTATAACGTGTTTTAGAGGTTGGTATAAGTCTTTAAGTTATAAGCTATACATTTTTTTTACACCATAGTTTCATCTGACATCACAAAATAAGAGAATAAAGGAATGTACTTCTTATCTTAAGAAGAAAACGTGGTTCTAGGCTACTTTATATCTGCTGTCCTGCATTAACATTTAGCTTACGCTTAAGAAATTATTTCATGTATAATTCATAAGAAAGCTGATTTAGTTACGTAATTGTTCCCTAGAATAAAATGAAATGTTTGAAATGTCAGACAGCTGGACATCAGCAGTGCTGTCTGGTTGCCGAGATAGTTGTGACGCTAATCATATTCAGACAATAATAATGCATGCAATAATGCATCCTCTGCTAAGCTGATCACAATCATTAAACAGCCAACCAGCTCACACAGCCATGATGGCCACCAGTAAATTAACAGACAGTCCATTACTCGGCTGTTGACTCAACATGATGCATTGTGAAATAAAGCAACCCTTAGTCTCAACCTGCTCACTATCAAACACACCTGGGCTGCCTCTGTTATTCACACAATATTGAAAGGAAAATCAGGTTCTAAAGAGTTTATTTAGAAAACAGGTTGAATATTGACCCAGAGTTCTCTCCTATAATTGTTCTCTGCTAAATGCCATGTCTGCATGGCTGGGTTTTAGGGCATATGTGGCATTGTTAAGCTATGTGTATTTTTTAGAGGACAACATAATCTTATATTTCATGAACACACCTGCTGTCTTTATAAATTAACAAAAGCATTTATCACATCATTAGGATGGTTGTCATACAGCAAAAAGTAATGATTATATACCATACTATGGTATACTTTACTATACTATAACATTTTATACTGTACTGTACAATATAAGATATACAGTGCCTTGCAAAAGTATTCACCCCCCAGGAATTTATCCAAATTTGTCCGAATAACCAATGCTAAATACACATATTGATTTTATTGCAAACTAATGCATCTGGTCAGAAACACTTAAAAACGGAGAAGCTCCCGATGAAAGATATTATCTTAACATAATTCAATTCAAATTAGCCTTCATCTGTAAATTACTAAAGCAGCTCCTATCGTCTAAACAAAAACCACCTGAAGGAGAGAGAAACTGAAAACTGGAGCGCAATCCAAGGAAAAGATAAGGTAATAGAACTTCATAACATAGGAATGAGGCATAAAATTATATCTAAGAGGTTGGACATCACAGTTAGCACGTTTTTTGTGCATGTGTGTGTGGCCACATTTTAAAACACTATGTGTAGTACAAACGTAGCTCAAGCTATACCTCACTTATCCCCACCCCTACATGCTTCAATATACCTTTTAAACAGGAAAGTTTTCCTAAACACTAGGCCCAAGGCCCAATTAATCGACACATGATTAACACAAAAAAGGAAATGTTCTACAGTGGCATCAAGCCAGTGTCCTAATCTGAATCCCAGCGTGAATCTGTGGCACTATTCTGAAAAGAAGATGGAGCAAATCTGCCAGAAATTTGTAATCTGCTATTTATAATCCAGACGAATCTGATGACTGAATACTTTGAAGGCACAGAGTATACTGTCCTAATCTATACAGCTTTTTATAAGAATGCAGTCTGGCATCTCATATATAATAAAAGTGAATCTGTTTTTCAGTATTCAGTAGTCAGTCTGACTCACAAAAATAGTGTATTACTCTTCTGCACCTATTCATACCATGAGAATAGATATAGAGGACACAGATGGAGGAGCAGCAGCAAGTCCTGGTAATGATGCAAGATGTGTGTGATGCAAATTTCCCACAGGGAGCAGCGATCACAGGGAGACAGACTGATCCTCACATCCCTCTGGAGCAGTTACTATGGAACTGATAGCTAAAGCATCAGCTCACTGAGTAGTAAGACAGCTTAATCCAATCTGAGAATCTAATAACAAATGCAAAGATATTTGCAAATGATGCTAAAGTGTTTTTCCATGCAGTGTTGTTTTAACATAACAAAATTGGGCTATTCATTCTCTACACTCTATATTAAATATCATAATGATCATTCTTTTAGTCAGCAGAAACTATCTAGGGTATACGTTGCCACAGATACACAATAAACACATGTCAGATGCACATGCTTGTATTAGATGTCTCACTGCTGCATTTGACCAATTCCGCTCAAAGCAATACACTGTAAAAAGATAATCAAATTCCATTTAAACAGAACACCACCAGCTACTAAACAAGTCTTTTTTTGTTGCTGTTGTTGTTGTTCCAATGAATTTCTTGCTTACAAACACTAATATCTAATCTATTTCCATTTCACAAGCCATACTGTCAAAATGCTAGTACATGACAAGGACACTGACTGGCACCTGTATTAATTAGAGCAAGGTATGAAATCACAAATTGCCCTAATCCTGTCATGACTTGTGTTCTCAGCGAGCAGAAGAAAAAGTCTCAGGAGGCCAAACTGCTGTCCTGGTGATATATTTTACACCAGAGAGACTGAAGCCCTGGAAACTTATTAAAGCTAGTGGTGTATGTCAGATCTCTTCATCTCTTTCAGTGCAGGCCAATGTAATGTGTAATTCTATTCATAACAGCAGTGTGTGTGTGTGTGTGTGGGTGTGTGTGTGTGTGTGTGTGTGTGTGGGTGTGTGTGTGTGTGTGTGTGTGGGTGATGTATTGATCGATGGACATAACAGTCTATATAAGATTTTATTTAAGGGCCACCCACATAAAGTCCATAATAACTTAACTGTCATAATAAATAAAATAAATTAACTGTCATAAACATTTATTATGGATACATCAACACCACATTTGGTCCACTCCCCTGCTCATTTATTGTTAAAATCCACCAATACCAGGCATAACATTATGAGCACTGACAGGTGAAGTGAATAACACTGATTGCACCTGTTAGTGGGCAGGAAAAATGGGCAAATATAAGGATTTGAGCAAGTTTGACAAGGGCCAAATTGTGATGGCTACACGACTGGATCAGAGCATCTCCAAAATTGCAGCACTTGTGGGGTGTTCCCGGTCTACAGTGGTCAGTATCTATCAAAAGTGGTCCAAGGAAGGAACAGTGGTGAACTGGTGAAATGGGCATGGTCATGGGCAGCCAAGGCTCATTGATGCACGTGGCGAGCGAAGGCTGGCCCGGGTGGTCCGGTCCAACAGATGAGCCACTGTTGCTCAAATTGCTGAAGAAGTTAAAGCTGGTTCTGATAGAAAGGTGTCAGAATACACAGTGCATGATGGGTCAGGGTCATGCACTTACAGTCACTGCATCCAGGAATGAGGAACAAATTAACTCCCAGGAATAGGTTCAACTGAACCCTAAGACAACCTGGTAAAGATGTTAGAAGCATTACCAAAGTGTGTACATCCACCATTAAGAGTCCTACATTGCTGCATGTCTGAAAGAGTGTTGTGAAATAAAGAAGCTCCCACTCAGTCAGTCAAAAAACTGACATAAAAAGCTACCCTGACGTATGCAGGTGATCATTAGTGTTTTGGATGATTGTTCGGTGGTTAGATAAAATAAGGATTTTACTGTTTGGCCATAATAATCAGTGCTATGCATGAAGGAAAAAGGTGAGGCCATAATTGATGATGCAAAAAAGCATCATCCCATCCTGGATGTGAAGCATGAATTTGGCAGCATCATAGTGTGCAATGAGTTTTAGACAATACAACAGACGAAATTCATGAGGAACAAGGAAGACATAGCTAGAAAGAAATGGTCACACTGGGTCCAGCAGGAGAATGATCCTCCAGAGCTGTAACTAAACTGCAACAAAGCAAAGGTAGTGGAGAGATCTTTATAAAGCCTTTATAAAGCCTTGGTCTGAATCCTGGAGAAACGTTTGAAGGATTCTTGTAGCCCTTAAAAATGTGCCCTTAAGCAAAGCATTGCAGGAAATACTTTGCATGCTGACTGTATGTAAATTAAGGGCAGTGTGAGTCTGTTGGATTTTAGGACAAACCTAAGTTTTATCAAAATTTTACTTATCAAACTTATACTTAAAACAATACTTTCTTCTTGTGAACATTTCATGAACAGTGCAGCAGTGACCCAGTGTCTGAGTCATGGAGGATACTGATAGAAATGACTCATTTTTTTCCAACAAAAACCAGGACTTTTGTTGCTGGAGTTTTAAGAAGTTATAATTCAACATACTTCCCTAGCTAAAGCTGTATGGTAGCTAATAAGCAACACTGCGGTGATCTTGTAACTATAATACAGAAAATACTTCATAAACTGAAGAGAAAAAATAACTGATTTCCCCGTTATAATTTTATACAAACCCACAGAGGTACGAACATGGGCTTAATCGACTAGAGTGATGCAAAGTGTTATATTTTATCTTGATACATTTCAGTTAAACTATTATGTAGCGTAATTGAATTATTTCTATATTTTATGGTATATCAAAACATATTTTGTTGTATTTTTTTTTTATATCTGTAGAACATATTTTGTGTATTATGTATAAAAGACACTTCTATGTATTATTTAATAATTATTTAATTTTTGTACTTTTGTATTAAATATATATATATATATATATATATATATATATATATATATATATATATATATATATATATATATGTATATATTAATGCATGTTCTTGGGTTCTTGAAAATTTTTAAAAAAAATCAGTGTCCTTCACTTCAAGCGTGGAAGATTCATGTTGGTCATAACTGAAGAAAAAAAAGATCCCAATTAAAAGTGATTTACAGTAACAGAAAAAGACCATAGATACACTGAGACTTCAGAAGAATTTGCAGATCGCCTGAAGTTAAACCTTCATATCATTTGCACATAAAATACACTGAGAACTTGTGGTGTAAAAAGCAGATAAATAAGATTTACTAGGTCTGTAAGTGGTCAAAGGTCTCCAACCTTGAAATACACTCGTCGCCGTTGTGAGTATCTTCATGTCATAAATACAACACACTGCCAAAGTCAAACTCCTGCCCCCCATTTTACTATATGCAAATAATATGCACAATTCGTTCCTTTAAATCCAAACAGCTGAAATCCTAAACCCTGGACACACTGAGATGCATGTTTGTCACACTCCTTGCATGACTTTCAGAGAGAGCTACACATTAACACACATGATGATGTTAATAAAAAGGTGCCATCGTAGTGCTGCCTGGCTTTTATTGCTCTGTAAACATTGTACAGAGATCAACTCTCCAATAAAGAGGCCCTGAGCTTAAGAGCAATATAGCATGAAATTCAGAGTATACAAAGCTCTTTGTAATGAAGCACCATCCAGTGGACATGGCTTACTGCCATCAGTGTCATTAATGCTTTACAGCTTATTTTATGGAACAGAAATATTAAAGTGCACTGGAAATGCAGCCATTTTAAACACGCTGCTATTGTTTACATCATGAATAAAATGTGTCTCATCAAATGATAAGGTTGTAGATTAATATGACAATCTGACCAAAAAAGCACAAGTTTGGTACGATGTCGAAGGTTATGGAAACAGGAAATATAAAAGTAAAGGAAATTGTGATGCAACATCCAGACAAAGTGTAAATGACTGTAACCTCAGGTGACCTACCTCAGGAAGAACAGGCCCAGCCAAACTGGACTTTACCAGAGTTCAAATGAATAAAAATCCAAAGAATTGGAACAGATATTAAAATAGATATGTCTGTTCAGTAAAAAATTGAAAAAGCCTCACCACATTCGAGATAACCACCTTCCAAACCCAAGCTGTGTTTGGTGTCTGTGAAAAACGTTTTGCTGTGTATGAGTAAAGTCAGGACGGGCGGGAAAAGATGTCGGCCTTCTGGGGAGGCTTGTTTGAAAAATGCACAAACGTTATCAACAGGGGTTATGCAAGAATAGCTTGGTGGAAACCTTTGCCTGGTACTGTACTGGGCCCCTGGATGCATGCGGCCAAGAAATCATGCCCTAAAAAATTCTCCTAATTACCCTAGCTGAGTGGGAGTGCGTCAGACTGCTGCTGGGTGTCCTGCTGGTTATCGTATGCACTCCACATGTAGGTTTTTTTTTAATACTATTTTCTATTTTTAGTTTTGAAACTTTTCTCATACACCTACAGTCATTGTTTCAACTGTGGAAAGAAAGAAGGATCTAACTCTCATCAGTTATCAAACCTTTGAGAGATAAGATGTATGGGAAAAAATGATGATTTATCATGTTGATCTTACTGGATTTTTAAGTTTTTATTCATCACACTTTTCAATAGCCATTGACCTGAACGCTAGCTAAAATTTGTTGACACATATTCATAGTACATGAATAATTTTTAACCTTAGAGAAAGAATTTTTGATTGATCATTCATAATTGAGTGCAAAACACAAGTAAAAAACTAACATTAGCATTAGTGCTACACTATAGGTCTCTGTTGACTGAAGAAACATGACTGATCTCAGGTTTTGTTTGTGAATGATATTTCTATATTTTCAAAATAATCCTATTCAAAATCCTATTGCATTCATTGACTAAGAATGTGCCAGATGTCCTGCTGGTTATGCTCTTTTGTCTTATACCCCTGAGGTCATCACTGTTCACATGACAACCACAGTCAGGCCACTCTATAAATCTGGGCTTTATGGATGAGTTGCATGAAGCTATGCAAAATCCTATTTGAAGTTGGCCAAAAGGAAAAATCATAGCAAACAAGAAGAAAAGCAAGAAATCTCTAGTCTGATTAAAATCAAAATTGAACTTTTCAACATATTAATACAATAGTGTTCATCACAGAGATAAGCCCGAGAGTGAAACATGGTAGTGGTAGCATCATACTGAAAGTTACCCTTATCCACTCAATGATTTTGGTGGACTGCCTTCTCTAGAGTGTCACCATATTCCAGCTTTTTAAATTATGGTTTTAATGATACGGTATATCCAGATTTGGAATTTGTTTCAACAAAATTACTAAATATCTAAAAACTAAACCCTGATTGATATTTTCCAGAATTTTGTCCTTTTCATAGCTGGTCAGTCATCTGGATGCTGTTTGTTTAGGTAGGTTTTCTAGCAAAGTCTAGGGTCTTAAAAGAACAGGTGCATATATTATGAGATCATGTGACACTTAGTTGCACACAGGTGGACTCCATTCAGCTAATTACATGACTTCTGATGGCAACAGATTGCAGTCATACTAATCTGGGTTTTCACACCAGCAGTGGTAAATACTTTTGCAATCACAGTTCTTGAGGTTTTTTTTTAAAATAATTTTGCAAACTATTATGACTTATTTTGTGGATTCGTGACATATAGTTGTGCTAAATAAGTCCATTTATGTTCCAGGTTATAACAAAACCCTTACAATGAATACTCGTCAAAGGCTTATTATGTCAAACGGAAATCCTGTGACGCAGAATATTCCTGTGGATTTCAGGTGTTTATTATGTTTAACTCAAACACCTCAGTATTCAATAGAACTGCTCAAAAGAAGAGAGAAGTGAGGAAGACTGGTATCAAATGCACAGATGAAAGAAGCCTGCAGATTTAGGGTCTTTTTTGTCTCTGCATGTTCAAAGGAAACAGCTGCTGACTGCACAAGGCTTAGGGCCTATTCATCTGGGGCCGAGACACAATGGTTATCCCGAGGCACAGAAAAACTGGAGCGAATGTACACACCGATATGATCGTAGACACACACACACACACACACACACACACACACACATATGCATACACACTTCAAAGGACAGAGAGACATGCTGTGATAGACTCCACTAACTCTGTCATTAGTTTCATAAACAGGATTTGTCTCCTCAGAAGTAACCTCTAAGGCCCTTTTGTAATTAGTATCAAACAACTGCTTTTCAAAATCTGTTCGTTAATATTGGCCTGACAAAAAAACCCTTAAGATCAAACGAGCTTCATTTTTCACCGTTTCCAGAACTACAGACTATACCAGTAGTGACTTAACCAGCCAGCCAACTGGCCACCAGTGTGCATTTGATATACAAAGTTCTTTGAAAATAACAATTAGCATTGCAAAGATGGCCTGCTCACAGCCCGCCTTCGAAAAACATCGCAAACAAAGCGAGCCGAAAAGTCGGATATCAGCAGGTGACGTCTGTGTCCAGGCCTCATCCCCTAAACTGGAGGTAACTTGGGCGTGTTTCCCTCTCGCTTGCTAAAATTCAAATAGGTCCCAGGCCACGTCTATGTCACGCTTCCTAGCTCATTAGACTCGTCATATGTTTCAGTTGATATTTGCATCACAAGCAAATCACTACTGTGTGATTCTTGAGATGAAAGAGAAAGGCTCACCTATGTTTTCAATGCCAAATACGAGCAAAGCACAGCTTATTGACTCACCTCAATGCAGAAAAAGAACGAATTACTGAAAAGAACAGCAGAGTTAAAAAGGTAATGTGAGATCATCAAATATATGCACAGTGTTTTTTTAAGTATCTCTGAAGTGCACAGACATGATGACTACAATAATGTGTGTAAATGTAATATAGCCTGAGAGTTTTAAAATAAAGGAAAAAATGTTGAAAGCAGAATGAGAGAGTTCTCATTTTCGTTTTTCTATTCAAATAGATTTGCATGGGCCCCGTGAGGCATGAGACAAGGGTGCTCTGTGCCCATCTGCTGCTGCTTTCACTCTTCTTGTGAAACCAAACCAACATGCAAAGTGAGGCTTGGATAAAAAAAAAAAGCCCATCCCCCAATAAAAGCAAGGTGTATACAGTACAAACTACAGGAGAGTCCAAAAGTCTGAGGATAACAGCAAAGCATCCTTAACAACAAAAAAACGTTACTGATATTTCACATGCTCATACTTTTACATTATTTGTTGCTCGCTACTCCAGAATTGTACAGACTGTTTAATGATTAGAAAGTATTATTCTCAAATACTGAGACATTAATCATATAAAGAGACAATACCTCATCGATGACTGCTCTTAATGCGCCAGTATACAGCTTTATTTCACAATGCAGATGAAAATGTCAGGTAGATTTCATCTACATATAAGTATTCCTTTAAAAATAAAATACAAATATTAGTAACTCTGCTTATTACATTAAGGGTCACATACATTAACAATACTTATTACAGAGAAGAAGGTAAAATGTATTTTGAGTATGAGAAAACTATATAAAGCACAGAGAAGCTGTTCATGTTGTTAAGTTAAAGTTGTTAAAGAGTGTGTGTGTGTGTGTGTGTGTGTGTGTGTGTTGTGTCTGTGTGTCTGTGTGTCTGTCTGTGTCTGTCTGTCTGTCTATCTATTTATCTGTCTGTCTGTCTATCTATCTATCTATCTATCTATCTATCTGTCTAACTGTCTGTCTGTCTGTCTGTCTGTCTGTCTGTCTGTCTATCTATCTATGGAGATCAGTAATAAGGATAAAAAAATTGTTTTTTTAGTACTTTTTTCAGTTAACAAAGGAGTGGAAAGCTTAAGCCCACCACAGATTGCACTGTGCTTGTGTGTTTCCCCCAATGGCTCTCCCTGCTCCAGCTCATTTACAGGGCTGTTATTAGTGGACTGAGTTAACAAGACCCATCTGCAAAGGCACAGGAGGACAGATGGCCCTTACAAGATCACCTCAATTAAAGGTGTGCACACAGGTATAAGACACACCTTACACTGCCTTTACCTTAATGCATACAGCTGGGTCCAAAAGTCAGTGCACTATCAAGTGGAGTCTATATGCTTTTGATATTTCAATGTAGTTGACACTTAAAATTGAGGCAGATTACTTTAGGAGAAAGTTAAGAGAAAGTGTAACGCATCTGACTATTTACTTTCAAATTTCAGATTGTTGTGATGGCCTGTTGTGATTTTTGTTTAAACAGTATCACATTTATGCTAGGAGCACGGTTTTTTCATCTTTAACGTGGTGTCACTTTATAACAAGTCACACATCTACATTCATAAAAGGATAACACTGGAAATTCAATTTATGAGCGGTATTACTTTTGTAGCATTTGGGGCATTGGTGGCTCAGTGGTAGGTTTCTCGCCTCATCTCGTTTCATGTGGAAGGCCCGGGGTTTGATTCCCAGCCAATGCCCAAACCCCAGCCACTGGATGCAGTGCCGGTCCCAAGCCCGGAAAAATGGGAGGGTTGCGTCAGGAAGGGCATACCGGCGTAAAACATCTGCCAAGTTGTTGTGCGGACCAGGGTTTGGGCCGCTGTGGCGACCCCGAACAGGGAGCAGCCGAAAGCAACTTCTATTACTTTTGTAGCATTTATTAATTTCAAAATCCTTTCCCATTCCTCTCAGTGATTTGAACTCATATAAATACTTCAGAATCAGTTAATACAATCACCTATTGCAGCACTTTCTGAAAATAAGGATAAACTGTAACACTTCTATCAAGCACATATGCATAAATCATTCTGTCTGTGCTTCAAATACTTTGTAAGTTAGTACTGATTATATGTAAGCATTTTATAAACTTTAATAATGAATCATGAAGCTGTAATAATAAACTATTAGTAATTTCTTGACAACTTATAAGCATATTGAAAGGCAAGTGTCACTATACATGATAGTGTTATGTTCTGCTCTGCACAAGGTTTATAATATATATATATATATATATATATATATATATATATATATATATATTGCTAAAAAGTTTGGGATCACTTGCATATTTCAGCTTGATTTCAGCTACGGGGGAAGACTCCATCAGCCAATCCATCTTTTGGGAAATGCTCCAGGAAGCATGGCGTGAAATCTCATCAGATTATCTTGAAAAATTGACAGCTAGAATGCCCAGGCTTTAATTGCTGCAAGGCAAGAAGAAAACATCATTTCCATCAAAATCATTATTTCTAACTCTGACATGTCAGCATGTCCTGTTCCTCTGCTATATTTTCTATTAAGACTAATTTCGTGTGTGTTTCCTTGGAAAACAATAACATTTTTGAGTTATCCCAAACATTTGAGTGGTAGTGTATACATACAGACATGTTACTGCAGTTTGAGATCTTTGATGTCAGAGCAAAAAAGGCACAAGAATAATGAGTTTTGTTCTAAAACATCTCACACACATACAAGCAGACACGTCTACACATGTAGCTTCCAGTCCCTCCATGGTTAAGTGTTCGCTCCATATGTGAGTAAGATACACATAAGTCTTTATAAATACAAAGTTCATCTGTAGCCTTGCCATAATGAAGAATGATTTAACATTTTTACTATAACCACAGTGTAGCTACACTGTGCACGTGCTAAAGAGAGTGGACTTCCTCCTTCTTCATCTTATTCTGAGCGCTGAGCAGAGCTGAGCTCCTGTGCTATAATCTGATGGAAGGGTAAATCACAGCATAGCATAATAGTGATTATGATGATGACCATGATACAGTAATTATTATATTATTAATACAGAATAATGCTTTCTTTTTCATAAAGGCATGGGTTAAGTGCTGTGCAGATACGTATCATCATTAAATCACTCTGTCACGCTTAAAGACTTTACTGTAATAAATCTTTTCTAGAAAATATAAATCTTAAACCAAGAAAGCTTGAATTGCCAGGCCAAAGTGCTATACAAAAAGAGATACATTAAATACTTTAATCACATTTCCATGATCCCAGTGTTGAGAACTACTAATACTAATTTAAACGCTGATGTTCCTAATCCCAATTTAATCCCAGTTTAACCTCTGATTAAATAAACACACTTCTTTGCAATCCACTCAGCACGTTTGCTTTGAAGTGTACCATATGTGTCCGCTGAATAAAATCCAACCACATCGTCCTCCTTCATAATGAATGTATACACATTTCTCATGAGTCCAGGTTCCAACCAGAACATGAGGTTTAGTCTATTAATGCAGACATCTAATGTGATGTACATTTTTATCACTTTTTATGTGCATGGAGAACTGAAAGGTCATTTCTAAATAAGCAATCAGTTCTATACAAATGTATACATTTTAAACATATCTGTGAGACAGAAATTAAACAAGGACAATTGTACAGGTCGTGGGCTAAAACAATTCAGTTAGTGATTTGATTTAATCAGTACCACTATAAAATATGAATATCAGTATTCCTGTTTTAAAAGTATATAATGGAATAAAATCAGACAAGACTAAAAGAAGGTAAGAGTGAGCACCTCTCTAAGGGCTTCTGAGACTTGCAGCAGTGAGTGGTTACATCAGTGTGCACTGCTCCATGGTAACGTCATGTCTTAGAAACACACAAACAGCAGCAGGTCTCCTCTTACTGCAACGTCCTGCCCCTACACCCCAGCATTCATCAGAATATACCCAGATATTTGTTCCTAAAAACAAAAGCCATTCTGATCATGATCCTAACATTATTTATCATATCTGCCGTGGGTTCTTTTGCATCTAAGGATCCGCCTGCATACATGCATAGAGTATAAGACCTGCAAAGCTTAACGAATAGGCTGCTTCATAAGAATGTAAAAAAAACAAACAAACAAACAACTGAAGAAACATATCCATAGTTTACATAGTAAACAGCTTAGATTTCACAATGTCATATTCTTCTCTACAGCGGTGATGTAGATGCACAATGGATCAAGACTAATATCTGGGCACAATTCTTGGGTATATGTATGTATGTATGCTTTGTTTGGTAAGCTGTAATGACAACAGCAGGAAGAAGAACAGGGGGAAGAATTATTAATTATTAAGAAATTATTAATTATTATTATTAGTAGTAGTAGTAGCAGTGTGTTTGTTGTCCCTGTTGCTGCTGTTATTATCATAATAATCTTAGAATAATGTAATATTATATATACTAATATTCGTGTTGCCAAAGAAAGCTATTTTCCATACATTATTATTATTATTATTATTATTATTATTATTATTATTATTATTACTATTATTATTATTCTTCATCTTCTTGTTGCTGATATTTTTATTATGAGTAGTAGTTGCATGTAAATTATACACTATTCTATTCTATTCTAGTCTTTGAACCCTAGTATAGATATGATTTCAAAGAAACGTCAAAGGCATCTTCCGACAAAGCATTATCTCCTCCCTCTGGACACATTGGAAATGACAGGTCAGGAAATGCTAAAAGCAAAACTTGATCAGAACAAAAGCAAAAAAAAAAAGGACAACTCATTTAAAACACATGATGCTTTGTCTGGGAGAAATGAACTTTTAACTAATAAATAATGAAAGTGTAGTGCAGTGTGCAAATATTATAGGGAAACAAATGTACTGATGAATGGCTGTGAAAACCGAACCTCATATAATATATGAGGACGTACACAATAGTTTATTTCAAATGAATGATATACATATAAATAAAGTTTCTTTATATTAAAGAACATTATTCAGTACCTGCTATGAATTATCCAGTAACCATTGCACATCTAAGCACATTAAAAATAATATTGAATACTAAAAAATATGTTACATGTGATCAGAATTTTTAGACAAAAGGAGATGCATTACATGGTGCTGGTATTAATAAAATCTTTCTCCCAGTCATTTTTAGTTTAAGGCCAGGATTAAACACCTAGATACTTTTAATATTTAGAAATGAAACTGGAAATGATGCAGATGTACTGCAGTAAAGAAATCTAAGGCAGTAAGCAGACCTGTGGTCTCTGTGTATGTGTGTGTGTGTGTGTGTCTGTGTGTCTCTCTGTGTGTGTGTGTGTGTGTGTGTGTGTGTGTGTGTGTGTGTGGGGTGTGTGTGTGTGGAGAGAGAGAGAGAGAGAGAGAGAGACATCCATTTCATTGTTTAGTGCGGCTCTGACCTACATACACACAGGTGATTTTATTCACTTCTCCAGTGTATGATAATGTTAGCATGATAAGTAGAACACTCATCACATGGTGGATGATGGTGTAGTAGATAATGAAAGTAACACTTCTTAGATTTCTAAAAGATTTTTCATAGTGGGATAAAATATATAGAGGATTTATTATGTGCTATGGAAAATAAACACACTTAAAATAAACAGCCAAGCAATTTTCATTACTCTACGTGTTAGTGTGTTACCTTTCATATCTATTAATGGTTAATGGTTAATTTAAACGACTAAAACACCTTCCTCATACTGAGTACTTTATCCAGACCCGGAAATACAATGTCAATCTCAATCCAAAAATAATTACAACATTGCCTGTGGACATTTTTTTTTAAATAACATCATACTGGAAATTTGTCATTTGTATTTGTCATTCATCACCATGGGAAGTGTATCAGTGACACCTGCTGGTATTTCAGGTGTAAGATGGTCATTTGAAATATTTGAGGATTTTAATTTGTGTGTTTTGTTTGTTTGTTTGTTTCCGTTTTATAATATCTGCCATAAAATCAGTGTACTTTGTAACAAAATACTCCTAGGCTGGAGTTCTCAACTGGTATATGTATCCCTGCTAGTTGCAACTATTTCACACATTAACACAAAACCAAAACATTTTGTATCGTCAAACTGTTTAAGTAATAGAAATAATAAATATTTGTCAGGTAATTTGCTTCCTCAAGGCTTTTTTTTTTCCTTTTTTCAACAGGATTTGACCTCTTTTTAGTACTGTGACCATATAGGATGGTCATAGGAGCCTTCTCTTCCCCTCCTCCATAAAATGCAGTAAATCATGTGAGCTAAACTTCCACTGTAATCATCTTTTCCACCCTGAGAATGACTTTGCAATTGCGTAACATTCAGTACGAGGATAAAATGACTGTATGGCTCTTGACGTTTGAATTCATGTGTGCTTTAAAATAATCCACAACAGGCTGGAAATACACTCAAGAAATGCCAAGTGAGGACAATATTAAATACATGAATAGGAAATGATTGTGTAATTTAAATTGTGTAGATAACATGTAAAATCCAGTCTTTTGTTCACACAGACGGAGGTGACATCATCTTAAACTGAGACATTCCTTATTTCAAGAAACTCCACCACACTTGTTCATGCACTAATATACCTTACTGGAATAGGTTACATATTTATATGAATGCTTGCTTGTCATTTATATATTTATTTGTTCATCTTAAAATTGCCTCTTGCTTTTCTATTGCATCATATATTACAAAGCTGACAGCAAAAAATTTGCTTCTTGAGTCTACATTTTCCATCACACAGTTTCTTTTGTCTTTAAATGGTCTATAAATGAGTTGGACGCTTGGCTCCTGCTGTGACATGCCATGTTGTGAAGAGTGTTTCCTCCTCATGTGTATACTTCAAGATGTCTGCTCTGCTGCTCCCTGGGTATAACTGTGAACTTTCTCTAGGTTCTTAAACATTAACAAGGGCCCCATCATGTGGGTATATAAACTCCTGAATAACTTATAAGGGTTCCCTGTCATTTGTACCAGCGCTGACCAAACAAGAATAATAACATTTGGTCACTTCAGTGGAAATATATTTCACTAATGGAAAGTTATTCTAGCATTTTCCCCAAATGGTTTGTTTACATATAAACAAGATGTAACTCCTCTGAAGACAACATGTTTTGTTACAGGTAATAAACCAGTGCTTGGCCTTAATTACTACGGCCTAATGACTTCCTTGGCAAAGAAATAGAATACACAGCAATCAAAGAGAGCAATGTCTTAGGACAAAGTCCATACATTTACCGCTTATTTCTTCTCAGATCTGTTATAAAAAAAATCAGACTCATCCTTTATGTTATACTAGGACACTTTAACCCTACCTCTGTAAACACAATTTCATAAGACCTACAATATACAGGTGCATCCCAATAACTTAGAATGTCATAGAAAAGTTCACTTGTTTCAGTAATTCAATTCAAATTGTGAAACTTGTGTATTACATAAATTCAATGCACACAGACTGAAGTAGTTTAAGTCTTTGGTTCCTTTAATTGTGGTGATTTTGGAATCTAGCCATGGGGGTCACAGTCCAGTGACTTCTGTGCCGGTCCCAAGCCCGTAAAAATAGAGAGGGTTGCGTCAGGAAGGGCATCCGGCGTAAAACATTGCCAAATTTAACCATGCGAATCATCAGTACTCTGAATTTCATACCGGATCGGTCGAGGTCCGGGTTAACAACGACCGCCATTGGTGCCATTGAAGAGGAAAGGTAAGAGTGCAGGACTGAGAATAGGAACTCTGAATGTTGGTACTATGACAGGGAAAGGTAGAGAGCTGGCTGATATGATGGAGAGAAGGAAGGTGGATATACTGTGTGTACAGGAGACTAGGTGGAAGGGTAGCAAGGCTCGTAGTATAGGAGCAGGATTCAAGCTGTTTTATTATGGTGTGGATAGTAAGAGAAATGGGGTAGGTGTGGTCCTGAAGGAGGAGTTTGTGAGGAATGTTCTGGAGGTGAAGAGAGTGTCAGACAGGGTGATGAGTCTGAAGTTAGAGATTGAAGGGGTGATGTTGAATGTTGTTAGTGGTTATGCCCCACAGGTAGGTTGTGAGTTAGAGGAGAAAGAGAGATTCTGGAGTGAATTAGATGAGGTGATGGAGAGTATTCCCATGGGTGAGAGAGTGGTGATAGGAGCGGATTTTAATGGACATGTTGGTGAGGGGAACAGAGGTGATGAGGAGGTGATGGGCAAGTTTGGAGTTTAGAAAGGAACCTAGAAGGACAGATGGTAGTGGACTTTGCTAAGAAGATGGACATGGCTGTGGTTAACACTTATTTTCAGAAGAGGGAGGAGCATAGTGTGACTTACAAGAGTGGAGGTAGGAGCACACAGGTAGACTACATCCTATGTAGAAGAGGCAATCTGAAAGAGATTAGTGACTGTAAAGTGGTAGTGGGAGAGAGTGTAGCCAGATAGCATAGGATGGTGGTGTGTAGGATGACTTTGATGGTCTGTAAGACAAAGAGGTCAAAGATAGAGATGTGGAAGCTGAAAAAGGAGGAATGTTGTGAGGAATTTAGACAGAAGTTGAGGCAGGCTCTGGGTGGTCAGGTAGTGCTGCCAGATGACTGGGAAGCTACAGCAGAAGTGATCAGGGAGACAGGGAGAAAGGTGCTGGGTGTGTCATCTGGAAGGAGGAAAGAAGATAAGGAGACTTGGTGGTGGAATGAGGAAGTCCAGGATAGTATCCAGAGGAAGAGGTTAGCCAAGAAGAAGTGGGACATGGACAGGACTGAAGAGAATAAACAGGAATACAAGGAGTTACAGCGCAGAGTGAAGAGGGAGGTGTCTAAGGCCAAGCAGAAGGCATATGATGAGTTGTACACTAGGTTAGACACTAGAGAAGGAGAGAAGGACTTGTACAGCTTAGCTAGGCAGAGGGATCGAGATGGGAAGGACGTGCAGCAAGTTAGAGTTATTAAGGATAGAGATGGAAGGGTGCTCACAAGTGAGGAGAGTGTACAGAGGAGATGGAAGGAGTACTTTGAGGAGCTGATGAATGAGTAAAATGAGAGGGGAAAAAGAGAAGAAGGGGTGAACTCTGTGGAACAGAAAGTAGATAAGATTAGAAAGGATGAAGTCAGGAAGGCTTTGAAGAGGATGAAAAGTGGAAAGGCAGTTGGTCCTGACGACATCCCGGTGGAGGTCTGGAAGTGTCTAGGAGAGGCAGCAGTGGAATTTTTAACTAGTTTGTTCAACAGGGTTTTAGAGAGTGAGAGGATGCCTGAGGAATGGAGAAGTGTGTTAGTGCCAATCTTTAAGAATAAGGGTGACGTGCAGAGTTGCAGCAACTATAGGGGGATAAAGTTGATGAGCCATACAATGAAGTTATGGGAAAGAGTAGTGGAAGCTAGGTTAAGGAAGGTAGTGGAAATTTGTGAGCAGCACTATGGCTTCATGCCCAGAAAGAGCACAACAGATGCAATTTTTGCTCTGAGAATTTTGATGGAGAAGTATAGGGATGGTCAGAGGGAGTTGCACTGTCTGTTTGTAGACTTGGAGAAAGCGTATGACAGGGTGCCAAGAGAAGAGCTGTGGTACTGTATGAGGAAGGCAGGAGTAGCAGAGAAGTATGTCAGAGTGGTGCAGGACATGTATGAGAGGAGCAGGACAGTGGTGAGGTGTGCTGTAGGTCAGACAGAGGAGTTCAAAGTGGAGGTGGGACTGCATCAGGGATCGGCTCTGAGCCCTTTCCTGTTTGCTATAGTGATGAACCAGTTGTCAGAGGAGGTCAGACAGGAGTCTCCTTGGACAATGATGTTTGCAGATGACATTGTGACCTGTAGTGAGAGCAGGGAGCAGGTGGAGAAAAACCTGGAGAGGTGGAGGTTTGCGCTGGAGAGAAGAGGAATGAAAGTCAGTCGTAGTAAGACTAAGTACATGTATGTGAATGAAAGGGAGGGAAGTGGAACAGTAAGGTTACAGGGTGAAGAGGTGAAGAAGGTACAGGAGTTTATGTACTTGGGGTCAACAGTCCAGAGTAATGGAGAGTGTGGGAAAGAGGTAAAGAAGCGAGTGCAGGCAGGTTGGAATGGGTGGAGAAAGGTGTCGGGAGTTCTGTGTGATAGGAAAATATCAGTGAGAATCAAGGGGAAGGTGTACAGGACAGTGGTGAGACCGGCCATGCTGTATGGTTTAGAGACAGTGCCACTGAGGAAGAGACAGGAGTCAGAGCTAGAGGTAGCAGAGCTGAAGATGTTGAGGTTCTCTTTGGGAGTGACAAGATTGGACAGGATTAGGAACGAGTACATCAGAGGGACAGCTCATGTTGGATGTTTGGGGGACAAAGTTAGGGAGGCCAGATTAAGATGTTTTGGACATGTTCAGAGGAGGGAGAGTGAGTATATTGGTAGGAGAATGTTGGACATGGAGCTGCCAGGCAGGAGGCAAAGAGGAAGGCCAAAGAGGAGGTATATGGATGGAATAAATGAAGATATGAAGCTAGTGGGTGCAAGTGTTGAGGATGCAGAAGATAGGGATAGGTGGAGAGAGATGATTCGCTGTGGCGACCCCTGAAGGGAAAAGCTGAAAGAAGAATTGTGATGATTTTGGCTCACATTTAACAAAAACCCAAATTAGAATACTTCATAAGACCAATAAAAAAAACATTTTTAGTGAATTGTTGGCCTTCTGGAAAGTATGTTCATTTACTGTACATGTACTTAATACTTGGTAGGGGCTCCTTTTGCTTTAATTACTGCCTCAATTCAGTGTGGCATGGAGCTGGTATGGAAGCCCAGGTTTCTTTGACAGTGGCCTTCAGCTCATCTGCATTTTTTGGTCTCTTGTTTCTCATTTTCCTCTTGACAATACCCCATAGATTCTCTATGGGGTTCAGGTCTGGTGAGTTTGCTGGCCAGTCAAGCACACCAACACCATGGTCATTTAACCAACTTTTGGTGCTTTTGGCAGTGTGGGCAGGTGCCAAATCCTGCTGAAAAATGAAATCAGCATCTTCAAAAAGCTGGTCAGCAGAAGGACGCATGAAGTACTCCAAAATTTCTTGGTAAACGGGTGCAGTGACTTTGGTTTTCAAAAAACACAATGGACCAACACCAGCAGATGACATTGCATCCCAAATCATCACAGACTGTGGAAACTTAACACTGGACTTCAAGCAACTTGGGCTATGAGCTTCTCCACCCTTCCTCCAGACTCTAGGACCTTGGTTTCCGAATGAAATACAAAACTTGCTCTCATCAGTCAAGTTCTTCTTCTCCTTAGCCCAGGTAAGACACCTCTGACGTTGTCTGTGGTTCAGGAATGGCTTAACAAGAGGAATACGACAACTGTAGCCAAATTCCTTGACAGGTCTGTGTGTGGTGACTCTTGATGCCTTGACCCCAGCCTCAGTCCATTCCTTGTGAAGTTCACTCAAATTCTTGAATGGATTTTGCGTGACAATCCTCATAAGGCTGCGGTTCTCTCGGTTGGTTGTACATCTTTTTCTTCCACATTTTTCCTTCCACTCAAGTTTCTGTTAACATGTTTGGATACAGCACTCTGTGAACAGCCAGCTTCTTTGGCAATGAATGTTTGTGGCTTGTGAAGGGTGTCAATGATTGTCTTCTGGACAACTGTCAGATCAGCAGTCTTCCCCATGATTGTGTAGCCTAGTGAACCAAACTGAGAGACCATTTTTAAGGCTCAGGAAACCTTTGAAGGTATTTTGAGTTGATTAGCTGATTGGCATGTTTACCATATTCTAATTTGTTGAGATAGTGAATTGGTGGGTTTTTGTTAAATGTGAGCCAAAATCATCACAATTAAAAGAACCAAAGACTTAAACTACTTCAGTCTGTGTGCATTGAATTTATTTAATACACGAGTTTCACAATTTGAGTTGAATTACTGAAATAAATGAACTTTTCCACGACATTCTAATTTATTGAGATGCACCTGTATATCTTTCAGTATATAGTGGATATTGTTTAGATTCTTTTATGTCGTCATACTTCACCAAGCCTACAAAAATTGCTATTGTTGAGAAGCACTGAAACCACCGACATCTTTAAGCATCTTTTCGGTGCTGTGTCCTGTACTGTTTTGTGTTTTTGTATTGCAGTGTTTGCACCAGGTTGCACAGCTTGCACTTCATGTAGTTAGGATTTTTTTCTGTCCTTAGCTCTTTGTTGTTGTTTTGTTTTGTAGCTATATGTTGTTATGTTGTTTTATGTAGCACCAGGGTTCTGGAGAAAGGTTGTTTCAGTTCACTGTGTACTGCGTCAGCTATATATGGTTGAAATGACAATAAAAGCTTCTTGACTTGACTTGACTTGAAGCACATGACAATTTACTTACAGTGAAATTTGATCTCAGATAATTTTCCAATTTCACATACAATTAAAAAAAATAATTTCTTAAACGTTCTTAAAGGTAAAATCCCACCTCAGTGTATTCTCCTAAAAAAGTGGGTATCAAATAAAGCTTTAAGTATGTTAAGAATAACTATTGAAACATAAATAAATAAGCATTATGAATAACACTCAATAACAGCAATACTTACTAATACCTGGAGTAAAGGAGCATGGAAACAACCTAACTCGGGGCAAAATATTTCTTGTTATTACACAAGGTCAAACGTGTGTGTCCTTCTGGCCACATTTGTTAGCAATAGTCTGCAGCCAAGTTTCAGAACGATTCTCCTGTGTTCCCAAGTAATTCCAAAGAAATGTTTTCTTGGCATACAAGTCTTTTTTTTTTTTTTTTTTTTTACTGTTGCTGAACAAACTCTGTAAACCACAGAATTCAAACTTATAATACATTAATCAATATCCTCCTGCCTACAACGTCACAATGTTTTAAATCATGTGACAGCAAGTGTTAAATAGCCTTAAGTACAACCTCCATACTGAGGGGTTAGTTGTTATACCGTGTTACAATTATTTCGCAAACAGTGAGAAGTTAATTTTCTCTTCTATAATATATAAATTTTGTGATTGTCTATTGTGTTAAAGAAACCAAAGCTGTAGATAACATTCAGGACGTTGCCTGATAGTTAAGAATGTACAGTATCTAAAAAAAAGTGCATGAATTAATATGAGCTAGATAACTAGTTAGCTGATGAACCTAGCCAGCTGAAATCCCAAGAGCATTTGGATTAGTCAGCTAGGAGGAGTGGCCGAGTTTTCATTTCACTGCTAGTTGTATACAAATAGCAGTGTATGTGACAAATAAAAATCTTGAATCGTCAATTTTGTGTTCATATCATGACAGGATTTAAAGATTTTTCTGAATCTGCAAGAGTGTTTATTTTAAATCATCCATTTGGATGCCCGCATTCCTATCTTCATATTATTAGCTGAGAGAAGTCAGCTGTTAGATGGTCTTCTGTTTTTGTAGTGGCTTAGTGCTTTTGTTGTGTACTCATAGATGCTTTCTGCACATCACTATCAGAGCTTTTCTGGTACCTTAATAGCATTTGGACCATCATTTCTTCCCACTCTCATTCACAGCACTGCTGGTGGCTGTATGCTCATCACATCCTGTACAATTCCAGAGACTGTAGCACATCAAAATCTTACGAGGCTGGAGATACTCATATCTTGATCAGAAAATTTCATGGTCAGAGCATTAATACATAAATAAATGACATCTTAAGGAGAGGATTTTGAAGAAAGAACCAGTAAAGAGATAAACACAATGCCTTCCACTCATTTCAGTTGAAAATTGAGCTGTATAAATAGCAGTTAAAAAGCTAACCAAACCTGTTATTGGGGCCATTCAGGGATACTCTTAACACTGTACTAATGTACCTAATAACCAGTAGATGAGCAGAAAGTCATGGCACATAAATACTCCAAACACAAGAAGACTTTTTTTTGTTAAAGAACAGATTTAAACATAATCCTAAACAGACAATTTACAAAATACTCTAACTGGCTATTAAAAAGCACTTTTTATTTTTTTTATTTTTTTTTACTTTTAATAGAATTCCTATGGAATATTCACCATTATCCAGTTCACTACTGTCCATCCAACTGACATCGAACTCCCCTTACTTTGCTATTCATTGGCAAGAGCATTACACGTATCAAAGTCAAAGTCAACATGAATGACTAAACCTTTTTAAAGATTTGGGAAGTCTTTGGAAGCACATGTGATATATAACTCATTTTCATTTGCATTAGTTTAAGCCTGTTTCAACAATAAACAGTAAAATGTGCTAGCAGAATATTAGTTTAAACATTAGCTAGTTTGGTGAAAAAACTACTATAAGCTGCTGTCATTTTTTGTCACAGCATAATCATCTATGACTTAAAAACAAGTAAGTAATATTCAACAAAGGATACTACAGAACTAGCCCAGCATTAAAAACTAGCATAAACAAACTAGAAAGTGCTGGTTAAACATTAGCTTGTTAGCTTAATGACTAATGAACTTCAAATTATTAGCATCTCCTGTCTCAGCCTAAAAATGTAAGACACTGAAAATTCAGTGATCTTAAAAAGACCCAAAGGGACTATATGTGCTAGATAAATGTTAGCTGGTAGTGAGCCTGTTGAGAAAACTCATAACCCAGTGTAATTACTTCTCTCAGCCTAAACATTATGATTATTAAACAAGCGTGTAACATTAGAAAGTCTTGAACACAGAAACCATAATCACTAGAAAGAGACTAGCACAAAAGAGATTTGTAGTACTAGATAAATTCTAGCTTGCAGCTAGCTTGTTAACAAAACTCATAACCCAATGTAATTTCTTCTCACAGCTGTGAATATTAAACAATGTGTGGCATTAAAAAGCCCTGAACACTGAAAAGTCACTAAAAAGAAACTAGCATGAACAAAACTTGTGCTGAATGTACTGAGTAAATGCTAGTTGCTTTCTCGTCTTAGCTTAGACACTCTTTTGCTACAGAGTCTTAAACTAAGGAAAGTTGTTATGTTTGAACACACAGGCTTCAATAAATAAATGGCCTTAGTATTTAGCCTTAGATAAATAGTATTTCTTCAAGTTAGCTAATATTTCTTGCATTTTTCTAATATTATTTCTTACTAGTTTATTAGCAAACTATGTAGTGTTAGTCATGCATACGACAAGAATATCTACAAAGATTTCATAATGTTTTCAGGCAAAAAGTTTTGGATTACTTTTTTCCTTTTACTTGAATAAAGATTTTATTCTTTGAATATTATATAGGATTTCAAGTCTCATTTCTCAGAACATTTGCCACTCCTGTCCCATCTTGCCATCTGTCATTTTGTTTTTCATTCATTTATAAATGTATTCATTTTTCTTAATTTTATATTTTATATTATTTCTGTTTATTTCTTTGTTCTATAACGTCTTTAAATGTGTTATATAAAAGAAATGTCTTGGCTAGATATGACTTTATTTCCTCTATTCAATCACTCCAAAGGAGGAAGGAGGACGTCTTCAGTGAAAGCATTCTTTGAAAACATATGTTACATTTTCCAAGTGTTCCTTCTTCCTTAGAGATTAAGCAATCTGTGTAGAGATTTGGATTCATCCCAGAGCTTGACTGGATCAAATGACCATATCTACAGTAATGAAAGCATTTAATATAGTGATGTAAACACAAACTTGTTACCAAATTTGGTTTTATCCTCAATTTGGTCTACTCACTTTGCTGCTCAATTGCAAGCGTTCTTGTGTGAGGTCATGCCTGACTTTCAGAGTATCGGTAAAGGCATACTTCACATTCCTGTAAAATGAGCCCCGAGATCCAGAGAGTGGTAAAGCACCTGAACCTGAAGTTTTTGCTTCGATACTAAAAGACTGGATTATATTGGATTAACCGATTATCATTGGGTTTGCTCCTCAATTATTGCCACTTTGCTGATATTTTTGATCCAGTGTTTTCCATTTTAACACACGAGTGGATAGACTGGGTATTTTATTATGGTTTGTGATCAGAGGGAAGAGGAGCGGTGGTAGTCGTATTTATCTAATCACCTTGCTCTGTTTTGCACGTGTGCTGTCTAGCTTTCTCATTTGCCTAACTGCCATTGCTGAGGGCTTAACCTCCTCCTTATTCCTCATCGGTGTAGACAGGCTACATGACTCACATTTCGTCCAAGTTAGAAATATGAACAATCCTACCATTAACCTTCAACCTGCTTGACGTCAACATTCTTTAAACATCCTGACTAAAATAATAGAGCTGTATTTGCACCTGGAGTTATTCAGTAACCCAAAATGAGCAGCTATCAGTCGTTGGCTGTCTTAATTCTTCCCGCTCGGCATGCCATAATACATGAGTAAGCAAAACCGTTCCCTTCCGTGTATGTTAAGAATCCATCCTTGAGGTATAATGATCTAAATAAGATGAAAATAATACTGGTGTGTACTTTTAGAAAACAGTTTAATCTAACACACTAGTGAGCAAACGAGTGAGTTTGCTTAATGGTTCTTAAAATTAGTAAGGATAATATCGTCATGATCCAAGGAATTTTTATATTCCTCATAGAAGCATAAGGATGGAAAAAAAAAAACTTGCATGCTTATTGCAAGCCTTATGGAAAGAAAACCTCTATCGTTAAGTATTATTTAATTTCCTGACTCAGCCTAAACATTTATGAGTGTGCAACTATGAGTGAATTTGTAAAGCATCAAAGGAAAAGGTTATTTTCTTCCATGAGCTACAACATGGCTATTTGACTGACGAAACCTGCCAGGTGAACACATGGGGTTTTATTTTGGGTAGACAAACTTGAATTGTGTTCCCATTGTTTGCTTTTGCAAGTGCTCCAACTCCCAGCCTGTAATTTGCATACAGACTGTTGCACCTGTGTAATCAAAGACAGGCAAAAGTACACCTAATTTCAATATGAGCCTCATTTTATTCATGGCCTCCACTTTCAGAAGCACAGATGACAGAAATGACAGAAATGGAGATATCATACCTGATAAGCAGAGAGAGAGAGGGAAGAACAGGAAAGAGACTAAAACATAGGGAGGGACAGATATAAACAGAAGGTCTGGAAATGTAACACTCTGAAATTCCCTCGTCCTTCGTGCTGGACCTCCCCCCTCACTGAGCCTGCCTCAAGGCAGAGTTATTGTTCCTGCCTATCAGTGTCATTTCGACAGGGCGTGAGGAAAGTAAGGGCAGGTGAGAGTGGAGATGAGGCAGTCACCATGCAGCGAGAGGGCAGTGCACTTCTGTTCCACCTGTAGCACTACTTACTCCAGACTCGAGAATGTGAACACGCTCTAGAAGCAGCTCAGGAAAGCAGAAACAAGACAGGGAGACAAACAGGTAAGTGTGTCTGAGGGTTTACCAAGCTTGAAATAGTGTGTGAGTGTATGCATCTTTAGTTTTCAAAGAACAACTGATGTGTTTGAAAGGAAAGAACCAAGATATGACAAGATGATATACACGAGAACCAAGAGAACTAAGCCTAAAATGAGTAACCAAAGACCAAACTCTTACCTAAAACAGGTGTAAATTATCATCGGGATACACATTTTGTAACAACCTGAAGTTAGTGGATTTGTACCTCATAAAAATAGAAGCAGCTTTTACCATCTGAAACTTTGTATCCTGAATCATTTAGATACTGTAGCACAGAACACTAGATTCAAAATGTCACACAGGTCAGGTCGTCTGAGGCTGGAGTATTAGAACCATGTCAGAGTGCTGAGTAAATTGTTTTAATATATACCAGCGAAGGTCTCTACTCTCTCCTCGAGTGCAGTGAGTGGATTGTAGGGCAGGTGATCATAGAGACTCAGCCTCCCCCTGTCACTGTGCTGAGCCTCACAAGCTGCCCGGGCATCAGGAATGCCAAAGAGAGAGTAATAAGAGGAGAACAAGCAGGAGCATTGTGCACTGCTGGGAGAGAGAGAAGAGCAGACATACAGACATAAGGACACACTCACACACACACAGACACACACACACACACACACACACACCCTGCAGGCTTGTGTGAACAGAACATCTGGTCTGAAAACTCTTATCCCGGATCTACAAATGGACACACACACACACACATACAAACAACAGCTCCACATACTCGCAAATACATGCTCAGCCATTTTCAGTGTAAACAGTACAGATGCCTTGTTAAGCAGAATAAGTGTATACATTACAGACAATATAAACAGTGAAATCAATCGGATCATCTGTCAGTGATCTTTGTTCCTCTGTTTTGGTCCAAAGCCAAAATGGTCCTAAAATCCCATTGGAAACATAATATAGAGTTGTTTAGACTTTATAATAATAATAATGAGCTCCAGCGAAGAGGTAGCTTTCAGGGTGTCTGATTGTGATGAAAAGGTTTGTGAAGGGCACTCAAAATCCTGACAGCACAATGAACACAGAAACAACAAAGCACTCTGTGTGTGCTGTGTGTTGTAAACCAGGGACTCCCACATAACTCACACAAAACACCGGCTATATGCACGATTAAGCCGGCCAGATCCTGAAGTCCTGAACGCAGAGTTGCGTGAGACTGCAGCCAAGAGTGAAAGTGATTTCGAAACATTTGTGGAAATATTAACCCGTGCCAAATGAAAATAATAAGCTAACCTGTTTATACCAGATTACTAGACACATGAACTGCACACTGTGTAACAACAGTTCTCTTTAATCACTTTTTATTCTTTTACACAGGCTTGTACGGCGTACTGGGCTGTAGCTGCTCGACTGATCAAGCATACACCCGCCGTGTGATCTCAGCGTTCTGCCCGTACACACACACCATACACCATAATTCCAAGGTACGACGGTTATGAAGCTCACACATGCTAATTTACAGCTGTTTCTGCTATCATTGCCATGCACTGTTTATTAATATACCATACTCACACTTACACTTCAGTATGGAATGCAAAAGTCCAAAGGTCAGAGTCCAACACCAGGTTTATTTTTTAGCATTTATCAAAATATAATACAAAATTTGGTTTCTGTACCTTCATATTTTTTCAGGAATACATTTTATTTTGTATTTTTGTTCTCAATACACTGAAACATACTGTTTATAGCATTTGGTTTAAAAAAAGGTTTTTACTAGTAAAACTGATGGTATTTATTTTCATACTGAAAATGGTGGTTGATACAAAGTAGACTTCCTGTTAAAACTAGAATTTATTTCCTGGTTACACAATCACACTCTTTGTCCTTATGGTACAAAGACATAGAATGGAAATTATTTTATAATCTCACTATCCCGTGTCACCCAGATAAGGATGGGTTTCCTTTTGAGTTTGGTTTCTTTCAAGGTTTCTTCTCATATCATCTCAAGGAGTTTTTCCCTATCACTTCCCTTTCCCTTGCTTCTGGCTTGCTCATTAGGGAACTTATACATTTTAAAATTTTATATATATTTGTCTGTAAATCTGCTTTGTGAAAATATTAAAAGCGCTTTAGAAAAAAAAAAAAACTGCACTGATTAAAAAATGTAAATGAACATTAGAAGCATTAGATTTATTCAGATATACAAATAAATAAACAAACAAACAAACAAATTACTAAATAAATAGTTTGGTCCAACCACCAGACTCTATTATAGTACAAAAAGATGTAAAAGATATTAAGCCATAAAAAAAGGCTGACTTTAAAGTGTCTAAAAGTGCTACATTTTAGTCTTATATCTATTTATTCATCATTTCTTAAGATCCAGACCAAGTACAAAAATATAGAAAATAAATCTAACATATTCTTTTTAAATGTCAAATTAGTTCAAATTAATCCAAGAGGCATGAATCATATTTAAGGAAAAGTGCTTGAAGAGTCAGTAGCTAGGTTATCATTGGCTTGAGACTTGAGCAGCCAAGAATAGGGAGAGGTCAGGTAAAGAACCCCTTTACAGTTCAGTAAAATATGATAACGAGTGAAGGTCAATCTGTTGCATTGTTCTGCAAAATAATTAGTAAAAGAGGCTGTGTGTCAGTCAGATTCAAGGCTCTTGCAGTATTACAGTCTAAAGCATGCTGAATTTTTTCAGGGTTAAAAGTGAAGACAATTTCACAGATATTCGAAATAGTATATATTATTGTGCAGACATTATTGCGCAGATACTGGAACTGGAGGTCAATGTCAATGACTTCTGTATTATTGACACAAGTTCTGGCCTTCACAATGGAGTCTAGATAAAAATATATATGCATTTTTTTTTTTTTTCTCAATCCCAGTAAGCAGAACGTCTGTAGAGTCTGTATTCAGGTGCTGGAGGTGATCAGATATCTAGTGGATAGTATTATTGGAGTATTGTATTCCTCACACCTCCAGGGTTGGGGGTTTGATTCCCGCCTCCACCGTGTGTGTGTGTGTGTGTGTGTGTGTGTGTGTGTGTGTGTGTGTGTGTGTGTGTGTGGAGTTTGCATGTTTTCCCTGTGCCTTGGGGGTTTCCTCTCCCAGTCTGATTGGGCTGATTGGTGTCTCTAAATTGCCTGGATTGTGTGTGTGTGTGTGTGTGTGTGTGTGTGTGTGTGTGTGTGTGTGTGTGCGCCCTGAAATGGGTTGGCACTCCATCCAGGGTGTATCCTGCCTTGATGCCCGATGATGCCTAAGATAGGCACAGGCTCCCCGTGACCCGAGAATAGATCGGATAAGCGGTAGACAATGAATGAATGTATTCCATATTCACCAACATTGTATACATTGAATAAATCACATAAATAAGCGCAATGAAGTTAAGGAGTTTAGAAAAATAAATCATAAATTTCCATATCATTACTGTCTCTTAATGAAAATGTCATCAAAAGACTTTAAGACTATAATTTTATTTATCTTCCAAAAGACACCAGTGATGTTCTGTACACTCTGTGTGTTCTCAATAGGCAACCACTAGATTTAGATTATAGTAATTAACCGCAAGTGAGTATTAAGTCAGTGGACTGGTTCTGAGCTTTAGTCTCAGTAAAACTGTCATGAAAAAGCCATTATGAAACAAATAGCAGTGGTTAAATTAAAGACATGAAAAATATGGGGGAAAAAATGCACCACTTAGAGAAGCTTTATTATTAAAAAAAAAAATCTTTTTTTTAATTCAAAAGAGCAACAACTAGATTAAACTGGATTAAAAACAATAAACTTGAACGATATTTAGATGACTTTTTTATGTATTTGTTTATTTTCACATTCTTTACTGATTCATTTTTATCTATAATATATTGCAGAATGTATTCATGTAGTTATATCTTTTATACAATAACTCTCTAATTAAATTAATTATTCATTAATGCATTTATTTACTAATAGTCAGTCTAAGACTTTTTCTAATGTGCCATTGTATCTTGTTTTGAATCAATTAGACGTGAAGACGGTGTGAATGATAGGATGTACTTGTAAGATGGACCTGGGAGCGAATGTGTGGTACACCCAGACGACAGTGGACTCTGAAGTGGAGAAAGGTCCTGAGCTGCAATGCTCCATTTGCTTCACCACCTACGACAATGTCTTCAAAACGCCCAAACAGCTGGACTGCACGCATACGTTCTGCCTGGAGTGCCTCTCACGCCTTATGGCCATCTCCATGAACCCTCAGGAAAGCAAAATCTCATGTCCCTTCTGCCGACACCTTACGAGCATCCCTAAAAATGGCCCGCCGGCTCTGACCACCAGTCACGAGGTCCTGTGTCGTCTTCCCAAGCACCAGCAGCATGAGGAGCCCGTGTGGCTCGAAGGGGACAAGCTGTGCTACAAGCGGCCACTTAAGACGGGCATGCCGACTTTCTGCATCTGCGTAGACATTGGTGCCAGTGGGCAAGCTGCAGGTGCTCCGCCTCAGACCCGCACCAGGGCGGGCCTGATGGACAGACTCATTAACTGGAAAAAGCTGCTGCTGTTTATTGTAATCATGGTGCTGGTGGTGGTGATTGTGTTGTGGCCGCTGCAGTGTATCGTCACCACAGGATCGATGCGCTGTGTGCCTCGATCCCCACAGCCCAACACCAGCACCACTACACCACGCACACTGATGTACCCTTAACTGACACACACACACACACACACACACACACACACACACACACACACACAATCTCACACTCGTGAGACTGTACACTCAACGATGATGGACAAGATACAAAGTAAAGGTTATTATCATTAGTAACTGAAAGTGGGCTGAAACTTGAGTCCAAAACCATCTGTGTGACTTTTCAGTTCTCATTAGTGTTCTTTTTATTTTTTAAACACTGTCAAGTATGAACTGTCCATTGATTGATTGATTGATTGATTGATTGATTGATTGATTGATTTTCAGCGACCACTTTATCTTGGTCAGGGTTGTGGGGGATCCAGAGCACTGAACACAAAGTGGGAATATTTGATAGGATTTAAGTCCATCTCCAACACCACACACACACACACACACACACACACACACACACACACACACACACACACACACACACACACACACACACACACACACACACACACACACACATCACAAGTCCACCTACTATGTTGTTTGGGAACATGAAAAGAAACCAGAGAACCCAGAGAAACTCAGACAGATGCATAAAGAACTTCAAACACTCCAAACAGACAGAAACCAGAGTTCAGGATCAAACCCTGGAGCTGAGACATGGTGACGATTCCCACTGTGTATAACACTGTGTACACTGAGTGTAATGCAAATATCTTCATCTATCTTCATCATCCTCTTGAGACAAATCAACGGCTGAATCTGATTAGTAGCACAGGGCTGGAGCGGGTTATTATAGCACTAACGAGATGCTGAGAGGTAGCACCTCTGCAAAAAGCTACTACACTTTAAAGGTCCAAAACAATGGACTTCAGCACTTTCATTATCTGTGATTCGAAAAGCAAATGTGAATTAGTTTACTTTTTTTAAAAATATCAAAAGCCAAAGCCTGGATATAAAAACAAACAAAAAACAGAACTTAGAAATTGTTGATCTTAGAACAGAGTTTAAAGTGGTTCTATCCAGTGAGTCAGACATCACATGCCAAAATCCATTAAAAGGTTATATTAACTTTTTAATAACTGCACTGTGAATATCTTTGTGGGGTTTTTTTTATACACACACACACACACACACACACACACACACACTAAAATTTCTATAATAATTTTATATGTTTTGTATTTAGTGTATTTGATCACACTGTATTTTGGACTAAATCTTTTTTTGTTTGTTTACAAGAGTAAATGCTGACTGGACACCAATGCTCAAAGGATAAATGTCCATGATCAATCCTAATGTTTCTGTTTTAATACTGTAAACACACTCTATGCTGTAAACACACTTTCTGCTGTAAACACACTCTCTGCTAACTTTTTGTTCTGGGTCAGTATTGGTCACTCGGTCACCAGTGTGTGTCCTGAACTGAACCAGCCAAGCATCTATAGGCTGACTAAGCAAACATGACAATACACACACACACACACACACACACACGTAAACCGAGCCACTAAGCCCAAAGCTGAAGTATTTGTAAAGATGATCATCCGCTCCTTCCATCTGGGCATTTTAACACCCCCAAAAAACAATTAAAATTCATTACGAAGAATTTGTGGGTTCGGAAATAATGTTTAAAAGTAAAAGAAATGTGAAAGAGTTTCCAGTTCCTGTATGTAGTTTCATGGTAATGCATCAACAGACTCATGGGGAAACTGAGGAAGCTTCAGTATGAGCAGCTGTCAGCCGTGGCCATGTGTATGAGAAAGTGGATGGAAATAATGGCAGGGTTTCCTATGAGTAATGAGGTGTTAAGATGATCAGACACTATAGACAGCACAAACGTTTGAACAGTAAGTGTTCATAATACTGAAGATCTTGTCTTGAACACGTTGCCATTTTAGTAAAATTCCCCAGTCTCACATGAAGGATGTAACACAGTGCCACCTGTTTAGTCCTCACAATGTTGACATATAAACAAGAAGTGGGTGTGGTTTATACTGGAATTTTTTTCGTTTGTTTATTTCAATATTAACGTTACCACTATTGCCTGGAAACTCTGGGTTGCTAACAACAACAATTCCTAACAATTTCTTCAAAATTTCTGTTACTCTTTCTATCTTTACATAACGTGACTGTGTAAGCAAGCCAAGTTTAAGCAGCAACATATTACCCAAAATCAAGAAAATGTTTTATTTATTTATTTATTTATTTATTTATTTATTTGCAATAGCCATGTAACTACATGCAGTCAGATTTACTTTAGGTTTTGTTACATTGGTGAAAGATCAGAAAAGGCTCACTATCAGGATCTACAACAAAGAGTCTTTTAAGCATTATTTTTATTATAATGCCCATATTAGTTTCTTAATAAATGTGGTAGAATATTTATGCTTTTATTTTCTAGCTAAGTAAGGCAATATTCAGGTCAGAGTACTGAAGCAAACACAACTGAAGAGAAAAAATGATGAGTGCACTTTCCATTCATATCTTTCACAGACTTGAGCGTTAACTTATTCCACACACATACAATGAGAAAAATAAATACAATATGACTACCTTTTACTACGCCTGAACAGTTTAGGATAGATTCAAGTATTGTGTATTTCATGAGGGTAGTAGTTTGGCTTAGTTATTGTGAAACCTGGCAACCCTCACTACAAGATTGTCTTCATATAAAAGTAAAAGCTTTGTCCTTTGGGATCCCAGGCATAATGCACACACAGGTCTGTGCAAGACGGGACGGGACGGGACGGGACGGGACGGGACGGGACGGGACGGGACGGGACGGGACGGGACGGGACGGGACGGGACGGGACGGGACGGGACGGGACGGGACGGGACGGGAAGGGAAGGGAAAACGAATAGGGAACACACAACCCTTTTTTTTTTTATTGGTTTTGTTCAAAAGGAAAAATGTATTCCTTACCTCACACACCTACCTCGTGTTTTGCCTCAGTATTTGTAGCCATGTCTCACATAGCCACTTTCTTACACACACACACACACACTAAAGGATAATCAGATTCATTTTCAGGCTGATTTGTCCATCCTGATAATCGCAAAATGCCCCAAATTCAGGTTCAACTATTATCCTTCCAGATTATCCTGTAGTGTGTGGTATTAATAATCTAATCTCAACCCCTCTGATCTACTTACAGTACCATTGTAGACAATCGTAAATATAAACCATGTTCAAAATGCACAACTTAACATCTGGTAGTATGGTGAGAATGTGGCTGTGTCTCAATCTGCTCAACAGTTCAGTGGTCAGGGCACTGAGCAGGGAGTCAGCCACAATGCACCGCAAAAAGCCCTTTCATTTATTTTCTGATTTTTTTCGCTCGAAAAAATATCTTTAAATCATTCAACTTCATCTGTAACTTCATCTGCAAGTAACTTATCATTGTTGTAGCTTTCAGATGATTACTTATGTTAGTGATATTTGAGATTTTGTGATCACAGAACTTAATGCAAAATCAAGCAAACTACAGTGGAGCCTGAAAAGTTTTTAAAATTACCACACATTCGGGCCAGCATGTATCATGTGATGTGGAACATGAGTACAACTATCACAGAAAGTCATACACCGATCAGGCATAACATTATGAGTGAAGTGAACAGCAAGTGAACATTTTGTCCTCAAAGTTGATGTGTTAGAAGCAGGAAAATGGACAAGCGTAAGGATTTGAGCGAGTTTGACAAAGGCCAAATTGTGATGGCTAGACCACTGGATCAGAGCATCTCCAAAACTGCAGCTCTTGTGGGGCGTTCTCGGTCTGCAGTGGTCAGTATCTATCAAAAGTGGTCCAAGGAAGGAACAGTGGTGAACCGGAGACAGGGTCATGTGCGGCAAAGGCTCGTTGATACACGTGGGGAGCGAAGGCTGGCCCGTGTGATCCGATCCAATATTATTGTCAAATAATACACAATTACACAATATTAGACAGATGGTCATAATGTTATGCCTGTTTGATGTATGTGTCTTCAATGGTAGAAGTTTGAAAACAGAATCCTGTGTGTATAATTTCACTAATTCTGAAAAAATAGCACAAAAATCTCAAAACCTTTGAAAAAAGCTGCAATACAATCAAGCATTTTTGCCTACAACAATCCCAAAAAAGGGCCAGACTCATGCGTGAGTAATATCTCAGTTGAATTTTTGATTTGTTGTAGATGTGCAGTTATAAAACAATACCACATCACACCACCTCATTGTTGATTTCTTTTCTATAACTACATGCCCAGGTTGTGCTTTATTCCTTACTTAAGCAATGGTATGAACTAAAAAGGTCAGGATTTTTCCGAAAAGTTACAAGCATGTTTGTTCCATTCATTACAGATCATATTTTTCACTCTGCTGAAAGACATACAAGCCATGATAACTCATAACATGACATCCTTTCAGCCATCTTTATTTTCTCTTCATTTTATTTATTTATTTATTTTAAATCACACAATTATCACATTTCTGTGACAGGTTTTTCATTTTTGTCATTAGAAATTCTGTGTGATCATGTGCTTCAGTGTGTAATGTGTAAGAGTGGGGGTCGGGACTGAAAGACTGAAAGCTGATGAAGGAAAAAATAGCACAGTGTGAAATCACTTTTTGGCATCGTATTGAATTTGCTTTGATATGTTTATCTCAGGGGGGGCACGGTGGCTTGCTGGTTAGCGCGTTTGCCTCACACCTCCAGGGTTGGGGGTTCAATACCTGCCTCCGCCGTGTGTGTGGAGTTTGCATGTTCTCCCCGTGCCGCGGGGGTTTCCTCCGGGTGCTCCGGTTTCCTCTCCTCGTCCAAAGACATGAGTTGTAGGTTGATTGGCATCTCTAAATTGTCTGTAGTGTGTGATTGTGTGTGTGCCCTGCGATGGGTTGGCACTCTGTCCAGGGTGTATCCTGCCTTGATGCCCAATGACACCTGAGATAGGCACAGGCTCCCCGTGACCCGAGAATAGATCGGATAAGCGGTACACAATGAATGAATGAATGAATGTTTATCTCACCATTTCCTTTGCGGCAAAATCTCTGCTGTGTTTTTTGATCCTAACCAAAAAAGGTTATGCTCATTTAAGCTGTCTAAGCTGGAGTTAAAAAACAGGTCTCAGTATTAAGTTTAAATATTATATTTATTTATTCGTTATCAGTTAAGATAGTCATCGCATCAGCTGTGGTTGGCAGAAAAGAAGGCGTTGAGGTTTAGCCAGTGCAAGAGAAAGGGAAAAACAGTATTCACACAGGGACAGACAGCATACCATTAAACCAGGGTTAAAAAAAAAAAGAAAAACCAACATTGAAAGAAACTAATTTGAAAATGTAGAATAGCAATGTTTTGCATACCTTAGGATTATTAACATTGCACTGTCCAAATAATAAAAATAATAATAATAATAATAATAATAATAACTTGCAAAGCATTCTAACCAGTCAACATATCACATGTATTACTCATCAATTCACATGTATTACTAAATCATAAATCAATGAGAAATGAAATCTATACTCGAAAATTCATCAGTGATGTCGAAACAACAAAATAGCAGAATGTTATCTACACGTCAACATCCACGGAATGCTCTCACACTTGCCGGCAGCTGGAACTCAGCAGTTCATACACAATTTCAAGTATTGAAGTCTCAGCAAAACACCAAAGATTTGACCCCTTAGCCATTTTCACAGTGGCAAAAGTGAGGGCAACAAATATCAAGAAGAGACAAACAAGCATTCTAGTACAAAAGAGGATTCATAAATAAAACTCTTTCTTTCCAACAGTGGTAATAAGCTTGAACATCGCGACATCGTTTCTCGCATTAGCTTCAGTGTTCGGTTATTTGTAGCACATTTGTAGGAATAAAGCTTCATCTTCCCCACAGGCTAAACCCTCCACATGCGTAAGTATTACATATTTGGCATCAAGGAGTCATTAAAAGGATAGTAAATTCCTAACAGTGATAGTGCTGTTTAATACACATCAGACTTGTTTATACGCCTGTGCTTCTTTGTTGCATTTAAGGTCAAGGCCAAAGATAAACATTTTCAGACAATAAGAGGAACGGAAATGCACCGCCGCTCGTCGCTCGTGTGAGATCCTCAAGGGTATGACTTCTGTACATTTTATTAAGCGCACATATTTACACTTTTCAGATTATGACTATAATCACTTGGTTTCACTTTCCTGTGCGAAACATACATTAGAAATACCCTAGTGAGAAGCACCTTTTTTTTAAAAACAGAAGTGAATTTTCAGCAAGGAAATAGTGAAAGTGTAATATAGTACCCTCCAAAATAACTGCCACTCTTCTTAAAAAATGAGCAAACATTCATTTATAAAAATACTAGCACATGCAATTAGAAATATTTTGTGCTGAAACATACAGGGGCATTGTTTGACAAACATTTTTTTAAAGATAAAATGTAGTGTATTGTTTCAACAAAACACTTTATATATTCTCAGAAATCTTTACATGTACATGTATAAGGTTGGAGACACTGACAAAGAGAGAGAGAGAGAGAGAGAAAGAGAGAGAGAGAGAGGGAGAGACATCTTAGTCCACTTTTCCATGTAGAACATTTTAAGCTCCTTTACATTCTCAGGTTTGTGCACAACTTCCTGCTTTAATTCAGACCAATGACCATAGGGTTCAGTCTGGAGATTGAGGTGATTTTGTGTTTCTTTCATCAGTTGTGTCTCATTTCTGAAGCATGTTTGGCTAAGCTTATTAAATGCTCTAAGTCTGGCCTAGTCATAACCTTCTGGTCGATGCAACCAGGTTTGGATCCTGCGATTTTGGAAAGAATTCATGATGCCATTTACCTTCACAAAAGCTCCTGAAACACCAGCCACAAAACAGCCCCAAAGCATCAGAGATCCACCTCTATATTCCACAGTGGTGGATCAGGTGCTTTTCCATGTATGCAGCCTTCTTTTTTCTCACCAAACATGCTGACGATGTAAGTGAACAGTTTGTTTTGGTTCCACCTGAGCAGAACATGCAGGAGTTCTAATGGCATGTGGTATAGTTTAGGTGCTGTTTTTTCAAATCTCATATGTTGACGTTGAGCCTTTTTTTCGAGATAGCTTGCGGTTACAGAAGTACTATTTGCTTTGATTTAGATTTTTACAATCTCACAAACCAATTCAACTGTGATACTAGGACTCTCTTTCACTCATTCACCTTCCTCCTCACTGTCAGGAGGGACAGAGGTTCCAATTTCTGCCATATTTCCAACTTTTTCTGACGTGTTAATCTTTATGCTTTGGCCTTGATTGCGATTAATGGTATTAATAACTGCTTACATATTTTTCATATAGTCATGAGTCTTTTGTGTTCTTTGGCTTTTCTCATGATGATGAATAAAGAGGGACTTTTACATGTGCACACCTTAGGGAAACAGGACATTATTAAAAAAGTAAGCTATTTTTGGGGAACATTCATTTTTTCACTTTTATATGAAGGGTGCCAAGAATTCTTGAGGGCACTATATCATTTGAACTACATCCAGGGTGGATCAAGATTAAAACACAGTCTTCCACTCATCACATCACCTTCCTCCTCTTCTCTAAAACCACTTTCATGGATGTAGACGGCGATTAATCCGACCCATCGTGACCTGAGTTATTTTAAGCATTCAGAATCTGTCGCACATGTCTAATCCTCCTCATGCCAGCATGCGACTCCTATAAGATCACACTCCTTTTGACATCACAAGTCATGCTGGTTTCTTCCAATCATCCCGTGTGGATTACTGGCATTTTACAAATTGCTTTTTCACAAGCAAACCTATTCCTAGTCTAGGGCCATCTGGACTGCTTAAATCTGCACTGCAGACTGTTAACATCTGTAAGTTGACTTGCATGCTGACCTGTCCTCACTGCCTGAACACCACCACTTTCATAACCCCGTCATATCTCCAGTCACACCTTGACCTTCCGCTGATGAAATGTAGAGTGCAATCCCTGAACAGACTACAATCCCTGAATGCCTAGTCATCACCGTATTTATAATACACAAACCCTGAATATCAATCAAAAAGGTTTTTAGGGTCTTCCTCTGAGAATGTGGAATAACAATCAAATGACGTTTTTAAATCAACCCTGCTCAAGGATTCCGACATCGGTCAAAAAATATCATTCACAACAAAGAGAAAACATGTCGTTAGGAACCAATAATGGATACAGCGCAGGAAAAATAATCAGTGAACTGCCAAAACTTACTAAAACCAGATATAAAAAACTTCTGAGGCCATGCCTGCAGACAAAAAGCTGAAACACAGAAGCTGATTGGTCTATGAGCCCATTAATAAGTAACATGTGACCTCATATATAATCAGTACAGGATGAAGCTTTGCAAAGCATCACAGCAGACTCTTTAACCAAAGCATAAAATGCAGCCTGCTTATTGGCACATAGAAATCTATCTACAGCAACGTACCACTTTAAAAAGTCACCCGTTTTTGCTGTTAGCTAACAATAACATTAGTAACATCTCGGCATTCTATGTAGCTTGAGAGCTGGAACGTGTTGCAATTCTAGCTGTTTTTTTTGTTTGTTTTTTTTGGGCGTGCAAGCTCAGTAAGATCTTCTGCCACTGACAGTTGAATTGTTTCACTGTGTCCATCCCATAGCGAAGCACTAACTACCAGTGAAATGCGACAGAGGTCTTTAGGACAGAACAAGGTCTGGCAGCAGGCATACAGAGTGTGGAGAAACCTGGAGTTAGTCCTGTGTAACAGTCTTCGTCTGTTTAGAAGTGATCAAGTAGCTGAGCACTAGGTAGGTAGAATTGTGCCGGCTTATCAAACTGGAGGGAGAAGCACTGAGGAGGCTCTGCTCTGGCTGTTTGTGGTGGATCAGGCACTTAGACAGCAAGTCAGTCAGTGAGGAAGGAGTGCAGGGGCTGTGCGGCTCTCAGGGTCCTCCAATCACACCTCCAGCACACGGGCGTACACTCAAGCTGCAAAATCACCTCACGGCCAAGTGCCTTCACATAGCACCTCTATTGCAACAGAGGAAAACACACACACACACACACACACACACACACACACACACACACACACACACACCTTTTAATTATTGTTAATTAATGAGTTAATTAATGAACATTTCAATCATGAAACTGTGACAGTAGTGTCATTTAATCAAATACAATAAAAATAGTATAAAATAGTAATAATAGTAGCACAATGTATCCGCATACTTGAAAACTAAGACACGGAGCTCAGTTGTGCCTTTGTATTTTGGAGAACACTCAAGGTCAAACCACTCCCTTCCACATCAATGCTTTTATTCAGAGCATCCAGCTAAAGCTAGCCTTCTTCTGGTAAATTGATACTGTATCATACAAAGGCTTAAAGTGTGACACAAAGGCCTGTTCCTTTACAAGTACATTAATTTACATTTATTACTAGGAATATAATTTGGGAGTACAGACATGTAACGATGTGTTTATTAGTTTAAAATGAACTTAATTCAATTTTGTATTTATTGGAAATAAGTCATATTTACCTATTATTTCTACTCTATTGTTTATGCTCAGAGAAATTCTAATCCTAACATTGCTAACAGTTAGCAATAACCACCAAGGTTTCTTACATTTAAAATGCTCATGCAATTTATTTTTTATTATTATTATTATTATTATTATTATTATTATTATTTAAAATCATTGAAATGCACAAGAAAAAAATATTTTAAAAATGCTTTTATATAGAACCACACAACAGAGTGGTTAAGGTGGAGCCTCTTTCAGAGCTAAGTAAGGAATAACACACTCCAACACCATGCTGTTAGATGATAATAATGCATGCTGGGACATTGATGAGGAGTGTGTTTGATGTGGCACGATGTGCAAGCGATCATTTTTACTGAGAAGTGCAAACTCCTCTCTCCCAAAACACTGAGAATAAAATGTTAAATAAAGATCTCGATAAAATATGTCAACATGTTAACAATGATATCTTTTACATTAGTAAACAACACTTTTAAAATCTATTTATTAATAGTCTTAAATTAGTGGAGCCCCCGTGGATGAGCTGCTACTATAGAAATGACAACATATTAAACCAAGCACCAAGCTGTTCAGGTTATAGCCAGAACAACAGTCACACTTTCAGATTAAAATAATTCACCAAAACCTTCTGACCAATCAGAATCAAGAACGTTCTGTGGTATAATTGAGAAATAAATTGCAAAAGTTTCAGGGAATAAAAATCAACAGTGGGCTGATTAACATACCAATAACATTATGTCCCATGCTTTTTTCCCCTCCTATACCACAGCATTTAGCAACAGTTCAATATTGTGGGATGCAGAACTTCAAGTTCCTGTTATCACATTATAGCAGATAAAAATCTCTCTTTTTTCTCTCTCCTGAAACAATGCAGCTTGTTATGCTGAGTAACATGCTCCTCTTTCTGGCAGGAAGTTTATATTAAATGTCTTTATCTGAGAAGTGCTGTGGTATAACTACTCATAAAACAATCTGTAGTGCAATAACTTGGGATGATTTGGATTTATTCTCCTTAATACAATACAGCATAAAGCACTTTAAGGTAGCAATTTAATGAAAAAGCCTATTTTATTTCTGACTTAATGTAAATATAATTATTATAACGAAATGGACCAGGATTAGAAAGAATTTTTACACTGTGACCTCACATTCACTTTGTACACTTTTCTTTCATGTAGAACCTTTCACACCACCTGTGTCAGCAGCTGCATGGTGCTAATTGCATTGCAGAACAGAATGCTCTGTGTGTGTGTGTGTGTGTGTGTGTGTGTGTGTGTGTGTGTGTGTGTGTGTGTGTGTGTGTACAAACGGAAATGTATACTCACATAGAGTGTGAGGCAGCAGCCTCTTACTGTCTTATCTCCTGGAGTTTGTGCAGACAGGGCTCTTTGGGTTTTTGATGTGTACGTTCTCGTATACACTGGATGTTTCATCATTCATTCTAGTTAAATAAGACAGGCTGTTACACACAGTGTGAATTACTCTCCAAACAAATCTCATCATCTCATCAGTTTACAACTAACTGTCCAACGGATGTTTCACAAAACAAACAGTAGTAGTTTTACGTAAGCTATATATAGTTTACAGACACTAAAACTGCAGATTTGCTCAGGTTCCTCAAACAGTTTATGGAACATGACTTACTTGACAAGGAACTTATGCAAGCAAATCCAGTTCAAATTCAAATGATTTCTCATAAACCTTGTGAATACTTATCAATAATTCACCTGTGTGTGAGGTGTGTGAGGTACTTACACAGAGGACGAGCGAGGGGAGCTCATATTGGGCATGGCCCTAGTATTTGGCATCTGAGAGTATTTGATATTGGAGTACTCTCTTTCCTTTGTCTTATTCCTCTGCAAAAGATCATCAACAACATGACAAACTGCCACTGATGAGAGGAACGACCACACACACTGACAGCACAAAAGATCTTCTCTTTTTACAGCTTTGAACTCTCAGGGATGCTATTACACAGGCAGTGGAGTAATGGTGATTAAGTGAGTCGTAGAACGGGGCGACTCCTCGAAACACAATCCTACAAAACACTGCAGCTTTAGAAACGGATTGAAATGTTACCTGCTCTTCCTCCAGTCTCTTCTGGGCTGTGTCGATATGCTGCTGTACAGCCATGTAAATGAACTTATATTGGGCTTCAGTCTGGACCATGCCGGATCGCTGCTGACGCACTCGCTGGATGGTCTTTGGGATGTCAATGTCACAGTCCAGCCCTACACAGAGGCACGCACCAGGATGTACAGACTTAACCACAATTCCATACACACCAGCACTTATCAGCTCTTACAGTAGAGTACCACATTCAGAGGATTAACATCAACAGCATACCTTGTCTATTTATGATATCAATAAGGATGTCTATCACAATTATTGTGCCTGTTCTTCCGATCCCTGCGCTGCAAAAAAACAAAACAAAACAAATATGAGGCAAAATTCAAAACACAACCACACATACTTGCCACGTGTGACGTAAAACATATATAAATAAATAAATAAGAAAATGCAGGTATGAGCATGCTAGCTCAGTGGGTGGCAGTAATATGACATAAATTGTCACGTCACATGCCTCACATTAACAGCGTGCATGGTGAGCAATAGGGAAGCTGAAATGCAAAAAAGTTGATTGGTCTATGAGCCCATTAATGTGAAATCCAGCTGCTAGGTTCACTCAGATTTTATTTCCTTTCGAAATAAGCTTTGAATTCAGGAAGCATAATAATAAAAGAAAGCAAGATTAAATTGTGAACCTGAAATTCCAAAGTAACAAAATAACAACCTGGTTATAATGATAAATGGATTCCTAACACGTTCTGCAAGAGGCATGCGGAGGTTAATGTCAGGGTTTTATTAATGTATTCTTTCCCATCCATGTGGCAGTAGCGTTTAAAAAAAAAAAGACTTTAAAATATCTTTGTGTCTCTGTGTATAAGGGCTCTGGGCCACAATGACTTTCAGGCTTTGATCAAGTTGTGACCTTGTGCTACATACTGTACCTAAACAGACAGCCTCATCAATTCAGTTTGTTATCAAAATCTCTGATGGCCCTAAAGCTCAAATCAGAATTCAATCTTTATATGCAATTTCTCCATTTCCACTTCTGGCAATAATTGTACTCTTGGTTCAGAGACATACAAAAGAGTGCGCACACACAATTACTCAGAAATAAGAAAAGCATCGGTTTGAATCCCAAAGATTACTCAACCATTTGGGTGTCCAACTGAGCAAAAATGAGGTGTATACTCTGGGGTGGGAAGGATGGCAGACACTCTGCACACTAGGCAGCCATGAGCTCGTGTAAGCTCATGCATGCAAAACAGTGGGATAGTTATGGATGTTTTACTCTCCCCTGTGACGCAATGTTTCGCCACTAGTTCTAGTTGAGAATGAGTCATAAGGAAAAGCAGCATCTTTTCAAAATTCTATAAAAGTTAACATTATGTGTTGTAAAAAATGTAAGATTATATATTATATATTTAGATTCTATTACCTGCAGTGGACTATGACAGGTCCGGTATTTGGAATGCTGTTCTGAGTTCGGTTGACCTGTTCAAGAAAGTTGAGAACTCCTCCTGGTTCATTGGGAACGCCGTGGTCAGGCCAGCTCAGGTACTGATAGTGCCAGATGTACCGAGGAGCCTCCTTCTACAGTTATACCAAGAACAGACAAACATTCAGTACATGATGTCACTAACCTGAATGAAATCTGAGGCAAGCGATTCAGGCACATTGCCTTAAAGTTCAGAACAAGTCAGAAAGGCTGCAGAGTCTAAAATATTCTTGTGCTGTAAGTCGGTGGTTCTTAAAGTGAGAAGATCAGATTTGTATTTTTTAATGATGTGATCATGCTGTAGGTCATATTACCAGCCAAAAACAAGAATAAAATGTTGGCCACTTCAATTAACTGGGTTTAAAAATACAGTTTGAATAAATAAATAAATAAATAAATAAATACATACATACATATTTGCCTATTATTTAAACATTAGTACTCTGTGCTGCAATCATTATGGTTTTTTTTCACTAAAATAGGTAACCGTCTGCAAAAAAATAGGACAAACCTAGCTTTAAAAATGAATGCAACGGATCTTACTCGGTCTGTACGTGTGACCTCCAGCTTTCTGCGGATGTAGTCCTGAGCAGCCTGCTCCTCCATGTTCCTCACACACACATTCCCAAACTCCTTTGTTGTGCCTGTGTCTGGCCAGTAGCGTACACATTTATTCTGTGAAGCGACAGAATAAACTCAGGAATCAGCAAAGCACTTCTGAGAATTTAAAAAAATAATACCGTGGCAGAGCTGATAAAATTATAAAAAAAAACAACAACAACAAAAAAAAAAACATATAGTTCAGCAAGTAGTTTTATTAAAGGAATCAGTACTGCTTCTGGAGGAGATTGTCTACCGCAGCTTAACTGATCGCTCACATTTATGTAAATTATTCTGCTCGTGGCAACTCATCGATACAGAGACTCCAGTGCCGGAGACAGCAGTTCAGAAACAGGAGAGTTTATTCGACTTTTGCAGATATTTTCATTTAGCTTGTTTTAAAAAAATTATGATTAAAAAATCTTATGCCACGTTCATAATTGATGCGTCTCATCTGTTCACTAGACAAAACGCTAGTCAAAATTTCTGGGTTAGTTATAAATTTCAGTTGAACATCTGGGTTAGTTATAAATTTCAGTTGAACATCTGGGTTGGTTATAAATTTCAGTTGAATATCTGGGTTAGTTATAAATTTCAGTTGAACATCTGGGTTAGTTATAAATTTCAGTTGAATATCTGGGTTATGCACACTTCAGCAGTGCATCTCTTCAAGTCTAAAGAACTCCACTCTAATGTGCAAAATGATCAAATAAGACTTGGCTATGTTCATTTACAACAGCTGGAAATAAAGCACAGCAGCCTCCAGGGCCTGACCTCACCCTGCCTCGCTCCATCTCCTTAGTCGTCATGACAATAACATGAGTGTTTTCCTGATAGACCATTTTCCAGAAGTCCAGCACTGTGTTCTGAAGGCAGCCCTGAGTAGCAATGAACACTTTGCCTTCATCCACATGACGGTCCTCTTCCTGCAAACTCTGTGAAAATGCAAAAGTGGAAGTGCTTTATTATTAGCTTCATTAATTCCTAAAAATATAAGTAATTTAAATATCTGAAATATTAGGTTTTATATTAATAACACTGCATGCTCTCTAGGGCTTGGCAACCTCAGACTAGTGACAAAGCAGTCTTTAAGTTTATACCAGGGTTTATGGCCTTGACTTACTCTGATATAGTTGGCATTAATGTAGTCAGAGCCAGGCACGTCGGGATCCGCTTCCATGATCATCACCCGGGTGGTGTCAACTACAGCACACAGAAAGAGCATGACTGGTTTATTGCTTTATTTATTCTCCTAGTTTAATGACCGAGATTACTACCCCAACCCCCCGATCTTTGAGTTCACAAGCCATTATCCACAAGCCGTTTTTAATACTGAACAAGGATTAATTCAGGTGGACAGCCAGATTAGAGCCTTTATCTGACCGGTACAGGCCCATGGGCTGTATGTTTGACAACCCTTGCTTAGGGGGGGAAAAAAAAAAGAAAGTAACAGGTGGTGGCAGCTGGTGTGTGCAAGTGTTGACGTACAGGGTAGAATGTTCTTGTATCTGTTTTTGCTCTTATTCTCAGCTCTCTGGCCTTCTTTTCTTGGGTACAGGAGTTTACATTCCTGCTGCTGTAGCATCTGGGGAAATACATAAGGAAAGAAAACTTACTGGAAGAAAATTACTGTGGTCATTGCATATTACTAGAATTCTGATATACATAAAAACAGTACTTAAGGCAAAATAGTTGTTTAAGTAGTACAGAAAAACCACTCAGACAGAACAGTGGAGTACAGTATATATGAAACTTTGTGTCTAGCCAGCGCCCCCTGGGGGAAAGACGCAGATGTGTTATATGAGGTCATGCAAGCTTACACAGAGGACCTTTTGTTCAGACATCTTCTAACTGCCGGATTCATCAGATATAATATGTAAAAAAGTACAGAGTCAAATATAAACTGTACTATGAAATACTCTCTTATTTCCTTTTGGAAAAATATGATATCTCCTAAACTGAGCTACTCTACAAAATGTAAAAATAAATGAAAAATCAGCCCACTGATATACCTCAAATTCTTCCCAGAAGCCCTGCTTGGGTTTCTCAGAATTGTCTGCAACTTTGTTCAACTCTCGCACCCGGTTCTCGATGTTGGCCGCATTTATCCGAGTGGCATTGAACGGCTTCCATTTGTAGAGAGAAAACACAAAGCAGCCATTAGAAACACTGCAGTTTGGAAAGCAGCCAAAAGTGCTCTGATACAAACAAGGAATGGGAAGGAAAAGATCTACTAATTAAAAGTGTGAAACAGAAAGTGCACCTGCTTAAGGTGCACTACAATCCCACTCTTCTCCACCATCGGGTTCTTTTTATAGTGCTCCACCAAGTCTGTTAGTGTGTCAAACCTCTCCCCTCCACCCACGTCATACTTCACATCCTGTACAAGCAGCACAAGAAGACACAAATGACATGATATGGCTTTTTGAAAATCCAACAATCACTTGCTTAAGCTTCTAATCTCTAATCTCTTCCATACCTGGTAGCGTATCATGACGTGGGTGACCTTTGTCTTGCGGTCCACATTTTCGTGTTTTTCCTCGTTAGTGAGAACAGACAGCACAAAGTCTCCAGGTTTGCTCTGACTCTCTCTCACCAGAAAGCTGCCTGGCTTGCCTTTTTCTGTGAGAAGCTTTTCTGCGTCCCGGCCAGAAAGATGCCCATGATACCACCTGAACACACAAATTGAATTTATTTTCATTTAATTTTCTCGTCATTTCTCTTGTTTTATGAAAACAGACATGCGGTTAAAAAACGAAATCTAATGCCAAGCAAAAAATATCTAGAAATTGCACAGGCATGAAAACAAACCTCATACCAAGCTTTTTGTTTCTTTATCACACGGCGAACGTTTCAGTCAAAACAATAAAAAACTATACGTTTGTGGTTGGAAAATTGGCACATGAGCTTGTAGATAGCTCGCCTACACCATGTGATAAAGCTGTTGATGTGGAAAAGTGAAGGTACATGTGGGTGGCACCCTGGCTGTTTTTGTTTAATGGAAAAACCGCAAAAACCGAGCTACCATAAACTGTGATCTTTATGACCAGACAAAGATAAGTGAGGCATCTCTGGTCTTAGGCACAAACCTAAACAATCTTACAATGTTAGTGGAAGGTAATTAGAGTAGATTTCCTAAAGTAGAAACAGCAGGCCTGCATATAAACACCAAATATAAACATGTAGCTGAATAACTGTTCTAGCGGCTGAATTCTGAAAAGCACAGGCACCGAGCGTTAGTATTAAAAATCACAAAATCATAAACGGTCTCTGAAACAAAAAGCTAAATGAAGTAATACTATAATGATCACATGCCACTTGCTAATAAGCTCTCTGCTTTGATTTTGCCAAGTTTAGACCTCTGCTTGGTTTGTGCACTAGAGGGCATGCTCCCATGATTCATCATCCTCACTCTTAACCTGTGTGTGAGTGTGTTAAGGGTTACACCGTCTAGTCAACTATGAAACGGCTCGAAATTAATAATCTCTTGCTTTAATGGAATATTGTCACTTTTATATCACTTTGATCTGTGTACAAGACTGCATCTTTCCTCTGCAGTTGTTTTTCTTGCTAAATAAAATTGTTACACCGTGGTGAAGTGAATTGCACTAGCGATGTGTAAAAGATCGTATTTGGTGTTGTGGGTTGTACGTTATTATCCATTCCCACACAGCTAGTTCATAACGAGGACAGATGCAGATTTGTTTTCAGATTACTCAAGATGGAGTTGAACATCTCCATCCTCCATCCCCGGACGGTTGATCATTAAGCTAGAAAGACATGAGTACATCTTGACAATCGGTACCTCTTTACATAGTGTAATATGACACACCACAGAGCGTCCAATCTTCGAATCGGTGTCAAACCGCTGTGTGCAGTTTTTCATTCCAATCAAGCAGACACCACACCTGATTTATTCTGTTGATCTTAGCCTTTACTAAAAACAGCTCTAGCTTCTGCTTGGCTGGAATGAAAACCTGGACCCACAATGGCCATTTTTGGGTAAGACTGAACACCCCTGTGATAGACAGATATATTATTTTGCACAATTATTGCAGTGATTCATTGATTCACTGATTGATACATTGCTATTTACAGTGTAACCTAAAGAAATATTGAAGCTGGAAATGTCATTTGTAGTTGTTCATCATTTTTATCATTTAAATAACTGTGGAAAAAAAACTGCTAATCAAATACCATAAAGATAACAATGTCCTGAAGTTTTTGCTTAAACTATGGAAAATGGTTACTTTTTAGTTGGTGACTGGTTAAAAAAAAAACCAATAGTTGTGCAACCACTATTTGTGTGTGTTGCTCTTGCTGCTGTTCTACCTCTCAGAAGTGGGGTCTTTGCAGTTGAGAGGATATTTGAGCTCGATAACGTCTCCGTTCCTTTCTCGCAGAAGGTCATGCTGCTCCATGTAGTACTGCACCAACTCAGCCAGAGTGGCAAACTTCTCCCCTCCATACAGGTCATAGTAATCGCCAGAATTCTGGATCTTAATGTGAGTGACTTCATCAGAGCGCCTAATTGGGGTTGATAGAAAACACAGATGAGACAAAGGAGGCAGTGCTCAGAGGCCTCAAATGACTAATGGACTGTGGTTTCAGAAAAATAGTTCTACATCTGTTTTACCTCCACAACATTTTTGCACATTACACACAGTGTGATTTATATAAGGATATATAAAAAAAAATAATGAGTTCTGCATTATGCATTACATTTTAAGCACTATAATTTATTGAAACGGCTAACAGTGGGGAAGAGAAATGCAGTTTAATTTAAATGAAATCAGTCCAGCTATGCAGGAATGTTTAACATAATTAATTAAAGTAGCATTATGTTTTTGTAGCAAAGAAAATCTCTACTGCATGTTTTCCCCCAAGGCTGACACAAACGGATTTATATGTGGTAGTAAAGTGTACAGAAAAGCACGAAACCAATAGCACACAGGAATTGTTTAACAAACACACATTAGAAGCAAGTAGCCACCATTTTGGAGCATGTGCAGAAAGTAACCTTATACATTACAGTATGAGTGCAGAAGAATGTGAAATGTTAATATTTTCTATGATATTAGGATTTGGATTCTAATATTAGATTCTAATATATTAAAATAAAACCACTTTAAATAGCTTTCCAGAATTTAAATCCATTTCTCTTTTGCATGGATTTCAACTAGAGGTTCTAGCATTTTAGTGGTTCGTTTTAGTTACTTCCAAAAGTAAAAAGGGAGAAAGCAATGTGTTTAAAGATGCTGTTACACTTGACACGCAGGAGTCTGACAGCAAGCAACAAGATACAAGACACTGAACAGTTATTACTCCATACAGAAGAGCATGCAATATGTATAAACCGCTAAATGACACCCAAAGATATGAATTGTGCTTTTATGGACAAAAAAAAATCAATATATTGTCCTGACATTTGTTCTTATGATTGGTGATACCATTTAAATTGAACATATATTGTCTAATTTAGAATTTGTCAACTTATATTTATTAGATTTACTACTTTTGGCTGTAAAATGTAAACGGATCTTAATTCATATTGCAATGCATATTTGAGGTTATACACAGACGCAAAACCGTAAAAATGACTGTAGCCAAATTCTAACAATTCTAACATACTGCTTTTCCAAAATAGGTGAACATATTATAAAATCTTATGCTTTTCTGGAGTCAAAATCAAGATTGACTGTACTACTGCCATGCTGTACTACTGTAAAATTTAACAGTAATATACAGTATTTTCTTTTTGAGGTATAGACCAGTGACACACATGCCACAATCGCCTTTAACGATCACCATCCATCCTCCATTCCTGAATGCATCATAAAGGTAAATAACATCATACTGAGAAATTAAAATAACTTTTTGTGAGAGTTTAAGCAATATCACACAAGAGGGAATGCTGTTATATCAGCACCCACGATCTGGTCGTAGGTAATCACAGCCGATATATGTGTTTGGAGCAGAGTTCAGGTAGAAAGTCATGGTTTGAAATGTTTGATTTCATGGTGGAAAATTTATGGAATTCATTAAAGAGTTGTAGAGAACTGTTAAGCTAATGAACAGTTTAGCTAAGCTAGTAGCTTTGCTACAAGTAGCAAGCTACTCCCCAGCACTGACATTATTTAAGCATCTGGCAGTAAGAGAGTGCATTTTCAGATATTAAGCTAAAATTTTTTATTTATTTTTTTCTAAACACATTGACTTCTATTTGTTGTACATTGCTCCCAATGTTCTGTAAAAATGTGACTTACCTTATTCTCTTTTGTTATTTTAGTTTCTATGCATTTTTAAGACAGCAGGGTTAAATGTCGATCACAGAAATGATTACAGTTCGTTTGCAGTTCGTTGTACTTTAAACCTTTAAGTGGTTTACAGTACTCTAGTTAGAAAACGTTATCTGTATGCGCACATTGTGTCACTCCTCATAATCTACTGTAAAATACTGTAGTACATTTTACAGCAAACTGTTGAAATAAACTACAGCTGTAAAAGTACTGGCAGTCGCAGCTGTAGTCGTCAGTATTTTACTAATGTTTTACAGTAGAGTACTGTAGTACATTTTACAGCAATTAACCGTTAAAATAAATTACATAGTGCCAATATAAAAAATACAGTAAAATTCTGGCAGCTATAGTTGCCAGTATTTTACAGTGAACCAATTATTTTACAGTGGAGTACTGTAATACATTTTACAGTAACAAACTGTTAAAATAAATTACATAGTGCCAATGTAAAAAATACAGGAAAATACTGGCGACTACAGCTGCCAGTATTTTACAGTAATTTTACAGGAAGTTTTTGAGAGTGTAGACAAGTTAAGAAGCTGTGTTAGGAGTCACATCTGAAAACACTGAAAAACATTCCTTCCTCTCTAAGAGTTATAGAAGGCATTTTTATTAGCATAACACCAACACCACAAAAGAAAACTATTTTAAAAGTACTAAGTTGCGGTTGCTTTCAGTAGTTTAGAGCAACGATAAATTAGCCACACAGGCTATGAAGGATCCACATTTGATACTTTCTTTACTTTCCACTGCGTTTTTTTTACTACAAGTATCAATGTACTTAAAATATGCTGAAGCTCCAAATGTCAACGTATGGAAAAAAGTGAACATGAGCACCTGCACAGATAAAATCAGCTGGGCTCAGTCAAAAAGCCACAAGCTTGCGGTAAGGTCAGGTCATATCTAGCATGAAAACACACACCAAAAAAAAATGTCAGCTCAGCAAATGTATGGCCTTGAAAGTAAAAGCAATACAGCCATGCTGCAAACAGATAATGAGGACAGAGTGATATGAAAGTGAGATTAATCCAATCTCTCATTTGCTAGTAGATCTGTCTCTATGTGGGCTTGGCTCCTAAATCGGCACTCTCTCCTGGGTGTAATTGCATTAGAGTGGGAGCAGTGGAGACTGGGCATTGCAGGATTTCAGTGCTGAGGCCTAATGGGCGAGGAACTGCTTTAAATGGGCAGTCTGTGCTGTCCCTCTGCGAGCTACTCTAATGCAATCACCGTGCACACAACCAGACACTGCAAAAAGCCCCAGCTGAGCTCATTTACCTCTCTACACTCCAGGATACACCGCTTCTCTGGTCAAATTTGCCAGTTAATACATAAAGCAAAGCATGAAATTATATTGTTTTTTTAAACCATTCGTGCAATTTGTGCTCGAAGATTTTTTTTTGTTTGTATTTTATGTGATTTTTTTTATTACGTGGGGTCTTGCTCGGTAGATAGACGGACAGAGAGACAGATCATTTTATTAATCCCAGATGCAACAAAAATAAACACATTCAGTGAAAAAATTAGATTAAATATACAGATATGCAATATAAAGGAAATACAGACACAAGTCCTGAGTGAGTGTAAAAGTGACAGTGCTGTGTTATTTACTGCAGGGGAGAAGAATGACAAATAAGAACAAATAAGTATAATAAATGGTGCACAATAGCAGGTATGGAACTTCACCAACAACAACAACAGCAACAGCGCTGATGACAGTAACAACAAAGATGACGACAGTAATGATGACAACAACAAAATCCTTTAGACCAGACTGAAGATGGACTGAATAACACCGCTGTGCTCCAGCCTCTTATTCAAGGCCGTCCTGCTCACTAATTTTATCTTTAGAGCTCCATGCGCTCAACATTGATTTTACTGCCAGAGCTAGGCTTGGCAGAAATGGGAGCAAAGGAACACAACAATGCTAGTGAGTCACTCCACATGTCTGTGTTTAACTATTTCCTTCCTGAATGCATCAAAGTTCCACACATACACACGCAGATCACAGACCACTCTCCCTCATCCTGAATGGACTAGTCAGAATAAAGCAGTTTATTAGTTTATATTTAAAATCTGTGGTTTAAAATCTATAAATAGACTGAGCACAGGATTTATTGTTCGGATAGCTGAGGCAATCCCATATTATGTTAGTCAGAGCTGAAAAAATCCATACCAGCAATAGGGCAATGTTCATTCCACCTTGTTTGTTGGAGTGGATCCAGTGTCATACTTTAACCAGAGGTAACTTATTTCAACTCCTTAGAATTCACAGAAAACATTTAACCAGTAGGAACATATTGACCTCTTTGTTCATTGTGGGCTCCAAACAGGTTTGAAAGGTCATTTCCTGAACAGTTACAGCACACATTACCTAGCACTGACGCATCACCTGACACATTACACTGACCATCTGTGAGATGTTTGTAGGACAGGACTCCTCACTACATCCTCTCTGTACGAGCTCCTAAACTGTTAACAATGGAGCCGACGGCATGCTGCAGTCTCCACCCAGGAAACTCAGAGCAAGAGAGATAAGAGCCAGCGAGAGGCTTGGACGAGGAGATAATGCCCTGATGGAATCCCTCTGTGTCCATTTAGCTCCCCAAAACCTCCAGGCCTTTATTTAATAATGTTCTTTTAAGGCAAGACTTTCCTAATGACTTTGTAATCACCTTCTCATCTCTCATTGGGAAGAAAGTAAATTTCAGTCTGCGTGTCTTTGGAAGACTTTAGACTGAAGACAAAGAGATGCGAAAGCATTTTTTTTTTTGCACTAATGCTTTAGCTTTTTAAGAAGAGTAATATGTGAATCAAATTTAAAAGCACCCTATGCTCATGAATTTGAAATGAAAGTAAGCACACCATATTTCCCATGAAGTCCTAAAAAATAAATCACCCCAGGACAAAATAAACAAGAAAAATGACATGCAATTAATAGCAATTACTACTGTATCAGTAGTGTCAGGTTATGCATGGTTTTTCATTATCAGTAATGAAAGCAGTTAAACAGGGTGTGTGAATATATTAACCCTTAAAAGTCTATGTAAAAGGAGTGTACTTAACAAAAAACATAAATCAAGGCTCTTTATAGGTATTAACCGTTCTAAAATAAAAATCTAATTCCATTTTTTTTCCCATTTGTTACAGATCAAATTATTGATCTAATTATTGTTTCTCTAAATATTGTATTTTATATATTTTTGTATTTTCTGTGTACAGTACAGCTAATTCCACTCCGTCCATCCATTTTCACTCAGAAACCATGAGAAAACATTTGCACTGATCATCTCGCTTATTTGGTATATCTGAGCAAAGTGTCTGTACATGCAGGGGATTAGGCTTAGTAAAGATTAATTTACTGAGATTAAAGTAAAAAAAAAAAACAAAAAAACCATACATAGGAATAATTTCCCATGTAGATTATTTATTTATTTGTTTGTTTGTTTGTTTATTTATTGTCTTTTTAGACCTTTCAGAAGAGAGGTCTTCATCAATATTTAGCAATATTTAGATCCAATTGAGAAACAGCTGTCTCATTTCACCACTTTTTTTTTTTTTACCCTGTTTGTGTTTTAGTGTTCATGTCAAAAAATTTTTCTCAAACATTAACACATTGAAACTTTAAGTTCGACACACCACTCATCTCTTTTTCTTATGTACAACTCCACTTCACAGTTCGAACCACTTACTAGAGAAGTGTTAGTGACATTATCAGAAATATAATTTTTGGTTTTAAATACGAACGCTCATCAGATAAAGTTCACAAGGAAGAAGGGATGCCAATTTTTTACCAGAAATGTGTTTAACAAGAATGTACAAATCGGCGTGAGCTACTGTATCTAGCCAACCAGCTATAAACAGACTGTGTCTGATAATTGGTTTACTCTGTATTAATGCTTCATTAATTTTTTTGTATATTAATTTTCTCATGCCCACAGCCAAATCACAGATGTGCCCTTAGTAACACTCACGCTCATGCTTAATTGTCTAACAAAATAAATCTTCGTCCAATGCGTACATAATTGGAATAGTCAGAGGTCCAGGTGACATCACAGGACTTTGTGAACTTATATATGCCAGTGTGTATTTTTGTGTTTTCTTCAATAAGAAGCTCGGAGTGGATATCTCCGAAAAGAGGCCTGTGGTGTGGCTGAACCACATGGTCCTATTCTGAAGAGTATAAGACGTAATGTGAAGCCTCACCACTAAAGCCACAGGCAGCAGGTCCAGGGTTCAGCAGCCCCTCGTCTTAAAGCTATTACGAGCCACCACTGTTAAATCACTGCCAGCAGCCACAACACACAGGCTCTCTCTCTCTCTCCTCTCTCTCTCTCTCTCGTTCTGCCTTTTCCCTTTTGGCTCTCACTTTCCAGACTAACAGCTGCAAGAGCACACGGTGCCGCCACAAGCTGCAAACTTCCCTCAGACATCTTAGACAGTGAGTGTGAAAGCACAAGGTCATCTAGGAACACTGGCGTTTTGTAGCTGATGCTTACATAGATGTAACACAAACAAGGAAACCAAGCACACTAACACTGAAGTGACAAACCCAGGTGATACTCGTGACTCTCAGCTGACCTTTAAAACCTTTTAAGGCTTTTTTTTTTTCTAGTTTACTCAAAATGTTAAGAGGGTTTCCTAAGATATTGTTTCACCAGCCACTTTCTTGGATATCTGGTTATTTTAGGGTGATTGCAAAATTATTCAAGACCTACTGAATAAGAAATGCTTGTAGAGAACTTCACTTTCAGCATTTTCTACCAAACAATCTAAAAAAAAAAAAAAAACTCTGTACAAATTGCTTCTTTTATATATTTTCTGGCTTTTTTTATCCATTATATTTTAGGATTTTTCTAATAAGCTATTTGTGGGGGGTTTTCATCACAAAACATTAATGGCCTGCTTTTGTTCTGTATACTAGGAGCTTTAAAAGGTATGTGATATCATGTGGGATTTATTTAAGTGAGTGTTTTCTTCATTCAACCAGTAAACCAGTAAAATCAAATCAACTATAAATCTGGTAAACTCAGGTTTAGTTGTTGAACTGACTCCATGGCTCATAAGTTTGTCAGTGTACAGCCCGTCCAAATTGAGGTTCTATAAAAACAATGAGTGCACTAATGCTTCACCAAGCTTAAAAGTGCTCAAAGAAACCACAGAGCTCACTCAGAGTGATCAATAACCCTGCACACAAATGTGCTCGCTGTCTGGCCTGAGATGTATGCATCAAGTCTACCAAACTGCAGCGAAGGGGAACAAACAACACGTCTGATGTGATTAGTTAGCGGCTGTACTGGCCTGAGGAAGGAATGCTCAATCTTCAGTGTATTCAGGAGCAGGACTGAGTGTGAAGAAGCATAAACACACACAGTGGTGAGGTTGAAGAGGCCCACCTGACAGACAACGTAAAGTCTCCTGGGTTGCTTTTGCTCGGTCGAGCCAGGAAACTGCCGTGGACGCCTCGCGTCAGGAGGAGCTGCTCTGCCTCGATGCCGGTGATGTTGGGGTGGAACCACCTGGAGTGACGTGAAAAGTTATACAGCAGTGTCAGTACAATTCATGTTTATAACAGTATACATCAGTAAGAAGAAATACAGTGATAAGGCATGTTATTTGAGCATTGTGTAAGGAATAAAACATGAGAGAGTGTTGTTATAACAAAATATACGAACAGCGGAGTGCTGTGATGTTTTACTACTCTTACACCACAGTTACTTGAGAAAATTATGCAGCTTGTTACTGAGAAAATGAAAAAACCCACAAAGCCTTTCATCACAAACACTTTCAAGCATTGGGAAAATTATAGGGACACATCTAAACGCTGACACTGGAGACTCCTTCTCAAAAATGCTGAATAAATATCTCATGAATATACATTTTTCTGTTTAATAACACCACAATCTGAAGTCCATTGTTAGGTTTCAGAAATATCATGTTAAACCTGAAATAACTGCATTTGAACAAAGAAATATTCCAGGTCAAAATCAGAGCAAAATGTATTGAGAAATTGTCTCGACACTGAAGCCCTGATGCTAAGAGCGTTCTCCTTAATAAACTCTTCCAACTAAATAACATACTGACGTAAGACATGCTAGGTGTGTATATTTCTGTGATGATTTCTAATGACTGCAATGTTTCATTTATTAATGAATGTCATGTTTCACATTTTAAAAGTTAGAGTTAAGGTTATGGAACATCTGAGTAACAAGTTATTTTCTTACCACAAGTTACCACTAATTCTGTAGCAACAGTCACATCCCCCAACCCACATCAGCCTTCTCTCTCTAAAACATACATTTGTTTGTCCTGTACACTTTCTCATGCAAGGAAACTTTGCAAAGCACCATAAGTTACCACTTATTCTGTAGTAACAGCCACATCCCCCAACCCACATCAGCATTCTCTCTCTCTCTCTCTCTCTCTCTCTGTGTGTGTGTGTGTGTGTCTCTCTCTCACTCTGTGTCTCTGTCTGTGGTGTGTGTGTGTGTGTCTCTCTCACTCTGTCACTCTCTGTGTGTGTGTCTCTCTCTCTCTCTCTGTCACTCTCCGTCTCTCTCTCTCTCTGTCTCTCCGTCTCTCTCTCTCTCTGTCACTTCTCTCTCTCTCTCTCTCTCTCTGTGTCTCTCTCTCATAAATTTGTTTTAAGTCCTGTAGACTCTCCCATGCAAGGAAGCTTTGCAAAGCACCATGACTATTAGGAAGTTATGACACCAGGAGCTCCTGTTATAGGATCCTAGCAAAAACAGTACCACATCAATGATTATGTTTTTTCTTTGTTAGTCTTAGTTCATGTTAAACATGCACTATACGAATCCCGGGTTTATGAGCTGTTACTACAGGAACGATAGCATATGAGAATGAGCAATATTAGAAACCTATCATTTACATTATATCCTGAACTCCTGTAGTGTACAGTATCATTCTCTGTTAAAGGGAAGTATCTAATAGCATAATACAGCAAATATGTTGACACTGATTTGTGAGGTGATCAAAAGGCAAATTCTTTGACTGACTGACCAAACAATGACTTGAAATGCTAATAAAATCTGTTTAAAAACTCTTACTCCACAACTTACTTACTTAATCCTCTTTATTAAAAAGTGACCAGATTTAAATAATATTGTCAAATGCAAATAAACTGCAGTTCTATCCGAGTTTACACACCTAAATAAAAATAAAAGAATTAAAAATGTACCACTAAACGTCAAACAGAGTTTAGGGACGTGAAGCAGTGACTACAACTGTGCAATAAATATACTACAAATGATCCACAAAAATGAAGTGGAAAAAGCAATAATTAACAGCTGATCAGATGTCATGTGTGATGTGGAACAGCTTAATTGTATTGGTCTAGTGATGAGTGCACTGTGCTGACACATCCATCAATACACGGTCGAACAGTGAGGTAAAATCCCACTAGATTCCTGGATACATTGAGGAGAACTAACTACACAATTTCTAACATCTTCAATGGATTTTTAGTGAAGGAAACAGTAAATGTTTGACAACTGGTGGTCCGCTGTAGCCAATTTGACACTGTTAATTATCCACTTGACTGTCGTGTCATGTCTTAACTGCCCCTTAATTAATGTGCTGCAAGATTTTTCCAAAAGGCGATGAATCAAAATCTGTTGATATTCTGTATGTCAGTAATTTTATCCAGATTCCCTACACCGCAGGCTTAAACGTTCATCATTACTGAGCTTTACAGAAACCTTCTGGCTCATATGTGATGCTTTAAAATTTACAACAATGCTTATTAAACATATTATGTAGCCTTTAACTGTTACACATCTCCTTTAACTGTTAAACAAAGGAACTGATTTAACTGTTAATGAAGTTTCCACCGCTGGAACAACAGCAGCAAAAGCAACAGCAACACCTGGTACACATCTACAGTGTATGTATATATATATATATATATATATATATATATATATATATATATATATATATATATATATATATATATATATATATGTATAAATAATATTCAAGGGATGCATCATTTTCAACTTGGGAAACGTCATTTGATTATAATTAGTTGACAAGCTTACTTTTTTTTGACCTATTGGGGTTTGGATTAAAATCATTCAATTCAAGTCAAACAAGTAATAACTACACAAATGTAAAAATAAATAAATAAATAAAATTAAATAAATAAAAAACACTATCCGAGCTCAATAATGAACTCTTTCAATTATTCAACTTTAATAATGATGAAATGAAATGAAAAGTTAATAGAGAAACATAACCCTGCTTTGTCTTCTTGTTAAAAATCTTTTTTTTTTTTTTTTTTTTTACCTTCACTTGTGTTTCAGTATCTTTACAGTGTTGTTGAAAAGTGTCCTTTGGTGACAGATCACTGCAAAATGCTAAGCAAGCACTGAGCTAGATTTTTCTTCAGGATAACTATTGTTTATGAGATGTGATTTTTTCGAATTGAGACGAACATCATATCAGGAAACACTCGCGTATTTCTAATCTGCATTTACTGTCCTTTATGGCTGGACAATATATCAATTCCCTTTTCTCAGATAAAGGTGTGGTTTTTTGGACAACCTTTGACAATCTCTGGTTAAACATAGCTGACTAAAAAAAATTCTGTACTGGATTATAAAATAAAAAATGTGTACATTTCTCAGAAATTTCCTTGAATTCCCTTCCTTTCGGTACTAAATCATTTAACTTTCTAGAAAACAATGTGTTTTTTAATGCGACACTGCTTTGAAAACCTTGATCATGGTACAAATCTAAGAAATGTCTTCAGATTGCATGATATGGTAAATAAGTTCAGCATTAGCACTACACGCTGCTCTCTACACTCTTGCACTCTGATCTATTTGCAAATTCTGGCCATCACTCTGCTTGCATAGCTGTGTATGCTGTGTAGTCTATTTCTACCTCACTGTATAGAAATCCTTCTTAGCCGGACTCCCATGTTTGAGTGATGTTGTAGTAATGTATAATAGAACAGAGCACAGCTCAGGGACTTGCTACAAGCCATTTCACTGTAATGATTATACTGTATACGTCTCTTTGGATGTGAATAAAACTTTTTTTTTTTTATACACAGGAATTTAAATTGTAATAACTCTACGGCTTTGAGCTCTTTAATGGCATGTTAAAAATAAAATCAGGTGCACTGGTGTGGTTGTGGTAGAGACATCTGGAGGAACTATCGCTAATTGTATTTTATTAAGGCATATTTCCATTTCCTCTGATATTAGTGTATATTTATAATGAAAAAGTCGTACTGTCTAGATAAATAACCTGTTTAAGACATTCATAGTCTGCACAATCGTGTGAAATCCTGATTTTGTTTTAGTTAATACATATAGGTGAACATTACATATAACAAAATGATATTAATTGATTGGTATTGTAAATATTAGACATAATGGTTAAAAAGACGTGCAATCTGTATTAAATATATGAATAATAACATTTAAAATCGAAACAAAACATTTCGGTTCACCGTATCAGCCTCGTGAACGAGGCTATAACTCGTCACTATCTTTTAAAAGTGACTTCCTTATCTGCAAGGATTAATAATCAGTTGTTGGGATAAGCGAGTCCAGTGCATTCTGGGACAACACTGAGTCTCTGATGCTTCTAAAAGGAATCATTCATTTTTTTGGTAAATTTTTTATATGGAGGTAAAAACTAAAACTTTAGATAATACTGGAAATATTTTCTGTTTTCCAAAAGCAAATTCTATATAATCTTACTTTAGTATTTTAATTAATGATCTGTTATGTAGATAATTAATTGGTATATTAATTATGTTTAGAATTAATTATCTGTTATGACATCTTTTCTAACTGTATTTCTGCAGAAAAGCATTTACACAAATGAAAGAATAATACTTTCTGGGACATTTTTTAACACATTCGTTAGTTCTGTGACTCACATATGTATCAAAAGACAATATTTCCACAAAAGTTGAATCATAGCTATTTTAACCCTGGGACTGCAGAATTAAATATATGTGAAATCGACCTGAATACTTCTCTTTTCACCCTAACTGCTCGTATTGATAATCAGATTTTACGACACCATGCCACAGCACAGCAACTTCCTGGAAACATGTGTGAACACACAGAGAAAAAGAAATTTCCATTTGGCAATTTCCTGCCTTATTATCTCTTAAAACATGTGCCAGAAACCGAATAGAGTACGATACAGCAGTGAAAGATATTGTGAAATGCATCTTTTCCGAAGGTTACAGCAGAGCACAGGACTGTTTTCTTCGTAAACTTTGAAAAATATAACTGACACGCGACTTCCTGGAATGTGCAACAATGATGCAACCATCTAGAACATTTCTAACACATCACGCATTTTTCGCTGATTTTTTTTTTTTTTTCCTTGACAAAAGTGTGAATCACACATGAATGGTAGCAGTCATCGGGTTTTACACTGTGCAGCGGGACTGGCCTGAATGTTCCTCTGCCTCTGCCTTGTGTTTTCACGTCTACGCCGGAAGATTTCTGTTCCATGTACATGTGGAGATTGTGCTATTCTAAATAAAAAAGAAATTACTCATTTTCTCTTCAACTGAAAAACAAGTGTGTGGTGCTGATTAAGACACTCAGGCTTCTCTATTAGTCTGCTTCAGAAAAGTCGAAATGTAACGAGAATCTATACTAGCATGTTTAACACTTACGGCCTCTCATTGCAAGCAGGTTGTGTACTTGTGCTATGGAAGCAAGGTAAAACGGCAAAAGCGATGGATTTGTATCACGTAAGAAGGCTGAGTATTCGATCGAATAAATATTGAATAATAAAAAGTAGACAGATAGGAAAATGATCTTGAGCAAGAATGTGATGGATGCTATAGAGATATGTCTGGTTTTGGTTATGATGTTGATGAATTTGATGACGATGATTACTCCCAAGTGTGAGAGTTAGAAAAGTGAGGGCTAAAACACGATGAGGCATGCTGTCAAACGATGATAAAGATCATCAGTGTTGATGTGCGACACGGATTGTGCCACTGTTAGTTGATGATTTTCCAACAACTGAACATCCTGGAGAGTTTTATTCCTCTTACACCAAACAAATTTGCCCAAACTAGCAAAACTAGTATTCACTGAAGAACAACATACTACGTTGTATCCCTTTATACTGCATCATGTTAGGGTACGAGAAAGTGCAAAGTACTTATAGAAATATTATTATAAAACAGTTTTAGTTCTCAGTATCAGGATCAGTTTTATTTCTGACTGCTACAAAGAGCTGACACTGGAAACTCCTTCCAAACAATGCTAAATATACATCTCCTTGCAGATGGCCTGTCTGAAATACCAGAATGATCCGTTTATATGTAAGCTGTTGCTATAGAAACGAGAACATCTTCGAACATGTGGGTTAATACAAACCTTAAAGCTGCTATTATTGCTAGAGCTGCTGTTTAAAAAAAAACCAAATCAACAGCTTCTGACCAATCAGATTCAAGATTTTATACATTTTTTACAAGATTAAACATTTAATATCATGATACCTGATGACATTTCTACTACACACACTATACATCACAATACTTATGTCTGCAAAAACCGCTATGATGTATTTAAAGGTTCGTTGTGCTTTGTTTT